>RYFJ01000168.1:0-695650 GCA_003991445.1 Oryza meyeriana var. granulata
ACTGATGAATATCGCTCCCAATAACAGTATTCTTCTGATTAAGCTGGTGAACACGGTGTGTGAGATATTCTAGTCCAAACTAAATGAGATCAAACTAAGTGATGCCCCATAGATAAAAACGTAATATATCGTGGTAAGCCGACTACCATGGACCGACTAGAATATCGGACCTAAACCGAGGAAGTCTAGCCGATTGGTAGTCGGTGTTCTGACGAGACTTACCTCTCGCAGGAGTTCGACCTAACCGATGGCAGCCCGGCTCGAGAAGCAGGATCCGTCGAAGGGGTGGCGATGCGCCGAATTTGTATTGAATCGTTCTATGTGATAGATTACAAGGTCCCCGGGCATACGTATATATACCCACGAGTTACATGAGTCCTTATAGGACACGATATATGATTTCCTATCTATCAAGAAAACACTAACGAGACCTGACGGACACGAGGTCAGTTTCCTAAAAGAGATAAACCTTTTCCTAATAACTATAGTAATTAACTGCCACGCGCGGTCTTCACGGCTCCTTCTCAGACTCGGTCTGCTTCTTGGATCAATTTCCATTATCCGACTGCAACCGTCCTCCTGACCGAATATGATACAGGTCCTCACCAAATTTTGGCGTTAACACATCCATAAATACCACGACAAACTTGTCGAGATATTCCATGAATACCTTATTCATAAGACTCATGAAGAAAGCTGGAGCATTAGTGAGTCCGAAGGACATCACCGTATACTCATATAATCCATATCGGGTCAGGAAAGCTGTTTTGGGTATATCTTCAGATCTGATCTTCAATTGGTGGTATCCTGATCTCAAGTCAACCTTAGAGAAAACTTTAGCTCCTTGCAGCTGGTTTCGAAACAGATCATCTATCCTTGGTAGAGGATACTTATTCTTGATGGTTACTCCATTCAGTGCGCGATAATCAACGCACATACCTCTTGGTCTTATCCTTCTTTTCCACTAGGAGCACTGGAGCTCCCAAGGTGATGTGCTAGGTCGCACAAACCTAGGGCTCTCAAGTTCTTCTATCTGCTCTTTCACTTCGGCTAACTCATTAGCCGCCATTCTAAGGGTCTCTTGGATATGGGTGCTGTGCCGGGTAGCAACTCTATAGAGATTCAATCTCTCTATCAGGGGGCATTCCGGGTAAACTGTCTGGGAAAAGACATCAGGGTACTCATTGATCACCGGCACTTCTTCAAAGGGACTATTTTGCATGGAGCTCAGGAGGGGTCGGTTCTTAGGGTCTCCAAGGGAGGCAAACTTCACTTCTTGTCCAAAAGGGCACTGCAGGGTTTATGGTGCTAGTTGCACAGTCTATTCGGCCCTTATGCTTAGCTAACCAGTCCATGCCAAGAATCAAATCCAAGCCTTGTGATTCCAGGACAATGGGGTTGGCTGAGAAACTAACTCCTTTAATTACCAAGGTAACTCCAGGGCAAGATTGGTCTGACTAACTCCTTGCCAGGGGGAGTGTATGACCATAGGTATACTAAGATCTCGAACATCCCAACCATACTTATCCACAAAAGATTGAGAAATAAAGGAATGCGATGCTCCAGAATCAAACAGAACAACTGCAGGTACGGAGTTGACAAGAAACGTACCCATTACCACATCTGAAGCTTCTTGGGCTGTCTCTGACTGGATATGATTGACTCGGCCACGTCCAAAGGTCGGAGGGGCACGGGAGGCAGATCCATTAGCATGTGTAGTCGGCTGTCCTCGACTGAACACAGGGGCTCTTGAAGTGCTGGCGTTAGGGCGTCCAGGGACTGCAGGGTCTTGCTTCTGGGGACAGTGTCGGGCGAAGTGACCCAACTCGTTGCAGTTGTAGCATCGGCTTCCCGGGGCACTCGGAATACTCTTCCGCTGAAGGCCGGCAGAGGTAGGGCGACTTGCACCGGTATTTGCACTGAGGGGTCGGGACTGAACAGAAGAAGCCGGGCGAGAAACAGACGAGCGAAACACCCGCTCTTGAAACTGGGATGGGGCAAACTGACGGGAAGGACTGAGGAGATAGGGCCTAGAACTCGGACCACTACGAGACTGCATCTGGGAGGCCTTGCGCTTGCGAAAAACGTCGATCTCCTTCCTCGCATCTTCAACCACTAAGGCTCTGTTAACCATGTGCTGGAAAGTAGGGAAGTCATGGGCAAGAAGCTGGACCTTCATTGCCACATTCATCCCTTTCAGAAACCTTCTGATCTTCTTCTTGTCCGTGTTCACGTCCTCTGGTGCATAGCGAGCTAGATGGTTGAACCTGCTCAGGTACTCGCTGATGCTGGAATGTCCCTGCTTGAGGTTGTTGAACTCTTCTCTCTTGATGTCTATTACTCCTTCTGGGACATGTGCATCTCTGAAGGCTTCCGCAAACTCGGGCCAGGCGATGTTGGCGGCATCTTGATGGGCAGCACAGTAGTTTTCCACCAGTCAGCTGCGGAACCACGAAGTTGATGTGCAGCAAACTGGGTCTTTTCCGTGGTGTGCACTGCACTAGGTTCAGCTTTCTATCCATATCCTTCAGCAGTCGTCAGCCTCCATTGGCTCAGCGGTCTGCGAGAACTCGGCTGGACGGGACCTCATGAAGTCGGCAAGCTTGGAGCGGCTACTGACTTGTTCTGGTCGAGCTTGATGGAGAAGAGGCTGCATTGCGGCCAGATTCTGAGCAATGCCTTGCAGATCTGGGTCTGGATGGCCATTAAGCTGCTGGGGGTCTGCTGGAAGGTGAGGAGGTTGAGGCAATCCTCCAGGGTTTGCTGTTGCAGCGTCGAAGGTACCAAGGCCGGCTGCACGGCCACTTCCTGACATCCGATCGTGGGTCTGCTCCACTTCTTGTTCCTCCGCGGCAGTAAGCAGGTTGTTGCGGACTGGACCTTGGTCTTCAAAACCCAAGCGGGCGGGGTACGGACGGCACGGCGCTGACGTTCTGCCATCTGGTCCTAGAAAAGGCAACCAAAGGAAGAGGGGCTCAGCAAGGATATCGGCAACCAAACGATGGAACAGATGAAGGAGCAACAAGATTAGCAAGATGGATTCAAGCAGCAGAACAAGGAATATACTCGGGAACCCAGCCTCAACGAAAAGATGACAGATGGGGCACTGGAACCTAAGAGCTTGCGCAGGAACCCAAGGTAGGGAAACAGCCAAGAGTTTAGAAACATTTCCAAATTCTACAAAGCAGAGAGAGGTACCCAGACAAGTCCTAGTCTTTTGCAAATAGTATAGTTTTCAAAATAAGATCCTCAAAGACATCTACACGGGTGGGGTTTCGTTCCTAGGGCCAACCTTTTGCTCTGATACCACCGCTGTGGCGCCTCCCGACTAGGTGGAAGGCCACCATGTGCATAAGGCACCCGATCCCAGGATCAGTAGTCGGGTACGCACAACAATGATACAACAGAGTTACAATAATACATAACAGAGTACTTACATATACGTACAAGGAGATCCATCCAGGACAGACCCGGGATGGGCAAAATAATCAACTGGTAAACTAGCGAAACAGCAGAACAGGGCGGAAGCTGGACAAAAACTACTCCACAGGCTCGGTTGGGAACTAGGCTCGAAACCTTCAGAAGTCTTCGTAGTCGGCCTGGTCTTGGAGGAACTCGGCAGCAGTCGGATCTTCGTCTTCCACTCCAAAACCTACTATACATATATATGAACAAGGTGAGTACTTTCGTACTCAGCAAGCCGGGAATGATGCCATGTCGGTCAGACAAAAAGGGCTAAGGGTTTCATTTGCGAAAGACTGCCTTATTAAACTCTTTTCTTTGCAAACACTAGTGAGTTCCAAATTTTAGTTGGCGGACAGAGGCTCACGCCTCCATCCAATCCGCAAGTTGCTTTTCAACAACTCACCACTTAAGGAATCAAGCATAATCATTCATGTTCTTATCATCTTTTACTTTGCATTTGTGGTCCTTTATCTCCCGAGTAGCTACAACCACTCGTTGACCCTGAGACTCGGCTACAACCAAATCTCAGCTGTGGCACTTGATGCCCGCTACACTGGCTACAACCAGCTAGCTAGTCGGCCGCCCTGGCTACAACCCGGGGGCTCATCATCGCTGCCCTGGCTACAACCCGGGAGCATGATCATGGCACTAAATGCCCGCTAGGCTGGCTACAACCAGCTAGCTATCGGCCGCCCTGGCTACAACCCGGGGGCTCATCATCGCTGCCCTGGCTACAACCCGGGAGTATGATCATCACCGTCTTCTGGCTACAACCCGAAGACTGAATTGCCGCCCTGGCTACAACCCGGGGGCTTAAACTTTGCTGCCCTGGCTACAACCCGGGAGCATGATCTTCATCCTGTTTACTTTTCATACACTTGTTTATGGTGCTTAACACCCCAGATCACACAGATCCGTTTCTGGCCACACAGGCCTTCCGTTTGCTTACTCGGCAAACTCAGGTCACGGTTCCCTTTCCATCAAACACTTTTCACAAATCACTGGCAAACAAATCTACGCCATGGGAATCGGTCCTTAATGATAATACATAGCCAAGCCACACAGGCACTGTCTCTGTACATCAAGATTTTCACAAATCTTTCCTTTATTTCACAAAACGCGCCGATACACAAGGTATCGGGTTTTCCAAACTGTTTAGTAAAACCCATCATTTTTCCCAACGACAAACAACGTTGCAGAGCTAAGCCATCCTACTCGGCATCGTATCCTCAGATAGGATGCTAGCGTGCCATTTGTGGGGCTCTTCAAGGGAGAAATATAACAACATCCTACCAATAAGTGCTACTACTGGGTAGGTCCATCGGTTGCGCTTGCAAACCGAGGCCAACAGTTTAAAAAGGTGTAACTAAGCATGCATATATTTTCCAAACAACATAGTTTTGCATATATGGGAAACAATATGATCAAAGAGGCTTGCCTTGTTCCAAGGAGGGGTCTTCTTCGGCGAAGGTGGCTTCGGGATCGTCCACCGGTTCAGGTTCAGGCTTGCGAACCAGGCGACAGAGCTCCAAAGCTTGAGAGGATGAAAACTTAGCAGAGCTGGAGCTGGCCGGTTTGCAAAACAAGGGAAGAAGGGGGCACGGTTGGCCATATATATATATAGCCGACGTGCAAGGTTGAGGCGCGGTGGAGCTGGGCAACGGGTGGAGTAAGGAAGTCAAGATGAACTGACAGGGATATGACAGGAAGTGACTTTGGAGTCCAACTGGTCAGAGGAGTTGGCAGGCACTGTAGCTGCGATGAGACATTAAGGTCAAGGCTAGGACAGGTTGGAGAAATCTCACTGACCGGGCTTCGGACTGACCACTGGTCCAAGCGATGCTGCGGTTAGGTGAAGACTGATTCTTCACTACCATGGTAGTCGGCGTCCAACGGGTGGGTGCAACTCGGGGGACAAAGAAGCAACAGGTCTCAACAAGGTAGTCGGCCACACCACAGTGCTCACTCGGCAGCAAAGGGGTCCGAGTAAGACAAGGATAAGGGCAGGATACAAGGACTGAGTAGCAACTCTACTCGGCACAAGAGAGAGAAGGTAGTCGGCTGGCCGGGGAGAGGGAAAACGGAGGCACAGCTGACAGGATGGGAAAAGATTAAGATCCGGAAAACCAGTTACAACAGGGAAAAGGAAAGCGGGTCGTTACACGCCAGGCCAATGCTGGTGCTGCTGGAGGATCTCAGCAAGATAGTGAGGGTTGTTTCAAATGCGGCTCAACGAAGCATTGGGCGCGCAACTGCACTACAGAATCTCATCTCGTTAAGATGTACCAGGACTAGAAGAAGAGGCAGGGCCCAGAATCTCACTTTGTCCAGGTGCCATTGACTAGTGAGAAGCTACTCCTATGGAACCTACTGTAGTTCCTAAGGAGTCTACTACTACTACTGCTGCTAATGGTGTTGCCATGGATGTTGATCCTAAGGCTGCTGTAGATGCTGATGCCGGCCTTGGGGATGACTATGGAGACCTCAGGGAGTTTGATATGGAGGGCGACGACCTCTTGGGTGATGACCAGGAGGATGTACATGGGGACATGCAGTAGTTCTCAAGTTATCAGTCATAAGTCTTAAGTCTATGTTATCATTTCGGTTAATGTAATTTTTTCTTTTTACCAGAACAATGAGTCATTTATGTAATAAAGATGCTATGCATCCTGGTCAGTGGGTTTAGAATGGTCCTTTACATTAATAAAGTTTTTTTGTTAAGTTATATTGGTCTTATCTTGTTCTATGTTCTTACTTTTCACTTCATTGATAATGAACTGAATCAATATAATCTCTCATATAGAATAAGCGTAGTACGATTCAATAGAGCCCAAGACATGCTTGGTTGACAGGGCGGCAACACACTCAATACTACGGGAGACTAAGCACTTCACGACATTGCGTAAGCGGGACGAGAGCATCCTCACCATTGCTAGAAGTAATGGTCACATAGTTGGCTCAGGACGAGCCACTGTCGTCCTCCCTAGGGGTACAAAGATCTTCATTGAAGAAGCGTTCCTATACCCAAGTGCTGAACGCACGCTTCTTACTTTTAAGGATATTCGACATTGCAGCTACCACCTCACCACAACATATGAATGAGGAGATGAATTTCTCTTCATGACATTGTCTAAGGACGATGAGACCACAGTGGTTGAGAAGATGCCAGGGAGCTCCAATAGACTATACTATACTAAAATAAAACCCCCAAACGAATATGTTGCGATCCAGACAATCTATAGAAACCCAGAGTCTTTTAAGATCTGGTATGAGAGATTAGTTCATCCTGGATTGACTATGATGTGGAAAATAGTCACTAACCCGCTAGGTCATGGCATAAACACTAAAAACTTTTCCAAAGAGTTTGTGTGTCCTGTTTGTGCAACGGAAAAATGATCATTCGACCATTCTTTGAGAAGTTGAGGGTCAAACCCCTACGGTTCTTGGAGAGAATCCAAGGAGATATTTGTGGACCCATATATCCTTGTCTGGGCCATTTAGATATTTCATGGTGTTGATTGATACCTCTACAAGGTGAAGCCACGTATGCTTGTTGTCTATAAGGAACCACGCTTTTGCCAGATTTATCGCGCGGATCATCCGTTTGCGTGCGGAGTTCCCCAAGAACCGCATCAAAAACGATTTAGAAGGATAATGCGGGTGAATTCACATCAAAGGCATTCAATGACTATTGTATGGCCTTAGGCATTAATATAGAGCATTATGTTCCTCATGTTCACACTCAAAATGGTCTTGCTGAATCGTTGATAAAAAGGATCAAGTTAATTGTCAGATCATTACTATAGGGTAGCAATTTGCCCACTACATATTGAGGCCATGCAGTATTGCATGCTGCAAAGTAATCCAGTATAGACTATCTACATATCACTCTGCTTCACCCCATCAACTGGCTCATGGTCAAGAACCAGTGGTTTCTCATCTGCGTAAGTTCGGTTGTGCTGTGTATGTGCCAATCTCACCACTCCAGCGTATGATTATGGGACCGCACCGTAAGGTGGGGGTCTATGTGGGTTATATGTCTCCGTCCATAATCTACTACCTGGAGCCTAAAACTGGAAATCTATTTATGGCTTGGTAGGCTGATTGCATCTTCGATGAAGAGCATTTTCCGGTATTAGGGGGAGGAAAGTACCTCGACTCTAAGAAATGCCATGACATAGAATGGAACTCAAGCAGTATCCATACTCTTGACCCGCATTCGCCAAACATTGAACGGGAAGTTCAATGTATCATACAGCTTCAAAACTTAGTAAATGATCTGCCAGACATTTTCGTTGATCTAAGAGGAGTGTCGAAGTCGCATATCCTTGCGGCAAATTCACCGGAGAGAGTGGAGATACCCATGAAGGGAGATTCTACTCCAGCCCTTAAGCCTAGAATGAAGGGGAGAAACCCGGATGGTCCGACTCAGGCTAAATAGAGACGTCCGCAAGAGCTGAATACGGAGCTGCCTACATCACACTCCCGTTCAGTAGTCTCTAAGGAGACCTGTCCAGGGGACGGATGCCAGAAGGGTAGAGGCCCTAATGGACTAGTGCACGCACCTAGTCCTACTAGCGAATCGAAACCCTCTTCTGTTTTGGAAAACCAGGATGCGGAAATAAATGAGAAAATTGCCACAAACTATGCTGTTTTAGGAGAATTGTATGACCGGAAGACTACACATGTCGACATAAACTTTGTTTCTAAAATCGCTAACATGATGGATCATGATCATGAACCTAAGTCCATGGCAGAGTGCCGTAAGCGCTCGGATTGGATCAAATTGTAACGCTTAGAAATTCGCCACCGAAATTCTGAACAAATTGTACCCAGGAAAGTCAGGGTACACAAATCCAAGTTGCCATACAGAGTGTCTTACAAACAGAGTAAAATTATATTACATAAATGCAGCGAAAAAGTTAAAACAAAGTCTATAGACAGCGGGCCCAGCAGCAGCTTCCATTCCACAAGCACCTTGACGGCGGAGCTAGCCTATTCCTCGGGACGACCCTCGTCTGATGCATCCTCCAACACTGAGAGGGAGAAAAGGGAGCAAGGCTGAGTACCACCAACAGTACTCAACAAATTATACGCACAATTATGCATATGCACGGGGAACAAAGATGGGCTAGGGTTTGTTTTGCATAAGAGCAGTTGCAAACAGTAGTAGTTAGCAAACGGAAAAAGGTTGATTAATTTAACAATATTAATTCTCCACCGATTCACGCTAACCAAATGAACCAGGCCCAACCATCCCTTAAACTGATCAACGTTACACCACATTTACCAGTCTCCACTGATGAACGCTACACCACGTTCACCAGACTCCTCCGGTTACCGTTACACCACGTTAACCGGACTCCACTGATTAACATTACACCACGTTAGCCAGACTCCCTGATCAGCGTTACACCACACTGACCAGTCTCTCCTGATCAACGTTACACCACGTTAACCAGGCCGTACTGATGAACGCTACATCACGTCCACCAGGCGTCACTGATGAGCGTTACACCACACTCACCAGTCTCCACCGATTAACGTTACACCATACTAATCGGCCACCACCGATCAACGTTACACCACGTTGACCGGACTCCACACCTTCCACCCGAACCAAACCAGATTAATTATCTAAAGGTGAGACTAATCATGGTGAGTCTTGACCAATGTGCCCATAACCGCGGGCGCGGCTATTCGAATAGATTTACTCTGATCAGAGGTGTACAATTGTACCCACAAGACACAGCCCCACACACGTTCCCGGGTGCCAGTGCATCACCATGATGCCCTGTGAGAGGCTATGATAGGACCGTTCACGCAACCTCTCCCTAACCATCCACACCACGCTGAGGTTGCACCTGCCAATAGGACACACCATATTGGCCAGGCTACCCCCTTACGCCACGGTGAATCCGAAAGCCTATCAACCCTACCCCGGGCCGACCCAACTCCATCACGCCCACCCTCATCTTCGGTGCCTAGGAGAGGGAGAAGAAGCGCTACAAGCCCAGCCGTTGCCCACGCTGGCTTGTAGAAAGTACGAGTAGTTGCCCAAGTGGCTCCCGTGAACTGATCCTTAAATGCCATGGGTGCCACAAGCAGAACCATACACCCACAACCCACCATTTAGGTCTAGTTTTAGTAATTCAACATTAGCCTATCCAAAGTTCCATTTTTCCGACATTGAGTCGAATCAAATAAAAAGATAATATTTAATTCCCAGGTGAGCTATGTTGCTAAGCATGGCTAAGCATCCTAAGAACAGAAATCTAATCATATTATTACCCAGGTGACAAGGGTTTAGGTTTCGAAACTAAGGCACAATCCTATCATTATATAGATTATGACCCATCCACATGAAATATTGAAATAATACAGTTTATTTAAGTAAACAAAGCAATTTAGCGAAAAAGGGTACAAAATGATCAAGATAACAGTGCGACTTGCCTTGTTCTGGCTCGATGAACTTTGCTACGACCTCGTAATACACCGAAGGGTCACCGACGTCGGATTCTATAACAAGCAATGCACAAACAATTAAAAACAGTACATGTGGGCAAGCAAACATGAGCTAAGAATATTTTTAATGGATTCTTGACATTTTTTAGATTTAATGAAATTTGAATGGACTTAATAGGAGTTCGTATGAATTAGTTATGAATTATTGAAGTTTTACTGTGTTTTCTAATGTGAATTTAATTACTAAACGATTTATTGTGCAATTAATTGATTTATTGCGTCACTGGACTGAGAAGCCAGTGCCGACAGGTGGGCCCCACCGGTCAGTGACGCACAGGAGGATGGCGCACGGTGGACCGAGTCCACCGCGGCCCAACAAGGGAGCAGCCACAGCGGCCGAGAAGCCGACGCGGCGCCCGAGCGGCGCCGACGTGGCAGGGGAGCGGGCGCCCACGGGAATGCCACGCGGCCGGTCCAGATCAGCCCCCGGGCAGATCGGACGGCCCAGGACAAACGGGGCTCGCCCCTGCCGGCGTAGCCGCGCCGCGGCCTCGGAGGATCGCGGCGAGCTATGGGAGAACGAGAGGAAGATGAAGGAGAGCTCACCGAGGGGTCACAGTGACCGGAAGGCGGCGAACAGCGGCGGACAGGGGCGATCCGCGGCGGCGGAAGCATGGGGTGGCAGCGAAGACGGTGTCCCGGCGAGGATCTCCGACGACGAAGGCGTGGACGGGGTTTGGAGAGTTCTGGTGAAAGTGTAGGAAGCAATTAGGGCCAAAATGACCGAATGGATCAACGGGAAGGCGCGGCCAAAGGCTGGCGGAACGGCTTACCAAAGGGCGCGATGGCGAGATCGGACTTCCGGCGGCGCAGCGGCTCGTGAATGCGGTGGCTGGGCTTCGCGCGGGTGCGGTGAAGCAAGCGGTGGCGATCTCGTGGTCTGGCAGTAGCTACAGCGGCGATGGCGAGCGACCGGAGACGGCGGAGCACGGTGGCGACTCTGGTTTGCGCGGCGCGAGGTGCTAGGATACTCGGGAGGCGTCGAGGTGTGAGGGGAAACATAGAGGAGAGAGCGGCCAACGATTTTATGCACTCAGCCGGGCGAGATCGTGACCGAACGGCTCTGAATCGGCGCTGGATTGAGGGCGGCGGCGTCGGGGTCGTGCGCGCGATTCCCGCGCGGGAGTGGGTGAGGACGCCGGAGGACGTGGGGGAGTGGACGCGGACTCAGTCCGCCCTCATTTGAACCGGGAGTGAGCGGGCGCGGAGGCGAGAGGTGGCGCTAATCGGACAGCGGAGGGGATTTTTCCCCTCCGCCCGATTTGAACAGAGGAGGAAGACAAGGCTAACAGGCGGGCCTGGCCTGTCAGCGTGGAGGGGCGAGCGAGTGCGACGAGAGGCGGTCTGACGGCCGGGTCCTATAGCGCAGGGAGAGAGCAAGCGGGAGGGGTGGCCGACAGATGGGGCCCACGGAAGGTAAGCGTGCGTGGGCCATGTGCGCGGAGGAAAAAGAAAAGGAGAGAGAAAAGGAAGAGTAAATTACTTTCCTGAGCAAATTTAATTCTGATATTCGTTTTTGATTTATTAAAAATAGTTCCTGTGCTCTGAAAATTTCACTAAAAAATCCAGTTAATATATTTTGGCAAGGGGAACATAGAAAAAATGTTCCCAGCCAGAGTAGCTTATAATTTTGTATTTCACATATTTAATTAATTTCTTTTGCCATTTTAAATTTATTTTTCTTGGGCATTTCCACAGGTATAATTTAGTATGGCGAAAATCAGGGTGTGACACAAATGGAAAGAAGCGATAGAGACGGAATTACGCTCGCTTGCTAAGAGGCGCGTGTTTGGGCTGGTAAGCCTGACACCCTCCACTGTGCGCACTGTTGGGTATAAGTGGGTTTTCGTCCGGAGGTGGAACGAAAACAATGAAATGGTGAGATATAAAACGAGGCTTGTAGCACAAGGGTTCACGCAGAGACCAGGCATCGATTACGATGAAACCTATTCTCCTATAATGAGTGGCATAATGTTCCGATACTTGATGTCTATGGCAGCTGGCATGGAATTAAATATGCAGTTGATGGATGTGGTGACCGCATATCTGTATGGATCATTGGATTGGGAGATTTACATGCGTGTCCCTAACAGGTTGAAGGTTCCAGACAAAGCAAATCACAACATGTATAGTGTGAAATTGGAGAGATCGTTGTATGGGTTAAAACAGTCTGGTCGTATGTGGTACAATCGGCTAAGTGACTTTCTTTTGGGGAAAGGATACGTCAATAGTGAGGACTGCCCCTGCGTGTTTATCAGAAAGTCCCAGAGAGGTTTCTGTATCATCTCAGTCTATGTCGATGACTTGAACATCATTGGCCACGCAGATGACATTGAGGAGGCGGCTGTCTGTCTCAAGACGAAGTTTGAGATGAAAGACTTGGGTCAGACCAAGTTTTGCTTGGGCCTACACGTCGAGCATCTCCCTAACGAGATCTTACTACACCAGTTAACCTATACTAGAAAGGTCCTTAAGAGATTTAACATGTCAAAGGCTCATCCTTTGAAGATACCAATGGTTGTGAGATCCCTTGATCGGGACAAAGACCCATTCCGTCCTAGGAGTGAGACTGAGGAAGTGTTGGGACCGAAATTCCCATACTTAAGCGCCATAGGAGCACTGATGTATCTTGCGAACTGTACCAGGCCTGATATTGCGTTCGCGATGAATCTGCTAGCAAGATACAGTGCGTCTCCTACTAAGAGACATTGGGTTAGCGTTAAGACAGTACTCAGATACCTCCAAGGTACGCAAGATCTCGGCCTCTTCTTTCCAAGGCAGCGAGACTTAACCATGGTGGGCTATGCAGATGCAGGATATCTGTCTGATCCCCATAATGCCCGTTCTCAAACTGGTTTTCTGTTTCTTTATAGTAGTACCGCCATTTCGTGGCGGTCTAGTAAACAGACTTTGGTATCGACGTCTGCAAACCACTCAGAGATTATTGCACTATATAAAGCTGCACGAGAGTGTGCATGGCTTAGGAGGATTACTCAACATATTGAGCGATCATGTGGTTTGAGTATCCCCGATACCCCCACTATTATCTATGAGAATAATACAGCATGTGTCGCACAGATACAGCTAGGCTATATCAAGAACAATATGACGAAGCATATTGCTCCAAAATTCTTCTATCCTCATGAGCTTCAGAAGCAAGAGAAAATGAAGATCCTGTAGTCCAAGTCTTGTGACAACTTGGCAGATTTGTTCACTAAGTCTCCCCCAGCTTGTGCTTCCCAAAAGTTTGCTCGTGAAATTGGGATGAGAAGACTTAGAGACTTGCAGGATTCACAGGGAGTGTGTCACACCCTGAAAATTGCTTTAATTAAAATTTTCTTTTTGGGTAGACGGAAATACAAGAATACACTAGAAAATTTTTGTTTGAGAAAAGCGTTTGAATAAAATTTTGAAATTTCCAATATTAAAAATCCCAAGTTGAAAATTTTAAATAAATGCTTGGACGCTTTTATATTCCTGGGGTTTTGTCGGAATATTTTAAGCGTTTGAGTGCTTACAATAATAAATTCTCCGTGTTTCGTGGTGGTTTATACCTCTGGTAAATTCCTCATGATTTAATAAACTCTCTGAAATTTTCTCAAAATTCTCAGAGCTCCAGAATTAATTTTAATGTGATAAAGATCATATCAGTAATTAAATAAATATAAAATGAAATCCCTTTCTTTTTCCCTGTTTGGGTCGTGCTTGATTCAGTCCGTTGAAGTCTCCTCGTTCATTGTGAAATCTGACTCCCTATTTCTTCTAGGGTTTTGTGTCATTCCCAGAACCCTATAGCCTCCTCGGAATCTCAAATCTGAAGTTCCCGGGTTTTAGTATTTTCCGAAACCCCTTTTCCGTTGAAACAAATCCAAATCTCTAATCGTCTGAGATTTCTCCAAATTCCAATTCCCAAGAAAATACTCTAATTTCCCACATCTCCAAAATATCCATATATTTTGGGAAGTTCAATTATGGCTCGAATATTCCGATCTATTGGTCTCTGCAAAATAACTTCCAATTTTATTGGATTCCCTGAAAAATTCATATATATTTTGGATATTTATTTATTCCTCGAATTTTCTAATTTCTCGATCACCGTAAAGTATCCTCCACTCTTAAAATTCTAGATTCCGTAAAATATCCCTGAGTTTCCAATCCCTAGATATTCTAATTTCTCCTAATTTCTGGATCCCACAAAATAAATCCAAGTTCTTGAATCCCAAAAACAATATCCAAACGTTCGAAATATTCCGATATTCCAAAATAATTCTTGGATTCCGAAATGTCCCAAAATTCTAATTTCCACAATTAGGATTTTTCTAGAAAATCCATGGTCTTTTCCCTTTTTCTCCTTTTTTTTCTTTCTTTTCCTCTTTTCTTCTTTATTTTTTTCCTTTCCTTTCTATCCTGTTCTTTTTCCTTCCCCGTTCGTCCTTCTCCCTCTCTGCGTCGGCAGCAGAGCCCGCACCTCGGCCGACTAGCCTCGCCCCATGCCTGCCCGTTCCAGCCCCACGCATCCTGGCCTGCTCCGCCCTCTGCGTCCTGGCCCACGCCGCTGACCCGGCTCACGGCCGAGTCCTGTGCTCTGCCGACGCCCCGCGACCGCCGCCGTGCATCTCGGCCTCTCGCGCACCACGTCACGCCATCTCGTGCTCTAGCGCGCCCCAATATATATACCAGCCGCTGCCCCTGCTCGCCACCACACCGCCCATCCGTGCCGCCAACGCCAGGCCACCATTGCCTCTGCTGTAGCCACCGCCCAGCCGCCTGGCGCCCTGCCACGCCAACCGTCGCCCTACCTGTGCACCGTCACCACCCAGCTCCCTGCCGCCGCCCACTGCTACTCCACCCTTGCCGTCGCTGGTGAGCAGCATCCCGAGCCACCGCCACTCGCTTCAGGCCATCCAGTGCCGCCGCGCCTTTTCCCCTCGTCGCCGCCGTTAGGGTCATCGTCGTCGTGCTCCGAATCCCCATCGGCCGCCGGTGAGGATCCGGACCTCAGCCACCACCGTCGCCCTCACCTTCTCCGCCTCTGGCGTCACCTTTCTCGTGCCACTCCTTGTCGACGAGACGCCATCCCGAGGCCATCACGTCTTCAGAGGCCTCGGCTTCGCCTCCCTCTCCCTGGATCAGCGCCGCCCTCCACCGCCGTTGATGTCACCGCCATCGTCGAACCTTGCCGCCGATGCCATCTCCTCGCCAGGCCACGGACCCCGCCTGAGTCGCGCCGCGCCATGCCGTAGCCCCGGGCAGGCTGGCAATCGGGGCCCCGTCCCCTCTGATGACCAATGGACCCAATGGCATTGGGCCTCAACTGCATTGGAGCACTGTTCAGTGGTTGGTAATATTGGTTAATAATTAAACTACACTGTTTTCGATGTTTTTAAATGCAAATATTTTAAATATTATTTATGCAAATAAGTCATACTATGCCTTTCCTTTGAATTCCTGTTGCATTATTTTGCATTCCCTAGTATGGCTTGTTGAGTACGATGGGTGGTACTCAGTCTTTCATTACTGTAATCATCAGAGTGAAGATTTTGCACCCAGTTGAGCTGCCTGTGGCTTGGTGCTGAAGCTACGCTTGTTGTCGTTCCGCTGCTGATTTATTCTGTGTGAGGACTAAGTGCCTCTGTTGTAAGTATATATCGTTATTTCGTTTTGGTTATGCTTATCAAATTGCCGATTTGTGTACCTCGGCTGATTCCTGAACAAGGATTTAATGTACAAATATGCTTTAGAAATTCTGGTGAATTTCTGGGCATGACAGAGTGGAACCTCTTAATATAGCCTAGTCAGTGGATTAACGAGTCCACAATGTTGTACTCTTTTTTCCTTAGTTCAGTGGAGTTTATAATCCTCACAAGGTTTTTAACGAGGCAATGGTGTGTGACGCATGGTGGCAACTATGTACTCTTTCTCCTAGCCTTTTTTTTCCCACTGGGTTTTAGTAGCAGTTTTGACGAGACATAGTTGGTCGCGGATAGGTCCAAGGGGGAGTGTTACGAATCCTTATCTCTTTATGAGATAAAATTCTTTTTTGTGGACCAATCTAAATTAGTTAGAGATAAATTTATGGCTCTTATCTCTAGCCTCCTCTACCTATAAATAGAGAGGCAGAGGTACGTTCATTGTACATATTGATTATTGATTAATAAAGAGATAGAAACACCCCTATATCTGTGTCTCCTGTGTTCATTGTCTTCTTCTGTGGGGTAATTGTGCGGGAAGGGATACAGTCTTATCTTCTCGACACCTCACCTGCTGCGGGAGGGAAGAGAGCGGATTTGGGCGATCCGTCGACATAGCTGTTCTACAACACTAGTGAGTACAAACAAAGGCCCAAAATAAATAAGCCGAAGGCCTACTCATAGGCCTGTGGCCCAACTTATTCTGTTCCTGGTCATTAGCAGCATGGCTTGGCCCAAAATAGCCCAAACTATAACTGCATTTGGGCCACAGGCATTTCCTACGGCCCAGTTTAGCCTGTAAACTGCCATGCACCGGGCTGCAGTCAGCGGCAGCATCATTCATTGGCATCGCGTACGGATGCTGATTCATGGCGTTCCAGTGCCCGTTACAAAATTGTCAGTGAAGCTATTACTACGAGCTCGCGTACCACGCAATCCTCGTCCTCCTGTACGTGAAGCCGTTGCAGTTGCACACATCCTGACAATCATGTCGATCCATGAACATGAACAGATCGATCGAGCAGCGAGCGACACGCACAATCAATTCATGGTGCACGTACGTACGTTTGTTCAATTGGCTGCACTGCACTGCAGCAGAAATCAATTCCGAATTTGATAGTGGTTCGTTCAATGCCTAGCTAAGCTTGCAATTTGCAAAGCTTAAAGAATTATTCATGGAGCATGAGCTGCCATCATGGCGGCATCGGAATCGGGATCCGCGCATGTGCTCGACGACGTGACCATCTCCTCCTCCTCGTCCGGCCGCCCGCCGGGCTAGCTAGCTAGCAGCTAGCTCGCCGCTTTTACAGCTCACAAAAGCCGGCGTTCCGGCCGGCCACGCGGTGGAGGATGGAGCCACTCATGGCGGATAAAATATTGGATCCCGAGCTCGGAAAAGTTGGATGGCGTAGGTGAAATGAAAGTGGTGGTGGGTATGGCGGAGACAAGCCCCAGGAATCTTCGCCTCCGAGCTCAAATCATGGCGCTCTAGCTTTATCACAACCCTCGCTACTTGTTGCCGCGCCGCCACGCCTCCTCCCGCCCATCGTCTCCTGCTCTCCGCCTTCTATGATCGTCTCGCTTGACGGCGGCGCCGGCATGGAGCTTGAAGTGGAAGATATAGTAGAGTGGCATCACTGCGGTGTTGGGTCGGGTTCGTCGGCGGCGGAGGTGGAGCTGGAGCTCAGGGAGCTGAGGGCGGAGCTGGAGGTGGAGCGGCGGATGCGGCGGAAGGCGGAGGCGCTGAGCGAGGTGCTCGCCGTGGAGCTGGAGGAGGAGAGGCGGCGGTGCGGGGCGGCGGAGGAGGAGTGCAGGAGGATGCGGGGGGAGGTCGGCGAGATGCGCGCGGAGGTGGAGCGCGCGCTGGAGGAGGTCGACGAGGAGCGGCGGATGCTGCGCGTCGCCGAGCTCTGGCGGGAGGAGCGCGTCCAGATGAAGCTCGCCGACGCCAAGGCCGCCATGGAAGAGAAGCTTCAAGAGATCGCCGCCGCCACTGCCATCGCCGACGACAAGAAAAGCAGCACCACCAGCAGCAGCAGTCCGACGACCACGGGCAAGTCAAGCCCCACGAGCCACCACCACGGCCAGCAGATCAGCCAGGCGACGACGAGCGGCCAGCCTCAGCTGCACCGGCGAGAGGCCGCCGGCGGCGAGAACCCGCACATCACGAGGGGAATCAAGGGGTTCGTGGAGTTCCCGAGGGCGGTGCGCGTGCGGCCGCCGCGCGAGGAGAGGGTGGATCTCGTCTCCAACCTCGAGTGCCAGCGCGCGCAGCTGCGCGCCCTCACGCGCCACCGCAACCCTCCCGCCGGCGTGGGGCTCGCCGCCGCCGCCGCCTCCGCCTCACATAACCTCGTCCTGTAATCTACTAATCTAGTCCTTACTAACTAATGATGATGTACTAATACTGTGACTTGTCAAGTGTCTTTTTAATTTCTTGTGTTCTTGACAATCTCTAGCCCCCTTTTTTTTTCCGAGCATTCACATTTTGACACACAATAATGCTTCCCCTGTCTACAAAGTACAAACTAGCCTTGCTCTTGTAAAAGATAACATTTTTGTACATAATAATGGCAAGAACTAATGTGTGATGATGCATGTTACTAACATGTTGTACATGGGAGTAGATGCTACTAACAAGTTCATCTGTGACAGAATTGCAACAAGAGGAAAAGAATGCAGTAGTACAACAGGTCGGTCAGATATGTCATTGCCCAGATTTTGACAGTATGGGACTGACTAGTGACTACAGTTACAACTTAAACTACAACAAGTATGGTTAAAACTCACTTCCTTGCTCTAACAACTCATCTGCCTGAAACAATATTGGCAGATTTGCATTCACTTTGTCTTGCTAGAAGAACTCAAAGTCTAGGTACTTGCCACCAGACTCCACCTCTGGCGGCCCTGCCATCCTCTTGCTGCTGTTGTTGCTGTTGCTGTGCATTGTCTTCTCAACGGTGTCCACCGGCGGCGGCGGCTTGGCCGGTGGCGCGGCGACGACAGGCTCCACGGCCCTCGGCACGCCGGGGGGCGTGCTGCACCGGATGAGCGCCCAGTTGACGCCCTCGAAGAACGGGTGCTGCTTGATCTCCGCCGCGCCGCGCTTCACGCCGAGCCGGCCCTGCGGCTCCTTGGCTAGAAGGCCCCTGATCAGGTCCCTGCCGGCGTTGCTCGTCGGCGGGTAGTCCGGGAACCTGAGCTGCTGCCCCACGACGTTGAACAGCGTCGCCCGGTTCGTCTGCCCCTTGAACGGCGTCTTGCCGTACATGAGCTCGTGCAGGAACACGCCGAACGTCCACCAGTCCACCGCGCTGCCGTGCCCCTCCCCCTTGATGATCTCCGGCGCCAGGTACTCGTGCGTCCCCACGAACGACATGGAACGCGCGCCGGTGGGCTCGACGACGACCTCCGGCAACGCCGAGGCTAGCTGCTGCTGATGCCTCTGCCTCGGCTGGTTGCTCTTGGGTTTCTTGCTCTTCTGGCCAAACAGCTTGGGCATGAAGCATGTGGGCTGGATGCAAGCAGCAGGCTGGGCGCATGACTGCGCATTGGCCCTCTTGGGATCGGAGCTCAGGGACGACTTCACCAGCGTCGGCGAGACGGCGCAGCGGAGCGAGAGGTCGAAGTCGGAGAGCATTATGTGGCCGTCGTCCCTGACCAGGACGTTCTCCGGCTTGAGGTCTCGGTACACCACTCCAAGCATGTGCAGGTACTCCAGCGCAAGAAGCACCTCCGCGGCGTAGAACCTGCAGCCCCGGAAAAGAATCATGCTTCAGTTAAGCTGAACTGCTGAAGAGAAGAATATGATGCTAAGTACCGAGCCTGGCTAATACAGCTTTGGTGGATCAAACAAATGTCATGGAGAAGATTAAATTATACATCAAAATCTTGACAAAACAAGTTGGATGATCATGTTTGTTAATTCAGAGAAAGATTGGACAAGATGTATATGTTACAGATACCTAATTTGAACACAAATGCGTTATTGGGGAAATGTTATCAACTTTAGGAACACAAATGGCTGCTACCTTTGTTAATCTTAGATATCCTGTTCCACAACATAAAAAAGCAGCAGGCAGACAAATTGCCCACTCTAAAAGTCAGAACATAATCCATTCACTACAGTAATACACTAATGTCAATTGAAATATACTGATACACTAATGTCAATTGAAATGCAGAAAATTCTAAGCCATATTTATATTGTCTCAATCTTGCATCAGTTGCAGCTCCAGACTTAGCAAGGTTCAGGCTTGATGGTCTTTGTTTTTTTAGAAACGATAAAATAAAACCTGCAATACTGAAAGATTGCTGCAGTGACAACTCTGAGCAGCCATACCTGATGTTGTTCGCATGGTCACCAAATCAACACCCAAACATCGTCTGGTTGCTTTCAAGATTAACAGCCTAGAACAAGAGAATGAATTAAGGTGGAGTTGGAAGTACCTCGCCGCGTGCTCCGGGAAGTGCTTGCCGGGCTGGCGCTGCCGGAGCGCGTGGAGGTCGCCGCCGGGGCAGAACTCCATGACGAGGCAGGCGAACCTGTCGGTCTCGAAGTGTGCGTACAGGGTGGGCAGGAAGGGGTGGTCAAGCAGCTGCAGGATCTCCCGCTCCGTCTGCGCCCGGCTCAGCTTCCGCCGGCTCTCCAGCGACGCCTTGTCCATCACCTTCATGGCGAACCACGGCCTCGCAGCGCCACCGCCGCCGCCGTTGCTCAGCTCGGACAGGTACACCGTCCCGATGTCGCCGCACCCTAGGCGCCGGAGCAGCCGGAAGTTGCCCATGGCGAGCGGGCCGTCCCGGGCTCGCGCCGCGAGGATCGCCTTCCACCTCGGGTCGCCCCCCTTGTGTGGCTTCCCGCCGGCGCCGGCGCCGGCCTTGCTGTTGCTCCAGCCACTGCCGTCGCTGGCCGCGCTGCTGCTGACACTGGTCTTGGCGCTGAGGCTGGTGACGGTGCAGCTGGGCGCGATGCTGGTGACCGTGGCCGCCGCGCCGGAGCTGTCGATGCTGCTGTGCGGGCTCGCGGCGCCGCTCTGCGTCGGGGACGCGTCCCACACGATCACCGGCTTGGCCGGCTTGTCCCGGCCATCCACCGCAACAAACACGGTATCCATCTCGTCGACGGGCTCCGGCGGGTGGCTCGCCCCGGAGAAGGAGCTCCTGGGCGGCGCGTCCCCCTCCTCCTCCTCACTCGACGCAATGCTGAGCCTCACCTGGTCCAGCTGAGCAATAACCTTCTTCTCCGACAACTCCCCGCCGCGATCCGCATCCACAACCCGCCCTTCACCGCCGCCGCCGCCGTCCATGTGGAACTGGAACACCTTGGGGAGGAGCTGGAACTGGAACTGGAAATCTTGGTTGGCGGCGACGGGGAGCTGGGAGCGCGAGCGCGCGTGGTGGTGGCTTCTTGGCGGCTTGGCGTGCAGTGAGCGTGACGGGTGCATCTCTCTCTCTGCTTGGATTAATGGAGGTGCAATGCAACGGACAAAAGAGGTTGGGGAAGGGACAGAAGAGGCAGCAAACACTGCACCACTGCAGCTGATGAGCTAGAAAGAGAAACCGCAGCAGCAGCAGCAGGCGTTGCAGACTTTGCAGAGGTGAGAGAGAGAGAATGAGAGTGAGCTGCAGAGGAGGAGCAAGCTAGCAAGCTGCTGCTGCTGTCTTGCTCTGCTTCGGCTTAGCATTTTGCTGTTTGATTGCAATGTTTATATTACCGTTAGTGAAGAACCGGTACGGGTACTAGCGGGTTTGGTTGATGAGCTACGCTGTCAGTGTCGTGGGCCTCGCTTGAAATGGTTTCAGTTCTAATGTTCCAAACAGGTTTAACAAGAGATGAGTGATTCCCAACTTAGGGAACCTTTTGGAACACGGGAATTCTATAAAATCTCCCAGATATCTGTTCAGTTTCTACAAAATTCCTTTGAAAATCATCCGATCCAAAGCCCTTAGTGCCTCCTTGTCGTAACTCCAACGTCAAGCTTTTCTTGAGTTGGATATCTCTTGCTTAAAAAATTCTTGGCGTTAGAGATGTGGGTGAATTGTTCAGTCGAGAGACTTTGTTCGTATTTTAGAGCAAAATTAGAAGACTGTACCACTATGTTTTACTCTGCAAACTCTATTCTACAAGATCTAATAGTTATAGGCATGACAAACAAGCCTTAAAAAACTCAACAGAGCCAAATCCTGAATTTTCAGGACAAGATCTTCTAATTTATTCAAACCAGCTATTAATATTGTACAACGCGAAGGGATTACTCTCAGTACTCATTTTTTAATGGAGCAGTAACCTTGTGCGTGACTCATTTCAATGGCATGATGTCGTGGCTTAGGCTGTTTTCGAATGCATGTGTTAGGAGAAATTTTTGGTAAGCACGTTTTTCGAACTGCTAAACGGTATGTTTTTTTATAAAAATTTTCTATATAAAAGTTATTTTAAAAAATCATATTAATTCATTTTTTAAGTTTAAAATAATTAATACTCAATTAATTATACACTAATAGCTTATCTCATTTTATGTGATTTTTTTCTTCTTTTCTCAATTTCAAATTATCCCTTACTCCACACCTATCAACTTGAAACTATCTCTTACTCTGCACCTAACCTATAGGACTTTGCTTTATGTTTCAATGGAGTAGTACACTCCATCTTGCTAAATGTAATAATGTATTGCTGTGAGTAGCATATTCTTTACCTCCTAAACAGTCCTTCCTAGGGATCATCTTGTTCAAAACCAACATTCCTTTATTCTAGAAAAGGGTGAAAAAAATAAAGGGAAAGGAGACCATCACCAGATTCCTTTCCCTTTCTTTCTTGAAAGATGCGAGCATGTCTTTTGATGATTTGATCCAAGAGAGATTGATGTTGTATTTTTTGTAGATTTAGCTGAGGCAAGATCGGTCAAAGGGGGGATGCGGTGCTTACCTGTGTGTCTCGTTCTTTCATGCGCCGATTTCACTTTGTCAGTGATCAGAGTTAGTTTAGTGGTGTGCTATAAGGTTGTTGCTGCTGCTGCTTCGTAGGGACCGATGGAGCTTCAGCTTGGATCATGGCACACAATGTGACGCATCCATGTTTCTTTTTCCCTAGTTTTGTTTGTAGTAGGAGTAGTAGCAGCAACTGCAGCAGTAGTTGGAAGAATGCTTTCTGAATAAGCCAGAGAAATGACAAATAGCTTTTGACCTGTAACTATCACAAGAGAAGAGACATCAGCTGCAAGCCTCAAACGTACTCCTATCTAGAAGATGCCACGCCAAAGTAATCTTCTCTGGTAACTACGTCTGAAAGAGAGTTGGTTGTTGCTGTGGTTTTTGTTGACCATGCTTATGTGTAACAAAAAAAAGACTAACGGGGTGTTTGAATTGGCTTATTCTCCTGGCTTATAAGTCGCACGCAAAATGAAAAACGTTATTAGCATGTGATTAATTAAGTATTAAGTATTAACTATTAAAAACTTGAAAAATAGATCTATTTAATTTTTTTAAAGATACTTTTATATCGAAAATTTTTATAAAAAACACACCATTTAGCAGTTCGGTAAGCGTGCTCACAGGAAACGAAAAAATAAGCCAAGCTTATAAACTCCTTCGAACGGGCTCGAAGACTGTGTTCAAAAGAGCAGGAAGAGAGAAAATAATTTCTCGTTTTTTATGAGCACGCTTTCCAAACTGTTAAACGGTATATATTTTACAAAAATTTTCTATATAAAAGTTCTCTAAAAAATCAAATAAATTCATTTTTCAAGTTTACAATAATTAAAACTTAATTAATTATGTGCTAATAACTTACCTCATTTTACGTGCGTTGAAACTTTTCCCACCTTCCCCATCTGCCGAACTCTCCCTAAGCCTATTGGGTTAAGTCTTATGGCAGTTAGCACACACTACCATTAGGTGTTGTTTAGCTGAAAAAAAGAAGTCTTTATAGTGACAAGAGAACCAAGCAGAGAAACATTAGTCACATTCAACACTAGATTGCACCATTACTTCACCAAACCAAAAGGAACACATGTATATGCAGGGTTTTGCATACTAACTTAATTGGCACTAAAAATTATAGTTGGTTCTAACCCTTGTCCTTGTGTGATTGTGTTCAGCGAAAACTCTTATTTTGTGCTAATATATGGTGACACAGTCGAGAAGACCATGACCATAAAGTTTATAACTCTTAACATCATCACTAAAAATTCACCAAGGGCAAATTAATAAACTGCTTGCAACTAGGGGCAATAAAATAAATGCAAGAGCAAATCATTAGCCAGCTAGATGAATGTACAGATTTGTCTGACCAAAATTTTACAGAAATACTTGAGCTAATGCTAGAATGTCAATATTTTGGACAGCCCTGTGAATTACATAACATTGGACAGGTTCGAAGCAATGTCCTTACCACTGAATAGTCTGAAGGGCGTTATCCGCACATTGCCATCTTCATGTAAACCCCCAAGCCAAAGATCAGTGGCATCAATCACCTTCTGAAAGTTAAACAAGGAATGCATCAGCAATTCAGCATTGCGATCAATCAATCAAACTCCACATGAATTCCACATTGGTCATTGGACCTTGCGGCAGCGTGGATAACACATGTATTAGATCTGCAGCAAAACTATTAGAAACTGCACGTTCATTGGCACACATAAACTTCATGGATCAAGCACTGAAGAAATGGCACACCATGCATGAACGAAATTAACAATCCCACTCTCAAGTCCCAGTCCCGACCGGCGACAGCAGCATCGTCGGACGAGAAGGCGGTTTCGGAGTGCAGTGTGCTTACGACTGACTCGCACGTTGACGCCTGATCCGGTGATGACCAAGGGCGCCGCCGCGGAGGCAGGCGGTGATGAGCCAGCGGAAAGGGGGCGCGGCGGAGGCGTCGACGATGCAGGTGGGGAAGGGCACTCGGATGAGGATATCGTCGTCGACCGCCGTCCGCCGACCACCAACGAACTCTTCTCTCCTCAGAGCGAGCGGTTTCACTCGGGTTTGACGAATTCGAGGGGTTTGGGATGTCCTGAGATCTATAGAATGCCCGGTGCTGGCCATGGGAGGCCAGATCGCCGGCGAAGGAGGCGGTGGAGCGGCACCGGAGCGTGCCGGGGAAGGGGGAGGAACGCCGGGACGGCGACGAGGGCGAGGCTGGCTGGTCGACTACGTGGGGCCATCGTAGGCCACCCATCTTGATCCAACGGCTCTGAGAGCGGCCCAACAATTTTTTCCGCAAGGTGGTTGGGACCACCACGGATTGGGCCACAGCCTTATACCCACGAGCTGTTCACCGATGGATTGGGCCGGAACGGGATAGCCGAGCACGTGTCACCAACAGTTTGGGCCGAAACATGATTGCCACGTACGTGGGGAGACTAGTTGGGCCGAGCAGTGAATGGGCCGTTTGGTCAGACTGGACATATGGGCCCAGCAGTCCACCACGGCAACAGCTACTGGTCATGACAATATAGTATGATTTGTTTACTTTAAAAACGACTTATATTTTTTATAAAATATTTAAATAAAATGAACGGTTAAACTTATATCTGATTTGCTATTGATCAAACGTTCGATTTTTTAAATTATATCAAACAACAACATTGGTTGTTAAATAGAACTTTAACATTCGTAACGAGAAAAGTGAGATTCAAGTTGTAGTTTTAACTTGTTATTGTTATACTTTTAATTTATAGTTATTATTATCGATTTGTGTAACTTTAATTATAAATTTATGTAACTTAGTCACAAATATGTGTTACTGAATGGTTCCTATCACAAATAGATTCGTTTTTTTTAATGTTTGACTAATAGACGGTCTCAACTTATGTTTAAAGTTTTAAGACGTCAAACAAAAAAAAAACTAGGGGAGTAAGTCTTTTTCAACTCCCACGTGGATCATGCATACACTGACATGATAATAATATATCCACGACTACGGCTAATTGCACTTAATTAATCAACCATATGATTAATTACTATTATTATATATCTAACGCAACGCAAGCCCCAACAAGGTATGTCTGCTGAAGCAGCTAGTTAGATAATTTTATTAGAGCTAAAAGTAAATCAAACCATAGCCTAGCACGCACGTCATTATAATTAGCGTTGAGCACGTTGCGCTTTGATGGTTGGCTCTGCTCTGCTCCACTACCACTAACGTGCATTCCGCGATCCCTCGAGCACCAGCTATAGCTAGTGTGCGACTAGCTATATCGTCGTCTCCGACAATGCGATGGGAGAAAGATCATATGTTCATCATCCACTACACTGACCGCTGTGACGCGCGTTTACGCCACCTCTCGCTGCTCAAGGCATGCATCCACTTGCACTCTCGCTGCTCTTAATTCACCAGTGTACTTCTTCCGTCCAAAAATAAATCAAACATTTATATTATAGGATAAATCTAATAGCAAAAATAAAAGTCTATAGCGCCTCTCATTAATAGATAAGTAGTATTAATGAGTAAATAATAAAGAATATTAAAGAGATAAAATATCTCGATTTATGGATTAAAGATATGTAACGATTAAAAACTGATTTATTTTATGATAAAATTTAAAATCTAAAAATTAATTTATTTTATGACGAAGGCACGTTGGTAGAGATTTGTCCCCTGGAGGTTGTCACTTCTGTCCTGTCCCTGTTGCCCATTTTAGTCTCGTCGCATCCAGCCAACACACACCAAAAAGAAAACGCATCTAGATTTTTTTTCTCCAAAACTCGTGCGTATCGTATGGAGAATCAGTCAAAATTTTCGTAACTCGTTTGCTCCACGGCTTAAACTTACCGAAGCAAAACTAATTTATGGATAAAATTTTTATACGTGTTTTTAACGATTTAAAAATTAATATAAAAACAAACTATAATAAAAAAAACTTAAAATTAACTCTAAAATTAAATTTACAAAATTTAAATTTTGGCAGCAGTTGAAAAGACAACAAGCAAACTTGGGTTTTTGCTTGTTTGACAGCTTCAGATATGTCATAACCATTGGCATTTGAGCCCTTATCTTAAAAAAATGGTATGTGAGCTTACTTCAGCAGTTCAAGCATCAAATCGGTACTGTATGTCACATATATTTGTGCACGATGATGCATACATGCACCCAATGATATTTTTTCCTGTGCACGATCATGAGTGGTTGACTCATCCCATTCGAATTTCATAAGGTCCAGAACCAGCCATTTGATAACGACCACCTAATTTGCCACCTCAATTTGTTACAACCTATGTTCACCAAAAAGCATGTGTACAAATAATACTACATTAACAAGTTCCTCGTTGACTCGACCATGCATCACCATGATCATATAATAGGCCATCTTGTGCACACTGTAAATGGCCAAACAGTAACATAATATATCTACCAAAAAAGTGAAAAAAAAGTTGAATGCACATTAAGAAACACGTGCAGATAGATCTTAATTACGAGTTAATTACCAAGCTAATTAGGTGGTACACCACAATGCATGCATGCTACAGTACTCGTACGCTACGATCAACGTACTTTGATCATGTGGGGCTAGCCAAGTAGCCGTACTGCCCCTCGGCTCCGCCGCCGGCGCCGTTGGCCGTGGCGGTTCGCGGCGTCGCCGGCTCGAACCCGAGCACCCTGGCGCGCTCCACGTAGGCGCGCTTCACGTTGGGGCGCTGATATGTTAGAAGCCGCGCCACGCTGCGGCTCGCGTCGGCGCGGAACGGCCGGCCGGAGCCGGTGAAGCCGTCGAGCAGGTGCAGGTACGCCTCCAGATCGTGGCAGCACGCCGGCCCGGCGTCGGGGCGCAGGCACGGCGAGTCGCGGCTATCCAGCCTCAGCTCCGCCCCCACGTGCACGTGCCCCTCCCGCGCGATCGCCGGCGGCGCGCCTGGCACGCGCGTCACCACGTCGCCGGCGTTCACCACGCGGAGCACGTTGACGCCGCGCTCGTGCTGCAGCCGGTCGGCGAAAGCGCGGTTGCCGGTCTTCGGGCCGCCGAAAGACACCACGGCGATGGGCGGTGGCCGTGGATGATCCGACGCCAGGCAAGCGCTGAGCTCGTCGGCGGCGAGGACGGCAAGCGACGCGCCGAGGCTGTGTCCCACCACCGTGATGCTGAGCTCCTCACCCTTGTACACATCCACTAGACGCCTCACCTCGTCGACTATGGCGTCCGAGAGGCTGGGCACGTTTTCGCCGGCCGTCTTGTACAGGCTCAAGAACCCCTTCGCCACCTTCGGCGCGTTCTGCGGCGAGCCTCCATCGTCGTCGTCGACCGGCACGAGGCCGGCGCGGAGGTTCTCTGCCCACTCGGGGCACGTCGCCGTGCCGCGAAGGACGACGGCGATGTCCCGGCGGCCCATGCGCTGGACCTCACGCTCGTTGTCGCAGACGGCGACGTACCCGACGAAGCTGGAGCGCTGGGTGAGCCACCTGGGCGCCGACCGCCGCTGCGCCCACGGCGGGATGGACAGCGACGACGTGGCGAACAGGCTGCGCGTCGGACGGTACGACCGGTCCGGGAGCACGAGCGTCCGGTGCTGGCTGTACTGCGATGCCGCCGCCGACGACGGCATGGAGTGGAACGCCGTGTACGCGGCCTGCACGAAGTCGCCGTACCTGAGGACCTCACGGCGGAGGTTCTGGTCGAGCGGATCAAGTAGCCCATCCCAGCCGCCCTCGCCGTGGTACCTCCGCCACTCGTCGGCGATGGAGCCCTTCGGCGACGGCCGCGGCGAGAGAGTGAGGAGGCGCTGCAGGTGCGCGAGGCTACGCGGCGACATCTCGTCGACGGCCGGCTTCCGGGTGAAGGGCAGGAACGTGGATAGGTTGAGCGCGTTGAGCAGCCCGCCGCGGCCGCTCCGGTCGTCGGGTGTGGCGGCGCTGTCGTCTATGTCGTCGTCTGGTAGCCGCTTGTTCTGCAGCTGGAGAGGGAGCGGCGGCGGGCGGACAAGGAGGCGGTCGAGGTTGGCGAGGTGCGTCCTGGTGGAGACGGCGTTCGGCTTGGTGCCTCCGCTCGCCGCCGCCGCCCTCGCGTTGGGGTTGAGAGGCGACGGCCGGGTGTGGCGCGGCGTCGCGGTGACCGCGGCGGACATGGCCGGGAAGCGCGCGACACGGACAGACAGGCAGTTTCACTCGCAGTGTCAGAGACAGCACTAGAAGCTCGCCGGTGGCGAGTGCGCGCGCGTGGGTGTCCGGCTTATAGGCGGCGTGGCATAGCGAGGCCGAGACAGCACGACGCAACGCGGCCACGTGTGCATAAAATGTATGCGCGCGTGCGTACCAGTGTGTGTACTCCCTTCATTTCATATTACAGTTCGTTTATCTTCTGTCTTAAATTAAACTTTTCTAATTTTAATCGTGTTTATAAAAAAAATCAAAATCTATGACGTCAGATTAGTTTTATTAAATATAATGTTAAAAATGTGTTAGTAATGTATTAATTTATCATTGTAAATATTGTAGCATTTTTTGAACTTAACCAAAGTTTAAAAAATTTAGCTTAAGACAAGAGCTAAAACGACAAATCGGAACTATTGGAGGACTACTTTCGGAGGCTTTGGAAATTTGTGTCGTCCTGTCTGACTAAATTACCACACTTAATGGCGCCCTTTTCAAAAGCTCACTTAAAGAAAGGGCTTAAGAGCAAAAGTAATGGAGATCACCGTCCAAGACTGTAAGTAAACGGTCGTAAATTAATCAAGTCCAAGCAAAGGTTAGTCACCCGTTCACAGAGTCGCATGCCGACCTAATTCCTGATCCATTTGTGCTACTGCTACCAGCGTTTTTTTTTATCGTTTTAGTAGGTTTACCGCTATCCAACGGTATTACGGATATCATAATAATTATATAGCTATCATGAAAAACCATAATACTACTTAAAAAATCGTCAGGTTTTAAAAGCTGAAAAAGTTACCACATATAATAACCGTGATAACTAACCGCTTAATATTACAAACCCCGACTACTACACAACATATATCATCCTCCATAGGTATCTACTGAATGATTCTCTCTACAAACACAGTTTGTCTCGGTTTTGCAAGCACAGTTCTCCTTTGATTTAACGCAACGATAACAAATTGTCGAAAGCTTCATTGGCATGAATAATAGTGTAATATCACCGTCTAGAGAAGATGCTATGTATGATATTTTCAACGGTTAAGTTTGATTTATCCATCAATTATTAAAAAATATGATTTATCCTTCTTAACTACGAAAGCCAGACAAATAACATCCCTAAGCTATTCAAACGGGACGAAATACCTGCTAGCCCACTATAAAGTGGTTTTTGATCCCATGTGACACACATGTGACAATCTAGTCAGCCAGTCTAATTAAAAAAATTATTGGTCACTACCTCACCCATCCTTCCTCCTCTCGCTCTCTCCCATCTCATCTTCTTCCTCCGACTCCCTCCTCTTTCCCTATCCCTCTCTCTCGTATGGGGAGTATGGAGGGCTAGAGGCACTCCTGGCGGTGGCGGCTTGGAGGGGCTCGTGGAGGCGACGGCATTCCAGCTTTCAGGAGGCCAATGGAGGCTTAGCAGGGCGAGCTCGCATGACGCACGGGAAGAACGAGGCGGCGCACGGCATGGCCGCTTCATTTCGACGAGCACAGAGCTCGACCTCTGCAGCGAGCTCACCATCGCCGCCTCCAGCTTGCCTGACTCCTCCTCCTCCTCCCTAATCTCTCCCTTTCTCTCTCTGCGTCGGATGGAGCTACGCTTCCGGAGGAGGCTCGAGGTCCGGCGACAGCGCAATCGAGAGAGTCGCGGGAGAGACGCTTGCGCCGCTCGCCTGCCCCATGTCGACCCGGCCACGCTTGCCACCCTCGAGGACATCCATCGCGCTGCCATCGAGCTCGCCGAGTCTGCCCGCACGACGCCGCGTCCACCTCCGTCGCCGCCGAGGCTGCCCCCGCCGCCGCCGCGCGCCCATGATGATGATGCATCAGGAGGACATGGCGGCGCCGTCGTACGACTACGCATGCTACGGGAACGTGGTGTCTGTGGGCGGCAACGAGTACTGGCAGATGGATGGGGACGACGACGGCAGCGCCGGCGGCAACGACGTCACACTCTAGAGCTACTGATGATCGGAGTTGGAGCTAGCGGTTTTGAGCTCAACCAGTTTTGCTCCTCCTATACAACTATATTGTAGGAGAAATGTAGAGTTACTATCATTGAGGAGTTTGGAGGAGAGGAGAACGCCGACGGCGTCGTTGTGCAACAGTAGAAAGAGGAAAAACGAAGAGAGAAGAAAATTAGAAGAAATTGCTGATGGTGGGCCCCAATGCCACGTGGAGTTCTACGTAATACTAAAACCACTCCTTATGGACTTAGGGAGTTAAACCTCCGGTTTGAAAAATTAGAGGATGAAAAATATCCAATAAGAGGTTTAACGAACTTTTATGATAGTTGAGGGGTAAATCGGATTTAACTCTATTTTTAACAATGTGGAAGAAAGAGGGAGAAGAATGTTATCTGTTGATTAACAGACAGTTTAATAGATGGCTTAATACCGTCTAATCATTGTATGTGCCATCTATAGAGAAAAATCATTAGTTATGCAAATCTATTTATGAACAGTCTAAAGCTTTGATCAGTTAGCACACAATCAAACCCAAACATATCGTTTGCGCAGAACAACAAAACCTGATTACATATGTTGCAAAACGCAAAACATGAATAAAACGTAAAGCACAAATTAAGCCAAGTCATGAACACAACACATACCGATTTGGAGTAGCAATCATCATCATCATTCAGCTAAATCATATCCCAAACTTCCAATACTTACAAGTTCTTATCCACATTTATTTTGGTTAACAGAAAGCTGCTTATGTAGGAGTATTTCGTGTGTTGGAGCATGTAAAAGCCCAGCCCAGATGCATGAAGGCATTGTGGGTTTTAGAGGCCGGATGGCCTGACCTCGAGTAGTTGATCTCCTAGCTAGTAGCCCATTTTACCAGTGTAGTTTTGTCGAATTTTTTTATTTTTATATTTATTTAATAAAATATTTACAAAAGTATATTTTCGTTTTAAACATTTAAAAAATATAACCCTACCGTCTTCTGGAAGGGTGATTTTTGAAAAATCGCCCTCCCCTAAGGCGATTTTATGACGTGGTTGACGGCCGTCGGCCGAGTGGCCGTCAATACTTTTGCAGGAGGCCCCCTGCTGCTCAAAAACCACCCTCCAAGAAGGCAGCAAGGGAGCCGCCTGCAAAACACCGGGGGGCCAGCTATTTTATAAGCGCCCCCCTTGTCGCCCTCGGAGAGGGCAGTTTTTGGGTGGCCCCCTTGCCGCCCTCTAGGAGGGCGGTTTTTAGGCAACCAGGGGGCCGCCTGCAAAATGGGAGCGGTCGGACCGTCTGCCTCGACTCGGTCAGACCGGTCGGGTACAGAACCACTTGAAAGTTATGCCTATTTCTCCTTAACGCGCGCTACCTACCTTAAAACAATCATAACTTTCGCATATAGTCTCGGAATCGGACAAATAAGTACTCTGCGGACATCTACAGAAAATTTTACATCTGTTGCTCTCCCACTTTGTCGAGTTTGTCCAAAAAATTTTTGCGAAATTCGGCCGGAAAGATTGAGTTCTTAAGGTCCGAAGTTTCAGCACGATTTTTAAAGCACGCTCACAATTTTCTACAGGCCACATCTTACACCGGTTTGAGTTACAACTTCACGAGGTTTTGCTATTCTCGAGTTCCTAATTGAGAAAAAAATATCAAAAAAAAAGAAAAAAATAAAGTGGCCATTTTGCAGACAGCCCTCTAGCCGCCCAAAAACTACTCTTTATGAGGATGGCAAGGGGGCCGCTTGTAAAAAAACCGGCCTCGCGGTGTTTTGCAGGCAGTCCCTTGCTGCCCTCCTAGAGGATGATTTTTGGACAGCTAGGGGGCCACTTGAAAAAGTGCTGACGGTCGTCGGCCGTCCAGCTGATGGCCATCTGCCACATCATTAAATCACTCTTAGGAGGACGATTTTTAAAAAACGTCACTCCAGAGGGCGTTGGAAGTATATTTTTGTAAATTTTTAAAATGAAGGTATACTTTTGTAAATATTTTATTAAAAAATATAAAAATAAAAAAATTCTAGTTTTGTCTACGTACAAACATGTACCTAAGGAGGCACGTGTGTATTTTCTCTCTTTCTATCTTTTCCTCCCACCACTCGTGAGCAGAGAATAAAACTAAAAGACTAGTCTGAGCCGTACAGCCTATTTTCAGTGATATAGACTTGTTGCAATATAGAGACCTGTTACTAGTTAAAAAAAAGAATAAATTAGAGCTAAAAGACTAGTTCATCCCTAGTCATAAGAGCTATGCAGCCCATTTCCAACAGTATAGACTCGTTGTAATACACAGACATGTTACTAGTTAAAAAAAAAGTAAATTAAAACTAAGAGTAGTCCATCCTAGTCATAAGAGCCGTGCAGCTCATTCCCAGTGATATAGACTCGTTGTAATATGCAAGCCTGCTACTAGTTAAAAAAAGTTAAATTGTATTCACAATACATCAACTTAGCAAGGTGGGTGTAATTAAGTACAAGAACTTGAGAAGTAAGCATACTAATGCAACAATTTTAGCAGGTGAGTGCAATCTAGTATAAGAACTTAATAAGTAAACGTATGGGTCCAACAACTTGTAAGGTGTGTGCGATTTTGGTACCGGAACTTAAGAAGTGAGCGTGTTAGTGCAACAACATGATTATTTCAAAAAAAATTTGCTATGCACAGCCAATTTCTAAGTACTTATTTTGCCAATATATTTTTTCATAAGCATTCTTAATTTTTGTCATTCTAGTAATTAAAGGCCAATTAAATTTTACTATACAGAAAATTTTGTATTTCAGTTGAGATTTGAGAAGGGAAAGAAAAAAATCCAAACCGGTGGTGCAAATTGGACGAGCAATATAATTTTTAGAGATTAAATGCCAGATTGTAAAATAATATCCACATGATTACTATGTGATAGTATATTGACATCGTAAAAATACTCATCCAGTACTTGTTAATCAAAAGAGCACATACCTAGCCAATTTATTGCACTAAAATAGTTCTTATATAGAATTTACCCACTTGCTAAGTTGTTATAATTAAAAATTTAATTCTCACATTTATGTACTATATCGCATCCAGCTCCTTAAGTTATTGTATCGTGAGCATAATTTATTTTTTAAAAACCTAAGTTCCGTGTTGTTGCGGCCGTACGATATTCCTAGATTCACACGAACAAGAGTAACACTAAAAATCAGTAAATCCACTTCAATTACTGATACTATCTATCTACTGAGTTAGTAAAAAATTAAGGACGTATGGATAGGCGATAGGATACGAGGTAGCATTGCACTGATTCAGGAAGAGAGGCCTGGAGGCGACAAATACAAGACGGAAATGAGAATTCCAGGGTTGCCATTTCTCACTCTATGTCAAAAGTCCCTAGCTTTTGACATCTGCAATTTGCGCATTTTAATTCACCTCGAGGAGATCCCGATGAACGGATCGATTTAATATGAATTTTTGGTATTATCCATGCACGGTCCTTACGAAGATCAGAGAAAACAGTTGATATGGGATACTACTAGAGTACTTGTCCTAATTGGAGTTTCTACATAGTAATTGAAGTAGGGTGTTTGAAATAGTTTATTATGCTGAGTTATAAGTCACACGTAAAACGAAAAATATTATTAATACATAATTAATTAATTAAATATTAACTATTAAAAACTTTAAAATAATTTATTTGATTTTTGAGATACTTTTATAAAATTTTTTTAAAAAAAACATATCGTTTTATGTTTTAAAAAACATGCTAACGAAACCAAGTGAAGCTAGAGGCCAGAAACAGAAGCAAACACTTTTTTCTCTAACACATACATGCACGTATGATTGGGTAGGGAACTACGGATTTGACGGTCGTTAAATGGCGGCGCTGCAAGTTGCTGTACATTGACAAACAAAGTCGCCGACAGCTATGAATTATACAAATATTTTCTTATTCCGTTCTAAAATATAAGTATTTATATGTTATTAAGTAAAAATTAAGATTAAAATAAAATAAACATATGATGTTCCTTAATAAATAAATGATACTTACTTCATCCTAAAATAAGTTGATTTATAGAGTTTAAATATTGTTCCAGAATAAATTAATTTCTATATTTTTTTCTACGGTTAGCTTGTAGATTGAGAAGTTTTTTCATTCGGTGTATATTATCTATCCACTAACAAATATTACTTTTATATTAACAAGGGACACATCATTTTTTTCTAACTGCTACTTTAGCTTGGATTCTAGAAATCTATTGATTTTAGGACAGAGTGAGTATTTGGTTGAAGTTGTGCTTGGGTAAAATAGGATGGAATTTGATTATAGGTGGTAGGTGGGAGAAGCAATACTATAAAAATGCTTATATTTTGGCATAAATTTTAAATACTAAAAGTGCTCGAATGGAGCAGTGATAATCTGTTTTTTTTACTTTAGAAAAAAAATACTGATATCTGTATGCTAGCTGTTCAATTTTCCTGCTATACCTATATATTCCGACCATACGTACGTACGCCATCATCGATCGATACATTCAAGGGCTATATCTTAGCTACAGCAAGATATTTCCAATGTGATGAGGTATTTATGCCCACATATATATGTAACCATGAGCTAATCATGCTTCGATCCATCGACCAGATGCTGAACAAGCGAATGAAACGTACGTACATCTGTACAGATATGAATATCTATCTTGTTCATCGATCAGATCGTGGAATATTTGAATCATTGCAGCTACGTGCACGGTGCAATTGCAAACCAATTGCCAAACACGCGTGTAACCTGTCTCGCAATTGCAGCGTTCTTTCTGTCTGGTGTGACACCAGCCAACCATACACTGACACGATAATGCCCTGAAAAAAAAAGCAAAAATGCTATAGACTGGTACCCAGTTCTAACGGTACAGAGATATTAGTCCTGATACATATAAATATTAAATAATACATGTATGTATCAGATCTGGTATCTATGTATAAGTCATATAAAAATCCCAAACCCCAGCTTTCAGATTCTAATCTAGTGAAGCTAGAGCTCTATCAAACAGTCTAACTCTATTAAAAAATAAAATTAAGTTAATTAAAATTATTTTAAAAAATTAAACTACGAGATAGAGTGACCTTCGGTTACATCACAACTCTAGCTTGAGCACTACCAAATCAAACCACGGTTAAAATGAGGTACTGTTCCCTATACTTCCTAAAAAATAAAGATACTGACACGATAGTACGTATCAAATATATGCATGTACTGATGCACACGTACGCAGGCTCTCATCGGTTACCATTTACCAAGAACTTGGCGCGAAAACTCCCATCAACAATTAAATTTAGCACTGTACTAATTTGCTTCGATACCCAAACCAAGGAATTTTTTTTTTGAACATTTGAAGGCGATTTCTGACGCAAGCGACGTCACTGCTTGATCACTGGAACACATACTCGAAGCGTAGAGCTAGCTGCACCCATCTGCAAGGAAATCGATTAAATGATAGGGGTGTTGTTCGAAACAGTTTATAGTTATGGTTTCTTTATTTTTTAATATATTTTTTAAACTGTTAAATAATATCTTTTTTATAAAAATTTTCTATATAAAAATATCTTATAAAATAAATAGATCTAATTTTTAAGTTTACGATAACTAATACTTAATTAATTATATACTAATAATTTTTTTTTTTACGTGTGACTTATAGACCGACCACATAACCCGATTGCATAGAACCCTCTGATTCGTTCAACTACAAATTTAATACCAACAGATAGAACCAAAAATATCATACTTTGTTTTGCTTTTGTTGTAAACAAAAACAAATAAATTTGTTTTTTATTTTAGAAATACATGTATACATTTTATAAGAAAAACGAGGCCTATAAATAAACAGAGGAGTGGGCGCAGTAGGCTCCAAACTATCGAGCTCCCAAATCCCCCTCGCGGCGACGATACCCGCCACTTTCATTTCACCACCAAAAGCGACCACGCAGCGACCGACCGCCGATCGAGATGGAGCAGCATGAGGAGGTGGAGAGGAAGCTGCTGCCGCCGCCGCCGCCGGTGATCTTCCGGCTGTTCGGCGTCGAGGTCTGCGGCGGCGGCGGCGGCGGCGGAGTTGACGAGGAGTACGAGGACGAGGAGGTGGATGGGTTCCTCAAGAAGAGCTCCAGTATGCCCAACCTCACCTCCATCGGCCCGCCGGCCGACGGCGGCAAGCGGCGCGCCTCCGACGACTCTGAGCTCGCCTCCCGCCAGCAGAAGCGCAGCCGCCGCCGCAAGGTGCAGGAGAGGAAGAAAGGTGAGCAAGAGCAAGAGCAACCACCCTGTCCTGTTCTTGTACGGTTGTACCTACTGTTCCATACTTCTATTGATTTCTTTTACTCTGAAACTTCAACTCCCTGTTAATTCTTGATGCAACATGATGATTTGTGAAAGCAAAAATGTTATCCTTGATTGAGCAACCAACAAAATTGGTTAAAAATCTAATCTTTCAAAAGAGAAAAAGATTAACCTTTTGTGTATCAGTCAGTTGGTCAACAACATATCTAACAATCCACAAGGCTCTCACACTTGAGCAACTTTTTAGTCAGAAATTATGCCCTGTTGCTTCCTATGAAGATCATGTGACAATTAATTGCCTTGATTGATTAATCTCTGAAGGAATCCCATGGACTGAGGAGGAGCACAAGAAATTCCTTGATGGGCTCAGGCAGCTGGGCAAAGGGGACTGGAGAGGCATCTCCAAGAACTTTGTGGCCACCAGGACGGCGACTCAGGTGGCCAGCCACGCCCAGAAGTACTTCCTCCGGCAGATCAACCCTGGCAAGAAGAAGCGCCGGGCCAGCCTCTTTGATGTCGTTGCTGAATACAATGATGATCAGGTCAGTTCCTTCTCTGATCAGATCCGCACATATTGGGATCATTCATCAGGATCTTGCAGCTAATATGGTCTTTTCTGAACTCTTCTGTTGCAGCTTCCAAGTCCTCAGAGTGTTGGAACTAAGCCTGCTCCTACTCAGGAGATTATTCATACGGACCGCGGCGATGTCCCGGTAAGTTTCAGCAGATTTGTTTGCTTACATTTTTCTTGTTTTTCAGTTACAAGCTGAATTAGAATCATCCATAACTAGTTAAGTAAGTTGAGACAAACAATCATATCTGAAGACTGAACTTTTAACCTTACTGCAGATACCAAGCTATCCAGTTGCTAGAGGCTTTAGAGGCGATAGCGTGCAGGTAAAATTAGCAACTTTTCATCTGAGAACATCTCTATGTAACTCAGTAACAGTCTGACCAAAATTAATACAAACTGATCCTTCTGTCAGGTTGATGAACTAACTGAATTTGTGAAGAAATCAAAGGCCACCGAGGAGATGTCGCTCTCCATGATCTCTGGACTGGAAATGGCATCATCATCCATCAGCAGTCTGGAGCTCAGTATTGCACCTCCTCACGGCGTGATCGAGGCCATCAAGGTGCTGTGATCCAGACGCCATTCTTCACAGAAGGAATCTGGGTCAGCTCCAGCTACCGTTCTTCTTCATTGCCGTTGTTGTTGTTGTAATGCTAACTTTGTATTTGGATCATGTGGCGTTTCTTTCAGCAGATTATGTAATACAGTGAGAATGTCAGTACCTTCCGGGACATGTTTAATTAAGCCTTGGTAGGTTGGTATAAGTTGGTGAAAAGAAACCAGATAGCAGTCTGTCTGTATTGCACGGTTGCAAATTGGAGTATAATGGATGTAGAGATCATGAAGGGTCTCCATCTTGTTCATAAGTCTAGTTTGTTTCCTGTTCCCGTCACAGGAGGCAGCTAGGACAGCTTCTTGTGTGGTTCTGAGCTTCCAGTGCTTCAATAATTGGACCCTTCCCCTTCATGTCCATTCAGTCCCTGTGACCACTGGCCCCAGGCAATCCATTCATGCTACTCTCGTCCAAAACGCAACAATCTTGTTGTCATCATGCATTAATTCTAGACTTCTGCTTACTTGTAACATCAGAGAATGAAAACCAGTGAAGAATCATGCACAATTCAGTTTCTCTCTCTTTTTTCACTGTCAGGACATGCTGGTCACAAAGGCTATGCATGGCAGGACTCACACAACAGTGTAACCACAGCTACTACTCCACAATAAGCAGCACCAGCTTTCTTTGCATCAATAATGGCCCAACTGTTAAGATCTCTAGACCTTTCAAGATAATGATAATGGGTGCAGAAATCAATCAGGCCATATGCTATGCAGAGTCTGTCTACTGCAGGCTCTGTAGACAGTCTCTGCAGCTGCATAGGAAGGGAAAAAGGAGATGGGATGTGGTCGAATCTAGGACAGGATATGTGGATCTCGATAGGATAAGTGGTCCACGAGGAGAAAACACAAGCAGATGTCAAGCACGTTGCACTGCTACTGCTGATACTGCTGGGTTTCAACCTTTGCAAAGATGCATGCCTAGGTGGCTCCCAACCGAAGCTTTGCTGCTTGTTTTGCATGCTTAGAGCTACCAACAAGGCAACAATCACTGCAACTTTGCCCTCTTGGCCTCTTCGATCGCCGTCGTCGGTGCGTGCCAGCCCCCACCGTTGCTGGTGCAGAGTCGACGGCAACCTGTCGACAAAAGGAAGGAGAGAGAGATGCAGGAAAAAAGAAATGGCCGCGAGGATCATAAGATTGGGAAATATGATCTTCAGAGATAAGGTGGGGTGGAGGTCCTTTTCTGGAGTTGTTGTCTTCTTTTCAGGGTTGTCACAACTTTTGTTTCTCGAGGTGACAAATCAAATAGAATATTACAACTAGCGGAGGAGGATATTGTTATTTTGTTGGTGCTAACCTCGTTGGAGATATTGCGGCTGCAAATTATTGACAAGATCAAGAGGTGGACTATTTCTGATCAGGAAAAAATAGCCATAAATAAGTAGACAGTTACATTGATCCTAGTTTGGCCTAACTTGCGCATCAGCAAGAAGAGCCAAGGAAATTGGCAGCAGCAACCGACCATCTGGTCAAAATTTCAGCCACTTGCACGACTTGAGTACCAAAGATTCTTATGATTTCTTGGGTTAATGTATTGGAAGACTGGTACTTGCAGCAAATTTAGTAGTAGTACTCCTTAAGTACGAGGTCAGGTCGTGTCTTTGTGATTACGCTAGCGAGCAGCTTGCTAGTACAAGAATCTAGTCAAGAAATGCCACAGTGAACGAAAGCATGGCAGCATTTCCTCCTAATTCCCAAGGTATTGCCAGCTCACCAGCTCATTCTCTAGTTTTCTTCAGTCAACAAGCTACTTACCGAGAAGCTTGGGAAGAGTGAAGAATTAGAACAATACAGGTGGATGCAAAAGGGATTTTGTACCACACTTCATTCTAGTGAAATTGCATATGAAATTCTCATAGCACGGGGTACTTACTTCAATTGAATTCCTGGGAATGAACAAGAATAATCTTTGCTGGAAGTATCCATGCTGTTGACTTTGTTTCAAATTCACCCTAGTGTCAAAATGAGCCATGAAATTTCAGTCTGCTGCTCCTGCAGCACTGGTTCTGAAACTCTGAATACGCATGTGCCAGTCTGTCAGTGAGAAATTTTTGAAGCAAACTATGCAAAACCAGATTCAGAAACATAAACAAGCAACTAATTGTAGGCAACTAATTGTAGGTCTTGCCTTCTCATCCTGGAGGGCCTGAACTGTAGGTGGAATTGTTTTCAGGCTGCTTGATTCCTGGACACCGCTGCTTGTTTACTTAGCTAGGATGGCATGGCCTGGACTCTGAATTTTTCTGAAAGTGCAAATGTGCAATGAGACATCTTGTCAACACAGGTGCCATTACCAATTGATTATCTCGTCTCATCTTGACAAATGAGAGTGGGGAGATGATTGCTGCTAGCTTCTACAAAATCTTAGTACTATTTTTCATCGGGTCATTCAGTATTCAGAAACGCTCAAGGACTTGTCTGAAAACCATTAATGCAAGCCCGGCGGCAGGCGAGCGCGAAGCGGAGGAGATGGCCGTGGTTGAGACATGGATGTACCTCTCCAGGAAAGCCATGGGTTTCTCTCCGGCACCATTGGGCGGTTAATTTCTGTCCGGCCAGAGGAGGTTGGGATCTGATGGGTGGTGACGAAGGCGAAGCCGCTTTGACGACGGCGGCAGTGCAGGGTCGATTGAGGTCGCCGGCGACGTGGGAAGGTTCGTGCTTATCGGGGAGGGTCCACCGGATCCGCGACGTCTGCGTAGGCGGAGGGGGAAGCTTTCTGGTGGCGCGGCCGGCGACGTGAAGGGAGACGACGGCGTTGGCATTCTTCCCAAAAAAACCCTGAGAAAAATGTACTGAAGGGCATGTTTATTCCCCTTCAATCTTATCCATCCAATTTTAAATCGAACAGCCCAGAATCGGTACAATTAGTGCGACCCATTGTGTAAGGGTGTTTATATTGTAATTAACAATAGTACAGGTACTTAAATGAAAATATACCTGCAAGTCCCACTAATTCCGCCTCAATCGTATCCGCACAAATGTTGATCGGACGGTCCAGGATAGCTACAAATGGTCGCAACCCAAATCAGGTTGTTTTGTGTAAAAAATCAGGACCGCTACCAATGGTTGAGTTCCTAAAGAGGTCTTTTTGCAAAATGTTCTCATCCAGTCGCGACCACGTGGCTGGCCCACAGCCGTCGGACATCCCATCAAGGCGATCTCGAGGTCATCGCTACCCGCTGTAGCGCGTGAGATCCTCCGCGGCAGCGCCGCCGCCGCCGCCTCCCTCCTCATCCGCGCGGCCAGATCGGAGCATGGCTAGCATTTGACTGATTTGTTTTCTCCTCGTCCCCTGTAGCCTTCAAAATGCAGTTTTCTGATAAAAAAAACATCTTTGCGAGTATCATATGCATGCACATAAATGCGATTTCAGTCACGGATCTTGCATGCAGCCGATGCTGTCTTGTTCCTTCAATTTCAGGTTCCAATTAATATAAGAGTACAAATGCAGTCTTGTTTCAACCTTGAAGGACAGAGGCCAATGCTGATGCCTGCTGCCTAATGGTGCATCGTTGCTATCTGCCAACAATGTGTGCGATACAGAAATAAATCAACTGCATTTTTCTTGGTACATTTGGCTGAACAGAGGGAAGTTCAGAAATTGATTCAGAAACTGTAGAACTTTCAGATACTTACACGCACTGAGCATCAGCACCATAGGCAGAAACGGCAATTTTCTTGGTTCAATGCTCACGCTGTGTTCATCCATCTGCTATATATAAGGAGAAGTTGTTTGATGAAAGCCAAAACTCCATCTGAACAATGCGAGTGATCCAGACATAAATCAACTGCTTTCATGGAAACGGGCAGTACAATTGGCAGTAGTATGGTCAGTACTGTGCAATGGGAGTCAGTTGTCTGACATACACAAGCTAATGAGAATGAATGATGACAAAAAGTTGGCAGGAATTTATGTCCAAGAAATTCTTCTGGCTACACAAGGATTGCAATACTCCATTAGCAGCTTCCAATAACAATGAAATTTCTGAAAGAGGAATCTGTTCCTCATTTCTTGTTGTGCTATCAAAAGGGTATTGGTTTGAAGATCTGGAAACGAACATGGAAAGCTATATAGTTAGAATCATATCTTCGGTTTCTACTCATGTAAGATTTATGTTCAGTGTCCAATTCAGTGGCAAATAGGAACCGATCGGTTGGTTTGAAGCTGCACCTCGCTGAAGCATTCAATCAAGTTCCACGATCTCAATGAAGGACCTTGAATAACTTCATCATCTGTATCTTAATTTATTTGGGTTTACTGCTTCTAGACTACTTGGAGTTGGAGCAGACATGTAAACTGTGGATTTCAGAATTTTCTTTCGGTTATGACAATGACTAATACTTAACTGAAACTCTCTTTTTTTTTTTGAATTTTCACCCGGGGGCGGGGGGGGGGGGACTTAACTGAAACTCCAAACCTTTGTGTGCTTTGTTTGTTGATTTGGTCTGTTGTTTGGTACCGATTTTCTTTCCCAGGCTGCTTGTTACTGAAACACATTGGCAGAGCATGGACCAATATTAGCAGAACACGATCTGAGCCGAAGCTGGAAAACTTGTTTTGGACTTGTAGTGTTACATGAAGTGTCAGAAACCGATTGACCACAAAGCAAATTAAAAAAGAGTGGTATACATCAAAGATGATATATGCTTCTTGCATCGTCTAAATGCTGGTGAGCTTATGGTCTTTTGGACACTTCCCAGAGTGGTTGTTGTGTTCGTTGTGAGAAACCTTGTGAACATTTCTGTTGTCTATTACTAAGGTAAGGAGCCAAGATGTATAATGTCTTAGCTGGAGAGGATTTCTGAAAGTTCTTAGAGTACTTCAAGCACTGCAAGTGTACACATGTAGAACCATGAAGATTTCAAGGGTCAAATTCAGCTGAACCGAAACCTTATCACTGCCATGGCTGACTGAGCCATGGATGCTTCACAATACCAAGAGCAGCAGACTCTTGTCGATTCATGCATCAACTGAAGTGTGACATTCACTTAGAAAATTTGACTGACAGAGTATGAAAATCAAAGCTGGCGTGCTGGTGATGAGTCAGAAAAGAGCACCGAGCACAGCAGCTGAATTCCAAACCATTTGAAAAAAAGAAAAGAAAAGATGCTCAAAGCCAAAAGAGAATCGAGATGAGTAGGAGCATCTCATGCTGGCCTCAAACGAGATCAACGCAACTAATCCCACCACATGCATGCATGCACACCACACTATCATCAGTATTCAGAGCCCCCACCTAAGCTTGGGAAAAAGCTATCAGCAGCAGTAGTTGCGTACGCCACCCAAAAGAGGAGGAATCTTTGGTTTTTAACCACGCAATATGAGTTCGATCCTGTTCTTTTTCCAGGTCTCCAGATCAGCTTACATTGCCCTCTTCACTGTCTACATCTCCAATGTTCTACTATAGTTGATGCAGAGGCCGGAAGTTGCTTCCATTATCTGAAAAATCTCTGCCATTCGACATCAAACCCACCTAATAACCTATGCATACTATGTGCTAGTTAGTAGTTAATTGGTTCTACTTTCTGCTATGTGTGTAAATTACTACTCCTAGTTGATGCAGAATTAGTGTAGTTTACTGCAAGTGCTTAGCGAGATTGTAGTATTCATCCTAATCCACAAAGATATAGGAGTATTTTTTATGAGCACATATACTGTATTTTGGGACTGCCTTGAGTTTGGATATGTACAAGAGCAACTTTAGTACATTACTGATGATTAAGTACACTGTCCAGCTGGTGGATTATTCTGCAACTGGCTGCATAATGTTCGGAGTTTATAGCTTTGTTCTGACCAGCTAACAGTTCAAGCTGCTGCATGATGACTGAAGTATATGTTATGTTACTGTGTCATTTCAATGAAACTATTACTCCCTCCATTTCAAAGTCACTTTAGTTTTGTACTAAGTCAAATCTCTTTAATTTAATCAAGTTTGTAGAAAAATATAGTAATATTTTCAATACGAATTAAATATACTATAAAAATATATATTCAATAATATATTTAACGAAACTAATTTGATATTGTAGATGTTAATATATTTTTTTATAAATTTGGTCAAATCTGAAGAGCTTTTGACTTAGAAGAAATCCAAACTGACTTATAATATAAAACGGAGGAAATAACACTTTAATCTCGCATTAGTTATGATCTGTACATTTACCTTAATTTTCTGTCCTGTCTTGAAAAAGAAATTAACAACTGCAGGGTTATGCATGCATATGCATGCTCGATCAGCGTATCGTCAGAGACGCGTCAGTGAGAGCAGACAAGGAGCTCTGATCACGTTGATGCAGCACAATATTCGCGTAACATCCACGAGCGAATCAAAGGCGTACTTGCAGTGCCGATGCTAATTATCTGAGATAACATATTTTATGGTTTTGGGTACTTGCTCGTCTTTTTTTCCTGAAAAAAAACAACTCTCATATATGCACTTCATGCGGGCATGTGCATTTGATGGGGATTTCGTTAGAAAAATGGAACAATCATAATACATTTTTGAAGGAAAGGACAATCATAATACATGTACTGTAGAAATAAAGAACCACAGTCTGTACAAACATCTTTTTGTTTCAACTCAATTTTGTTATTCTCGCAAAATACGTATTCCTTCGTATTTCTGCGTGTTTTGACTTTCACATACTAAACGGTGGGCTATGTGCATAACATGATATAAAGACCAAGACCGGTCTATTTAAAGAGAACGTGAAAAACAAAAGTAGCCGAGAGAGGAGTGTATATATTCCTTTTCCTCACACAAAATTCCTCCCTTACTAGCTAAGTTATACCATTTTCCTCTTTCTCTCACCATCTCAAACTGCATTAATGCCTAGGAGTCTAGGACGAGGAGGACTAACAGAGAAGATGACTGCCACTCTCTTCGATTAAAAATATAGGTTATATTAAATTTATGGTATATAGTTTTCAATATTATACTTTGATTATTATTTGTTTCTTTTATAATATATCATCAACAACTATAAAATTAACATCATATGAAAATATTTTTAAATACGAATCCAGTGATACTGTATGTATGGCACTAAACATATATATTTTTAGTTTAATTATTAGTCAAAAATTTTAAATGTTAACTTTACAAAAAAACAATAATATCTTTATTTTCAAACGGAAGTAGTAGATGAGATACCAATCTCTAGTTATCTCGATGCATCTCCAACGCATGGTTGGTCAGGGCAAATTGGCCATAAAGCCAAGCCAAAGGAAGAGAATTTGATACAACTTTATTTGGCGCGCAAAGCGATCAGAGAGAGAAGAGAAAGCGAGCAAAAGCTAAGCTTAAAAAGAGAGTCGTCCCGCTGCCTCCACCTTCCCCTCTTCCTCTTCCTCTCCTTTTCTTGGCTTCCTCCAATGGCGGTGGCGCAGGCCTCGCTGCTGCAGAGCTTCCCGTTCAGGGCGGCGGTCTTCGTGGCGTGCGTCCTGCTGCTCCCTCTCTTCCCGTCTCCGCAGGCGCCGGCGGGGCTCGATGGTCGAGGAGAGAAGTTTCTTGCCAAGGTGTGGGAGCTGCTGCATCTGCTCGTCGTCGGGATCGCCGTGTCGTATGGGTTGTTCAGCCGCCGGAACGACGCCGGGAGAAGGGGTGATGACAAGGATATCGCGGCGGCGGCGCAGGCGAAGGCGGACGCCGCCGGGTATGTGTCGCAGATGCTCCATGACTCGCTGGTGTTCGACGATGGCGGTGGCGATGTGGTGCTCGACAGCCCCGGCGTTGAGGGTGCCAAAGTGCGGTCGTGGAGCGCGATGCACCGTCCCGACGAGCCTGTGGTCGTGGTGGCGGCCACCGGCGGGGGCGGCCGGAGCCACGCAGCGGAGGCGCAGCATCAGGCCCCGCTGTCGCTGCCTGTCCGGACACTGAAGCCGCAGGGCGAGTCCAGCGACGGCGAGCCGTGGGCGGCGCGGCCGCGGAGGAGCTCACAGGACATGCCCGGTGTCGGCGGCGGTAGCGCCCATGAAACCGTGCTCCCTTCGCCGATCCCGTGGCGGTCACGGTCCGGGAGATTCGACGCGTCGGCGCCGAGCCCTTCTCCGTCACCGAAGAGGCTCTCCCCGGCGTCGTCCTTGTCCAAGGAGACACTGGCCAAGGCCAGCGAGGACTACTCCAGGCGGAGGAGCCCGTACAAGTCGTCTCCACCGGCGCCGCCTCCGCCGCCACCTCCGTTCCTCGTCCACGGCTACCATCCGCCGGCGGCCGAACGCCGCACGGCGGCGAAGAGCTTCAAGGAGGAGCTGCAGGAGCAAACCTCCCACAGCTTCAGTACCTCTGGGTACAGCCGGAGCAGCAGCAGCAGCAGCAACTCCTCGTCGGCGAAGCCAAGAAGATCCATTGATGGCTCCTCCTCCTCCTCGTACTACCCAGTTGGCAAATCAGTGAGAACAATCAGAGCAAGGGAAGCAGTGCAGAGCCAGAGCCAAGATCAACCTGCCGTCGCCGTCGCCGGCGATGCACCGGGCCTGCATGGATCAGATTCAGACGATACGTATGGTGGTTACAGAGCTTACCAATCCATTCCCAGGTTCCAGTACGAGAGAGGGAGCAGCGACCCTATCCTGGGAAACGTGACAGTCTCGTCCGAGAGCAGCGACGACGAGGATGACGACGGCGACGGCGAGTTCTCGACGAGGGGCAACTCGCCAAGAAGGGAGTCGACGCCGGAGGTGGACGAGAACGAGGTGGACAAGAAGGCCGAGGAGTTCATCGCCAGGTTCAGAGAGCAGATCAGGCTGCAGAGAATCGAGTCAATAAAGAAATCCGCCGGGCCGCGTGGTGTCAAGCACGGCAAGTAGCTCGCCCGCCGCCCGCCGCCGGCGATCACCGGCGGCGCCTTTTTTTGTTTTCTTTGAGCAGAGATAGTATGGTAGTACTATTTGTGATAGCTAATTAGTTATCAAGAACCACCTGTAAACAAATTACATTCATGTAGGTGATGGATGAGAGTGAGTGTATGTTCATGCTCAATTGCTCGTGCCATGAGAGTATTTCTGGGCGAAGATGATCTGCTCTGATCGTTTTATCTATGGATGTTAAGCCATAGAAAAATGAAGTAGCAATCAAAAATAATTTGTGGGTAAAACTATTATATATGTGTGTTATTAACGTTTAAAACCAAGGCTGAAAAATAGAGTATGATTGAATCAACTCTAAAATTTAAATTTTGACTGTGGCTAATAAGCCAATAAGTGGACAATGAGAACAGTCGACTGATGCATCTAGCCATCAACTGGAAATTTATTCCGTTATCTAAAAATCTGTCCATGAGCTAATAAATCTCAAGGTTATTGATACTTGGTACTAAGAGAGTAGTGTCTACTACTTACTTCCACTGTATCTTCTTGACTTCTTCTGAACTGAACTGATACAACTTCAGGTTTCAGCCTGTAATTCATTCAGTTCAGTGCCCTTTACAACAGCTACCATTCAGCATTAAGCTTCAGTTAGCTGGTGTGAAAATTGGAATCTGATCGTCATCAGGAGCTACCCTTCAGACTTTAGCTTGCTGGTTTGATTCCAATCTTAGTTGGATGAGTGGTCCAAATTAACCCAGTTGCACCGGGAGATGTAAGAGCCTGTAATTAACTTAAGAGTTTCTTTTCTGTAGTAATCAAGCTGCCATTAATACTGCATTTCTCTGTACTTTGTCTATGTTGTATACTACTGCAGCTTGTTGAGAATTAGATTAAATTTCGTTTGGTTGTTGGAAGCACGCTAAGGGTAATCTTAGTGCGTTGCTGACGCATCATTGTCGGCTGTTTTGTCAGTTGTCATCCTGGCATCATGCAGAAATTGATTTGGGGATAAGTTTTGCTCTGGGAACAACAATACAGTATATCAAGGCATCGAAAAGAATGTCATGGTTTGTTGTGCTACCAAGAATGTGTAGCATGAGTGAAGGAGTGAGGTGTTACGCTGGAAAGAACAGGTAGGCAAAAAGTTGACGGGATATAACATGTCGTCATCGTCTTATTTGTTTTGCGTTTGGAACAGCTTCTTCTTCTAACTTTTTTTTTCTTGGTCCCTGTTACCATGTTTTTTAAAATGTAAAAAAAAATTATATAAAAATATCTTTAAAAAATCAAATAGATCTATTTTTAAGTTTGTAATAGTTAGTACTTAATTAACGATGCGCTAATGATTTTTTTTGTTTTAGGTGCGTCTTATAAGACTAAAAGTGTTACCTTTGAAACTGATGAATTATTTCAATTGCCGGTGAACAAATTGGGTTACACATTAAGTGACTACACCATAAATTATGTCCATTACATCTGACATTTCTACTTTTATTTTTGTAAAGAAATCTATAGCTATGTGCATTTGTTCCAAAATGTAAAAAAAGAAAGAGAGAATTAAATTATGACATAAACAAACAGAAGGCACTGCCAGATGAAGCAATGGATTAGTGATTAACGTCCTATCCAAGCATGGAACTAACCACTTTACCGGATTAGCGGTTTAACCTCCACGATCTCCATGACCCCACCACCTGCCCGCCCACCTCTACGGTCCACGTGGCGTCCTCGAGTACTCGGATCCAAGAAGCTCCACGAATCGACGGCCGCCACGTCATCGTCTCGTTACCCTGCTCCACCCGTCAGGCGAGTGGACCCACATGTCAGCCTGCGGGCTGCATGCCACCGGGTACTAATCGGATGCGCGGGTTGCTGTGCTGCTCGGATTGGGCAGTTTCGACTTTTTGGGGAGAGAGAGGTGGGAGAGGGGAGGTGGGGAGGCGTGAGCGCGAGGGAAGAGGGGGAGGGGGATTTCTCGATTTCTTCCGCGGTTGCGGAATCGCGAATTCAATTCGATTCCGCTCCACCACATCTCGCCACCCAGCCACTGCGATTCGCGCTGCTTGCTTTCCCCCTAATCGATTCCTTTTTTTGGGGGGGATTTTTCTGGTGTTTTTTTTTTCTCTGGGGGAGGTTCCGATCGGATCGGTCCAGATCCGGGTCGATTTGGGTGGGGGTGGGTGGGGGGAAGAGATGCGGATCGAGGAGCTTCCGGGCGATTCCGGCGGGGGAGGTGGAGGTGGAGGAGGGGATGGCGGAGCGGCGGCGGAGGAGCAGGTGGTGGTGGAGGAGGGTGGGGTGGTGATGCGTGTCGCTTTCGACGCGAAGCGCGCGGCGGTGGGCGTCGGCGCGCGGATGCTGTTCTACCCGACGCTGGTGTATAACGTCGTCAGGAATCGCTTCGAGCCGCACTTCCACTGGTGGGATCAGGTCGACGAGGTGGGGAAATTTCCTACCCCGCTTTTGATTTCGGTCATTTTTAGAGTTTTTCCCCTCTTCTAGTTGTTGATCACTATGGCTTTTGCGTTCATCTTGTGCCGGCGACGGGCTTTGCCTTGTAATGTAGCTTCTTCCAGCGGTTGCTAGGCCTGGCAGTTTGTGCTTCTACCGTTTAGGGTTAGTTATTCCTATTGCATAGTGGAGAGATGTTCTTCGTCTAGCTACTGTAGATTTTGTTTCCATTTAGATTCGTTTAGTGTGCTGGAGGTTTTGAACCCGTGTGTGGGTGACTGGGACTACTTTTTCTGCACTATTGATGTTTTGATTCGTTTAGAGTGTTAGTTTGCTCTGTTCTAATGGTGTACTTTTCTTTTGGTTCGATCAGCATGTTCTGCTTGGCGCTGTTCCGTTCCCTAGCGATGTTCTGCGGCTGAAGGAGCTTGGAGTTTGTGGTGTCGTGACACTGAACGAATCATACGAGAGGCTGGTTCCCAGGTGCCTGTATGAGGTAGTCACACAGCCAAATCATTGCACTATTTGTACTGTCAAGCAAGTTTTGCAGCTTTTGTTTATGAATTCCTTCCTGCATGTATGGCTAATGGCCCCTATATATTAGTTGTTGGTTGCTCTAGTATCCTGGAGGTGCATGGTCTTGTTGTAAACCAAATTGTTCATATAGCGTAACCAAGGTCCAATGGTCTCAGCGGTGCAATACTGCACTGCCTACAGAGTAGCTACTGAAGGTGTCACTGTTTGCCATCTAGATGTCCACCAATCAGATCAAGGGTTTAAGAAAGAACTTGAAGCCCCCTTTTCTTTTGCTAATGGGTTAGCAAATCTCTGTTTTTTAGGTAGATTGTTATTACCTGACTCTCGTAGTTAAGGTAAACTGAAGAGCCAAGGTTAGTTATATGTAAACTACTCATGGTCAACCTAAATAACAAGGTTATAGCAACCATTGTGTTAGTTCAGGAAAATTGCTAATTAGGTATTGAAGTGTTCATGCAACATGCTCCTTTTTGAACATTGTGCTTCTTTTACACGTGACTGTACATTTGGTGCTATCTTTACATGTTGTCTAATCACGCTGGCTCTGTTTTTATGCAATTTATAACTGATGTGCCATGTCCATGCTAACTTTCCTAAACTTTACATTTCTCTGTTTGTACCTTCTGGTCATGAGAGAAAGTTCAAATAAGCAGCAGTTCTCGGTCATATAACTGAAATGTTCTGTTTGATTTTAGGCTCATGGAATTGAAAACCTGGTGTTACCAACTAGAGATTATCTTTATGCACCATCATTTGAGAACCTTTGCCGGGCGGCTGACTTCATCCACAGTAAGAATCTGCTCACAATGCATATCCTATGATACAATACGACAAAATCACTTTGTATGTTCCAGTTTATTTTTAATCGAACTGTTCATTGCATGAGCAGAGTCCAAAATTTGTGATTTGACACCCTTTGTTTGGTTTTGGTTTGTTTGTAGTAAGGGATATTTTTAATTTTATTAGTCTTTACACCTGTTATAACTACTTTGTGCATTGTTATTCACTTCTACCAATATTACAGCCGTTGCAATCTTGTTCTGCAGTATGTTGCTGCAGTTTCCTCTTGAAGCTTGGCTGAATATGCTGCTAGAGTGCACAGAAAAAAAACTAAAGACCTTTTGTTTACTGCCTTTTCTGCTCTGCTTGCTCTTCTACATTTTTTCTCTTAGAACTTATCGTGATATTCACTTCCTCCATCGGGGAAGTAGACAAAAATTTAAGTTCATCCATTTCATAAGATCTAGTATCTTATTGTGCTGTTGCATTTGTGATTTTTAACTAGGTTTATCTCATGGATTTATTTCTGTTGTTTTAATCCTGGAAGGAAATGCTTTGTGTGGGAAGTTGACATATGTTCACTGCAAAGCTGGACGTGGACGGAGCACAACAGTTGTTCTTTGCTACTTGGTATGTTAGGTTATTTGGTCATACCGATACGACCTACTGAATTATATAATCAAAGTTTGATATTGACCATTGTCTCTGTACTTAGGTGCAATACAAACAAATGACTCCACCTGAAGCTTATGAACATGTCCGCTTGCGCAGGCCAAGGGTGCTGTTAGCTTCTGCACAGCGGCAGGTAAGTTGCCACAAAACTTTTTCGTGCTTATGGACACATTTATTTCATGGCTGTCTTTATCTGAAATTCAGAATGTTCTTATTGCGAAAAAGTATTATGCATTCAGAATTAAATAGGTCTCTTTTCAATATCAACTGGACCCATTTATATGACTTCTACTTGAAAAAACCCATTAGACGCTAATATATGACTTATTAGATATTTGGAATGCTTTTAGTGGTCATAGAGCTTCTCACTTGTTTGCTAGTTCCAAAAAAGGAGATAAATTTTGTCCACTATTCATGATAATAGACAGTGGACTATCGTGCGACCCCCCTCCTGGTTTTGTGAATCGATGCAACTTTGTTCTCTTTTAGATTTAGATGTTTGGTGATATTTTAATATGCAAGGAACACCTTTATGTTTTTGTCTCTGATGCCCATATTCAACAGTCAGCCTTCATTAACGCTGCTGTGTCTCATGTCATATTTTGCAGGCTGTCGAGCAATTCTACCAGCTTAGAGTGAAGAAATCTGGGAAGTCCAGTTGCGTGGACAGTCCCATAACCAAACCACCACTGTTCCTTGCAACTCGTAACCTCATTGCATTTGATGAGAAGACATTCGTGATGGTTTCGAAATCAGACCTCGAAGGGTATGATGCGGATACCTTGGCAGTAAACGTGGGCAGTGGCTTGTGGGAGATAAGCCTAGTATACCGCGTGCAGTTTGCGAGCCAGGCTGCTTTTGCAGGGTTTTCATACCTGTGGGTACGATGCCGTGCCCCACGTAAGAACAAGGAGGCACTACCTGTAGCTGAGAATAATAATGTGGGGACGGAGAGCTGCTCCCTTGAGGCAGAGCAACTTGCAAAAGCTCACCCATGTTTGCTTCAAGGTGTCATGGTTAATCCATGATCGTTCGACTCTTCCTTTTTTTCTTTTTTGTATGACATGGCATCCGTATATATTAAAGCCAAGAAACATGCAATGTAATGTGAAGTCCTTAACTCCAGTCCGCAGCAAGCAAAGAGTGCAGTTGCTTGGGTATGTACATATCTGTAATAAGTTGACTTCTACATGTACAGAGGTAAATGACAAGGTACTGAAATCATCGCTGACTGTGTGTCCTAACCACATTACTTATTATTCGGTGGAAGCTATCGTACTTCCTCCCTTTAACTTCCACGCTATTGTTATGCATCTTTTGAAGAGAATATGTATTTAGGTGGTGTTCTTTTCGATATAAAACGGTGTGTTTTTTATAAAAACTTATATGAAACTATCTTAAAAAATCAAATAGATTTATTTTTAAGTTTTTAATAACTAATATTTAATTAATTATATATTAATGATGTTTCTTATTAAGCCACACATAAAAAGCCAACTCAAACACTCCAGCCTCTTAGTCTTAGGCAGATGAAGTGCTGGCTCTCGTCTAATAACAAGAAACTACATGAATACAGAGCGTGCTCGACCCACCCAAAGAACTTATCTTTGCAACGCAATTGTAACAATTGTACTCTCCCTGGTCTCAAATAATTGTCTCCAGATACTACTCACTTCTTAGCTTTCACCGTTTATATTTTTTACAAAATATTTATGTATAGTTAAAAGTATTTTGTTTGTACCTAATACAGATCTGACCGACCGTCGGTACATGCACGGGGAACGTGCAGCGTAGGAGAGATAGGCCGCGAGTCCAATTTAACTACACAGGCCCAACTAACACAACCTAACCGAATGGGCCGCACCAAATCCCATTATGGCCCAACGAGTATACGCCGTGCGAGCTCGCAGTCCAGTTCTGGCCCAACGAATATGGGCCTCACGGAGCTCACAGTCCAGTTCGTGACAGCTACCATGGGCCGACTAATATGGGCCGCACGTAGCAAGAGTCCATCTACGGCCCAACAACAAATATGGGCCGCACGAAATTCACAATCATGCCTCAGTTACTCAAGTGGCGAATTTTTACTGTTACTAATTTAATTATTTTTTAATTTATAAAACTAATTTTCGATTTGAATCATTTGCAAAACTAGCCTCTTGCCACCCTGGGCCACGGCGGGATTTAAAAACCGCCGTGGCCCAGGGCGACGAATGGCATCCTCGTCACCCGGGGCTAACGGCGCCGGCCGCCGTTAGCCCCGGGGAGGCCACGTGGATTCGCCACCCTGGAGGACGGCGGTGAATACCCCCAGGGGGCCGAATGCAAAATTACATTCGCCGCCCTGGGGGACGGCAGCGAATGTAATTTTGCATTCGGTCCCTTGGGGGCATTCGCCGCCGTCCCCCAGGGCGGCGAATCCACTGGACCGTCCGCTCAGCAATCGGACGGTCCGTTCGCACAGGGATCGGACTGTCCGATCGAACCGTTCCCTCCCGATCGGACCATTGCCCAGCCCAGGCCTTGGTCCCCTGGAGCCATTTGCAAATTACCAAATTTGAAAATTTTGTTGCTAATTTTTAACCCCAAAATTTTTGAAAATTTATTTGTCAAAATTAAATTCTTAAATTCTATTTATTGTGCCATTGCATTTATTGAGTCGATGTTTTAAAAAAACCAAATATCATATATTGTTCACGTCGTGAAAAGAACTTGTCAAACTGAGGGTATTCCCGGATCGCCACTCGCATTCCACTCCTTGTATGTTTAGATTGGCACTCGCAATCCACTCCTCCCCGTCTTTCGCCTACACGCTTAACAAAATTTAGTTTTAATCGTGGTTTAGGGTATGTTTTTGAAAGTTTTTTTTTATAATCCGATGATGGTGGGCGTTGGTTTGTAAAATCGTGCTGATCATTTTTTCAAGTTTATTTTTGGTAAAACTTAATTAATGACATGTTAATAGGCCGGTTCGTTTTAATGACATGATAATAGGTAGATGCGAGCCATTCGCATTGCGGCATGATGAATGCGACACCCATAGTACGAAATACAACAAGCGAGACTACATTGTTAGCAGTACAATGTATCTGAAGGATGGAATCGAGTCTACAGGAGGTGAATATGGACATGACAAATTTAAACAAGTAATGCGAGACCTATAAATAAATAAATACAACAATAGCCCCTAGGTCATACGCCTCCTCGTCCTCCTAGGCTGCGCTCGCACGTGCCCGCGCGAGTACGTCAGGCGGTCCGCCGGTACCCCACGGGTAGCTCGGACCGCCTGAGCAGCAGGGGAAGCACCGGCGTCGTGCGGCTGTGTGTGCGGTGCACCTCCGAGCTGTGACGACCCGATCACGTCCTGCTCCGGAAGGAGGTCGTCCTCGGTAGAGATCCAAGCAGAGGTGCTCGGGGCAGATCCCCGCCCAGTGTCCCCCAGGTGGAGGTGAGATCCGCTGCGTGGGTCTGGTAAAGAAAATCTCGCGTTAGCCGCATAAAAAGTGCAGTTAGTTATGTAGAATAGGTTCAATCCTGACGTACCTGACAATCCTCGCCCGATCGTGGAGGCTGCCGACCTTGATCCTCCGGCGGTACCAGAAGGACCTGCTCCCCACGACGTATTGGCCCCTGCAGAACCCGCCGCTCATGCCGATGTCCCTTCACCATGGGGACCTCGCATATATATCTGCATCGGTGGGACTGCATCGGGACGGCGACAACTCAGAGCACGGACGACCGAGCGCATCGTGTTGCACATCCGGTCGAACGTGATCGTCTGCTCCTGCTGCGTGAGAGGGATGCCAGCCTGTAGGCGCTGCCGCAGTAGGTCCAGCTCCGTGTGGACCTGCCTAGCATCGTCTGCCTGTTCAGCAGGACATGCGTGGTTAGTTGTGTGTGGCACCTACCATTGAAAATAGTATGAAAACCATTGACTCACCACGCGGAAGTAGTCCTGGTCGCGGTGCGTCGGGTATGCGTCTCGCACCCCCGCGACGTGCGCCTGTGGAGCCTCGGGAGTGTACGTCACCCGTAGTCTGGTACAGGCCTGGTACCAGGAAAGGTACTGCTCGTACCTGGCGGCTGTAGGGGTGCAGCTCCGTGATGACGTCCTCCGTGACTATGAGCCAGTCGTTGACTGTGCTTTTTCGGCGTATCTAGCGCCTTGCACCACTTCATTCTGCCGATACTCCCATGCCACGGTGTGCCCCTCTGAGACAACGAGTCCGGAGAAGTCCTCGTTGTCCCATTCTGCCGGGTGTACATCGTCCTTCGAAGAATCATCATCCTCCATATGCTCAGGTTCTGAGTCTTCAATTTCTATCTCCTGTACTAGACCTGGGTGTCTCTCCCCTTCATCTGCAAACCCCCCGGTCCCATGTCTTCTTGGCCTCCTTCCTCTCCGGCACCCTCGTCTTCTGCCTCATTTTTCTCCCCTGTTTCATCGGGCCCTTCCGCTGTACTCGGACCAGCCTGATCAATGTTGATCACGTCATGCACTACCACTAGGATGCTCGGTGTCCATCCTCGCTGCAGTGCACTCTCCACAAAAAATACCCAGCTGGCCGTTGAATCTATTGGCATCAATTCCCACCAAAAACCTTCCACAGCCCAGCTAACCAGTGCGTACACCGTAATTGCATTTACTTGAGGATCTACTCCGAATCCCCTCATTAACCAATTGTAAACTCCAGGAAAACTTCTCTCAGCTGGAGCTATAATTCCCTTTTGTGCTACGTTGAACTCCGATAAATCTACCCCATATTGTCCTTGTCTGGCATTTCCTTCACCGTGATATATCGCGAATACAACTCTATTTGCTATTTCTGTTCACAAAAAAGATTTTATTAATATGTACTAATCAATATTCGTTCCATAAAAAGGCTATACGTATGAGTCAAACTATTACCGTTTCTATATTTTACAAACTGACCTAGCGGCGCTAATAAAGTTATACGCTAGGTTTATCTAACGTGTCAAAATGACGTATACCAACGATGGCCATGGCGGAGCATATTTATTTTTAAAATATCTACAATTTACTACTTCTCCGCTATGTTCTTCTAGTACGGCCAAATAAATTTAACACTAACGATGGTTATGCCAAACCGCTAATATTTTCATACTATATCGGATATTACACTACAAGTCTACTACTAATTAACATTTGTCTAAAAAATTGACTACATAACAGAGGGATATCAAAAAAATACCTGGATTTGGCTAAAAAATCTGTGAGGGCTTCGCCGCTGTACTTCTCCTCCTTTCCCTCAGCTCTATTGGACGAACGCTGGAGGCGGAAGGGAGAAATGACGCGCGGCGACTGCAGGAAGGGATTTTATAGGGGCCGGCAAAAAACCGCCCTCCTCTAGGGCGGTGAATGGCTATAACCCGCCCTGGGGGACGGCGGCGAATGTAAACATTCGCCGCCGTCCCCCAGGGCGGCGAATCCACGTGGCCTCCCCGGGGCTAACGGCGGCCGGCGCCGTTAGCCCCGGATGACGGGGATGCCATTCGCCGCCCTGGGCCACGGCGGTTCTTAAATCCCGCCGTGGCCCAGGGCGGCAAGAGGCTAGTTTTGCAATTGATCCCAATCGAAAATTAGTTTTGTAAATTAAAAAAAAATTAAATTAGTAACAGTAAAAATTCCTCAAGTGGCTACAGAAGCGAGGACTGCAGGTAGCGCAGATGGTCGTTGCCGTCCGGCCGGTCGGGAGTTGGACTCCCGGCTATCACTGGGTTTTTTGCCTATTTTTTCGTCTTTTTAGGTGGATTTTTTTCTAGGCGGTTTTTCTAACAGCACGTGCGTGTTCAGTGGGACTGTACGCTTCCTGTACACCGAAGACTTAGTTCGTTCAAGTCTTCTAGTATGTGTGTGTCAGAAAATTTTGTAAATAAAAATCTCAAAAAAAAAGTGGCCACAGAAGCCGGTAGCGAGAGTTCGGCCATGCCTAGCGTCGATGAGAGAGAGACACGTTCTGCTTGGTTCTATCATTTAAACTTAACGCAATCGAACATGTTTACTACTACGTTTAAACTTCTTCAGAACAAGACTGACAAATTCGGCTCATAAGATTCGAATATCGAAACTACATTTTATCTTGTTACACTGAAGAAAAATCAGTACGGTTTTCGCTAGTTATGAATAAAAGTGATCGTATATGTGGATGGTGTGTTTATGGTTTGTGGTTTTGCGCTCAATTTCTCCTTTCGAATAAAAGGGCCGTCTGAGCTGTGTTCTACTGTTGATAGCTGAAATTATTAACTTTTAATGACGTTCTATCCATGTAGATTTGCACCATGAACATTTAAGAACCGGCAGGATCTATGCAAACCCAATTGAAATAGAAAGGGAACTATCATCTACATATATTCACCCACTAACTACTTTTTTTATTGACTTTGACAGACAACGTCATCTTTCAGCATGACGTCTGCGGGCAAAAGCATTATCCAAGTTGCCATTGTATTTTGTTTTTACCAATATCAGAAGAATAATTTATTTTGTCATTCTCTGTGCTTGCTTTCAAGTTAAGCTGGCAGTTTGACATTTTCACTCCACATGTTTTACTCTATGCTTTTCTGAATTTTCTTTGTCCAAATATGATTTTATGCCTTCTTTATTCATTTATCTCGAGGCATAAAAATACACTAAATATTATTCTACTGATTCAGTTATCTGAATTTGCATTGTACATGAAAGTAACCTGATCGACTGCTTCCTGTCCTGTTCTTCAGAATTTCAAATGCTGTTTCTTCCAGAGGTTCAGAACTTTAGACAAGCCATTCCATGTGTTGGAAAAGAAAAAACAGAATGTCTTGACTTACTCGAATCCATCATTTATCTGGTCGATTAATGCGAACTCGAATCTACACGAAACGTGAAGAATTAGCACAAGAAGTTCCTGACAGATGTTTCTGACCAAGTCGTTATCATTTTTGAGAAAGTTCAGAAGACCACAGACCGAGCTAGTAGCTGCGAGGCTTCCTGCATCCTGGAACGCAAGCTTGGCCTGTGCTGCTGCTTCAGATTTCTGAACGAGAGATCACGCTGCAGGGGTCAAATTCAGATGCACACGTGCAATGGTTGGTCACTGCCTCCTGCAACGACACATGGCGATGAGAATTCAGCAGCAAACATCATCGTCAGTTGATCTCCGGGTCTAAATAGGTACCTCACTGGATCAGTCCATCTGAACATCCTTCTTTTTCTTCCACGTAGACATTGCTGCAGTGTCTCTTATGGTTTTCAGGAAGCGCAAATAAGTCAGTGACATAGCAATCACCAGTATCAAGTTCAGCACAGAGACCAACCAAACCAAACCTTCAAAATTGGATCCTCAGAACTGCCTTTGCATGCCAATAGATTACTCTACAAGCTGCATCTTGTTCAGGTCAATGGCCTCTACGCATATGACGGATGTATACTCCTGTCCCGAATAACACTATTCATATTTAAACTTTGTCCGTTTGTCTCTTTTTTAAAAATATTATAAATACATAAGAAGACGCCATATTCTCAAAGTATGTTGTATCATATACATAAGCATTAAGCTTTCATTCATCGTAGTTTAACCTTTAGAAATTATTAGTGACCAAAGTTGAAATAGTGCAAGTCAACGGTGACAGTTATTCGAGAACGAATGAAGTATTTGTTTGTTTGTATGTGTTGGCGTCATCTGTGAGGTCAGAAGTTCAACTCTTCGACCAGACCATGGCCGGACCTCGACGTAGCTCGGTATATTCCCAGTTTTGCTGATAAATGAGTAGAGCAATGCGAGTTGGGTCTTCTGAATTGCTATCATCCTACGCCAACCAAGGATCAGAATTCAGACAATGCTCCAGCATATCGGATCAGATGCTACGTGCATGCACAGGAGCTGACTTGCTGGCTCAGGATCAGAAAGAAATTCAGAACTGGAATCTGGATAGCCAAGCCACCTACCCTTCTGAATATGGACTGGACCGAACAGTTAGCAATAATAAAAAGTTCAGTTACTGAGTACTAATCCTACTTGTAAACTCCTATTAACCTCTTTTTCTCTGCTCTGACTAATTACACTCTGCTCCAGGAAAGCATGTGAAAGGTACTTTAAAAAAGAAAGACATGAATTGAGAAGACAGAAGCATTGGCCCCAGTAATCAATACTAGTAAACACAACATTTCAGCCTTTCTAATCAGGGACTTTGTGCCGGCAATACTAACACAATCATTGATCACCAAGCAACTTTGCATTTGCACACCACTCAGCTGCACAAAACACAATTAGTAGTACGCAATTAAAGTACTAAGCTAACAGGCATCATCATTGATTACTAGCTTTGAAAAAAAAAACTTCAGCAAGAAAAGAAAGGTTTCAGCAAAAAGGGAATGAGTAGGCAAAAGCAGGGAGCAAGGTGTCCCATGTATTAGCAATTTTCTAATCCTCTCTGCAGCTTTTGCTCCCGGATTTAAGCTGAGGCGCTCCGCGTGGGACCTGTTTGCTTCGTGATCCCTCCGCATCTAGCAGTACACTGCACAGAGTACTAGATAATCACTCTGATTAATAATGATATGATGCATCACCTCGCACGCATTATGCCTCTCTTGGATGATGCCAAATGATTAGTAGTTTAGTGGCATCCTGCACATGGCATGCTGGGAGGCTAATGATCCTGATTACGTTAGGAGCAGGCCCAAATCTAACCAAGATTGCGTTGCATCACCAGACCAAATCATGCGTGCACACCTGCAACTACTACTAATTAAGCTATAGATTACTTTACTTAAATTAGTAGCAGTAGAGAGTCATACACACGGTACTAACTACTAATTAATCTATGTTTCCTTTTTTATGTTAATGACAAGTGTTATTCCACTGATACTGGATTAGCACCTGACTGATGCAGGAAAGAACATTAAGATCTAGGAAACTTCCTCATGAAAACTTTGGGGGCATTAAGCAAACATGAAGAAACTTGGTACCGAATAATAAAAGAAAAGTGGTATTGAACAACCAAGCATTAGTAATTTAGTGTTAATAATTAAGAGAAAGCGTGAACATGTCGGGGGGATTAAAACCACACACCTTACCACTACGCTAGCAAGCGCATGTCCAAGAAACTTCCTCCTGGGAGAGAGCTTCCAATGATCTCATCTTCAAGGTTCAAGGATGTAGCTTTCATCCAGATTTGATGAGATATTTCCCTAAAATCACCGTACTAGCTTTGCTGCAAATTGTTTTGGAAGAGGTCAATCTGCTCATCTTTTTTCTTGCCCGGTTCAGACGGCAGCTACACCTTCTGACTGATTGACTGACTGCCTGATTAACAGCGACACACATGTGCTCTGCTCCTCTGATCTGCTACACAATCCTTGCATCCGTGTGACCAAACCTGCCGTTGATTTGCAGAGATTGCTGTTGCTTCAGACTCAGCTTCTGATCTGAAATCTCCTTTTGTTTCTTGCAACTTCTGCTTCTCTGAAGCTATAGATAGGAGTAGATGTTCCTCTCAAGAAGCTTAGAATGCTTCAAAGATAAGATCACAGGGAAGGAAAAGAAAAGGAGAAGATTTCCTCTTTGGATTCAACCTCACTGATGGCTGCATTCGGAGATGTTAATAATTGTACCGTTGACAGTTAGCCCCTGTTAATTAATCACCCTGCTCTCATACTGATGAAGAGATTAGCAAAACAAAGCAAAGCAAATCAGCCATCGTTATCCTGAGATCTCGAGTGCCACAAGAGTGATAATTGGCAATCAATATAGTAGTCATCGTATCATTCTTTTGGCAGTAACTAGTGTAAGAACACAGGCATGAACCAATATTGAAAACTTTTTATGATCCATTCATCCATTGCATGCATCACTTATAGTACAGGACACAAATATTCTTTGTTCAGTAAACAAAACAAACAGGGTGAAGTGGGAAAAAAAAACAAGATTATGAAACTCATAAAACCAAAGCTAAATTACATGTATAAACAAGAAAACTACAAGGGTCCAACCCTAATTAAGTAATTAGCACCCTGCTAATTAACAAAACCAGTATTACTCATCCAGTTAACCAAGCTATCTCCCCAACTACTCGAGCAACACGCCACTGGATCAGCAGTGGAGTCTACGCCGACGACCTCTGCGCCGCCGTCCTGTCCGGCAACCACGGGCGGGCGGGCACCGGCCGCGCGGGGCGGCTGACCTCGCCGGAGGAGCTGTGGGTGGAGGCGAGGCGCTCGCAGGAGGGGCACATGGTGAGGGTGGTGGGCGGCGGGAGGCGGGCGTAGAGGTGGGGCGGGGCGAGCTTGAGGGCGCGGAGCTCCTGCAGCTCGCGGTGGAGGCGGCGGTTCTCGTCGGTGAGCGTCTCGCAGCAGCGCTTGAGCAGCTCGCAGTCCACCTCCGTCTGCTTCAGCTTCGTACGAGCCCTCCGGTTCTGGAACCACACCTCCACCTGCCGCGGCTTCAGATTCAGCTCCCGAGCCAGCGCCGCCTTCTGCTTCTGCACATGATTTCACATCTCTTTCGATCAGATTGTTGATGCTGTTGATTTCTTGGTGATTGATTTGTGTAGGTAGATGGATTGCTGTTGCTGCTTACGGGGTTGAGGGTGTTGTGCTCCTTGAAGGTGTCCTCGAGGACGGCGGCTTGGTCCTTGGAGAGGCGGAGCTTCTTGCGGGAGCCGCCGCCGGCGCCGGAGTCCTCGTCGTCGCTGCCGCCGCCGGCGGCGGCGGCGGCCCTGGAAGCTGGGACCCCGCGCTTGCCGCTGAGGCTGGAGAGCGTGCTGTTGGGCGAGGACGCGCCGGGCTCCTCGTCCTCCTCGCTGCAGCTGACACCCCTCGTCTCCGCCGGCGCACGGTTCACGTCGATGCCCCGCAAGAACGGCATCTCGTCGTTGCACGCCATCGTCGTCCTCCGATCTGCACGCGTGAAAACCTCGTAAGATTAAGATCCATGCGCGAACGCTAGCATGCATGCATGTGGACGTAGTCCAGGCTCATGCTCACCGGAGGAGGAGAAGAGACCGGCGGCGCTGGTCCAGCTGCACTGCTGTTGCGACGGCGGAGCGGCAGCTGGTAGGGACGACACGTGCGCGACGCTGGCGGCAACACGGCGCGGCGGCTCGTCGACTGCACCGGCGACGCCGAGGCCGAGGCTGAGGCTGAGCCCGAGCCCGAGGCCGAGATGGTGGTGGTTGTACTGCTCGTCTCTCGTCCCATGAACCATCATCTCCATTGATCTCCCAACTGAAGATGTTTCCTCTTCCTCTTCTTGGTTTCTTTGACTTCTCTCTGGACGAAACACACAGTGAGTTCTTGGCTTCTTGGGGATCAATGGTTGGCAACGAGGAGGAAGAAGGGTAGGGAGGTCGCTTTTAAAGCGTGGGAGAGACAAGGAGCTTGATTAGGGGGATTATTAAGGAGAAGATTAGATCAAAGTGATATTTTGTGGGGTGCAGGAAAAGTCAAAAATATGTACGAGTAGTTCAGCATTGTGCATGCATACGTGGAGCTTGGCAGCTACTCCCTCAGTACTTAAAATAAAATTATTTTTAGACTTAAACCTTATTTTAAAATAAATCGATTTTTCTATGAACACTCTTATCTCAACCCATTATAACTATTTTTCATTTAATTTCTTCACTAAATATCTTTTCTCAATCAATCATAATCTTTTGCTATTTAATTCTAAATATTTCCTTAATTTCCGTATCTAGCTCTAAAAATATTTACTCACTTCGCTTTAAATTACTTGTCGTTTTAGTTTTATCCTAAGTCAAACATTCTCAACTTTAACTATTAATTTTTTAAAATTAATATAATTTAATAACATATAAATTATATATTATAAAAATATTTCTTAGGGTGAATCTAAAACATAAATCTATGTTAAACTATATATTTTATAAAATTAATGGTTAAAGTTATTAGTATTTTTGAGAGAGATGTGCACGCGTCAGCGTCTTAGCGCAATGATGAACAAGAAGAGGGGCACTCATTGACTTGTCCCCCGGGTTGGGGTCGGGTAGGGCCCACAGGACATGACATGGTTGCTGCTTTGACCGTGGTTTCAGGTTAAGGCTGAGCCCAGCTGAGGTTAACCGTGGTTGCCTCGCAACCTGCAGCTTACAGTGGCTAGGACCATTTCAGCTGTTGACTTTTGGAGTGCCTCTTTCTTCCATGGAGCTGATACAGAGGTCTCGTTTGTTAGAGGTTTAAGGTTTTATATTCTGGTTCAGTGGAGTTGAATAAAAAGTCTAACTCTATTTAAAAAATAAAGTAAAGTAGGCTAAAGTTATTTTGAAAAATCAAACTGTGAGGTGAAACGGCCTTTGGGTAAATCTATAAATCTAACTCTAACTCTAAGAGTTGAGCTCACCAAATAAGACCATAGCCAACATATGACAGAGATTGTAGCAAAAGAAGATGGATGGATGGATGGATGTACTCCTGTCTGTGGAATAGTCTTTGTTGTCCGTACCAAAAGTTTGGACTATTGCTATTTTATACTTGTCAAAAAGTATGCAAATCTTTTACATATTCCTAAGAAAAGAGGTGAAAATAACATATGGAAGTGCGTTTCAAGTCGTAAGCCACCTAAAAAAATCCACTCCGGGCATGCGAAGGGTGTGTTATGATGGATTACGAATGAAATTGAATTTATGAGAGGGCACAAAGGAATAAATTATTCCCTTTGTTCCAAAATAACTCTATTTTTTTATCATCTTATTTGTCCAACAAAAAATCCCTCCTATGTATCGATATGTGCGAGATAGACTAATAATAGAATCCTTTTGAGACGAGAAAAGTAGCTATTAGAAAGCTGGTAAGTTGATTAAAAAAATCAATCAAATCAGAACAAATGCTGGCCAACAAAAAAATTCATAAATTTAGAAGCTAGGACAGCGTGATCACGATAATCCAACTACAATAATAAAAAAAACATATGATCTAATTCCCACAAAAATTATCTCTTTTCACTTGATTCATGTGTTCCAATTGAATCATATAAGAAGGTCACGTTGTGGATGGCCACAGCATGTCCAGCAATCACGTAGTTATCGTAAAAAATCGTAAAATTACTGTAAAAAATCATGATGTTTCAAAAATTAAGAAGGTGATAAGCATATGCGATATTGCAAACCTTACGCAATCTAACCGGTGTGGGTGTGAGCGTGGGTGTGGAGTTTGAGCAAATTATTAGTGGCGGTGCCGGTCGCCGACGCGCTCTCAGCCCTGGGCACGCTGTCCCCTTCCACCCAACCAACCAACGCCGGCCGACGCGCTCATCATCTCATCCACTGCTCTGCCCTCTGCGTGCAGCCGCCGCCATCATCAACCCAATCATGCCCCATCATTGACCGCTTCCCACTCCGAGCCGATTAGCCGACAAGCCGAGCTCGAGCTCGAGCCGAGCCCAGCATAGTGTAGTGGGCCGGTGGGCCCAGGCAGGTCGACTCGACGTGGGGCCGGGCGTCACGTGGGGCGGGGCGGGAAAGCGGGAGGGAAACCGGGGGAGGGGTCACGTGGGGAGGCGTAGTCCCCTGCCCGCCACGTCGGACGAGGCAGGCTTCCATGTGGGCCTGGCTGTCTCGTCTGGCCGCGACAACGCACACCTGCTTTGCTTGGTGCTACTTCACTCCAATAATTGGAGCCACCCATCATCCATTCCTCCGCCCAGTTACTGGTTGGTTTCGGCCTTGTTCATATTATTGGCAAAATTAATCATATTAATATTTAATACTCTTTTTATTATAAAATATAGCAATCTAAAGCTGAATTTGACACAACCTACCATATTCAGATTTATAGTACTAGGTTACATCAAATACAGTCCTAGGTTATTATATTTTAGAATAGAGGAAGTAATAGTAATTTTTAGTACATTTATAGCCTGTTCGGCTGGGCTTATTGCCTTAGTTTCTTTTTTTCGTTTCTCGCACGCACGCTTTCTAAAACGATCAACGGTGTGTTTTTTGCAAAAATTTTCTATATGAAAGTAGCTTAAAAAAGCAAATAGATCTATTTTTCAAAATTTTAATAGTAAATACTTAATTAATCACGCGCTAATAACGTTTCTTGTTTTACGCGCGGCTTAAATAAGCCAGCAAAGAAGCTAGAAAGAACGGAGCGTATAGGTTGTGACCTTTCTAAAATTTAGTAATGTTTCTAAAAGTGGAAACTTTCAGAATTAGCACTAAATTTAGGTAGGATAATATTAGCTAAATCATATTTAGTTTGTTATCCTACTAAATTTTAGATACCAAATTTTAGTAGGGTTGAAATATACCCTTTATCTTTTTTTTTTCTTTCCGGTGGCATCGTCGATACTGGGATGCATAGGAGTAGCTTTTTCAGTTTGACATTCTCTCTCGATCAAGAGAGTAAATTCTGCTCCAAATTTATTTCATATCCTAAAAAATATTTTTTAAAAAGGTCAAAAAGGATAGGTAAAAGGTATAGTAGTCCATGGAGTGTTATGCATGCATGCGTGTGGCAATTTTTATTTGGAATTTTGGAGTCAGCTTTCGATATATCGGAGTACGGACACTGACCAACTAGCTAGGCAACAGACAGGTGACGACTAACCGACTATACAAACGTGTACTACACCATATATGCATGCTTCAATTCGGTTTTTCTCCTGGGATGATGGGATATCTATCGATCACTAGCTAATTTAATTAACTGGATTAATTCCTCCAGTGCTAATGTTTGACTAGTTAATTTGCCTCCGTTGTACGTGTACCAGTACGACCACGAACACGTGTAACCATGGACTGGTCATTGAACCACTCTTAAGTCTTAACAAAGTCCTTTACTCTCTCTGTTTTTTTTCAATATCGTTAATTTTTATTATAATATTTAATTATTATTTTATTAAAAATTTAATATAAATATAAAAAATTATAGTTACAATAAAATAAATAATACTTACATAACGACGCCATCTATTAAAATTACTTTACCAGTATACAGATGTACACTGCATGCATGCTTCCTGATGCCCAAGGCCACCACGTTCGCGCGCACGTGGCGTGCTACCCGCCGACGCATGCACGCACACGCGTGTAACGTACGTCCGAAATCATTGGCGCGTTACGTTAATTAATCAATTCGATCCTCTTCTCCAATGATCCATCCATCGACCAATCATTGCCACCCATGACGAGGGTTTATCTTATCATGATAACTGTGGTTACTATTAAACTAGATAATGATAATATCATAATATCCACTAAATTTAAATAAATTTAAAAATAATTTAAATTATTATGAATTTTATTTTTTTTAATAATTTATTATTGTTAACGTGCGATAATCATGTTTACCGTCCGTGGAGATACAATAGTATCGCCCCTGACGGCAGGGAAACCTTGCCAATGATTCATCGATCTCGTTTTGGAAGACTAGACTCGATCGATCGAAAGCTTGGCCCATGATCGATGGAGTTGACAGGTGATCGTGATGCTAACACACACGACTTGGAGTAACTTGGACGCGAGGGCACTCTGTACGTGTTGCCGTCATGGTCATGCATACATGTGGACACACTGCATGCACACGTACTCTGGCTGCGCTACAGAGATGATACAGATGCATGCATGTGCGTCAGCATTCGCGTGAGTGTGATGTGATCGTTAACAAACATGCATGGCCGTACACGTGTGTTAATTGGTCAGTTGATCTCGTCTCGTACTTACTTTCTCCAGCCCTTGGATTATACTCATGGATAAACATCTCGGGCCTGTTTTAAGAAGCACAAGAGTCTAAGAACTAGCTGATGAGAAGCCAACCAATAATAATTTAGAGATAACTTCTAGTTTATTTTATAAATACTTTAACTACATATTTTTAGAATTTAGATAAAAATTTAGACGATTTTAAAAAAAAATTGTAGCCGGTTGAAGTTTTCTAAACAGTGCCCTCATCTCTTGTGGTCTGGACAGCCAGCAACGCGTGCTAGGCCTTTGCCACTACTAGCAGTAGGTCGATCAGAGTCAGGCTCGATCTCTGAAGCAAGACGCCAGAGATTAATCGAGCGATCATTAGCGATAGATCAATTGCCAATTATTGCTTCGCACTTTGGATGCATATTAACGTTTCTGCGACGTAAACTACATTATCAATTAGCTCTAGCATCATAACGTTTTGCGCATGTATAGGCTATAAGATCCCATAGTATTTTGTTTTTATCTTTTTTCGAACGGCCAAACCATTGCCGATGAATTATATAAAGAAGACGTCTGATTATAACCAAAATCTTACATTACACAGTTAATCAGAAGAAACTGGGAGAAAACCACAACTACATCAAACTCTCCACCAACTAATCTAAACACCCATGACCGAGAAAACAGAACAAGCAAGCCCAACACTTAACAAACACTGCTCACCACAAGAACTGCAAAACAAGTAGCAATCTAGAAGGAAACAAGACTACCTACACACAGGCAAGAACATGATGTTATCATCATCACACCATCAACCACATGACCGGGCGATTCCGACTTCGCCAGGAAACCCCCACAAGACAACAACACGACCTGCACCAGAGTACAACTCAACTGAACTTGTGTCATCGTTGCCATGCGTTGTGCCATGTCGATGCCGCAGGTCCGACTTCACGACCACCAGTTTTGTTGAGGCACGGCCGAGCCAGATTATCAAGCCTTGCAAACCGAAAAGCTTGCTACCCCACACCAAAGCGAAGCGTGATTGACGAGGTCCGACTTGGGTCATCGCTGCTGAGCTCGCAATCGCACAGTAGCTCTGACTTCCCCAGAGGACAACGGCCAAACCCCGCTTGAACCTAGCGCCGCTTTGAGTCTGAAAGGACCGAGATGTCGCCTAGAGGGGGGTGAATAGGCAAATTCTGCAATTATAAAAACTAAATGCAAAGTCAGTACCAAAACCGGCCAGGCCAGTTTTCCAAACAGGTCAGGCCGGTTTCTGACTCAAAACCCAAAATCGGCCAGGCCGGTTTTCCAAACAGGTCAGGCCGGTTTCTGCTGCAAAACCTACACAAGTAAAATACACCCCCTTAATGAGTTCTAACACAAACCAAACTTGAAGATGTGCCTTTGCTGATGTAGCACAGTAGGTTCACTTAGTCCCTGCACACAATACAAGCACACCAAAGTAGATCGAGCGGAAGCAAAGTAAATGTGCTAGAGATCAAATGTGAGACAAACCGCAGTGGAGACACAAGGAGTTTGTTTACCGAAGTTCGGATTCACCACCGTGAACCCTACGTCTCCGTTGAGGAAGCTTTTCGTGACCCCAAGGTCAAGCTATGTCCCCGATTCCACTAAGGCGATCTTTTCCCTTCCGGAGGCAAGATCAAACCTGCACAAACGATCCGTGGCTCACCACAAACCTGGGAGCTCACCGGCGACGCCTAGCCATCTAGGAGGCTTCACCTCCAAGAGTAACAAATGCTTCTCGAGCTGCGAGACTTCACCTTCAAGTGCTCAAGACTATGGATTGCTCTCTAAAGCTCACATACAAACTCTCTCTCAACCCAACTCAAAGATTTCAACCAAATCAAGCCTATCTCACAAAGAGAGGTTAGGGAGAGTCTTGCTGGTGTTAGCAACTCTTTAAAATGTGCAAGAACCAGAATCAACCAGCAGCCCTCAAAGGAGAGGGCCAAAGGGTATAAATACCCACTCACCAAAAACTAGCCGTTACTGTCAGGGGAAAACCGGTCAGGCCGGTTCCCAAAACCGGCCAGGCCGGTTTGTCAAACCAACTAGCCGTTAGAGCTGACTCAGAGAAAACCGACCAAGCCGGTTTGCAAAACCGGCCAGACCTGTTTTGCTCTGGTCAGCACACTCAAGTTAACTCTCAAGGCTCTCTCACATGGGTTGACCTATGAGCACTTTTGGTGTTTCCATGCAGTCAATGTTGCATCCCTCTTGATAGTACGGCATTCCTATACTCAAGATTAAACATTTACAATATTTCATCCACTTGAGCTTGTATGTCTTCAACATGACAACACTTGATCATTCTCAACTTGAGGTCTTTCAACATTGAACAACCACTGAGCATATCCATCTTGAGCTAGTGACTTAGGATCTTTCAACAAATATGATTAACATACCATCATCCATCCATAAGCCACTTCATCAAATGATCCACCAATGATTCGATGCTTTGCATTGTTTCGCTAGATAAGACTCGAGGTGTACTCCAAGCACACGTTCACGTCACCCTAGCATGGGTTACTAGTCCCAAGTCATCACTTGGTTCTCCCTTGCTTAGTCCCTCGTTACTTGTCCCTTTGCTTGACATCTTCACACACTCTTGTCGACTTTAGGCTAAGCTTTGCTTCACATCAACAATAAAGACCCAATAAAATCCATGTATTATGATTTGTCAAATGCTTTCCAAACATAAGACCATCAACAATGCATATTCTTATGAGCCAATAATATCACAATATAATCATAAGAATAAATCCCTGCTCAACACTTAGCAAACAAGTTAGTCCTTTAATCGTTTTATCATTTAACTCACCAAAACCCACTTAGGGGCCTAGATGCACTTTCAGAGTCATCATTGCTGAGCTCATCGAAGGCCTCGACGCAGCAGCTCTGATTTCCCAAGAGCCGCCCATAGGTGTCAATGCAGAGCATAACTAGGAACTACCATGGATTTCCTCGACGATGCCTCAAGAAGGACGTGGCGCCAGTTGCGCCGCCATCGTCGGCTCAAGATTTGGGCTAGGTTTTCACCTGGAGAATCCAAACACAGTTGGTCAGGGAGACACAGCAAGACACCTCCAAGGAGGGAACGACGCACGCAGGCGTTGATGTCCAGGCTTTCGCCTTGGCCTCCACTACCGTTGTGAGGGTAGTCCCACTGTCGACCTTGCGCCTGTTTACAGGTGTGTTAGTAGCCCTTTTAGCCCATCGCAACACGTGGAGGTGGCCTTCTCTCCCGCACCATAGCCGCAAACACCCTCCAAGAACTAGACCCACCATCACCACGAACTGAACCGACGAGCGGTTGGATCTGGGCGTGGAAGCCCTAGATCCGACAGGGCAGAGGACCACTGCTGTTGGCACAGCCCACCGGTCAGGGAGGAGCACGACACCATCGTCTGCAGGCAAAGGAGTGCCCCCGTCGCTGCTGCCATCACCGACCAGCAAGGCCAAAGCCCCACTATCATCGTTGTCCGCAGGACCCCGTCGTCGCCGCTGCCTGTAGGCCGAGGAAGAGCCCTGCCACCCCTGGCCCGTAGCCCCCGTCGCTCGCTACAGCCGGGGTTGCCGCCGTTGTACGCACATGGGGGAGGAGCCCTCGTTGCCACCGTCCCGCGGCTAGGAGGGGCCTCGTAGGTGAGGAAGGAGCCCCGCTGTCGCCATCATTCGCAGGCTAGGGAAAGCCCTGGTCGCCATCGCCACCGTCCGCACGCCAAGTGAAAGCCTATAGATGTCGCCTAGAGGGGGGGTGAATAGGCGTTTCAGAAAATTCTTACAATGTAGCGGTAAAATTCAACAGACCGGAACTTCCGACCCAAAGGTAGGAACCTCCGCCCAAATCTCTCAGCCAAACCAAGAGTGCTGATCAGAACTTCTGATCGGCTATGTGCTACTCTTATGAATAGCTCATAGCAAGATCAAATCACTAGAACTGGTACCATAAACAGAGAGAGACTATACGGAGAAAGCTCAACATAGGTATACATCACAGGAACATCAAAAGCTAGAGTATGAACCACAAAGAGAGCAAATCGAGTGGAGAACAAGCGATTTTTAGCGAAATTCATATCACAAAGATCCTATGTCTCCGTTGAGGAGCTCATGGGAGCCGGGTCTCGATTAACCCTTTGCCTCACCAAGCAACTACAAAGATCAGCTTGGTTTTCCACTCAAAGTTACTTCTTTTCCTTTCGGAGGCGAGGTATGCCCTCACAAACTTGCCTGGGTCAATCCACAGCTTGAAGATGCTCGCAGGCAATGTCTAACCGTCTAGAAGGTCACTCTCCAAGAGTAATAAGCTCCAAACAACAACCCGACGTCGATCCCCAAGTGCTCAAGTTCTTCCTAGCTCACTCACAAGTGTAAATCCTCACAACCCACCTAGAACTATCTTCAAACTATCATGGGAGCTCAAAAACTAGGTGGAAGAGGTCTTGGAACTATGGAAGAAGCCAGAAGATGGAAAAAGGGAAGTGGAATAGCCAACCCTGCTATGGTGGGGATGGAGGAGGTTAAAAACACACATCTTTATGTCATGTAACTGTTACTCAAAGAAACAGACACTAGAAGTTTCAATCCCTGGAACTCGGAACTTCCCGCCAACACTTAACACAAGAGCTTAGCAACTGTTGGTAGGAACTTCCGACCTACACAGACAGAACACACCCAAACCCTGTGCAAGTGCTGTGAAACAGTGTCTCTCTTTTAGACAAGATTTAGACTTGAGCACTTAGTTAGACATGAACCATTGTTTGGAAACCCCTTTGATAGTATGGCTTGTGTAGACTCAAATTCAAAATACAAAGGAAATTTTAAAATAAGTTTCTAGTCTTCTCATCGTATTGCATCATGTTTGTGGGGGTCTCCATGCATCACCCTAAGCAAACTGGGACTAAATGCTATAAATAGCTCAATGAAATCATTAGTCTCTTAACCATTTTAGCATTAATCAACCAAAACCCATATAGGGGGCTACATGCACTTTCACCAAGGATCCTCCTGTCAGTGCAGTGGAAACTAGAACTCCCACCACCAGCGGCTCGGGGCGGCCTGGCGCCACGTCATCACCCAGCCAAGGGCCGTACTCACAACTCACGACCACTACGAAGCTACATTGGGATCCCCTAGTTCCAGGAAGTAAGGCCCCGAGTTCGTGGCTCTGAGGGTCGAGCTCGGGGTAGGTCCCGAGTACGTGGCCGTGGTTGCCACACTCGAGGGACAACCCTGTCCTGACCCCGAGCTTGATATCCCCGAGCAGCTCAAGGCAGTCACGGAGGTAGGGGCATTAATGACAATGCGATGGAGCGTGCTGTCTCGCTTTGGTCTCCCAGCACCTCTCCAATTAAGGGCGATAGGACGTATATCGACTGGGCGTGCGGCATGGGGGACAAGATGGCTCTGTAACCCACGCCGTATGTCATCATCACACCTTTCTGTCAGGGGGCGTGGGCTAGCAAGCGGTGCGGTTGACTACCGCGCCACCTGTCCACAACTCATTGTGTTCCACCTACTTATGCGAGAGGCTGACAGGTAGGGCCCACGACCAGTGTGGCGAGCCCAATCTTCTCCAGCAAGTACTCGACGGCCACGTCTGGACGCGTGGCGAGCGACCGTCCCCTCTCTCCAGATCGACTATGTGAGGGGCCGCCATGAGGACAGGCGACCGGGCCCACCAATCAGTGGAAGACAAGACCATCCATACCTAATGCTATAATGACATACGTGACTCCTATAGTTCAGCTATTGTGGTATTCTCCAAAAACTATAAGGGGAGAGCCAAGGCCAGGAACAGGAGGAGATCCGATTAGAACCCAAAAAACAAATTTGGAGATTCTAATTCTTGTAAGCTCTTCCCAGAAACCACCAAGAAACCAAGAACACAACAGGACTAGGGTACTACGTCACTGTAAGGCCTTGAAAATCGTCTTAATTAAAAATTATTGTGGGTAAATAAAAATAAAAGAATACACTAGAAATATTTTTGTTTGAGAAAAGAGTTTGAATAAAATTTTGAAATTTCCAATATTAAAAATCCCGAGTTTAAATTTTAAATAAATACTTGGATGCTTTTATATTCCAGGGGTTTTGTCGGAGTATTTTAAGCGTTTGAGTATTTATAATAATAAATTCTTCGTGTTTCGTGGTGGTATTTACTTCTGGTAAATTCCCCGTGATTTAATAAACTCTCTGAAATTTTCTCGGATTTTTCGGAGCTACAGAATTAATTTTAATGCTATAAAGATCACTAAAATAAGTAAATAAATATAAATAAATTCCTTTTTCTTTCCCCTGTTTGGGTCGTTTCTGATTCAGTCCTTTGAAGTCTCCCCGTTCATCGTGAACTCTGACTCCCTTTTTCCTCTAGGGTTTTGTGTCGTTCCCAGAACCCTAAAGTCACCTCAAAAATCTAGATTTGGAGTTACCGGATTTATTCATTGTTGAAACCCTAGAACTCTTTTGGACTCCCAATCCGAGATCCTTTGTATTCGAAATATTTATATTTCCCTTTGAGATAAATCCCAGATATTCCCTTAAACTCCTTTTCCGTCGAAACAAATCCAAATCTCTAATTGTGTGAGATTTCTCCAAATTCCGATTCCAATAAAACACCCTCGTCAATTCCATAATCCCGAAACATTTTATTCAGAATATTCCATTTTCCAGTTCTCGGGAAAATATTCTAATTTCCCGCATCTCCAAAATATCCACATATTTTGGGAAGTTCAATTATGCTGAATATTCCGAACTATTGATCTCTGCAAAATAATTCCCAATTTTATCGGATTCCCGAATTATTCCGAGATCCGGTTTCCCCAAATATTCATTGATAAAATACCCTTCGATTCCCAATATATATATATATATACGTGTATATGTATATATATCCTCGTACTCAGATAATTCTAATGTCCTGAATATTTCCGAAATTTCTAAATTCCAGAACGCGACTCAGATTCCACAAATATCCCCAAATTCCAATTTTTGTGAAATTGGAATTTTCCGAAAAAAGATTCCCATTTTTCCTTTCCAATCTTACCCTTTTATTTTCTTTTTCTTTCCCTTCTTTTTCTTTTTCTCTCCGGGGCCACTGTTCCTCTTCCTTATCCTTTCTTCTTCTCTCCTCTGCCTCCCGAGGCCGAGCTGCCTCTCCGGCCGCCCGAGCCGAGCCCCAGGCCTAGCCTGCGCCCGGTCCGCCGCTGCCGCTTCCCCGGCCTCTGCCCAGCCTGCGCCCAGTCTGCCGCAGCCGCCGGCCCAGCCCAGCAAGCGCCGCCGCTTCCTCGGTGCCCTAGCCGCCGCCCTGCTCTGCTTCTGTAGCCGCCGCTGCCTCTTCTGCTCCCAGCGCCGTCGCCCATGCGCCGTCGCCGTTCTCTATGCCACGCCGTTGCCTCGCTTCCCGTGCGCCGCCGTCGCTCAGCCGCCGCTGCCTTGCAGCTGTGCGCCGCCGCCCCTACTCCCGTGCGTTGTCGCCGCCGTCGCCAACTGCCTCAGCCGCCGCCCTGCCGGCTGTCTCTGCTTTGCCGCCGACAGAGGTCGCCGTGGTCGTCGTCATCCCCGCCTACCGCTCGTCGCCGGTGAGCATCCACCCCGTCGTCCCCAATGCCCCCATCTTCTTTTCCTCCTTCGACGCCTCGGACCATCAAGCCGCCTGTCGTTGTCGCGTCGTCCCTGGCGTCTTCGTCGAGCGTCACCGTCGAGCAGCTGTCCTTCATCCACAATCGGTGACCCGAAGCCGCCGCCCTCCTCCTCCTGCCCCTGCCTCCCGAAGCCGCCGCCCTGCTCTGACCTCCTGCGCTTGTTCGCCGTGGTCGTCGCCGTCGGTTCCGTCATCGTCGCCTCCTTTTGGCCTCCGCCCTGTGACATCAACCCGTCGCCGTCGGTGCTGCATCGACATCGCCTCTGCCTCCTGTTCCTCGTCGCCTTTATTCGCCCAACGCCGGTCCTCATCCATCCCCAATCTGCCGCCTCAGTTTGCTCCTCCCTTACGCACCGTGCCGCCACCCTGCTCTGCTCCCACGTCGCCGCCGTCATCGTCCTGTGACCAAAGCCCGACGCCGATGTGCCACCCGAGGTCGTCACCCTCGGCATGTCGCCATCCTCCTCTGCTGCACCGCCCGGCCTTCCTCCTCATCGTCGCCATCTCGTCGGTGCATCGCCACAGTTACGTACCCTGGTGCCACCGCCCGTCATCGTCTTCCCCTATGATGCTTAGAACCCGGCGATTTCCCCTGCCTCGTCGCGCCATAGGAGCTCGGTTTGCCCCTCGGTGTCTCTGTCTTGTAGGCCGGCCGACAGCCTCTCCTCTTGTGTGATAGCCATGTGGACCTGTTAGTTTTCTCAGTGTATGATAAGTGAGCCTGGTGCACAGTAGTCCGAGCCATCTTGTCCATCCAACCCTTTTAATCAATCCTAGCCATCCGATCTATCCCGATCAAATCCGAACCGTCGGATTCCGATAACTCAATTCGGATGCCACCTCAGCCCTAACAGCCATCTCATCGCCACGTGTCGTCAAGCCATCAGTCCTCCACAGCCATTTGCTCTTCGGCCCTATGGACTTAGTCCATCCAAAACCCAATCCATGACAGTGGGTCCTACCTCAATTTCCTATACAATAGTAATTCCTTCAATAATCAATTTCTGAGAGAATATTCTTGAGAATATTCTTTTCCAATTCTTTTCGGATTCATTTTGAATTCAATATTCCGAAAGCCATATCTTTTCCATCTGAAGTCCGATTCGACCCGTTATTCTTCCTAAATTCATCTAAATTTATAATTTACTTGTTTATGTATTTTTATGTACTGTTTATTTGGAGTTTCTTAGGATTTATTATCGTTTTACGTGTAGTTATGTATATCGTCGATTCGAAAGACTTCGGAGTTTGCGGAAGAGTTCGGAAGAGTACTTGAAGACTTTTGCGATTGCAAGACAAGTCACACAACAATCTCCTTGAGCATGTTGATCCCAGTTGTGAAACCTATTTTATTTTAAAGTTATTGCATGAAATGTTTTCGAATGACATTATTGTGGGTATTTACTTATTATCCAATATCCATTGATAATTATGGCCATTTTGATGTTGATATCTATATCTTGATACCCCGGGTAATAATATTGACTAGCTAGATGTTTAATTATTTATCTGGCTAGATTATTTAGGATTTTGCTTAGCCATGCCTAGAAACTATAGTGTCATTTTATGTGGGTAACTAATGACTCATTTATGACTAATTATGGATTAATGGCTATATTTTCACGACCGTGAGTCGTGGTTGATTAATTAAAATATGTCAAATAAAACTTGACCGAATGGTGGGTTGTGAGCACCAGAATTGTGATGTTGCTAGCGGTGCTCATGACAGTTAAGGACCGGTTCGCGGATTACCTATTGCGAAGCAATACTCATGCTAACCACAAGCCAGCATGGGTAATGGTAGGATCCAATGTGTAGTACGTTCAACCGGGGTCCACCATGGTGTGTTGTGGCTGTGTCAATAAGACCACCATGGCTGCGTCAATAAGTCCATGTCTTGGGCGTTGGATCGTTTCCTAGACTCAGAACCCGATCAGTTCTGGCCGGAAACTGGTGGTCCAGCGGGTGGCTTCCTTGTTGTGCGGATTACATGGAAGGTCCTATCACAATCTCTATTCGGGTACTTTTGAGTATCGTGACGCATGGCTGACATGATGTTGAGATTGTGTCTTGTGGGTAAATTGGTACATCTCTGGCCAGAGTAAAACTATTCGAATAGCCGTGCTCGCGGTTAATGAGCGGCCTAGCAATGTTTCTGTGATTAGTCCCACACTACTCATTAATGAAAATAAATGATGGAATATGGATAGCTCCTGTTTGGAGAAGATTTGGTTTGGGCCTGAACTGCGTTGGAGCGCTGTTCAGTGGTTGATTCAATACTGATTAATAATTAAACTATATTGTTTTTAATGATTTCAAATGCAAATGTTTTAAATGCTATTTTATGCAAATAAGCCATATTATGCCTTTCCTTTGGTATCCTGTTGCATTACATTGCATTCCCTAGTGTGGCTTGTTGAGTACGGTGGGTGGTACTCAGTCTTGCATTATTGCAATATTTAGAGTGAAGCTTTGCGTGGAGGAGAAGATGGTGTTTGGCTTATACCCCAGTTGAGCTGCTTGTGGCTTGGTGCTGAAGCTACGCTAGTTGCTGTTCCGCTGCTGTTTTCTCCTGTGTGAGGACTAAGTGCCTCTGTTGTAAGTATTTATCGTTATTTCGTTTTGGTTATGTTTATCAAATTGTTAATTTGTGTACCTCGGCTAATTCCTGTACGAGGATTTATTGCACAAATTAGCTTTGAAAATTTTGGTGAATTTCTGGGCGTGACAGTCACCGTGTGACCTGAATCTGTATAAACACTTAGCTTCATTTACTTGTTGATCTATCCACGACAAATCAAACGTACTCGTCCCCTGGTCGAACTCAAAAGAGGGTCCCGCCGGATCCCTGCATATGGTGTACGTACACCAACACCTCCACCGCTAGATCTAAGAGCGCAGTTCATCAGCTGCCCTTGTCGAGGAGACTAGAAGAGGTCTCCCCGCCGCCATTCTTACCCGCTGCACAGAAGCCCGGCAACTAGCTCAAGCGGCGGTGAGACAGGAGAGGGGAGGAGGGGACTGATGACAGCACGGGATGGCTCGCCGCCCGTGTCGCCTATTGAAGGGCGACACGTGTTAGCTATTAATCTTGTCATTAGTGATATGCACATTTAATTTGTTCATTTACGTGTAGTGAATGATTGTATAGGTCTTTGCATTATAGCAGTACGCACTACGCGGCAATACATGTGATACGTATGGCAGCTTAGGCCGGAGTGCAGCCGGGTCGTGCGATGCGGCCGGAGATGGCACCAATATCTGCGACGACAAAATCAAGTATGTTGCATTCAGCAAATAGTGATTAGTGGCTGTGTGTAGTGTGGTTAGTGGCTGTTTTGAGTAGTGGCTGGACATGTGTGATGCATGGCTAGTAGTAGACCAAGTATTAAGGTGTGCTTGCATGCATGCACCTAGTGGCATTAGAATAGGATTAGTTTGTTCCATTCTATTAGCCTGTGAGTCTATTTATTCATCCTTATACGCATGTTTTAGAACAAGAAAAAGAGAAAAGACGTGAGCTGTGATAGCCGCGTCACCAAAAATTTTCTTGTGTTCTTGCTCATTGTGTTTGCTTGTGTCCACTAATATACGCTGTGATAGTGTAAGAGGGAGCTGAGTGATTCAATTCTAACAATTGGTATTAGATCCGATAGTGCTGATTCTTGAGCGATGTCGTTCGATGAGAGTGCTCGCTACACCCCGCCGACACAATGTGGAAGTGGTGGTGCAGGCAGAAGCGGAGGTGGCGCCAATGGTGATGGCATGAATCTTCCGGTGGTATTGCAGCAGGCATTGAGGGAGTTGGCCTTGCCGCTGCGATACCCGATACTTACCAGGACAAACTACATGGCATAGGCGACGAGGATGAAGTTCCTCATGAAGGCGCAAGGCGTTTGGGAGGTGATCAAGCCCAAGGATGGTGCTACTGCTACTGATGAGGCCAAGGAGGAGACGGATTTGGCTATCATCTCTCAGGCGGTCAATGACGAGACGTTGATGCAAGTTGTGTCCAAGGACACCCCTATGGAGGTGTGGACGGCGCTGCGCTCCATGCATGTGGGCACTGAACGTGTGAAGGAGGCGAAGGTTCAAACATTGCGCTGGCAGCTTGAGAACCTTTGCATGGGCGAGGAGGAGTCAATGGATGATTTCTCTTTGAAGATCACCTTGCTTGTTGGTGAAATGCAGGCACTTGGGGAGAAGGTAGAAGAGAAGTATGTCATCAAAAAGTTGCTGCGAGCCATTTCTGACAAATTCGTCAACATTGCGACGACCATTGAGTTCGTTAAGAGTATGAACACAATGACCAAGGAAGAGGTCATTGGCTTACTCAAGGCTTACGAGAAGCTGAAGCTGAGGAGGGTTCGCACCGATGAGCAACTCTTCCTAGCAAGGGGACAAGGCTCATCGCGAGGACGTGATCGTGGCCGTGGGGATGGTCATGGAGTCGAATGGCCCAAAGACAAAAGCAAGGTGAGTTGCTATGACTGTGAAGAATTTGAGCACTTTGAGTTTGAGTGTCCTGAGAAAACGAAGGAAATGACACTAGTTGTTGTAGCGTCAAGTGATGGCGAGCCAACCCTACTGTGAGTGGATACATCATGACAAGATTAAGGGGGAAATTGTTAGCTATTAATTTTGTCATTAGTGATATGCACATTTAATTTGTTTATTTGCATGTAGTGAATGATTGTATAGGTCGTTGCATTATAGCAGTGTGCACCACGTGGCAATACGTGTGATCCGTATGGCAGCTTGGACCAGAGTGCAGCAGGGTCATGCGATGCGGCCGGAGATGGCACCAATATCTACGACGGCAAAATCAAGTATGTTGTATTTAGCAACTAGTGATTAGTGGTTGCGTGTAGTGTGGTTAGTGGCTGTTTTGAGTAGTGGTTGGATGTGTGTGATGCATGGCCAGTAGTAGACCAAGTATTAAGGTGTGCTTGTATATATGCACCTAGTGACATTAGAATAGGATTGATTTGTTCCATAGCATGTGAGTCTATTTATTCATCTGTTTCAGAACAAGAAAAAAAGAAAAGACGTGAGCTGTAATAGCCGTGTCACCAAAAATCTTGTTGTATTCTTGCTCATTGTGTTTATTTATGTCCACTAATATATGCTGTGATAGTGTAAGAGGGAACTGACTGATTCAATTCCAACAACTCGGGGGCTCCTTGAAGATTCAGTCCAGTCCCTGCATCATTATTTTTTATCTGAAAAACGAATCAGAGACTTCCAAGTTCAGCAGTACGTTCAAGTTGATTATTAACTTAACTCTCGTCAACAGCATTAATTACTTTGTTGTTTACTCGTCGTTCCCAGCTTCCATGGCGGCCAAGCTTGCCACGTCGTGCGACGTGGCGCGTCGCCATCCGCCATGCAGCTACGAAGAAAAAAAAAGTTCTCATGGCGAAGCCACGCATTCATGCTTGATTGATAATCAACGGCCAGTCCGTAGATGTTAATTTATTAAGTTAACTAATTAAGGCACGTGACGACGTGGCAGCTAGCATGAGTAGCATATGCCTGATCAAATGCGTATATGCTACGTACATCGGTCAATGCCCTGGTCAGCCAGCCTTTCATTTAAAAAAATATAAGATCTATCAGAATTTTACATGGTCTTTAATATTACGCATCTAGAAATTAATTATTTTTGGATTGAAGGGTGTATCGTATTTCCGTTCATTTGTGTTTGACGGCATCGCTAGATTTAGAATCAATCTAATCTTGGAATAGGGAAAATCATTTATTGTCAGTACTACTAGGAGTATATATATTATAATTTTATTTGGTAGTGCAACAGTTTATGAGCAATCATGCGTGCATGCATTAGCCCTAAAAAATGTCACTCATATAATCATGGCGGTGGTGACATCAAACCGGCATGCTGTCGGGGGACTCTACCTAGCCTGATGATGACGCCATGATGATTAATTAGTACACTTGCCTTCACACAATCACACAAGCGTGCTAAGTAGGAGTAGTGCCGATGCCTTCACAAGTGTGCCACTGCTATAGCTAGCTGTACATGCATGTGAAGTGTCCAAGCCTCTTCTGCGCTCCGGGCCCACACGTCACTAGCACGTACCCCAAAGCCCCGACAATCCGCCTCGTCATGCTACTGCTTCTAGTCGATCTCTTCAATCAATTTCTTAATACTAGTCCATACTCTCCGTCCAAAAATAATTTTATCTTTTTCTCATCCTATTTATTCAAAAAAACTTATTTATTCAATAAAAAATTTATATTTAGAGTCATTAATATATCATAGTTTGTAAAAGTAGAAAACAAATACGTTAAAGTTTTTTAAAATATAAGATAAATATAATAGAGGTTATAAAAGTAGGAGATAAATATATTAAAGTTTGCTAAAGTGAAGAACATTATATTATTTTAGTTTTGTATTGGTATAAGTGAGATAGATTAAAAGTAAATTTTTTAGACGGAAGTATTAAGTAGTTTGAACGACTTACACGCAGCTCAAGCTGTGGTTTTATAAGTAGTTTTGTTAAACCTGACGTGTCCAATTATTGGTCAGATCATCACATCACCTGGAGTTGATCGAGTTGAACAAACACTACATGGATGTACAGTTGAAGACCACACGTCCAAGTTTGCTAATAGTAACAGAATATGCTAAATATTATAGTATATAATATTACTCCGAAAATATGGTTCATAATAATACTAGCAAAACCCTATTGGGACACGATGATCACCTGCTAACCTTTATTTTGAGAGGTACTCTCCGTTCTAAAATAACTCTCTCTTTTTCTAGGTTTATTATAGCCACGAAAAGTCACAACAGTAACATATAGTAAGAGATAGTCCATGCCGGAAATTTGTCTCAAACTCTTAAATACATTGCCACCAATACTAACATAAGAAAGCAAGGGGAGTTTCACTATCCTTGCGATGTATATGTATAAACCACCACAGAGCAAAACTGGAAAAGTATACTACTATTCCTGCTGGTCTTGATACTCCGAGTACGTACTCTGAACTCTTCAAAACTTATCTCAGAGATAGTCTATGAAATGCTGCAAAACTGCTGCTTTACAAGAACAAAAACGCAGTACCTACAGAATTGGGATTAGGGTGGCCATCACCAAGGCAAAAAAACATGTACATCATTAGCCTTCGGGTGCCGTATCAATGTGAAGTTAGAGCAGTTTGCTAGCACAATCAGCTCCTTGCTTCTGCCTTCCAACTTGTAATTGCACATAGCAGAGCATGGTTGGGAACTAAATCCTTGCCAGGAAGCCGTGATTTTGTAATCGGTGACACGTCATTCTCGCACAACCACATCTCAATGGCAACCCGGTCGTATGAGTACCCATCAGATGCAATGCATGGGTCCTGCATTACCCTCTGCAGGGAGGCACAAGAACAAAAATAAAGTTTCAGACCCTTCGAGCGAAAGAATGGATAGGGAAAGATAAGAGAGTAAATTGAATACTTCACTTTGTTAGAACTGATGTACTGCAATAAGCCAAAAGGTACCTTGAGTATAGGGCAGATAAAATGGCTCGGTGGTCCAGATATCACTGGCTGTACAGGGTCAGAGAAACCACTGGCAAAATTGTTCAGCCGTTCCAGCTCCACAAGAACCTTGCACTTCAGGTCAGGCCTATGCTTGCTTCGCATTTCCAAACAGCTTAGGCCAAGTTGTGCAAGCTCATGTGCTTCTTGTGCAGGCCACTTCCCAGCACGCTTGTCCAAGATGTCAACAAGGTGACCCTTTTCTACTGCTTGCTCCACAAGGTCTGCTAGCCCCACCGGTGGCTTTGCAGTGAGCAGCTGCAATAAAACCATGCCCAAGGCGTATGTGTCAGATTTTGTTGACACTTGGCCTGTCCTTTGGTACTCTGGGTCCAGGTAAAACAGTGTGCCAACTAGATCTGTGTCCTTGTAAATTGTGCATGTTGTCGACAAGGCATCCCCCAGTGGAAGCAATGTTGAAAGGCCCACATCGCCAATCTTGCTGGTGAAATTGCTGTCAAGAAGTATGTTTGCAGGCTTGAGGTCACGATGGATAATTGGCTCTGGCTTTGAGCTGTGGAGGTAGACAAGGGCCAGGGCTATTTCCCAAGCAATGCGGAGACGTTGGTACCATGGGAGTGGGGCTGTGCCTCCTTTGCATTGCAGCCGATCCTCAAGGCTACCATTCTCCATGTACTCGTACACCAAGCATGGTTTGTCCAGACAGGCACCTATGAGCAGCAGCAGATGTGGGTGACGGATCTTACCCAAAATCTCAAGCTGCAGAAGCAGAACAGGGGCATCTTATAAGAATTTTCTAGAGATAACAATGATGGTATCTTGCGTTATATATGCACGAAGAGTAGCACTGCATATTTGAACATAGCACAGTTATCTCAATTTAATTCTTAGCCTATGAGTATATCTGAAGATCCTTACATCATGATGATATTAGACTTAACTGCTCAACCTTTTAGTTTAAGGAATACCTCTTGTTTGAAATGTTTGATCCTGTGGCTGTCATCAGAAGTGAGGACTTTTATGGCAACAGATGTTTGATGTAGATTGCCCTTGTACACTGTTCCATTGGATCCTGATCCAATCTTAAGTGCCTCTGAAAATGATGATGTAGCAGATTCAATGTCTCCCCATGTAAATGTTGAGTATGACATGCCATCCAATTCAAGAAGTTTTTCAAGCCTTTGCATCTTATCAGCCTCCCTCGAAGCCCTCAGCTGCAAAATCTGCTTCTGCAAAGCTTCTTTTCTTGCAAGATCCCTCACATGCTTGCACTGAGCCTCTAAAATATATCGCTGTTCCTTCTCTTGACGTGCTTCCTCATTGACTCTGTTGATCCTGGAGTAGACCTCCCTGAGCCGGGCTTCCTCTTCAGTACGTTTTGCAGCTAAGTCAATCACCTAACATATGATTGTCAAGATGACAATTAAGTTGCTGACTATTGGAGATAAAGCAACCAACTAATTACGTTGAAACACAGTACTCCCAAACTTACATGCTGAGAAGCATTGATGGACTCGTCCTGAACAAGTTTGCATACTCCTCTAATATGTCCAAGTTCAAGCCTCAGCTTTTCAAGCTCGCTATTGACATCATTCTGCATACCGCTAAGTTACTGTGCGTTGAGAAAAAAAGGAAAATATTCCTATCTAAAAAGTTTAAACGGTGAAGGCTCAACCTCAATTCATTAAAGATGCATCATATGTGAAGTTATAAAGTTTCACTGTGAATAAATTGAATTACTCACCATGTCCTCTGAAAGCATCAATTCCTGCAGGGGACTGCTTGCCCTTGGAGCTTTATCTGAGATAAGCATGTTACTTGGTCGAGGGGTTTGACCGCTAGCACATGGAGTACTACTTCTGTTATTATCACCAACAGATGCTGAAGTGCTTTCAGTAAGATATTCATGTAAGGAGCGTGGTCTATCATGGTCTGCAGATGATAAACTGTCCAGATTCTCCCAGGACAAGTTTGATCTAAAGCTTCTCGAAGGTGTGGCATCTGCATTGGACAAAAGAGATAAATTTCTTGCACTTCTTTTTTGCTGAATTTCAAAACCAAACGACCTCGATTCTAAATTCTCATTGAATGCAAAGAGCCAAGTAAACAACATTTGAAAGGGAAGGTAGGTGCTACAAACTTCTCAAAGACTAGCAAACATCCATTCTATATCAGCTTCAAAGAGTACCAAGGACGGTCCATATAACTTCTATGGTTGGTAAGACAAACAAGAGGAAAAGGTTCAAAGTTGGAAGCAGCCATCATGTTATCTTGTTTATACAGTATACAGTGAAAATTTACAGTGCCAGTTTTACAGCCAGATAACTTCACCTGATAATGAAGGCTTATCATCTGAATGGATTTCACTTTTGGAGCTATCATTGGACAGGAATAGCTCAGAACTCTTGTGACCTTCAAATCCAGGAGAATAAACCGCGGACAAACCACCTTTTGAGACAACATACACTGCACAAAAGCTTGGAGCACTTTTGCAAATTTGAGAAGATGTCCTAGTGCCATTGGATTTCCTAAGGCATTTCCGCCAAAATAATCAGCATTGCCATGCATGCAGTTCACCATTATTTAGTACAGAACATGTTAAGTACCTAACAAGGTTGCCCTGAGAAGAGACACCGACAACAAGCTTGTGGATTTCATACGTTGAAACAACATTGGAAATGGTTTCTGCCACATCGTCACCTTTGACAACCAATACTTCAGCTTTAGCCTGAACAAGGCATCAGAAAATGTATACATATGTAGAGCAGGATGTTAAAAACTATATCATTGCTGAGTTCTAACCTGTTCTCATAATTTCATCCTCTATAAGAAAGTACAATTCAGAACAAAATTAGCCTGAATAAATACTGTTGTGAATTGTGATTCAATTGTACTATTTCATTAACTTGGCTCCAGTGTGCCCTTGGGAGTGTTCATTTTGGAATGGGAAAAAGAAAAGGATGGCTTGAAGTGGCAACATCATACCTTCTCATCAAACATGTTCTTGTAGAAAAGGAGCATCGTTTGGGCCTTACATTCGACTTCTTTCTCATATGCACTGGCAATGTCAGCCCGTACTTTATCAATCGGGATATAGTTGCCCACTACAAAAGAAGCAAGAAAAAGAGAAAAATTACAGTGACAACTGACAGCATGATTTACAAAAGAAAGTATACATCTACAAAGTAGGAAACACATCAAATATGCACTCACTCGGTGTTGGAACCGTGGTGACCTTCTGCAGGACATGGATAAGCACGAACCTAACCATCCCCTTGGTGCAGAAGTTTTTCAGAGCCCACTGCACGGCGTACTTACTGGATTTGAAGCTACTCACGGCCAACCCAACAGTCACAGTTGGGTCGTTGTTCTCAACTTCATCTTGGATGGCCATTGCTTTGCAGCTTGCATTGCCTATATCCCTTATACAAGGGCCCTGCATAAGGCAATATGATGCGATCAACAGTCCAACAATGGCAAATATGGTATCACTCAGTTAATCCTGCCATGGTACAAATCACCATTAAAACTCCTACATTGCAAGAAATATATTCACAGTAATTATGAGGAAATACACTTCTAATCAAATTCCTATCATCTAGCCATCTAGGTAACCCTCGTCGTTATCACCATCTACAATGTAGGACGAATCATCGGAACCAATCGGGGGAGAAATCCACAGGCAAGAGGATCGAGCAAGCAACGGGACTAGGCACCATTTACTGGAACACCTGCGCTACCTCTCACGCGGGGGCCCGCGCCCAACAAAATTTCCGAGCAACAAAACTCGCAGATGGACGGAGATCAGAATCCACTCCTGTCTACCCGCAAGCATTTGCTCTAGATTCCCCCGTCTACTGCTGCTAATTCCGCGGGGGGAAGACGGGAAGGGGAAAGGGATTTGGTCGAGAAGCCTAACCTTTCTCCGCCGTCGTCTCCAACTCCGGCGACGGCGAGGCAGTGGAGTCGCCGAGGAGGGGAAAAAAAAGCGGCAGCACGAGACAAGTGCGGCGCGTAGGGCCTAGCTGTCAGGTCACTACTGTATTGGACGCATTCGCTTCCTTGCGATTATTTTCGGCCCAAATAGAAAGTGTCTTTGGGCCCATATAGGCCCATATATGTCGGCCCATTCGTAGAAACTCCCAAAGAGAGCAAGAGACGCGCGGGCTCAAAAAAAAAAAGAAAAAGAAAACAAAAGCGCGCGGCGGCGAGAAGCGGAGATGGCGGTGGGGTGGGAGACGGGAGCTTGGTCGCCGCCGCGTCCTCTGGGAGTCCGGCTCCACGTCGCCGCAGAATCCACCCGGCGGCAGGTCGAAACCGATCCTGTTCCTCTTTCCTCGCATTCCTGCTCGCGAGGTCTCTATTTAATTTTGATTTTGTAGTCGTTTTGCTGGGTAGGGTTGTGGTATTAGGGTGTTCGCGGAGGGCAGCTAGTTCTTCGAGCTTCCGCCGGAGGGGAAGATGGCGCTGCGGGGGAAATGGGGGTAAGGATTATTCAGTGCTTGCTTCTTGGGCTCGTGGTGATAGCTAGGAGTGTGAGGGAATCGTCGACAACCGTGGCGTGCTTCGATTGCTTTGTTCAGGTTATCTGCGACTCTGTCAGCCAGATTTAGTAGAGGAAGGATATTGCCAAACTCCACATATAGGGTGCAACACAAAGTGCGGGAGAGCATTTTCCCCACTGCCTATAGTTCAAGACAAGAATCACATTTTCGAATATTTTGCTTTCTGAACTACAAGAATTTTGGCCTACTATGACAAAGAAAAAAATATCACAGTAGTATAGTTTTTTTTGTCATAAATAATATTTTTTGATATAATTTTAGTGTCATGCAGCTCGTCATAAATAACGCGTCGCTAAAAGTGCGGGGTGACGAAAATTTTTGTAATCGTCACAAATGTTTGTGACGAATATGTTTATCGTCATATATTAATATGATTTATGATAATATAGTTGTGTCATAGTATGCTGCTCAAACACGTCACCAAAATCTTTTTTCATCATAAATAAGCTTGACAAGAACCTTTATTATTGTCTCTTATGACGAATTATCGTCAGCATTAGCTATATAACAAATCACTAGTTCTAGTGTTTGACAAAAAAAATATTGTCATAAAATAATTTGCACATATACCATCAACACTAATTTAAAATATTGTTGTATATAACAATATTAGCAACACATCAAGGCAAGGACAACATGAACATACTAATGGATTAAACCATATCATTCAAGTGCCAGGCAGTCTCCAAAATACATGCTAAGTCTCCATAAGTCTTGCACAGGTACAAACTAGCATATATCAAGACCTTGTCATATTTTCAAGCACTACATGTGCTTGCTATACATACTATGTACAAATCCTATGTCTTATATATCCAAAATATCTTTCTCCTATTAGAACTTCACTAGGTCCTACCCTTCACAAAATGCACAAGCTAACCACATACTTCCTAGCAGAAAACCACCATAGTTGCAAAATACCCTTCACAAGCAAAGACGATATCATGGAGTCCTTGTAGCACTTCCACCCTGAGCATTGGATTGTGTATCTCGCTCTTCCAGCAAACGATGGAGTATCAACTCAGTTTCTACTTGCCTCAGTCTCATTTGCCTCACCTCGTCCTTTGTAGATTGAACTTCTTTTGTAGAATCAAGTTCGGCTTTGTTAGAATTAAGTGCTTCTTCTTGAGATGCAATTCGATGACGCAATTCCCCCTGTACCCTAGAACCTTCTTCTCTCTCGGCTTGCATTATCTCATCAATTTGGGCACTCGAAACAATTGTTTTTGCTTTCTTGGATGGTAAAGGAATGCCCATGTTTGAAATGAATTGGTTAGTGTTGCTCACTTGGCTGAGTTTCAGCAGCAATTTGAGTTGGTGACTTTGGTTCTTCACCTTCATCAGCTTCATGTCGCTTTTCTAGTTCCATCTTGTCCTACAACAAAAATTAATTACTATACAGGTTATGCATCTAGGAAGGTAGATATAAATTAAATTTTTATCCCTATTCAACTAGCGCCATTGAATTGTAGAGTTGAAACAAATATAAATCTACTCACATTGGAGAAACATTATCTTGATATTTATTACTATGAATATAAAGATAGGGTATGATTTTCAGAAGTAAAGGAGAATAACTTACCATGACTTGTTTTGCGAATTCAGTACAACTATTCTTTGAGCTAGTCATATATTCCCCAAAGAATTCAATAGCATCTGGCTCTCTATTTTGAAACTTTGGCTTCTAAAAGATCAAGGTATAAGTTACGAATTGAAACTACATAAACATGCTTTATTTGATAAAAATGGACACACAAACACACACGTATATACTTACAAGAGAGAAGCGGTGTGCAACATAGCATCTAGATCCTGTCCTTTGGTGAAGCTTGACTTGGCCTCGATTTTCTTTGTTCTTCTCACAGGTTTTCTGAAATGAAAATACAATAAAAATGCCAATTATTAGACGTCACATCGGTAAATTACTTCATAGCACATGAGTTTATGAGATTTTCACCTTGTGCTTCGGATCATTCCACTTCTGAAGAAGTTTTACCTAGTCATCATTATGTACATTTGGTGGTGGACCTCTTAACAAGATTTGTTCCTCTGACAGTCCATTAAAGTACTCCTTTTTGAGATTGTAACGTTGTTGCCTGACACCCTTCTTAACTATATCTTCACAAATTAGTAATGCACTTTTCGAAACATGAGAATTAAACTGTTTCTTCTAAAATGGTTTCATGTGTTATTTGGGAAAATTAAAGAAAAATTTGGGATTATTTATGCCAAAATTAAAGAAAAATGGGATTATTTATGGGAAAATTAAAGAAAAATTTGGGATTATTTATGCCAAAATTCTATAAAATAGGAAATATCTAGGACATTTTTGTCTTATAAATTTAGCACATTCTTGTCATCGATAAGCATACTGAATATTAAATGTCAGAAGCATCGCACTGATATGCTGATGTCACACATTTTGCTAACTACAAGCATTCTATTCATCATCACTTGAATTTGCTGAGTCATTGGCTTCAGCATCACTACAGTACTCAAATAGAGTTTCATCTTTATCTTCACTGTCAGTTTCGCTAACCGTAGGACCCTCATTTTCTTTGCTAATCCTATCAGTAACTGTAGCTTCAATATTGCTTTCATTAGCATTGTCACGGTGCAGAGTTTCTATGATAGGATCAATATAATTGAGCACACAAACTCCAGATGAAGAATTATCTTGCTGGTATGCAATTTCAGACATCTGTTGCAGGTTAGCATCATTTTCCTTACTTCTGTCAGTTTCAGGCACATCAAATATATGTCAATGGTTGAAATCCTGCACAACTCGCCAATTTTTTCCTAGTTTTGTATCCTCCAAATAAAAGATTTGTGATGCCTGTGTGGCCAAAATAAAAGGATCATTCTTGTACCAATGACTTCCAACATTAATGCTTTTTAAGTCCATCATTTCTCATATGATACTTCTTTCCCTCGAGATCGTATCATTCACATCGAAACAAAATCACTGAATGGGTCCTGTTATTGTTTTGTATATAAGTCAACTCAATAATTTCTATGAGGACACCGTAGATATCTATTATTTCATTGTTGTGAGTACCTTCAGTCTTGATGCCACAATTTTGAGTTTTCTTATTCTTCTCACGAGCTACTGTGTTATATCGGACGCCATTCACAATGCAAGACGAATATGATCTCACACGCTTGTCTGGACCATGCGACAATGCATAGAGGCCTTCACTAATTTCAGCTGATCCTCCTTGATGTAAACCTTGAATCTGTAGGAAACGTTAGTTTATAGTACTTGAAAAAAATCAGTGATTAAAAGAAGTCTAAAACTAGTACACTTACATGGTTCTGGAACCATTTTGTAAATTCTTCCTCAAGCCTCTTATCGATATTATCTATATTTTCTTGCTCCAGTATATCTCTAAATAAACTTAAACAGGGATATAAATTTTGTGAGCAGATTTAAAAGAAAATAATACAAATTTGCTATAACAGAGCAAAGAATGCGAGTGCAATATTCAGGGAACAAGAACTTACTTTATATATCGATCAATCTCAGTGCAATTATTTAGCACATATCAAATCATCTTATCATATTCACTATGTAAATATTTGAGGGTAGAAGTTCCAAGTAGATTAGCACCATGTGAAAAAACTGAGAGATCATCTGGTAAAATGTTCTCCCTCCCATCATTGTTCCTTTCTCCTCTACTAAATTTTGTTTGAATATCATCAAAATATCTTGAGCAGATAGTCAAACATTCAGAAGCAATATACGCCTCTGCAATAGATCCTTCGGGTCTTGCTTTATTTCTAACAAAACGCTTTAAAGTTCCTAGCCTTTTTTCAATGGGATACATCCACCCATACTAAACGGGACCCCTAAGAATTGCCTCATCTGGTAAGTGAACAACCAAATGAACCATTACATCAAAAAATGCTGGTGGAAAAATTTTCTCAAGCTTGCAAAGGATTATTGGAATTTCAGCTTTTAACTGTTGCAAGACATCACTTTTCAGAGTCTTAGAACACAACTCCCTGAAGAAGTTCCCCAACTCTGTAATTGCCTCATATATGTCTTTTCTAACAAGTCCTCGTATGGCTACAGGTAAAATGCGTTGTAGTAGTATATGGCAATCATGAGTCTTTAATCCTTGCACTTTATATCCATCAAGATCTAGACATCTCGTTAAGTTAGAGGCATACCCATCTGGAAATTTTACACCACTTAAAAATTGACAGAAAAATTTCTTCTGCTCCTTATTCATGGTATAGCATGCAGCTGGCTTTATATAGGAATTCCCATTATCTTTTAAGTGTAACTCACTTCTTATACCTTGGTCCTGCAAATCAAGTCTTGCACTGACCGTACCCTTTGACTTGCCATCTATATCTAGTAGGGTTCCTAAAATATTATCATAGATGTTTTTCTCTATATGCATAACATCAAGGTTGTGCGGTAACCTTAGTTCTGACCAATAAGGCAAATCAAACAAGCTAACATTTAGATACCAATTTGGTTTATCTTTGTCTGCGCGTTTTCTCTTCTTTTTGGCAGGATGCTTACCTGGGGTGACATTTTTAACTTTCTCTAATTGCTCCAGTACTTCAGCATTTGAAAACTTTCTTGGCATGTCCCTTTTTTCATGTTTTCCGTTGAATAGTTTGCTTCTCCTCCATGAATGGTTGTGTGGAAGGAATCGGCGGTGACCAACATACCCAATTTTGTGCCTTAATGGCTCTGAGCAAGGTTCCTCATCACAATCTGCACATGCAAAATAGCCCTTTGTGCTTCGCCCGGACATAGTGCCACGTGCAGGATAGTCATGAATTCCCCAAATAAAGGCTGCACGTAATGAAAAAACTTCAGCACCATCTGCATCATAGATAGCCACACCATTCCAAAGACGGATCATATCTTCAATGAGAGGCTGCATATATACATGAAAATCTTTCCCCGGTGCTTTTGGTCCTGGGATAAGTAAAACCATCATAAAATTGGATTGCTCCATGCACATCCATGGTGGGAAATTATATGGTATCATAATGACTAGCCACATACTATAAGAATTGCTTATGGTACCAAATGGGTTAAAACCATTCGTAGCAAGACCAAGTCTTAAACTACGAGGATCTTGTGCAAAGGATTTAAATTTTGCGTCAAAATCTTTCCACGCCTCACCATCAGCCGGATGCCTCATTTCATTTTTCAACAACTAATCTCTTCTCCTTGTGCCACCGTGCACACTCAGCTCTGTCCTTTGACATGAAAATTCTCTGAAGTCTTGGTATTATAGGAAAATAACGAAACACCTTTTGTGGAACTCTCTTTTTGCCTCCTTTGTCTTTCCACCTTGACTCTCCACATACTGGACAATGATTGTCATTTTCATGGTCCTTCCAAAATAAGGTGCAATCATATTTACATGTATGAATTGACTCATAACCTAGTCTAACCTCCCGGAGTATATTTTTGATCTCATTGTATAATTTTGGCAAAGTACTACCATCAGGAAATGCTGCAGAAAGCAATTGTAGCAAAGAATTGAATCCAGAATTGGTAATTCAATTGTAAACCTTGATATGCATCAGTTTAATCAAGAAGGATAGTCTTGAGAATTCAGTGCAGCCTGGATAAAGTTCACGCTTGGCCTCTTCAATCAAATTTGCAAATATATTAGGTCCATTTTCACATTTGCTGCAGCTATGTACAGATTCTCAATCAAACTAGGAACTCCACTGTCCTTATCTTTCTCCTCTTCTCCAGAGTTGTCATGAACCATTCCAGCCCCTTCATCAACCATCCCTTCTTGTTCTGCTACATAACCATGTTCACCATTATTCACATCAACTTCAGATTGACCCTCATTTATTGATTCTCCATGGTGTATCCATCGAGTGTATGTCCTCGACATACCGTAAATATGAATATGATCCTCCACTTCTTCTTGAGATTTACTTTCATGATTAAGGCAACGACGACATGGACAAAATATTTCATCATTTTCATTGAAATGATTTCCAACAAATTGCATAAATTGGGCCACACCATTTACATAGGTAGGAGTGAATGGCAAAGCATTTATCCAACTTCTATCCATTTGACCCTAAGAACAAAAATATTGATATTGATATCAATCCCCATATTCTATGCAAAATAATTCAATGTAAAAATATTAACACATTTTCCACTATTTTACTAGGGCATCATTTATAGAAAAACTTATCTTCTACACTAGAGTACAAAAAGCACAGGAACAAATAATTGTCTTGTATAGGCATTTCATCAAACATCTTTAGTGCAAAAAGGTAGGGTTAGAGTTTTTAACAAATTTTGTTGAGACCAGGTACAAAGAGCTTAAGAGAATGGGACTGGTAAAGTAAAAAACAAAAAGCAATTTACTTTGACATTTATAATTTGTAGGATTCAAAGAGCTCACAAAGTTAAATATCAAAAATGTAAATCACATAACTCACCTTCGATTGCATATACCAATTGGGAAATGTTTTGCTATCTAGATCCTTCTTATTGGAAGAGGTCAAGAACCATGGTGGAAGATAAAAGGAGAAAGGATAGAGTAGATCACAACACCCCTAACTTCTCCTATCATTTCCAATGTCCTGTTCGAGTAAGAATGGGAAACGTGGCTGCAGTAAGATATGGGTATGTTTAAAAAATCTATGACGAGTAATGAATCATCACAGAGTATGTATGAACATTGTGCTATCAAATATATGACGAACGACTTCTTCATCATAATGTAGTTATCATTTTATGACATTACCAAATTGTCATAGAGTAACATTAACGTCATGGATTTTCATTGAGCGGTAGTTACTTGGCTTTCTAGTTTTCTATGACGAAATTCTTTTGACATTTTGTGACATAATTTCATTGATCGTCATTAACATGTGAGGCACACTGAATATTATGACAACATGGTTTTATTCGTCATAAGAGAACACTATACATGACAATTACATCCTTTGCCATATGTTGTCATGGCCCTCGTGGTTTAGGGTAGTTGGACCTCGGCTACGTAGTTCGTAGCCGCGATCCGTCTTCTCCGACAAGGTTTTCCCCTCCACCGCAGGCTTGGTTGTTTTAGAGAGAGAGAGAGAGATTAGATTGATAATACTTTGCTTAATTCTCCACGAGTCTGAGTATAGGGATATATAGCCTAAGGCCTAAACCGACTGGAGGCAATTCCTCCTTAATTTTAGGAACTATAAATAGATAACAATTCTAACTTTCCTATCTAGCCACTCGTGCCTGGCCCAAACCGACTAGAGCAACATGCTCCTAAAATTAGGTAACTAATCCTATCTTTCCTATTAGGGAATAGAAATAGGTAACTAATCCTATCTTTCCTTCTAGCCACCGGTGGCTGGCTTGGCCCTGCGCCTACGCATCGCCGTGCCACATGACATCTCTCCCTCCCTTCGGAGCAGCTCGCCCACGAGCTGCCACAGACCTACTCGACGCGACCTAGGGTTAAGCCTTTTACATCTCGGCTTACCTTTCTTATTGAGAACGAAAATATGAAATAAAGTTGGACTATAACCATCTCATCCTGGATCCCATGGGAATGTCCCAACAGCTAGCTTCACGAGGCCTGAAAATCAGAGGATGTAGCAGCCAACGAGTCTGCTGGGCGCCTGAACAGATGAGACGGCCACTCCAGTTCTTGTCTCATATTGACCCGCCGTTGGTGCCTGCTGCTACGTTGCTATGGTTGTTGCCGGGAGACACCATACCTGGAACTCTGCAGGAAGTACAGGCGAGCGTGAGTGGTCAAACCTGCAGGCTGTGATTTGCCATCGCGCCGTCGTGAGTGCCATGCGCCACGTCCGCACCATGCGCCGGACAAGAAAGCCTCGCACTGCTGCTTGCATGCGCATCGCTGCCTGCTCCTCCGATGATTTCTCCCCACGGAGAGCCTGCGCCCGTCGTCGTGCCAGGAGTCCCCGCGCTGCTGCCTGTAGGCGTACTGCCGCCCGGCGCTCATGGGCCTGCGCCTCGAGTAGTGCCCTCAGATGATCCAACGTTGTGGCCACATGACGGAGCTGCTCAGACATGAGACGATGCCCCTCGGCAAGGGCGTGTAAGGCGTCGTTGGTAGCAGAAGCCATGGTAGTGGATCAAAACCAAAGCAACCTGATACCAGATGCTCTGATACCAGATGTCATGGCCCTCGTGGTTTAGGGTAGCTGGACCTCGGCTACGTAGTTCGTAGCCGCGATCCGTCTTCTCCGGCGAGGTTTTCCCCTCCACCGCAGGCTTGGTTGTTTTAGAGAGAGAGAGAGAGAGATTAGATTGATAATACTTTGCTTAATTCTCCACGAGTCTGAGTACATGGATATATAGCCTAAGGCCTAAACCGACTGGAGGCAATTCCTCATTAATTCTAGGAACTATAAATAGATAACAATTCTAACTTTCCTATCTAGCCACTCGTGCCTGGCCCAAACCGACTAGAACAACATGCTCCTAAAATTAGGTAACTAATCCTATCTTTCCTATTAGGGAATAGAAATAGGTAACTAATCCTATCTTTCCTTCTAGCCACCGGTGGCTGGCTTGGCCCTGCGCCTGCGCATCGCCGTGCCACATGACATATGTATATTCGTCACAGTAGACCAACTTTATTGTAGTATTGGGATGTTTCACTACCAGAAAACGCTATTTTCGTGAGGGTGACGAATTTTCGTGAGGGTTTTTTTGCACCCTCACGAAAATCACAGGGTGCAACGAAAACCCTCACGAAAATATATTTTCGTGACGGTGCACCGTCACGAAAATGATTTTCCCCTCACGAAAATAGTGTACAGTGCCATCTACCCCACTCGGACAAGAAAGCACTAGACCAACCGGTGGCGTAAGTATTTTACATGCGATTATACCCGCACCAAAGCACCGGATCCCGTTAAAACTCCGAAGTTAAGCGTGCTCGGGCGGGAGGATGGGTGACCTCCTGGGAAGTCCTTTTTCGTGAGGGTGACGATCTATTTTAATGACATTTTCCTGGCTTCTGATTCGTGAGGGTATTTTAACCCTCACGAAATTTTTAAAATTCTGGTAGTGTTTGTTATGATGCAGCTGAGTGGTTCGGTTGTGATTGGTGATTGTCTGTGTAGGATGCCTCAAGGGGTGTTTCTGATTTGGGCCTTTGGAAGATGGATCTGCGTAATGATGTGTATCGTTGGCTTTCTGAAGGTACTTGTCTGCTTCGTCATTTCTCAGCAAGTGATAAATTTGTCAACTATCATCGTGCATTTTACTTGATGGTCAGCATTCATTTGATCCGATGTCCTTTTCCAGCTTTGCTTCTTAATAAGGCAAAAGAATATTTCTATATTATTCCGGCTAAATTATCTTTAGAATACTTCCCATCTTGAAAGGTGACAATGAAACTGTACTGTGCAAATGTGCCATAAGGTTTCTTTGGTTTGGTAATACCTCAGCACACCAATTACAGCATTCAACAACTGTAGTACAACCAACTTTCTTTCGCTCCTGCTCATTGCATTCATATCTTGTTGTAGAGAACTGTTTACTCCACTGTTGTTGCTTATGTTTCCCTACAGGGTACTTGCAAAAGGATACCATCTCTTATTGCTTCGATTTGGGACCTGATGCTGAATTCTTTCAGAACAATGGTGCATGTCACTGCTGGTCACCACTATTCGGTCAACAATGAAGTGCAGGTATAATTGCATCATTTCAAGTGTGTTTGTTAGCTGTTACTAAAGGTCTGTGCATTATAGTATTTATGATACTGGTAAAACTTTTCATTCAAGAACATTTTTAGTTTAGTAAGAGACCATAAGGTTCACAATGGTTACAGCAGACTAGCAGCTGCCAGCAAAATCTTCTTACTAACATTTCAGATTAATTATATTGCTGGCCTATGATTTAAGTAACACAAATATAAGGTATGTAGGATCCAGAAGTACAGTTGTTTTGTGCAATGTTCTCCGTAGCTGTTGTTATACTAGAGATGAGATATAAACAGAAAAAAAAAATCATGAATAGTATTTTGAGTTGCTTCTAGCACTTCTCCTTTTTTTTTCCTTTTTCTTTTTGTTTTGATGATCTTTCTGTGTTTCCTTATCACTGTAGATCCATCTGAGCAAATTTTTAAAGCGTTTCTTTTCTTTTACATCTTATCTCTTTGTTTTATTGAAATGAATTTGTTTATCAATTCAATACAGGTGAAGTAAATGAGTATGATAGTGGAAACTGTTGCAACGGCACATTTGGAATATGCCAAATTGCCAATATGGAATGGCTACCCTTGCCTGTAGGTATGCCGTCTTTTTCACAACTTTTAATTCATCAACTTCAGCTCTGTTCTTTCTTTAGATTATCACTCATGTAAACAATATATATCCACCTGTTGATATGGTCCTGTACTCCAGTGTCAGTTTTTTTAAAGAAATTGTCCAGTCACAGCTGATGGATCTTAACTCATATTTTATTCGATAATTTGACGATATGCTAGTATCTTGCAAGGGATATTTTGTCCAACTGCATCAACAAAATTATAGGCATCAAGATTTGGATGTTGGTAAGCACATTCTCTCTCTAGATCCGTGCAACCTCCATCTTGAATCTTGATGGCATTAGATGAGAATACCTCCACGCAAAAATAGTATGGCCAGGGTTCACTAAGTTACAAGACATACTTGGTTTTACTTTAGATTTTGATGCCTTTCTACTTCAAATATGTAAATAGTACAGAATACAAAGAAGGTAAAATCTGTAGCAAGCAAGTCACTGTCAAACATAATCCTAACATCTTCAAGTTTTGCTATTTTTATCAATTGTACGCTTAAACTGTTCCGTGATTGTCCTGGCTTAGGGTTACCGTGCATCAGGGATAAAGGTGCATGCTGATTGCCGACTTTTTGAGTGTTCAGCCATGCTTTTTCTTAAGTTATCCTTTGGTCGGTTCAACTCCAGGGAGGCAATTTTAATTAGTTGTGAGCAGAAAGCATTGTTGGCTTAGATAAGCTGTCACTGTTTCCTGCTCGTAGCAATATGATAATACGAAAAGCCGCGATAGACCGACAACACTGTCTCCGGTTTTACGAGTGATAGACTGACAATAATCCACCTCTCGCGGTGGATACCTTTTGATTTGCAGGTTAATTACTTGAGTTCAGATCCATTGATCTAGCTTGTGTTCTTGTCATTATAATACTTACACGCTGTCTGGTTTACATCCTTGTTATCATCACCTTTCCGTACGTTCATTGGCTTTGATTGATCTGGTGAATTGGTTCGAGATGAGATGATGCTGTTTTTCCATGCATTTATTTTCTTTGGCTTCTTTCTGCATGGACTGATTGGCCACTGGTTTGTGGTATCCTCGTACGTATGGATAAATGGCTATAACCTGTGTTGCTTGGTTGTTGCAGGCCGTAGGATGAGTCGGTCAGCAGCTACAGCTCGCAGATTATATTTTCCGTAGAAGCTGGTGTGCAATTTCTATGTATTCGTCTACCAGACTGTACATATACGCTGGCCTACGGTGAAGTACTACAGGTACGCGCTCGGCCACACCTTCAGCTGCACGAATGCTAATCGCATTGGATCAGGCGCTGCGTTACTTGTGTGTGCAAGTTGCGGCCTCATCTCGTTTGTGTGGTTGTCTCGTTGTCGTCCGGATTTTCAGCCACGTAGGATCCGCTGATATCATCATCTGTGCCGTGCTCGTACGGGTCACGCTCAAGTGATTCCCAACCTACATGTGTTTCCCCGGTTGTGGCCTGCACACATAGATAACAAATGGATTATGAGAATCATTTTATTCTACCAAAAATAAGATATCGAATATATTTTTCAGGTACAACATATTAACGTCGAGAAACAGATCTAGAATGGGTGCCGAGAGCTTAAGCCTCACTGCCCACTATATTCATATAAAAAGTAAAGAGAGAAAAGGGGAAGATAGAAGAAGAAAATAGGGCTGAAAGAAAAAAAAGATAACGAGTCTTTTCTCCATCTTGTGAATCCACCCATGTCCACATCTATGTCAAATAGCAATAGATCTATTATCATTAAATTTCTTTTGATAGCGCACCTATATATATCAAATATATTGCACATAAAAATGGATCGTAGCTTATCACAAGGCGCTAGCTCGATTTTATAGTAGGATGCGACGATGGATGCAAGATTTATAGTATAGATGGTGCATCGGTGATTAACACTATTGTTTGGTGTGGGAAAAGGCCAGCGTTTATAATAAAAAATAGAACAAATGATATATTGGCAGTTGTGCTAGGGACAAACTAACCTAACTAGTGGGGATTTGGGTTTACCAATGGTAGGTTGTGTTGATAGCATCGTACTTCTCCTTATTGAAATATAGCTATCTTAGTATTAAAATTTTGTCTTAAAATATAGCTAATTAGCTACCTTTTTATCTATTCTCTTATCTCAACCAATCAAAACCACATCATATTGAATTTTTTTTCCTTACTTTCTCTTCTTGACTAATCACAATTATCCCATATTTTGTTTTACCCTTCTCCCTGGTACACATGTCTAACTCTAAGACTTTGTTCAAATATGCCACAGAATGAAGATTATCATTGTCACGCAAAATGAGACGAGTCATTAGCATATGATTAATTGAGTGTTAACTATTACAAACTTAAAAAATGGATCTATTTAATTTTTTAAAAGAAACTTCCATATAAAAACTTTTACACGAAACATACTGTTTAACAGTTTAGGAAGTGTGCTAACGAAAAACGAGAAAGAAGCTACAAGCAACAACACATTCGAATGAAATCTAAAGGTCCTTATATTTTATGGAGGGAGTATATTTATAGCTCCGTACATATGACCAGCACACCTTGAATCCACCGACGCTTAGTGTGAATCTATGCATTTTAAGTTTTAACATTTGTTATTTTTTTAAAACACGGTATAAACATAAGTTTTTATACGTGCGTGCACTCACCCTTATAAATAAAAACATATACATTTTATCACTATAAATATCTTTAAAAAATAAAACCTTTAAAATAATTATACCGATATATTTTAGTTGACGAAGTCACCAGCAATATATAGGAGGAAAGAGGACAGTTTGACGAGCAGCGAAGAGTTTGTTGGGGGCTGGAGGGTATTGTGATTGTGGATTGTTCACCATACGAAACGAAGGGGAGAGAGCGAGCGCCGAGTGACCCAACCGCGTGGACGGATAGAAGAAGGCGTGACCCACAAGCCGCCGCCTTGCTCGTCGTCTCACGTATATCCCCGCCCGAATATCCGCCACGTGGACGGCCCACGCTCTCCCCCCGACCACCTTAACCAATCACCACACAACAACAGTTAACCCCTCCCCTCCCCCCCTCGTCGTCTCTCCCTCCCTCCCAGTCTCGCCATCACCACCCCCTCCTCCTCCTCGCACCACTCCTCCTCCCCCGTCTCCACTCGATCTCCTCCTCCTCCTCGTGACAGGTAGGGGAAGGAAGGAAGGAAGGAAGCTCAGGGGCAACAGGACGGACGGCACGGGGGGATGACGCGGCGGTGCTCGCACTGCAGCCACAACGGGCACAACTCGCGGACGTGCCCCAACCGCGGGGTCAAGATCTTCGGGGTGCGGCTCACCGATGGCTCCATCCGCAAGAGCGCCAGCATGGGGAACCTCTCCCTCCTCTCCTCCGCCGGATCCACCAGCGGCGGCGCCTCCCCCGCTGACGGCCCCGACACCGCCGCCGAAGGCTACGCCTCCGACGACTTCGTCCAGGGCTCCTCCTCCGCCAGCCGCGAGCGCAAGAAGGGTCAGCCCCCCGCGATCTCCCTCCCTCCCTCTCCCCCCACCGTATTCCCCTTATTAATTTAATCCTCCAAACCATTTCGGGCTGCTGCTGAGCCAAGTTGTAGATCCTCCTAGCTCAAGTTTATATTTTTTTTTCTCTATTCCTATGTTCTTCGTTTGGTGCTTCGGCGTGTAGATTTGGGAGATTGATGGAGTACTCCTACTACTACTACCACTGCTAGTTGTTTCTTCTAAGTAGGACAGTTGCTAGAGAAGCATTTAATGGCAGATTGTACTGATGGCTGAATGATTCGGTACTACTTAGCTCATGCGTACGACTTAGCTCATGAATACGGCACTCGACTTCAATTAATTACTTGGTACAAGGACGACGTATGGAGGCCTCCTACTGTTTGATTGGATCACAAGGACGCTTTGACAAGCCCAGCTCTGGATTTGCGTAGAATAAGAATTTTGGATCGGATCATTCCAATCAGTAATGATGGATGATACTGGAGAATTCTGTCTTTCATCCTTGCCTCTGCAAGGATGCATCGAGTCACGTGTTCTGAAAGGATAGAGTGCCGAATTAAAGATTTTGCGAGTAGGGGTTAACTAGCTCAGTGTTTTCATGTTTTAGACCCGATGATCAGACATTGGAACTCATAATATTATAGTGGCAGGTGTATTTTGATTGCGTATAATGTTGTTAGCTCTGTTTCAATTCAGAATGCATTCTTGTTTACTGCATAGTTATATTGGCCGCGCTGGTCCAAGAAAAGTCTTCCAAGTTGTCAGCTTTCAAAACTGAAGAGCCTTCCTAACGACATGCCTATGTTAATGTCTGAAAGCTTCAAAGTAACATGTGATTATTTGATCTTTACTGTGCCAGTTGTTGCTACTTGCTACTGTAACGACCTTACTAGAGGTCGTGCCATTGGTAGACTCGGTTGTCATTGGCTCATTAACTTCTACTTCCATCCAAATTTGAAGCTTGGAATATAGTTTTGGATTTATATGCCTACTGACTTGAATGTGCTGGATTGGAAAAGACAAAAGTTATAATTTTTGTTTGTTATTCAATTTATAATGAAAAGCACTAAATTGGATAAAAGAAGTTCCAAAATCACCTTGAAATGTACATTTTGCTACTCTTTTGACATTTGTTCTGTTAGAGGATTATGCAGGATTGACAGTGTTTTATCTTGTTAACCTGCTGCATAACATGTCAAGGTGGAGAAAGACATAAAATGTCTCTTTCCCCTTTTTTTTGTTCTGGCATTTCTCTTGGAATCTCATAGAAGCCTTCTGTCTTTTTAAAATTTGAGTCCTCTCTCTGTGCGTGTTGTTTCTTAGGAGGGACTTTTTGGGGGTGGATAATTTTCCTTTGGTGATAGGCAGTAATTGTATTGTTATTTTGTGTAGTAGTCCCAAATTTGTTCGTGTTTTTGTTAATTTGATGGCAACTTAATTGTTACGGTTCATCAGCTTCTTGTACTGCAGCCATTACTCGCTACCTACATGCCTGCGGGCCACATTCTTTGTGTCATGCTTCTGATTAAGATGATTTTGACAGGTGTTCCTTGGACTGAAGAAGAACACCGGAGGTTTTTGCTTGGATTGCAAAAGCTTGGCAAAGGCGATTGGCGTGGAATCTCTCGTAATTTTGTGGTCTCAAGAACACCTACTCAAGTAGCCAGTCATGCTCAAAAATACTTTATACGTCAAGCCAATATGACCAGAAGGAAGAGAAGGTCTAGCCTTTTTGACATGGTGCCAGATGAGGTAGCTTGCTCGATCTTTTATCGTGCTGATATATCTAAGCTGGATTGGGCCTATTTTTACATTGACAAGGGGATTGCTCATATATATCACGATGCTTCCTTATGCTAAAACTTATCTTTTTGAACAAATGATGTAGTTTATTGATGTATTGTATCGTCCTGAACCTCATTAGAAAGATTGTACTCTCTTTCAATTATAATGGAGAATTGAACTGCGTTTTGATGGTTTTGCAGTCTATGGACCTTCCACCGCTTCCTGGAAGTCAAGAACCAGAGACCCAAGTATTAAATCAACCAGCACTACCTCCACCAAGGGAGGAGGAGGAGGTAGATTCTATGGAGTCAGATACTTCTGCCATTGCAGAGAGCTCTTCCGCTTCTGCTATCATGCCAGAGAATTTGCAATCGACCTATCCAGTGATTGTTCCAGCATATTTCTCACCATTTTTGCAATTCTCAGTTCCTTTCTGGCAAAATCAGAAAGATGAAGATGGTCCTGCGCAAGAAACACATGAGATTGTCAAGCCTGTTCCAGTTCATTCAAAGAGCCCTATCAACGTTGATGAACTTGTAGGCATGTCGAAGCTAAGCATAGGAGAGTCCAATCAAGAGACTGTGTCTACTTCTCTTTCATTAAATCTGGTAGGAGGTCAAAATAGACAATCAGCTTTTCATGCAAATCCACCAACAAGGGCACAGGCATGATCTCCTTCTGCACACAGCTGCATTTAGATGAATCCCGGGCAAAATAAGCTTTGCCTCCTTGTTTTTTATTTTTATGTTAAGATTAACCGTTCTCTGTAGTCTGTATCATGTGCTGTAAGTTATGCTATGTCGTTTGTCTGGCACACGTGATAAATCACTCTTATGTTAACAGAATCAGTAATGGTAGTGCTGATCTTCATGGTTGTACCGTTGTAAACTCTTTTATAAAAAAATATTAGTCAGTCATTTTGAAGGGATTTCAGTTCATTTATGCTGTTATCTTTATATTATGAAATCTGGGTGATTTCTCGGCCAACTAGCCACGCCACGTGGTGCTACGGATTTCCAGTGTTCGTCTCCCTCCTTTAGCCGTCGGATCACGGATCTACGGTGAGAGATTGCTGTAGTGTCATTGTTGAAGCCACATGCACTGTGAAAAAAAAACATATTTTGGACCTGTGGCCTTAGCCTACGATGGCACTCCCAGAGCCATTGGAGCCTCTCAGAGCAACTCCAATGGAGTTTCTATTCTAGCCCTCATCTCAAATTTGAGGGTTTGTAGGCAAAAATTTGTCTCCAACCAAAATTCTATCCAAACTCTTACATGGAGGGAGCCCTCATCAGGGGGAGCCAACCCCCTAGATGTAGAAGGCCCTCATCCCCTCCCCGTGCCTCTCCCGACCCCCTCCTGCCTGTGTCGGCTGTCGGCCACCGCCCCCTTCGTCGGCTCCCCCGCCGTCTCGAGCTGCATCGGCCCCGCCGCCCCGAGCCGTCGGCCCCCGTCGGCCCCGCCGCCCCCTTCGTCGGCTCCCGGCTGCGTCGGCCGTCGGCCCCGCCGCCTCCTTCCTCTTCCCTCCCGGCCGCCGGCTGCGTCGGCCTCGCTCTCCCGGCTGCGTCGGCCCTGCCGCCCCTTTCTCTTCCTCCCCGGCCACCGGCTGCGTCGGCCTCGCTCCTGGCTGCGTTGGCCCCTTGGCCCCTGACCAGAGAAAGAGGAAAGTGAGAGAGAGAGAGAGGAGAGAAAGAGAGAAAAGAAAAGGAGTGGGTCACTGACACGTGGGCTCCAGCTAAAAATATGAGGGATCGGTTAGAGTGTGCAGTGAAATAGGAGATTGAATATAGATGAGAGAGCTCCTATTCTAGCTAATAGGGGATCAAATTTGAGAGTTCGATTGGGGTTGCTCTCACCCAGAGCTTCTAGCCCTCATTCTCTGCCACTGTAGCAACCGCAAGCATGTTGAAGAATGGAGAGGGACAACACGCTATGAATGAAAAAGGCAGAGAGGTTCACGAGCACAGACGTAGAACTGGTGAAAGGTAATTTTTCCTTTTTTTTTAACTATGCTGCCTAGCCACACAGTCACACTCACGCAGACCATGAGACCGCATGTTAAACCGCTGTTAGATGCAACTAACATGGATAGTAGCCGAAATGAACTGTTACACTATATTTTATATTTCAACGTTAGTCCATAAAGCATAAGAAGGACACACGAACAATAAAAAATAGTTAGTTATCTAATAAAATCACCGACAATAAAAATTATTATTTTTTATTTTAAGCATGATTTATTTTGTTGTGATTTGTTTTATATAAAAGGTACTTTAAACATGATTTATATTTTTACATATTTGTACAAATATTTTGAATAAGATGAATGGTCAAACTTATGCCAAAAGTCAATGACGTTAATAATTAAAAACCAGAGGAAGTATGCATTGATCGGTCAATGGCAAGAAGAGAGATTCTGGGGGAGGAGGAGTAATAGTTGATCATATATTTTTCAAAATCGGCAATTCAAAAAAAATACATTATCAACTGTTTTATCATGTATTTGTTGTACGATAGAATCACTGACATTTTAATATGTACAAGAAAAGAAGAAATTATTAGGATTTACTACAATATGATATGATATTATTATTTTTCCAATAAATATTATTTGCTGTAGTAGATACAGGTTACACCAAAACCCAAAAGATAAATTATTATTATTTGGCTATATTGAATTCTTGATTTTATCAGCCACATGCACGGGCTAACTATTGAGCGTGCCAAAGGCACGCCGATTTTCTAGTCTGATATAGATTGCTGAATGGAGTGCTGATGAATCCAGTTTTTCAATTCTGTAGGGTCTGAGCTGGCCATTCAGTTGTATTCTGTACTATTTTGTAGGAGATAGATTGTTACTCCAGCAACCTGCGTCTAGCTTTATCGTTTGCAAATTCCAAGTCTTGCCATATTTCAGCATCATTATTTATTCCTAATTGGTTCATGTAGTTTCTTACCCAGCACAAAACTGATGTATTCTTGTGCTGCACATGCCATATTCCGAGGATTCGCTATAAGGTTGTACCTTTCAATCCTGATTCTGAAGATGCTCCCACTTGCATTATGCACCAAGTGTTACATACGTGGTTGGTGACACTAGTGGCTGCTGGCCAGTCTCTTTCAGATATTGGGCTCTTTTAATTCATTTGCCAATCGTCATGAATTATTTGGTCATCCAGGACATCATGCCACTTTTACATCTTTAGCAAAAGTCCTCATTTTTGTTACTGGTGCAGGCTACAAAAGTTGGCATATACCAAGAATAAAAAAATATTCTAGTGTCCGTGAAATATGATTTTACTGTCTTTATCTGAAGTGGAGTGACTTTACCTGTAATATGTCAGTTGTTGACTTGGGCATATTACCTAATGCTGTGCAATGCAGGGTTTTCCTTAACCGAGCTTACCGCCAGGTGCGTAATGGTAAGGCCCGATAACCCGACCAAGTTTTAAAAGAACTAAACAAAAATTTAATTTTTTGGTAAATTTGTCTGGTTTCTTCTGGTTTTATTGTGGTTACTGTTTCTCCCAAAGGGTAAAGGAAACCTTGGTGGAATGCATAAACTAATCCTGCAACATATGAAATAATTTTTCCTTTTCATATGCAGAAACAAAATAGCACCCTTTGTTATACAACATCAATGTGCATTTCAATGTAATTACCATCTGAAAGAGCCAGTCACGGCAACTGACCACATCAACAGACCAGAAAGTACACTACAATTAGACAACATTACAAACTTACATCTGCTAATTGGAACCCTACACTGTGTATGATCAAACGCATTCCAATTCAGAGAGCATTACATGCTAGGCAGAGCTGTTTTCTCTGCTTGTTTTGTCTCCTCTTCCTCCCCTACAATCTTCTTCCAGAACCAATGCTTCCTCCAGACCTGCTCCATCTGCTCCATGGGCAGCTTCTTTGTCTCTGGCAGGAAGAAATAAACAAACACTGTCATCAAGCAAATCCACCCTGCAAAGAAGAAGAATGTCCCTGACTTGATGCGGCACAGGACTGCAAGGAATGTTTGTCCAATCACAAATGTCATCAGGAAGACCACTGCAACAACAATACTCTGCCCTGCTGATCTGATCTCAAGTGGACATATCTCAGTTGGAACCAAGAATGTCAATGGCCCCCATGACCATGCGAAGCCAGCAACAAACACACACATGGTGATCAACACAAGGTAAGCATACTCTTTGTCCATGGATCCATAGTCCTTGAACTCTGCTGCCAGGATTGCACCTACAGCAAGCTGTGATAAGATCATCTGAACACCACCTACAAGGAAGAGCTTTCTGCGCCCAAACCTGTCGACGACTATCATCGCTATGATATTGGCAAATGTTGCACAGAGACGATTGACCACTGAGGACAGGAGGGATGCACTCTCTTTCAGACCAATTGTCCTGAACATAACCGGTGCATAGAAGTTCATCACATTGATTCCAGTAAGTTGGTTGAAGAAAGGGACCAGGAGGGCTATGACAAGCTGTGGCCTGTATTTCCTCTTGAATATGTTTCTGAATGGATACTGAACTGTTCTCGAGAGGTTGCTAGCAGCGACTAAGTCATCAAGCTCTTTCTGGACCGAAGTAGTTCCACGAAGTCTTTGGAGTAGGATTCTTGCCTTATCAGCGTCAGCGTCACGTTCAATTATGAAGCTTGGTGTCTCTGGGAGGAAGACTGCACCGATGGTTAGGAATGCAGCAGGGACTGCAGCCATGGATAGGGATATCCTCCAGCCCCATCCTGCTGTAATTTTCACGACGCAATAGTTAAGGACGTTTGCGAAGAGAATGCCGAGGCTGATGCAGAGCTCAAAGCCATTGTTGATTGCACCACGATACCGCGGAGGCGCCATTTCTGACAGGTACAATGGAATTGACTGCAAAAAAAATTAGTTTTCATAGCAAGGCATCAGTATCAGTATCAGTACAGTTCTCACTGCCCTTTGGCAAGGACGAAACTATTATTAAGGAAGAACAAATGCATCAATTAGAGTCTAGGAGTATGCATCAAAAGGCAAATTATGGACATAAAAGATGAGATGAAAGTTAAGTACAACGTGGCATCCTTTTTCTTTGTTTTAAGAAAATCTTTATTGCAGGACTGGGCTTTATCTCCCTTGTCTTGCACGATGTGAGGCTGTGAATCAGTGAACAGTCACTGCTTTTCTTTTTCTCATAAGCTATCCTAATTCTTATCTAGGCAGTGATTTATCAAGTTTAGACCACGACATAGTTTGTAGCTTTCCCTCTGCGTAGTATCTCCACTCGATAGGTCAACACTGGCCCTCTCCAAAACAGAGATTCCATATGCTGTAAAAATTTCTTAACTTTATAACGACCCATTCATTTGTTGTGGCCACAAAAATGAAAATATGATTTTTCAGGTCATTGCAATGATCTATACACAAACAAGGCACTTAGTATTATAAAGACAGCCATGTAGTTTGACAATGCTCAACTTTTTGTCTATTGTTATCGACTTGGGACAAAGTACATCCACTGAAACCCTCTGTCGATACCCACTAAACCCAGGTCAATGAAGACTTGACTTTTGCACACACTACACGCGTAGCCTACATTTGATTTTCAAGTGTGGTGTTAGCTTCAGTCATGCAAGATTTATGATCTGTTGAACTACATTACACTCATTCAGAGATTGCTAACCTGAAATGTGCAGAGAATTATACCTGATTAGTGAACCCCAGACCTACTCCCAGTAGAATCCGGTTCATGAGCAGCATGAACACGTTGACGGCAGTGCCACCGAACACCGAGCCTGCGATGAAGACGGCGCCGCCAATCAGCATGGACGTCCGGCGGCCGTACCTCCTTGTGACGGACGACGCGAACAGAGTTGCGACCAGGCCGGCAATGTAGAGCGACGAGGTGAAGACGGTGAGGAGCTCGCTGTCGAACTGGCAGTAGTGGCTCACTTTGCTGTCCTGCTTCTTTTGGTACACACCCGGGAAGAATCTCTTCAGAAATGAGTCCATTGAGGTCACACCACCTGATCACACACACACAAGAAGAGAGTACATGAGCTTTCAGCATGATCTTTCTTCCATACCAGTAGTTAAGTCACAAGATCAGTAAACAGATTAACCAGGAAAACTTGAGCAATGTTAATGTGATCATCCAAAACTACATTACTCTACATGCAGGACAAGAAGCCTTATCTTCTATCTCACAAATTAACCAGGAAAAATTGAACTATGTTTGCGTGATCATCCATTCATCCAAACTAGTACATTACTCTCCATGCAGGACAAGAAGCCTTATCTTCCATGTCACAAAAAAACAAAGGACTACTCCATAAAGAATGGCCTTATCTTCCATAGCCATGAATGCACAGAAGAGTAGAGTGCTGGAGACATTGAGAAACTGCACTACTGCAGCATGCAGGTTGGCTTGGCAGAGCAAATCTGGAAGATGAAAGCTTTTGAGCTGGAAATGCAGCTTGTTTCTGACAAAAAGCTGCAGCCTTTCTTGTACGTACCCCGGGGCCCGAGCCATCCATCGACTCCGGCCCATGCAGACAGGCCCAACAGCGAGCACACGACACACTCACCGGACAAGCAGTAGACGAGACACACAGATTTACGGCGATGAAGTAACCGCGCCGCGAGACGGACCGGAGATGCCGAGGTCGTAGCCGAAGAGGATCCCGCCGCTGCCGGCGACGACGCAGGTCAGCACCACGTACGGCGTCACCCGCCCGCCGTACCCTCCTCCGGCGCCGCCCCTGCCGCCGCCGCCCTCCACGAACGACCCTATCGCCATCGACTCTACTCTAATCTACCTACCTAGGAGTGGAAGCGAGAGAGTGTGGGGGGGAGAAAGCCAGCCACTGCGTTGCGTCGATTTATTGGAGAAGAAGAATGGAATGGAAGGGAGGATGGCGGATGCCGACAATGGGCAGAGGCACGCAATCAGTCCACCATTCCGCCGCAAACCGCCGCTCGCGTCACGAGTTTCTGGAGCCTCACGCTTTCGGCGTTTTCACGTGGGCCCCACCTGTCAGCGACACCCCCCCCCAACAAAGGGTTCTGGGCTTCTCCTTTTGTCCTTGTGTCGCTGCACATGCTGAAGCCCAAGTGTGGACTGACAGGTTGGGCCCACACCTGAGTGTGATAATACGGAAAAGCTGCTGCGCAGCCCACGTAGCAGCGCTCGCAGCTGCACAGTAAAAATATAATTAAAAAATAATAACATTTAAAAAAATAAAATATTGAAAAAATGAGTAAATTTTATACTAATAATTGAAAACTTTCATCTCTAATTTTAAAACTTTCAACTTAATTTTCAAAACCTTCAAGTCAAATTTAAAAACTATTAAGTGAGAATTTTAAAAAAGATCTACTCAAATTTCAAAATTTTTAACCCAAAATTTAAAATTTTTAATCTAAAACCTTTAACTCTACTTATTTATATATTATTTTATAATTAAAAATTATTAAACACTAATGATGATAATTAGTGCTTAATTAAGGTGTAGGGGGTACGGCTGCCGCCCCGTAATAATGAGTTTTTACTGTTACTAATTTAATTTTTTTTAATTTACAAAACTAATTTTTAATTTTTTTTGCAGAAATACCCTCTTGTCGCCATGGGCCAGGGCGGTATTTAAAAACCGTTGTGACCCAGGGCGGCGAATGGCCTGGCTGTCAGGGGGGCTAACAGCGTGGGCCGCCGTTAGCCGGCGGGGCCACGTGGCGTTGCCGCCCTGGGGGACGGCGGCGAATGTCTCGGATCGTCCGAATCCCTGGATTGGACCATTGCTCGTCGGATTGGACCGTCCGCTTAGGTATCAGACCGTCCGAATCCACCGATCGGACCGTTGCCCCTCGAATCGGATCGTTGATCGGACTGACCATTGCCCAAGATCAGACCATCCGCTCAGGGATCGGGCCATCAGAATACACACGATCGGACCGTTGCCCCCGGATTGGACCATTGATCGGACTGATTGTTGCCCCAGATCGGACCATCCGTCTAGGGATCGGACCGTCCGAATACCCCCGTCGGACCGTTGCCCCCTCCCGATCGGACCATTGCCCAGCCTAGGCCTCGGCCCCCTGGAGCCATTTGCAAATTACCAAATTTGAAAATTTTCTTGCTAATTTTTAACCCCAAAAATTTTGAAAATTTATTTCTCAAAATTAGATTCTTAAATTCTATTTATTGTGCCATTGCATTTATTGGGTCGATGTTAAAAAAAACCAAATATCATAGATTGTAAAATCGTACGGATCATTTTTCAAGTTTATTTTTGGTAATACTTAATTAATGACATGGTAATAGACCGGTCCATTTTACGTGAGGGGCTTAGGACCCCCAGGCGAACAGAATGTTAGGGCCTATGAATTTTTTCCTAAATTTTTGCGTAATGTACGTACTGAATGATTTTTAATTCGACATTAGGAGACGATATATTGTATTATTCGTGATCCACTCGGTCGATACCTAACGCAATGCATGTACAATAGCATAGTGATATTAGCTAGATGCGAGCCGTTCGCATTGCGGCATGATGAATGCGACACCTATAGTACGAAATACAACAACGGATACAACTTGTGAGCAGTACAATGTATCCGCTCGTTCTAGTCACTGGTTCCTAGAAAAGCAGGCGATTCATTGATGGTATGATCTAGACAGGCGGTAGTCGGCTGGTGATTCTGGTTGCATGTTCCAGTGCCGTGATAGATCTGGCGGCGTGAAATTGTCAATTCATTGTCTGAATTGACACCTCCTTGGAGGATCCTGTGGGACGAGTTTGATTAGTAAATTCGTCACGTTTGGTGAAGATAAACTATCTGCAGGAAGTAAGGTGCGGCTTGAACTTACATCGATATCGTCGTCAAGAATGTTCGGACAAACAAAGCTTCTGCGTCGCAGAGTTCCTGGCCTTCTCGACCTGACGACCTGGCAACGATCACCACAAGCGCACGTTGGACGGTCCTCCCATCGCGGTAGTCCGAGAGGTCGATTTCTCCAGTCTGCCCTTTTTAGCTCTAGACGTTGTTCGTGCTCCGCCCTCCTGGCCATGTATTGCGCCATGCTTTCGTCTAACGGGAGGTAGTCATATTCCGGGTTGTCGTTGTCAATCCACTCGATGAAGCCGCAATATCTTCCCTCGATCTGTTAAGGTAAATATCCTGGTGTAAGAGTCGTGGGCGTAAAAACGAATATGACAAAGAATTGACTTAAACACGTACCTGGGGACTCCGGTGCACGCACTCGAAGTATCTCCAGCCGTAAGTCTCTTCCTGATGAGATACGCGTAGCCGGCAACAGTCACCACAAAGGCATATCGAGCGTTCAGCCCAAGGTGGCAGTACCAAAGCGAAACCTAAATATCGCCAGTTGCAATCCTCCACGAAAAGAGGTGTAGGAGGCATTGTTCGATGCTGCTACAAGAAGAAAAGGAAATTAGTGAGGCAGGTAGTGGCCGTAGTTCATAAACGGTGCGAAGTTTCTCCGAGGGGCTGGATGAAGGCCCTCTGCTACTATGATGGTGCTTTTATATAGGTTGTCGTGCGTCTATATCCCTATGAGACGTACAGATCAAAATATAAGGGGCATGCATATGCAAAAAGCGGTTGAAGTGGCCGACCATGTATTCAAAATACCCGTGACGACGCATGACTAAAGCGACGCGCGAAAAGCTCGCTTGTCGCAATGTGGCGCACGCGGGGCCTATATTATGCAAGTAAAGGTGGTCCGTACCCGCGCATAGTATGCGCCGAAAGTGGTTAGTCCTTTTAAAATGGTACAAAGAGGACGGAGTACCGTTGTATATATCTGTGAAAGGTCAGATCTGAAGGGTGGGATCGAGCCTAGAGGGGGTGAATAATTGCGCACTAGTATTTGAACTCTAGGATTCAAAGCGACAACCCTCTTAATATTTTCCTATTGTCGAAGATAAAATTACAATTACATTTTACCGATACAACAAGTTATGCGAGACCTATAAATAAATAAATACAACAATAGCCCCTAGTCCGTACGCCTCCTCGTCCTCCTAGGCTGCGCTCGCACGTGCCCGCGCGAGTACGTCAGGCGGTCCGCCGCTACCCCACGGGTAGCTTGGACCGCCTGAGCAGTAGGGAAAGCACCGGCGTCGTGCGGCTGTGTGTCCGGTGCACCTCCGAGCTGTGACGACCCGATCACGTCCTGCTCCGGAACGAGGTTGTCCTCGGCAGAGATCCAAGCAGAGGTGCTCCGGGCAGATCCCCGCCCAGTGTCCCCCAGGTGGTGGTGAGATCCGCCGCGTGGGGCTGGTAAAGAAAAGTTCGCGTCAGCCGAATAAAAAGTGCAGTTAGTTATGGAGAATATGTTCGAACCTGACGTACCTGACAAACCTCGCCCGATCGTGAAGCCTGCCGTCCTCGATCCTCCGGCGGTATCGGAAGGACCTGCTCCCCACGACGTACTGGCCCCTGCAGAACCCGCCGCTCCTGCCGATGTCCCTTCACCATGGGGACCTTGCATATGTATCTGCATCAGCGGGGTTGCATCGGAACGGCAACAAGTCAGAGCACGGACGACCGAGCGCATCGTGTTGCGCATCCGGCAGAACGAGGACGCCTGCTCCTGCTCTATGAGAGGGATGCCAGCCTCGATGCGCTGGCACAGTAGGGCGAGCTCCATGTTGACCTGCCTAGCATCGTCCGCCTGTTCAGCAGGACATGCGTGGTTAGTTGCGCGTGGTAAGTACCGTTGAAAATAGTATGAAAACCATTGACTCACCGCGCGGAAGTAGTCCTGGTCGCGGTGTGTCGGGTATGCGTCTCGCACCCCTGCGACGTGCGCCTGTGGAGCCCCGGGAGTGAACGTCACCCGTAGTCTAGTACGGGGCTGGTACCAGGAAAGGTACTCCTCGTACTTGTCGGCTGTGTGGGGGTGGATCTCCGTGAAGATGTCCTCCGTGGCTATGAGCCAGTCGTTGATGTACTCGATGACGGTGGGTCTCCACAACCTACCGGCGGCCTGGCCACAGCGATTTAACCTGCAGAGCACAACCGGTGACACAATGCATAATAATACGGAATATTCATTTCCACACATACCTGTGAACATGTTGCGGTACGGCCTGGAGTTGTGGTTGGCCGAAGGTCTGGCGCATACCGAACTGCCGCATCACACGCTGTGGGCAGTGTGGCTCGACAGAAATATCGAACAACATCGGTGTCATCGTCAGCCAGTACGCCTGGTCCCTGCTGTAGAGGGACGACAGCCCAAGCGGCACACGCGCCGTCACCGCCTCGGCGCTGTACGGCTCCCAGACAACGTCGTCGTCCGTGCTGTCGAACTCCATGACGAAGTCTGGGTACGACTTCTGTACCTGCACGTGAGCGTACCGACGCTACAAACAGGTAAAGAGTTCTCGTTAGTCCAAGTAACATAAAAAACCGAGACGGTTCTAACACCGAACATACCTCACGATGACACCACACCGTCCCCATCGTCGGATAGTCCTCCGGTGGGACACCCATGTACAGGCTCATCTCGTACGGACTGTGGTCCACCACGGGGCGGCCGATCGCGAACCGCTCTGCCGCCCAGAGCTGTAGGAGGAGTGGGCAACCCGTGAAGACCTCTTCTGGATCGGTCTTCCTGCAGCCGTCGCACAGACCCCTGTACGTGGTGGCAAGGACTGCCGATCCCCAACTGTATTGGGGAACAGCACCGTCCTCGGCGTCGGCTATCTCTCTCGCGTAAGGGATCAATCCCTTGTCGACTGCGTGGCCATGCGAGTTGGTGAACATCACCCACCCGAACAGCCACAACAGGTACGCCTCCAGGCTCCTCTGCAGTGAGTACGCGTCGGCCTCCGGGTCTAGCTGATCAGATTGCAGTAACATATAAGGAAGTTGACACTGTAATTCTAGTACGGACTGAAGGACGAATATAAAACAACAAGAAAGCATTCTTACCGTGTAGCTCAGTACCCAAGCCTGAGGAGGGCCCGCATGCGTGTACGGAGAGATCTCGCCGACGAGGGGAAGCCCCGGAGCACGGTGAACCGAGGCGAACCGCTGCAGGATGTCCTCTCGCCACGCCTGGAGCCCGTCAACTGGGCCCACCGGATCGCCGGCTAGAGGCAGCCCAAGAAGGAGGCTGACGTCCTGCAGCGTGGGGGCCATCTCACCGCATGGGAGGTGGAAGGTGTGCGTCTCCGGTCTCCACCGGTCCACAAGAGCTATGATCAGTGACCGGTCGATACCCCACTTCTTCGCCGGGTCATTCGGGTCCACTGCGGCTGCTACCAGCCTACACAGCGGCAGAAGGCCTGCCTCCCGCAACCTGACAGTCAAAACAAAGCAAGTTAGCAAGTTTACATATACAGCTTCACAGTACAACGTTCGTATGTACCTAGTCGTGAACCGAGGGTCCACGGGAAGGAGTCGCCTAGAAGGTCGAGGACGTAAGGTACTGAGCTAGAGGTTCTGCACCGCCGAGAGAAACGACCGATGGGTCTAATCGGTGGCGTGATCCAGCAGCTGATGCGTCTGGTAGTCCATACCTGCAAGGAAAAAGAAGCGGAGCGGATTAGCTTAAATAAACATAGTGCATTACAGTCAGAAAATTAACAGACAACAAAGTACCTTTAAAAGGCCAGCGGCTATACTACACAACATAACCCGAAGGTGCACGAGGACGCCTGCGATAACGCTGCCTATCAGTGGTGCCTTCCCCAGTAAGCCTCCTTCTGTCGGCGCCTGATCCTTCCATAGGAACTTCCGCTGCACTTGGGGCCTCGGCGTCTTTCGTGCACTTCTTGTAGGTATGTCCATCCTCTCCACACCTATTGCAACGTTTAGCGCTAACGCCGGCCTCGGATTCGTCCATATCATTGCGAATCCTCCGTGTCCGACGGCGGCCTGCCTTGTTCCTTGCCTTCGTCGGGTCAGGGATGAAATAAACTGGGCTTGTGTCTTCAGTGAAAGTGCCGATGATGCCGAAACCAAAAATCTCGGTACTCCATGTATGCATGATTACTTCCTTTTTAAAGTACGGAGACACATATTGGCGTTCATCAATGCCGCACTCCCCGCAAGCGGCAATGACATGAGAACAGGACTTGTGGTACAAGCTTGGTTTCTGACAGGAGCACTTGCATGTCCCATCTTCCTTTAGGACACACTCTTGCACATGTTTCCTTGCAAATATGCCACGCCTGGACCTGTCGACACACAATATCTCAAATCTATGCTCTCGTGTACTCTGCACTCGGACTTGGTGCTCCCTTGTCTTCTTGCATTTCTCCTCAAGGTACTCTGTCATTTTTGTGCCGAACCAAAGGTTTCCATCGGCCATAGATGGGCCATTCTGTCTGCACCTGTCGTGGAAGTACGTCTGTGTTCCATGTAGGATAAACTCCACGATGGCAACAAGGGGGAGTTGCCTCACACCACGCATGACCCAGTTGTAGACCTCTGCAAGGTTCATCATCATTATGCCGTACCTTGCTCCCCCTTCATCGTACAGCAATGTCCATTTCCCCTTCGGCTCGTGCTCGATCCACTGCGAAAATCTGCTAACCGAGGAACGGGCCTCCTTCTGAATGTACCGTCATCGGTGGGAAGTGCACCTAGACCTTCAAGGCTGTCAACACCTCTAGCTGCGTGTCTTGCAGAACTCTCGCCTCTATGTTTGGCTGTCAGCTCATCAAGTCTCCTGCACAGCTCATTGAACTTCTTCTGTTGATTCTGGGCGCACAAACGTTTGAACATAGCCATCAGCTCCTTGTTTCTAAACTGCTTATAAAAGTTTGCGCCCATATAACGCATGCACCATCTGCTCTTTATATCTTCCTACACCAGAGGGAATCCCTTGTCTGCGCAGCTCCTCAATTGCACGCAGCACCCCTGCATGACGGTCATGTATGAGACATACATCTGGCCTCATCCCCACCACCTTTTCCTTAACCAGCTTCAGAAACCAGTACCAACTCTCTGTGTTCTCGCTCTCGATGAAGGCAAAGGCCACGGGCAACACTTGGTTGTTCCCGTCTACTCCGATTGCCGTCAACATTTGCCCTCTGTACTTTCCAGTTAGGAACGTGCCGTCGATGCAGAGAATGGGTCTGCAATAAAGAAATGCAAACATGCACGCCTGCAGAGAGAGGAAGGCCCACTGAAGGACGCTCTGCCCAGGATTTGCTAACGATGGGAAAGTTTTGATTTCGGAGTAGCTGCCAGGATTCCTGGCACAGATGGTTTCCAGTAGGCGAGGCAAATTATTGTACGAAGCTTCAAAACTGCCGAATCTCCTTTCAATTATCTTCTGTTTGGCCCTCCATGCCTTGGCATATGTAATGGTGTACTTGTACTTCTCCTCGATGCGCCTGATAATTGCCTTGGGCTTGAACCGGAGGTTCTCAACAACAGCATAATACAGCTCTGAAGCGATGAATGCAAATGATATATTCCTGTGGTACTTCTGAACACCCGGAAGATGACAGTTGTGCTCCGTCATGATTGACACGGACCAATAGTCGTCATATTTCTTCCTGGATGCACACATCCTCCATGGACATCCATCGCTTGAACTTGCACACTTCACTTCGTACACTAATCTGGTGGACTTTGATACCCAGAACTCCCTCCCAAGTGACACCGCCCACATCTTCACAGCCTCTGTCAACTGTACTTTTTCGGCGTATCTAGCGCCTTGCACCACTTCATTCTGCCAATACTCCCATGGCACGGTGTGCCCCTCTGAGACAACGAGTCCGGAGAAGTCCTCGTTGTCCCATTCTGCCGGGTATACATCGTCCTCCGAAGAATCATCATCCTCCACATGCTCAGGTTCTGAGTCTTCAATTTCCATTTTCTGTACTAGACCTGGGTGTCTCTCCCCTTCATCTGCAAACCCCCCCGGTCCCATGTCTTCTTGGCCTCCTTCCTCTCCGGCACCCTCGTGTTGTGCCTCATTTTGCTCCCCTGTTTTATCGAGCCCTTCCGCTGTACTTGGACCAGCCTGATCAATGCTGACCCTGTCATACACTACCACTAGGATGCTAGGTGCCCATCCTCGCTGCAATGCACTCTCCACAAAAAATACCCAGCTGGCCGTCGAATCTATTGGCATCAATTCCCACCAAAAACCTTCCACAGCCCAGCTAACCAATGCGTACACCGTAATTGCATTTACTTGAGGATCTACTCCGAATCCCCTCATTAACCAATTGTAAACTCCAGGAAAACTTCTCTCAGCTGGAGCTATAATTCCCTTTTGTGCTACGTTGAACTCCGATAAATCTACCCCATATTGTCCTTCTCTGACATTTCCTTCACCATGATATATCACGAATGCAACTCTATTTGTCATTTTGGTTGACAAAAAAGATTTTCACTACAGTTATTAATCTGTACTAATCAATATTCGTTCCATAAAAAGACTATAGGTATGAGTCAAACCATTACCGTTTCTACATTTTACAAACTAACCCAGCGGCGCTAATAAAGTTATACGCTAGGTTTATCTAACGTGTCGAAATGATGTATACCAACGATGGCCATGGCGGAGTATATTTATTTCTAAAATATCTACAATTTACTACCTGTCCGCTATGTTCTTCTAGTACGGTCAAATAAATTTAACACTAACGATGGTTATGCCAAACCGCTAATATTTTCATACTATGTTGGGTATTACACTACGCGTCTAGTACTAATTAACACTTGTCTAAAAAATTGATTACATGACGGAGGGAGAGCAAAAAATACCTGGGTTCGGCTTAAAAATCTACGAGGGCTTCGCCGCTGTACTGCTGTTCGCACCAAAAACCACCGGGTGTGCCAAGAAGCTTGTTGATGATCTGGTTTGATGCGATTGAACATACGAAGGCCTGGGAGATCTGCTTAGCTCCAGTGCAGGTCCTAAAATCTTGAGGTTCGTAGGCGTGCCAGTCAATTTGACCCCGCAATTGACAAGGAGAATATTAGCTCAGGGATTCAATCGGCCAATAAGAATCCTGCTAGCCAATTGCCGAAGGAATGCTTGAGCATCGGCTGAAAGTCGATGATAAGACTTTGTCCGGGCCCCAGCTGTCCGCGCCCGGGTCTCGTACCCGTGCCCGGGTCCTCGTGCCCAGGTCCTCGCTCGTGCTCGTGCCCGGGTCAGCAGCAATTGCACATCGGCTATCGGCCGATACGGACTGATGTAGGCCCCTTGTAGCCGATGGCCGATGGCACCTATGTATCGGCTAGGAAACCGATAACGCTATAAGCAAATAGATAAGCTATCAGTATAATGTGTACATCGGCTAGAAGCCGATGATAAAATAGATAGGCAGAATAGTAAGCTAGCCGACTGCCAAGGAAACGCATGTGCGTCGGCTAAAAAACCGATGATAATATAGATGACCAAAATAGTAAAGATAATACAGTTGGCTTTATAAAAAGATAACCTATCGGCTAAGCACTCCGATAGAACGTCGCATATACACCGATCGGCTCGACAAGGATAAATCTATTATTATCAATCTAGTAGTTCAGACCTAACTGATGCAGCACAGATTAATAATAATAAAGGAACCTCAACAAGCCGATAGACCTAATGCAACTGTGATGTAATAAGATAACTTATCGGCTATACATTCCGATAAGACACTTGCGCAAAAACCATCAGCCTAGTAGGAACGATTTATCACTGGCAGCTCAGTAGGTCGGACCCAACCGATGCAGCACGAACTGATGATAAATCGCCCCCAGTAAGCTGATAAGATCTACGCACGCGTGATGTGGTATACCTGATCGGCCTAAGAGGTCGGACCGAACGGATGCAGCCGTAGACAGGGCAGATACACCTGGGTAAGGGGTGACGAGTCTTACCCTCTCGCAGGAGTTCGGACCTAACCGATGCAGCCCCGCTCGAGAAGCAAGAACCCGTCGAAAGGGTGGCGATGCGCCGAATTTGATTGATCTGTGTGGATAATTTACAAGGTGCCCGGGCGTACGTATTTATACCCCGAGTTACATGAGTCCTTATAGGACACGGAACAGGACTTTCCTAACTAGAAAAGGAAAACTAACAGACCTGATCGGACAAGAGATCAGGTTTCCTAAAAGATAAAACTATCTAATAGATAAGATAAATAACTGCCATAACGTGGTCTTCACGATTCCTTCCAGGCTTGGTCTCTTCCAGATGAGCTTCCATTGGCTGACATGGCTTCTTTCCTTAACCGAACATGGATATGAATCGTGCCAAATTTTGGCGTTAACACATGCCCCCCAATTTCGGAGTTTGTTATCAAACTTCGAAATTCTTCTTTTGTTTGTGCCTCAATATTCCTTCCTGGCCTCTTGAAGTCGGCTTTCATGAGCCGATACCTTTTGTACTAGGTGTGCTAGGCTCTCGAAGTCTTCTGATGAAAATCTTTCCTTGATCGGAGCCACCAAACCTTGAAATGCTAACTCGGCCAGCTGTGCATCATCCAGACTTAAACTATAACATCGGCTTCTAACATCACGAAACCGCTGGATATACTCTGTGACTGATTCCTCTGGCTTCTGTATTACCGATGTTAAATCTATCAAACTCATCTCCTGACTCCCCATAAAGAAATACTTGTGGAATCGCTTTTCCAAATCGGCCCAACCTCGAACTGAGTTAGGTGGCAATGAAGAAAACCATGTAAAGGCCGATCCGGATAATGATAACGGGAAGAGTCTAACTCTCAAAGCTTCTACAGCCGATGCCTCTCCACATTGAGCCAAGAATCGGCTGACATGCTCCACTGTAGATACATCATCTTGCCCTGAGAATTTGGAGAAGTCTGGTACTCTGTATCGGCGTGGCAACGGAACTCTATCAAACCAATCCGGATATGGATGCCGATACATAAATGTTTCCTCCTTCGGTCTTAAACCGAATTGTTCTCTCATCACCTCTGTGATTCTTGCTGTCAAATCTTCTTCTCTTGGATTTTCGATGTGATAATGCAGAGGCGGAGTTGGTAGCCGATTCTGCCTCTGATATTCTCTCTGACAATTATACTCAGGGACAGCTCCTGGATAACTCTGTTGATGCCCTCCATAGTACGCAGTTTGATATCCTTGAGGAATCCCATCTTGTTGCCCCCCAGGCATTTGAATCGGCTCCACTGCCTTCTTGATCAAGTTCTGTAATGTGTTCACCAATATCCCAGATTGATCGATCAATGCGTGATGAACTGCCTCATTAACCATGTCTTGAAGTTGCTTCTGTGATCTTGCAGGTGATGTATGGCTCGATTCATCAATCAGAACAGGCTTTGGAAATTGCGACTTCTGAATCGGCCCTTGATCTGTCATACCGAAGGATTCTAGACAAAGCTTCCGAAAATCATCAATGTTCTGCTCCACTTGTTGTCTCTGTTCTTCGGTCAAGTCTTCCATTGTAACTGGGATTGTATCATCTTTGCTGACCTCTTTTCCAGCCATGTCGAAGTTCTGTGTCCCACTGGGCGTGCCAAAAATATGTTCGCACCAAAAACCACCGGGTGTGTCAAGAAGCTTGTTGATGATCTGGTTTGATGCGATTGAACATACGAAGGCCTGGGAGATCTGCTTAGCTCCAGTGCAGGTCCTAAAATCTTGAGGTTCGTAGGCGTGCCAGTCAATTTGACCCCACAATTGACAAGGAGAATATTAGCTCAGGGATTCAATCGGCCAATAAGAATCCTGCTAGCCAATTGCCGAAGGAATGCTTGAGCATCGGCTAAAAGCCGATGATAAGACTTTGTCCGGGCCCCAGCTGTCCGCGCCCGGGTCTCGTACCCGTGCCCAGGTCCTCGCTCGTGCTCGATCCCGGGTCAGCAGCAATTGCACATCGGCTATCGGCCGATACGGACTGATGTAGGCCCCTTGTAGCCGATGGCCGATGGCACCTGTGTATCGGCTAGGAAACCGATAACGCTATAAGCAAATAGATAAGCTGTCAGTATAACGTCTACATCGGCTAGAAGCCGATGATAAAATAGATAGGCAGAATAGTAAGCTAGCCGACTGCCAAGGAAACGCATGTGCGTCGGCTAAAAAACCGATGATAATATAGATGACCAAAATAGTAAAGATAATACAGTTGGCTTTATAAAAAGATAACCTATCGGCTAAACACTCCGATAGAACGTCGCATATACACCGATCGGCTCGACAAGGATAAATCTATTATTATCAATCTAGTAGTTCAGACCTAACTGATGCAGCACAGATTAATAATAATAAAGGAACCTCAACAAGCCGATAGACCTAATGCAACTGTGATGTAATAAGATAACTTATCGGCTATACATTCCGATAAGACACTTGCGCAAAAACCATCAGCCTAGCAGGAACGATTTATCGCTGGCAGCTCAGTAGGTCGGACCCAACCGATGCAGCACGAACTGATGATAATCGCCCCCAGTAAGCTGATAAGATCTACGCACGCGTGATGTGGTATACCTGATCGGCCTAAGAGGTCGGACCGAACCGATGCAGCCGTAGACAGGGCAGATACACCTGGGTAAGGGGTGACGAGTCTTACCCTCTCGTAGGAGTTCGGACCTAACCGATGCAGCCCCGCTCGAGAAGCAAGAACCCGTCGAAAGGGTGGCGATGCGCCGAATTTGATTGATCTGTGTGGATAATTTACAAGGTGCCCGGGCGTACGTATTTATACCCCGAGTTACATGAGTCCTTATAGGACACGGAACAGGACTTTCCTAACTAGAAAAGGAAAACTAACAGACCTGATCGGACAAGAGATCAGGTTTCCTAAAAGATAAAACTATCTAATAGATAAGATAAATAACTGCCATAACATGGTCTTCACGATTCCTTCCAGGCTTGGTCTCTTCCAGATGAGCTTCCATTGGCTGACATGGCTTCTTTCCTTAACCGAACATGGATATGAATCGTGCCAAATTTTGGCGTTAACAACTGCTCCTCCTTTGTCTCAGCTCTATTGGACGAACGCAGGAGGCGGAAGGGGGAAATAACGCGCAGGCGAGTGTGCGAAGGGATTTTATAGGGGCGGTTAAAAACCGCCCTCCCCCAGGGCGGCGAATGGCTAAAAACCGCCCTCGCCCAGGGCGGCGAATGCAAATTTGCATTCTGCCCCTTGCAGTTTTGCCGGCCTCATGGGGGGTCCGTGAGGCATTCGCCGCCCTGGACCACGGCGGCAAGCCCACATGGCCCCCCGGCTAACGGCGGCCCACGCCCCCGACGGCTAGGCCTAGTGACGCCGCCGTGGGCCCCGGCCATTTGCCGTCCTGGGCCACGGCGGTTTTTAAATACCGCCCTGGCCCACGGCGGTAAGAGGGTATTTCTGTAAAAAAAAAGAAAATTAAAAATTAGTTTTATAAATTAAAAAAAAAATTAAATTAGTAACAGTAAAAATTCCCGTAATAATATCCTGCAGGTGGGTCGGGGGAAGGAGCAGCTTGTTTTCGTGGGCTTGTTTTCGTCCTCGTGTTGCTGCACATGCTGAAGCCCAAGTTAATATGGCCCATACTGACTAGTGGACTGACAGGTTGGGCCCACATAAGGAGGTGAATATCTTGCTGGTGGGCCATGTTAAAGCCTAGCTTAACGTGGCCCACGTGAGAGTGTGATAGTAATATCTTGCAGGTGGGCCAGGGAAGGAGCAGAGTGCTTTACCGATCCAACCGTTTAGATCCGATCCGATACGTCGGCGGCGGTGGCGGCGGCGAGATGGACTTGCCGGCGAGCCGCGGGCGGTGGCGGAAGCAGAGTGCCCGGTCGCACGTGCCCCTCCTCGTGGCTGTGCTAGTGCTCCTCATCCCGGCCTCCCTCCTCCTCTCCTCCGCCTACTCCCTGCTCCGCTCCATCATCCCCTTCTCCACCTTCGGCGGCGGCGGCGGCGGAGGAGGAGGGGGCGGAAAATGTGGGCGGTCGCCGGAGCTGGAGGGGGAGAGGTTCCTGTGGTACGCGCCACACAGCGGGTTCAGCAACCAGGTGGGCGAGCTCCGGAATGCCGCGGTCGCCGCCGCGTTGCTCAACCGCACCCTCGTCGTGCCCCCGGTGCTCGACCACCACGCCGTCGTCCTCGGGAGCTGCCCCAAGTTCAGGGTCTCCGACCCTGCCGACCTCCGCGCCGCCGTATGGGACCACTCCATGCAGCTCCTCCGAGAGCGGAGGTAAAATTCACACTCCCCACTCCCCAGTGGGATGAGTTAATCCTAGATTACTCTCTTTGCTTGCTAATGTTACAGTAATGTAAATTTCCTGGTTTTCACAGTTTCCACCATAGATTATCATATTAGTTATGGAACTTCGACACAAAACCAAAACATTTATTGTAACTTTTGATCGGTTTAACTTGCAGGTATGTAGCCATGGGTGACATAATTGATCTATCCCCGATAAAGGCTATGGTTAGGACGATTGATTTCAGGGTGTTTGTCTCGTTGTGGTGCGGTGTAGACATGCGCAAGACTTGCTTTTCTGGTTTGTGCTGTGCTGTTTCCGGTGGTGGATCACTGTCAGGTGATTACGATAGATGCCGATCGATGCTGTCTGGTTTAGGAGGCAGCGAAAATGGCTGCGTGTATCCTGTCCAGAATGACTGTCGAACAACGGTCTGGACATATCAGGAGAACAATGATGGGGCACTGGATTCATTTCAACCAGACGAAGAGTTGAAAAGGAGGAAGAAGATCTCATATGTTAGGAGGCGCAAAGATATGTACAAGGCTTTAGGGCCTGGTTCTGAAGCTGAGGATGCTTCCTTGTTGGCATTTGGGACACTTTTCTCAGGTCCATACAAGGGATCAGAGTCATATTTTGATATCCACAAATCACCAAAGGATCATCGACTACAGACAATACTTGAGAAAGTTGAGTTCCTCCCTTTTGCCCCTGAGATCGTTGCTGCAGGTAAGGAGTTCGCCAAGAACAAGATCAAGGAGCCATTTCTTTGCACACAGCTAAGGCTGTTAGATGGTCAGTTCAAGAATCACTGGAAAGCTACATTTTCTGCCCTCAAGGAGAGGTTAAAAGCTCTTGAGTTGGAAATGAAGAAAAACAAGGGTAGTAGCCCTATTCACATGTTCATCATGACTGATCTTCCACCAGCTACCTGGTCAAAGACCTACCTTGCAGATGTCGCAAAAGATGGGAGATATAAATTGCACACCCTGAAGGAAAGTGATGAACTAGTGGTGCAGACTGCAGAACGGCTCATGGCTGCTGAACATGGTTTGAGGTCTGGATTTATTCCCCAAAACATAGAGAACACAAGGAAAGATTGTGATGCAGTTCAACTACCAGAAATTTTGTTATATGTCGAAGAATCTGTCTGTAGCTGCGCATCACTAGGATTTGTGGGGACTGCTGGATCAACCATAGCAGGAAGCATAGAAACAATGAGGAAGAACAATGTCTGTAAATTGTAAAACTGCACACATCCTTCGAGCAAGCTGCCTGAAAAAACTAACCACCGTTACTTGACTCATTGACTGTACATAGCATTGTGGGAGCCATTACACAACAGAAGCTGAATCCTTGAGATCTTCCAAGCCAAATGCAGGAATGACTGCTTGCGTATGAGAAATGAGTTTTGTGCTCTGGTTCAATTAACCTTTGAGCATCTCATTGGAAATTATAGCATATAATGCTGAAAGCCCATGCTTTTTTCTTTTTCAATTGACTGGAAAGCACATGCTGTAAGTTTGCATACATTTATTTATTTTTGGTTTGTAATGTATCCTGTATCCTCAGAGTTTATGTCCTGAGGACAGTGATAGCTTCTAGGAAAAATTGCTCGAATCAAATAGCTTACTTTGGTCTATTCACCAAACATCCTGTTTGTGGTTTGCAAATCCATGTCCAAACACTACTGAGCAGTGAAGCAGATACATGCGCAAATTGTGGATCATGTTTAGCAAGGCAGTGAAGCATTGATGTCACAGGGATGCATGATGTCAAGTAAAATACAGACTATCTTGATCTCTTCAGCTGTCAAGCAACAACACCACAGAGCCAGAAGTTCTCCTTGCCTCGAGATCCACGTGCGCACGAGCCGCCTCGTTAAGCGGGTAGACATGGTTGACGCGGACGCGCAGCACCCCAGCCATGACGCCGGCGAAGACCTCGCCGGCGGCGTGCAGCAGCTCGTCGCGGGTGGTGGTGTAATGCCTCATGCCTGGCCTGCCCAGGAACAGGGACTTCGGAGCGAGATCACTCAGTGGAACGTGGTCAGGCCTGCCTGAAGACTGCCCATAGGAGATCATGCATCCACGCCGCATCAGGCACTCCAACGATCCCTTCACAAACAGAGTTCAGACAGAAAAATTATTCAGTTTCAGGCAGCTGATTTACTTCATGTCAAGTCTATGATTCAACATTAAACCCAATTTTCATGGCAATGTTTTGTCAAGATCAAAGAATGTGATATCTGTGAGGTATCGCAAAATGAGAAATGGTGGTTTTACCTTGAAGGTGTCCTTTCCAACAGCATCATAAACGACACGAACACCTTTCCCTAACGTGATTTCAGCAACTCGGGCTACGAAATCCTCCTTGGTGTAGATGATCACATGGTGGCACCCGTCTTCAGCTGCTTGGGTTGCTTTCTCTTGTGTTGAAACGGTCCCAATGACAGTAGCACCAAGGGCATTTGCCCACTGGCAAAGGAGAGAGCCAACTCCACCTGCAGCAGCATGGACAAGGACAGTATGGCCTGCCTGAACCTGCACAAAAGACCAAGATGGATATGTCTCTGAGTTGCATTCTGAAATCAAAATCAGTTGATGTTTTGTTTCGTGCAAATCAAAATCACATTACTGCCTTGAATCAGTTGCTGTATTGTGTACTCTGAAATCATGGACTTTGTACTAAATTACTGAATCAGCTTAGCAAAAAACAGTCAACCTTAAAGGCTTGTCTCACAAGAACATATGTAGTCATTCCCTTGAGTAAAACAGATGCTGCAGTAATGTGGTCCACTGAAGGAGGTATAGGGATAGCCAATACTGCCGGGATAATCTGTTCTTCAGTGTAAGTGCCCATTGGAGTATCAGCATAGCCAACGACATCACCAACTTTGATACCTGTTACCCCAGGGCCAACTGCAGACACCACTCCTACTGCTTCCTTGCCTGGATGAACACAAGTCAATGCTCCAAGAATGAGATCATTCTGACCAGGTATAATAGGCTAATAGTTAATCACATTTTCTACAAGTCTGACAGTTCATTTACAAATGGATCAGCGTGACCTTGCCTTTTCGGTACACCATTTAATTCCTGATAAATCCAATTGAGTACTCATTAGCTAAACATTTCCCTTTGTGTTTTTAGTTTTGCTAATAGTCGCACTGCTTGTTATAATTCGGTGCTCAGCTAGTACAAACAACACAAAGAGCTTAATTCAGGGGAAGACAGAGTTCTGTTCAAGCATAAACATTTATTCTACCAAGTCTGATTCTTCATATGCAAATGGTGATTGGCTAGTGATTGAGAAATCCTACATAGAAATTACAAGGCTGAAAAGTCTTTTATCACTGTTTACTGCTGGGACAACTTTCCCAGTGAGTGAAAAGCGATAGAAGACTGAAAAGTGGTATTTTTCCCTTAAGCCTACCACTGTACTTAATCTCAGATGGCAACCAAGAATTTTCTCTGGGCCACGAACTAACATTAGATTTAACAAAGTAAGTTGGAATTTTGTCATCAGAATCCCTACACACCAGATCTGAAAGCATTCAACACATTACTACGATCAATGGACAAGGTGATGATAGTAAAATACTAAAATCCATACCAGGAACAAACGGGAGAGGTTCTTGATGGAACCCAGTACGGTAATAAATATCAACATAGTTGACACCAATAGCCTTGTTCTTGATCCGGATCTCCCCCTCATCAGGCTCCCCAATCTCCACCTCTTCCCAAGTTAGCACCTTGACATCAAGAGAAGGACTGCTTACTCCCACATGGATTAAATTTGCAGGAGATCAATTATAAGGACAAGGAAATTAAATGGAATTTTTTTCTTGGTGTAGAAGAACACTTACCTCTGGACCACCAAGCTTGTGGACTCTAATTGCCTTCACCTTCATTCCCTGGAAGCACTCAGAGGCAAAAGCTGGATGTGTTGATGAGTTTATTGAGTAGAATTCCTGAAAACTTGTGGGTTCCTACTTCCTACTTCCTAGCAGTAGTATTCTGGTAGTTCAGCAATAAGCAGTTCCTGGTGGCTTCTCTACAACCTACATGAGAGAGAAAATTCTATCATACCCCAAATTTGGGGCTGGCACCACCGATCAATAATCCTTTAAGGGTAGTGATACAACATGTTTTGCTTTCAGAAAACAGGAAATGAATACTTCTTCCGTTCCAAAATACAGCAACTTTTAGTTAAGAATCTGGACAAATAAAAGTTGCTACATTTTGCGACAGGAGGAGCACATTTTTGAGCCACAAAAATACATGGAATCATAAACACAGGATCTGACCACAAGTTGGAGTCTTGAAACTCACCACACCAGTAGCAATAGAAGTAGCGGAAGCAGCCCAAGGAGAAGAAGCAGGGGACAGCTTCGTCGGGCGCAGGAGCCGGCCGGGCGTTACCTTCTAGTTCTAGGTGTAGCGCGACGGCGACGCTGGCCGGGCCCTGACCGCCATGGCTGCCATCTTCGAGTTGGAGCTCTCCATCCCGATGCCAGCTCAGCATCAGCAGGCCGGACGCCCTGTCGCCATGGCTCGTGCTCGCGCAACTCCTAGTTCCCCACCTCGAGGACCAAATCGGCACAAGATAGCAGCGAAACGGGCTAAAACCGCATGCTACTCGTGGAAGGTTGGTAAAGCGAAAGCAGCCGTGCAGCTCTGTGTTTATATGAGTCTTGTTTTTCCAAAAAAAAAAAAATCTGCTCAACAGCAGGCCTGCTGTTGTTCTGTAATCTGCAACCCCTTAATAAACTTAGGCCAGCGTCCTTCCAATGCCAATGAGATGGCTACCGCCTAGAGGCATTTAACTATACAATAAATTAGACCTTCTGTTATGTTCTGGTTAATTTTTTCTATATTTTTTTAAAACACGTAACAAATACAAATGTTTATATACACGTGCGCATAATTACTCCTATAAAGACACACGTAAACCCTACTTATGTTCTGTTTTATTTTTTCTATGTTTTTCTGTCAAACACATAACAAACAAAAAGGCTCATATACACACATGCACAAGCACCTTGTGAAGGCATGCACGTATCCCCAACTCTTATGTTATATTCTATTTTATTTTTTCTATCTTTTTTTTGCACGCATGCACAATCATCCTTAGGAAGGCATATACCCACACCCTACCCTCGATGGGTACATTGCACACCACTGAAAGAATAATTACCCGTAAATATGAGCATCCATACTAAGTTGAAAGTTGAAGACTTGAACCTAGATTGACAGGTTCCACTACAAGGAACCTAACCAAAGTAAGTTAAGCTCAATTTGTGTTTTATTATTTTATGTATGATAGTACCCTACGGGTCAAGTGGATACAATCTTTTTTTCATTTCATCAGAATAAATTAAAAAGGAAATTTTTGGAGAATTCATGAACAAGATTTTTTTTTAAAAAAAAGCAGGTACAATGTTAGATAAACCAAGTACCACCTCTGTCCCAAAATATCAGAATTTTTGGCTACGAATCTGGACATATCAGAAATACTTATATTTTGGAACAGAGGTAGTATTTTCTATTGTCTTATGTATAGGTTGGAAAATTCAACTATAACTTGTCCCATATATGTGGCGGGTTGAAATCTCGGGCCCAGTAAAAGAAATGCTTAGGTCTAGTACGAACCACCATCGCTTATAAAAGGCTCATTGCCTTCTTTGCTTCCATCCGCCACTCGTAGCCGCCTTTGCAAATTCTAGGCCATTGTTGGCATGTAACTTCCCCACCATAAACCAAGGAACCCACTTATCTTGGCCCTCTTGCCATTCGGTGGCAGCAGTGGCATTGGCGGCGAAGTTGATTGGATTAGGATTCATGTGAGACGAAATTGGGGAAGGAATAAGAAGGGAAGGGGTGGAGGAAGTCTAAATGATTAGGTGAGGAAGTCTAAGTAATTAGGAGGGTGACTGACGGTGATGATGGGGATCCAACGGCTGTAGCTACCAGAGACAAGTTAAGACAATGTTGTTAGGGAGTTTTTCTAGAGAAGTGAAGAAGGTGGTGGAAGAGTTGGAGATAGGAGGGTGGTGGCTGGCCAGAGAAGTACAACAGGTCTTGCTAGCAGTGGTGGCGGCGAGGTAGGGAATGGTTGGTGATCGCAAGAGATGCCACAGTATTAAGTCTATTTTGAATGTCAGATTACCATCGAATAGTTCATTTTTTTTAGTTTTGTTTGAGGAAAAATTGGCAATTATTAGATAAACAAATCATTTATTTTTTGCCTTTTAATTTCTTTGCTTGGGCAATATTGTGGCAATTCCCAAATATGGGATTATTCTCATCCCCTTCTTTCCCTTCCCATGGCAGACATGCTCCTCACTCGCAAATGTATTGAGAAGATCCATCGCTGGCAACGGGTATCCTTTCAGGGGATTCACCAATTTCCTCGTTTGAGTAAGTTCACCTCAATTGTATCCTAGATCACCACAACCAACTTAATCTCGAGATAGAATATTCCCAGCTTGCATTATCGACAAGGATCTGTTAGCTTCCTGGTGTAATCTAATTGTCTTTTATCCCTTTTTAAAGGTTTGTTATGCTAGATGCACACAACTTTTTAACTGAAAAACTCATATCACCATGGCCTTATTAGGTCATGTTTGGATTGATCATCTACCTTTACACATCCCCAAGGTAGTAGCACACAAAATTCACTAACTGAATCACTTCGATCGATCGAAAGCCCTGGAGAACAGATCAATCCACCCCTTTGCCACGCCAGATATATCTATCCAGCTCATAAGCATCATCATCATCAGTTCATCGCCATCATCATCAATATGCATTATGCAGATCGAGATTACCCTAGTTCATAAGTTTCTCCCAGACTTTACCTACCTAACGCATGCATTTCCAAATCATAATGTTGAAAAGCTAGCTAAGGTAAGCTCGATCACGCATGATCAGAGCTGGCTGGCTGGCTGCAAGCTAGCTAGCTAAGCTAGCTGCGTGCAGAGATGGAAGAAGCCTTTGGCTTTGGCCAGTGCATGCATGCGTGAGGCGACGAGGAGAAGGAAGGAGACGAGACAAGCTTTCCACGTGAGCTCGCCGGAGCGCGGCTAGGTGCAGTGCCGTGTGTCCACTCCTCCGTGCATGCATGCGTGCTCCCGCTTGTCTCGTAGCTGCCACTGCAGCAACAACCTCCTTGGCCTCATGCTTCCCCGGCGAGACAGCTGCCGAGGTGGCCAGCTATTTAACAGCGGCAGCGCCAGCAGCTGGAGCGGCAGCGAGCGTTTCGTTCCGGCGGCCGGCGAGGGAGGAGAGAGAGAGAGCTAGGTAGGCTGCAGGCATGGAGAGCCTTGCGCTGATGATGTTCCACACGATGGAGCGGGAGCTCTTCCACCGGTTGGTCGCCGACCTCGGCCAGGAACCCGGGGCGATGCGGTGGGTGATCGCGCTCTGGCTCTGGCTGGAGTCCTTCGGCCACCACGACTTTGTTCGGCGCGTCGCCGCGCTGCCGGGCCCCGTCGTGCTGCGGTTCGTCGACGAGGCGCTCGCCTGCCTCGCGCGGCTCCCGCGCCGAAGGGCGCAGCGGCTCGCCGCGCTCGCCGCCGCCGGGGACGAGGACCCCGCCCTCCGCCTGCTGCCCTGCACCAACGCGCTCCTCGCCGAGCCCATCGAGGGCGTCGTCTACTTCGACGCCCACCGCGACGAGGTCATGGGCGGCGTCAGCGCCGTGTACAAGAACGTCTGCCGCGTCGTCCTCGATGACGTCTTCTCCCCCGACGACGACGAAGCCGCCGCGTTCCTGCCCAGTAACGTGCGCGACGCGCTCCAGCTCGACGGCCCCCCGCCGCTGATGTACCACCACGCCGCCGTCTCCTCCCCCGTCCACATCGCCCCGTTGCCACCGCCGCCGCCGCCGACCGGGCTGAACCCGATGGCCTCGCCGTGGTTCCCGGTGCTGCAGCAGCACAGCTACAGCCCGCTGCCGGAGGACTACCGGTCGCTGTTCATCACCTTCTCCCGCGGCTACCCCATCAGCTCGGACGACATCATCGCCTTCTTCAACTCGTAAGCAAACAAACTCAAACCCCATGCACGGATACACCTTCTCCGTTGATCTCTTGCCATGCATGATCATCACGTGTGCCAACCCATGTGTGTGTTCATGTGCAGGTTGTACGGGCCGTGCGTGGAGTCGGTGATGGTGGAGAAGGCGGCGGCGGGGCAGCTGCCGGTGTACGGACGGGTGGTGCTCCGGTGCCCGTCGATGATCCGGGTGGTGCTCGACGGCCAACAGACGGCCAAGTTCATGATCAAGGGGAGGCACCTCTGGGCCAGGATCTACGTGCCAAGCTCCAAGGGCAACTGATACCAACCTCTATATGAACTACACTGATAGAATCATCAAGCTGCAGTCAGAGCTAGCCTGAGAGAACACAGCATCATAATCACATAAATTAAGTATGTTTAGCTACTCAAAGAGACAAGTTCATCTGTTGATGTTTGTGTGTCATGCATGTCCAAGCATACTACCTAGCTAGAGCTTTGGACAAGCTTAGTTACATGTTTTGCTTGTCTTATGGAATAATTGAGTGTTCTTCAGTCTGTTTGTCAGTGTCTGTAGTTTGTGCTACGTCTTTGTAAGTTGCAATTGAGAGTGGATGTTACACATGCATGTTGTTGTTACCCTAGTTACGTGCTGCTTATGTTTGTTCAGTTTGGCAATCAGGACAGTCAAATTATAGACGGCAAAGAATGTAGTACTGCTTCATCAATTGTGTTTCATATTGATTGTGTTGTAATACAAAGATAAATGGATACAAGTAATTAATCGCGTCAACCAGCACCAACTTATCCCCTTTTCTCCCATATCACCCAGTAGGATCTCAGTTTATGTCACTTCTTCAAGCTTGAACAGCTGAACAATTTGATCAATCATTGCTTAGAGCTTTGACGCCACAGCATATCTCTGAACGTCATGTTTGTCAGGGAGCCACGGCGTCAGTGCAGCCACCAGCCTTTTGATGTCATCCGAAGAATGAGAAGCACTGAGAGTTATTCGCAACCTGCCAAGGCATTCATGAAAAAAAAATAGAACAGTTAATCTTGGTTGAAACGGGGCCTAGCTTGTTCATAGTATGCCGATGAACATTCGGACCATCTAACATCTGGACAACAAATTCTAGCAGGAATTCCATCTATAGAGAGCAGTGACAAAGAACATTGACTCTTTGAGTACAATTACAGTCGATGATCCCTAAGAACATTTACTGCAAGCTTTAGGTTTTTGTGAAGATTTTCAATGGAAATTAGGATGGAAAACGCCAGGAACAGAGAATTTTCAACCTGCATGAGTTGGGTGGTACTGTGGGTGGTCGAATTGGCGTAACGTGAAATCCAGATCTTAGCATATGCCTGAACTTTCAAAATAAAAAATTATTAGAACACAAAAATATTGATTTTATGAATAAACAAAAAGGGGAGGAAGTGAGAACCTTCCAGCTCTAAGTGCTGCTTTTTCACTTCCAACTACTATGGAAATTATGGGACTAGTTATGTTGAGTTTTGTCAAAGAGGCAAAATACTGCACATGCCTCCAGATCACTGATCTCCGCCATCTCTCCTTCCTTGAGACATAGAGGGCAGCTGAAATTTATTGATTCTGTTTAGAAACGAGCCCAGATATTTAACAAATGGCATACTTTCACAGTGAGTTAGAAGTGTTTTTTATTAAAAACTCTTCATTAGCACTGACGAATGTGATAGATAAACATGTTATGCCCTTCCTTGTGAAAAGCAAGGTAACATAAAAGGTTGGTGGAAATCAATACTGGATGCACAGATCACTATGTTAAAATTATTAGAATAACTGAGAGTTAGGTGGTTAATTGTGAATATTACCATGCACAGAAGCAACTACTGGCACTGGTAAAGCCGTCGAAAATATGAATGAACGACCTCGCGATTGAATTAATCTCTTCCATCTAGTACTGCAAACAGATTTCAAACTATTATTCCTTACAAAAATCAGAAAATATCAAGAGAGATTATGTCATGCACCCAAAATGAAGAGAAGCCATAAAGCATTGAGTGTTGAAACTCCTGTGTTGCGATACATTTTGACTATGTACAATGCTGCATATTTGCATGAGACGCTAGCTTCTATTTATTGAAAGCATGAGGCTCTGCAGTGCAAATTTCTCAACCAACTTAGATGACATGACCAAGACCCTGATTAATAATATTGTGTGGTCTCAGTTTCTATTAACATCAATCACTAAGCGCATAGCATAATTCTTAATTTGTAATTATCAGTGCCAATAAGTTACTCGGAATGGCAACACATACACAAAATATTTGCAGTCATAAGTTTGCAACTAGAAGTTCCAGCCTGACCCAAGCATTCGTTCAAACATTACCCGAAGACCTTCATGTGCACATTGTGCTATTTACATATTAGCAAGTAGGTTCTGTCTCAGATACTTCGTGAAGTCTGTTACTTTAAGGCATGCGTGATTCATTTCCACAGTTTACTATGCATTATAAGCAGTTCTTGCGTGGCAGATAATATGCATATGACCTATAGTAGATTACCTGCATGCTATAAAACCACCCTGGCAGCCAGCAGCCTTACTTAAGGTGCCAACGCTTATGTCAATTTCATTCTCACATTCAAACAGCTCAGGTGCACCACCACCATTCTCACCACAAACAAGTGTTCCATGTGCCTTGAAAAAGAAAATTGAGACATAACTTGATTACTGTTAGCCCTGAAAAAATGTATTTCAGGGGAGATAAAAATACTAACATCGTCGATGACCAACAAAAACCCATACTTTCTGCGTAACTTGACAAGCTCAGGCAACGGAGCAAAATCACCATCCATGCTGAACAGGCTGCATTTTATCAATAAAAAGATCTTCTGAGTTTGGTATGCTACCCACTGATGCAAAAAATAAATGCTTCTTGAATGATGAAATTTACTTGGAAATATAACTTACCTATCTGTGACAACAACTTTCTTTTCCATTGAGCAACTTGACCTGCATGTGTAATCACAAACATGGTTCATTACTATATCAATTAGTGCTTAAATTTGGTATATTCTGTCCGGAAAGTGAAAAACATACAGCAAAAATTCAAGATGGGACATATCACAGTGCTTGTAGACAAATGCTACCACTTCTTGCTGTCGCTCAACAAGGCGAATCCCATCAATGATCGAAGCATGGTTCAGAGCATCTGAGAAAACTGCTATTCTCTCGTCCTCCGCAGGTTTTCTCCCAACAGCCAAAAGAGAGCTGATGTTTCCCAGAGCCGTCATTACAGCCATATTGGCAGAAAACCCAGTGGGGCAAAGGAGGCAATCCTGTAGAAACACTTTAGTAAGGATAAGCAAATATACAATTGTTTCTTTCTTTTAACGAGACACAAGTGGTTGCTTGAATTCAGAATACAACACTAGACCTCCTTTTTCTTCAACTCTGCCAATGATTCCTCCACCATTTTGTGATAGGTAGTATATCCGCAAATCAACGCAGATCCTCTTGGGCCCATGCCATACTCTTGAGCTGCCTAGCAGACACGACTGAACGTTAGCAAAATCAACCACTAAATCAGTATACTCGATAGATCAAACTAGGAGGAGTCGATTATATGCCCCTCCAAGGATTCCCCCCAACCCCGCGCCTCTCTCCCTCCTCTCTCTTAGTGAAACATGGAGGTGCAAATCCTAGAATGTCAATTTCCCACCAAACAATAGCCATTAACATAGATACAGAACAGGAGCACCTTCACTGCAGCATCGCGAATTGCTGGATGCGAACTGAGGCCCATGTAGTCATTCCCGGAGAAAAGAATCAGCTTCTCACCCACCTCCTCTTCTTGGCCACTCGCCTCACCACCTAATCAAACAAAACAAACCATGAGCAAGTCTGGTAGAGTTGCGGCACTTGAAACTATACTAGGGAACAAGAAAACATAGTTTTTGAGAAGAGTTTTCTTTGCATTAGGACACAGGAAAAACTAGAACAGATTATTCAGGCTTATCTCGTATGCAATCGTTGGGAGCAGAACAAAATTGGAAATTTGACAAGCATGGAAGCAAAGCAGAAGGTACAAAAAATGGGACCTTCAGCTAGCCATTGGTGGAGTGTTGCGCGGTCGAGCCGGATCTCGACGGCGGCGCGGTCCCAATGGCCTGGGCCGGGGAGGGTCCCCGGCTGCGCGGGCGGCGGCGCGAGGGCGATGGGGCGCGTGGCGCGCAGGAGGCTCCTGGACGCCAGCCTCGCGAGCGCGGTGTCCACGAGCACGTCCCACTGCGCCATTCCGTCGAACGGCTAGGGGGCTAACTGCTGCCTCGTCGCGGGTGGGGGCGGAGAAGACGAGGCAGAGACGCAGAGGCAGATAGGCGCGTGAGTGACGGCGGGTGGTTGGCCCACCCGTCAGCGACCAAGGAGGCCGCCTGGTGGCCCTTCCCTACGCTTCACGACAAGCTCTCGCCTTTCTGAGCGGCAACGCCTCTCACATTCGACCACCACTACTCCTCGTCTCGTCCATCGCCGGCGCCATCGCTGCCCGCAGACCGCTCACGTCCGCGACGGCGACAGAGGCGAGGGGAAGCGAAGCAACAAGGGGTCGGGAGATAGAGACGCACAGAGTCCCATCCTCCGGCAGCAGCGCCGCCCAACAAGGAGGAGGCTGCGGGATCCGGCGAATGACTTGGTGCGCCGCCGCCGCGGCGGATGCAGCCGGCGACGAGGGCGAGGGTTGGTTAGAGATGTCCAAATGGGCCGTACCCCGTCGGACCGGTCTGGGCATGGTGCTACAGTAACCATGCCGGGCAGGCCCCGGCAAGGTTGGCTGTGGGTCGTGTCGGTACAGCCGAGTAGTCGTGCCGTGTCTGGGCCAGCGGTGCGGCACGGCGGGCCGGCACAGCATGGTCCGTGGACTGTAGTGGGCCGACACGGCCTGCCCGGAGGGCGGCGGCGGAGGCCAAGGCAGGCGTCGGCAGCTGGGAGGCTGCCGGCGCGGGAGGCGGTCGAGGCCGGGGAGGCGCCCGGGCGCCGGCGAAGGCCGAGGCAGGAGCTGGGAGGACGCGGGCGCGGGAGGAGCCGGCCGTCGGCCGGGAGGAGGCGTCGGGAGGAGGCGGCCGGGAGGAGGCGTCGGGAGGAGGCGGCCGGGAGGAGACGTCGGGGAGGAGGCAGCGGAGCCGAGGAGGCCGGGAGGAGGCGATGGGAGGCCGAGGCAGCGGGAGGAGGCGGAGGAGCCGAGGAGGCGGCCGGGAGGAGGCGGCGAGAGGAGGCGGAGGAGCCGAGGAGGCCGGGTGCGGGAGGAGGAGGCAGGCAAGGCGACCGTTGCACTGCAGTGACTGCACATCTGCCTGTTGCGACACTGTATATACAGATGACCGTTTGCTACAGTGTTCGACCGCGTTGGCCCAGTAGAAATATTGCTGAACGAATTTCTAGAGTTTGTGAGGATTTTAGCATCACAAATAAAATATTTGTAGCAACTCTAGATAATGCAGCTGCAAATTCCAGAACAATAAAATTTTTGCAGCCTTTATTCAATGTTTATGCTGAATCATTTTTTTACATCAACGTTGTGCTTGCCATATTATTAATCTTATAGTTAAATCCGGTTTTAAAAGAGTAGCTGTATATCTCGATTCTATTCGTGAAGCCATAATATGGCTGAATGGTTCTAATCCTCGACTTGTGATCTTCAAGCGATTCTACATCGCTTCGGACAAACGTCCATGCAAGTTCCAAACGAATGCGGACTATCGGTGCAACTCGACTTATTTGATGTTGAGACATGTCTTGTCTTACAAAATATACTAATTGTTTTCTTGCAGTCCAAGAATGTTGTTAGCAGTGACGGACAACTGCTACTGACAGACAATCTTGACATGTTGTAGAAAGGTTTTATTACTTTCTTGAAACATTTTATGATGCAACTGTTATTTTGTCTGGTGTTTACTATCCAACTGCTAATTTAATTTTGCATAAAATTTTTGAGATTGCCACTTTATTAAAAGAATATGAAGATGACCAACTACTAGGTCATGCAGTATTTCACATGAAACAAAAATATCTTAAATACTGGAGGGACATTCCATACTTGTATGTTTTTCCATTTATTCTTGATCCTAGGAGTAAAATACGGGGGTTTCTAAATATTTTAAATCTTATTGGGGATGCAATGAATATTGATTACACTAACTACTATTCTGATTTTAAGACAAAATTGTATGAAGTATTTTGAAAGTATGAAACTAAGTTTCAAGGAGTTCGCATGCAAAGAGCCACACCTGTCCCTGTCCCAGGTAAGAAGAAATTACAGTGGACCGAATTTGGTGTGGTTCCTCTTCTTCTTCAAGCACCGGTGGTGGAAATTCGGCCGCAGCAAGTCCTACACACGCTTCGCTTGAAGCTCTTGACTTCTTGAGCTGTCCACCTACTTGGACAGCGACTCGATCAACCAGGAAGATCTCAACGTTCTTCAATGGTGGAATGATCACAAGATCCAATATCCCGTGCTCTCAAAGCTAGCACGGGATGTGTTCACGGTGCATGTGTCTACGGTATCATCCGAATCGGCCTTCAGTCTTTGCGGAAGAATTATTGAGAAGAAAAGAAGAAATCTCCACAGTGAGGTGGTAGAAATGCTACTTACGGTTAAAGACTGGGAGCTAGCTAAGTAACGTGTCCAACACACCACGGAGAACCAAGATTTGGCTGAGCAGTTCAAAAATCTTTACCTACAAAATGAGGAACTAGAGTAATCTTTTTTATTTTTGAGTATTGACCTTTAGCTGTACTCTTTTTTTTTGTCATGGTTTTCTCAAAATTGAGTTTTTACATGACAGAGTTTTTAATGAGACAGCTGTGTAATATTAAAATTAATAAAGGTTATTACGCAATTTTCCCCTATATCTATGTAGAATTAAATTACATAACTATATATGTTTTTCTATTTTGCTTGTTTAAAAAATATGAAAATTTCCTCCTCTAATATCATCAAAAAAATACCCTCATATTTTTTTTACTCATCTCAGATAATTTTTTTTATATTTTTTCATATTTTTTTACAACTCCTCTAATTTTTTCCAATTTTTAAATTTTTTTTCCTTTTTTACTCATCTCAGTCACTCTCACTCAGTCAGTCGGGAGTCGGCTACTCAGCAGCCACTCCTGCCCAGCGCCAGCGGAGGGCGGCAGGCGGAGGGCGGCGGAGGCCGGGGAGGCACGCGGGAGGCAGAGGTGGCGGCGGCAGGCGGCGGTGTGCAGGCGGGGAGGCGGCGGCGGAGGGCCGCTACAAGAACCGTGCCTACACGGGCCGTGCCGGACCGTGCCTCGGGCCGTGCCGGCCCGGTCCGCCCGTTTGGCCACCTATAGGGTTGGTCGAGGACGAGGCTTCGCGAGGCACATGGGCCATCTTGATCGGACGGCTATCAGTTGTCCTCAGAGCTACTCAGATCGTAATTTTACAATTCAGCCCTGTTAGCGATCCAAGTTTTTGCTAAATAAGTTTGGGCCGAAACGGGATATCGACCACGTGCGGCCCAATCACGGGATTGTGAATTACATGCGGTAGGATTTGGAAAAAGTCCACTTCTCTCGACCATAGGTCAGTTTCATTTATGTCCCTTAACCGTAAAATTAAGTATAGAGTATTAAAACTAGTGTAAATCGAGTCCCTCGACGGTTTGGACGACGATTTCATCCTACATGGTATCTACGTAACGTGTTGACTTGGTCTTCATCCGACTTGACACTACGTGACAAAACCATCAGCAAAAAGTAAAAAAAATAATACAGTGGGACTCACATATAAGTAGCCATCTCATCTTCTTCCTCCACCCCCTCTTCTTCCTCCTCTTTTCCCCTACCCTATTCTCGAGATCCTAAGCATGCGACGCCCACCACCGTGCCTTCCTACTCCATCCCCTGCCATGCCGCCTGCCCGCCCAGCGCCTCGGCCTCATTGCAGCACCTCTGCCGGCAACGATTGAGAGGAAGGCCTCAAGCTCGGGGTCAGCAGTGCATCGGCGCTGAGGACGATGACAAGAGCACACCGACGTCAAGGAAGCCGAAGGAGAGCGGATCCAGCGTCGATGCCGGTGTCGTCGGCCTTCCTACCTTGCTGTCGCCAGATCCGAGGGGTGGCATGCCCCGGGTGACGATGATGACGGTGGCAACGGATATGTGTTCTTGCCGCGGCATTCGATGTTGCTGGATGGTGGCGGCCAAGTGGAGGAGGAAGGGGACGAGAGCTCTGATGATGAGGAGGATGATGCAATGCCGGGTGGGGAGACAGGAGGTGGCGGCGGGATCTGGATGATCGTGGACGCCCCGCTATCACGCAAGAAGGCTCGGCTCGTCGACCTGATCAGATTGCCACCGCCACCGCCATGCGCAGGGCCATTCGTGGGCATGGGCCAGAGGGGCAGCCACCTAGGGCCCACGACAGTTAGGATATACCATGTATAACTAGTTTAGGCTAGTTAAAGAATGAGCAACTACAATTAAAAATATTTATGTGAAAATCCTAACCGCCATGCATATATTATTCTGCCTAATTCAATAATTCCTTCCTACATCTTTTTAGAAAAGTTGCAAGTATTTTATCATATCATCCATATAGTGTTCGTAATGTTACCCTCTCTAATGCTCGCCACTAATAAAGAAGGGCCTAATTTAATTTATTCTATTCCACCGAATTTGCATTAATTGATTTATAATAGGAATATTCAAAATCTATTTGTATGAACACACTGTTTTCAAGAAATGTCAAGCTTGACTGGTTCATGAATATATCCCACACAATAGTCATACAATTGAAAACAAGTGTGAGATCATTCTTTTAACTTGGCTATTAGTTTGCCTTTTGTGTTTTAAATTAGTTCTTACCATTTCAAATAAAGCTAAGAGAAGAAGATAGAGTTTTGTAATTTTGGTAGGTTCAAGTGAATTTTTTTCTTCCTGCCAGGTTGTCATTACTTTATTATTATATTTATAATTACATGGCGCTAAAGTAGATGCTTTTAAATAGTGAGGGCCTCTAACTTTTACCTCGCCCTGGGCCCTCAAAATACCACGAACGGCCCTGGCCGTGCGGCGTGCGCCACAAGAAGATCGGGAGCGAGGAGGCTGTGCAGGCGAAGAACAACAAGGGCTGCAGGTTCATCGACGGCGGCGAGCTGGAGCCGCGTCCTCCCGTGCGCGGCAAGAAGAGCAGGGGCCCTGGCCGCGAGGCGAGCGATGGCTCGCACCCGGCGGCTGATCGGCAAGAACCGGAGGGAGCTTCCAAGCGCTTCGTCTGCAACATATGCGGGAGGTGCTTCTGCAGCTACCAGGCGCTCGGCGGGCATGTCCTTGGCCACAAGAAGAAAGCCAAGGACGAGCCATTGCCGTCACTGCGCAAGACGAGACGATGACGACGGTGGCTGTGGCTGCAGTAAGTCAAACGCAAAACTTCATTACCGGCAGCAATGGGCAAGGTGAGCGTGGATGCGATGGCGACGGCGGCCACGGCGACGAGGAGAACCCCGTCGACGACGAAAGCCGCGGTCACGGTAAGGCGAAGACGGCCTCTGCCATTGACGCTGTCGAGGATGCGGACCACAAGGTCACCCATGGTGATGACGAAGAGAATGACAAGGTCGGCGCCGTTGCACCAAACCACTAGAGTCTTTTTTATTTTTTGAGAGACTTACATGCGGGCCTTCCTTTTTTCTCTTTTTCTATTTTTTAACTCTGATGCTACTTAAAAAACACGTATGTGGCGCCACATCAGGAAAAGATAGGGTCATTGTGTCAGGTAAACACCACGTCAGTTAAAATTACCTTGCAAACCGTCAAGAGATGCAAGATGAATTAGTTTTCATAGTTGAGGAAGCTTTTGTACAAGTTTTATGGTTAAGGGACGTGAATTAAACTTGAGCGATAAAAAATGGACTTCTTCGGTAAGATTTCGACTTTCGTGCGGCTCATTATTATTGGGCCGAATCTGACTTAGTGCGGCCCGTGTTAGTTGGCCAGTAACGGGATTTCAATCACGTCGGCCTAAGAATGGGATCGCGAGTTTCGTGCGGGGGGGCATTTTGACGAATTTTTTTGATTTTTATATTTATTTATTAAAATATTTGTAAAAGTAGATTTTTGTTTGAAAAAATTACAAAAATAGACTCCCACCGCCCTCTGGGAGGGCGGTTTTTAAAAATCGCCCTCCCAGAGGGCGATTTAATGACGTGGCTGACGGCAATCGGGCTCCCGGCCGACGGCAAGGGGACCGCCTGCAAATTGCGCGGCCGAGGGCACGGACAGGGGCGCGGGCGCGGGCCGCGGGGCGCGGGCGCGGCGCGGCGGCCGAGGCCAAGGACGCGGGCGCAGCGCGGGCCGAGGCCGAGGGCACGGGCACGGGCGCGGGCCGAGGACCGGCGCGGGCGCGGGACGCTGACGCGGCCGAGAGGCGCGTCCCGCCGCCCGCGCCCCCCGTCCGCGGGCGCGGGCGCGGGGCTGAGGACGCGGGCGCGGGGCGTTGACGCGGGCGCCCGGATGTATTTTGCAGGCGGCCCCCTTACCGCCCTCTGAGAGGGCGGTTTTTGGGAAGCCGGGGGCCCGCCTGCAAAATGACTGACGGCAGTCGGCGGGGGGCCAACGGCCGTCAGCCACGTCATAAAATCGCCCTCTGGGAGGACGATTTTTAAAAATCGCCCTCCCAGAGGGCGGTGGGAGTCTATTTTTGCAAATTTTTCAAACAAAAATCTATTTTTGCAAATCTTTTAATAAATAAATATAAAAATCAAAAAAAATTCCATTTTGACTTATGTGCAGCCCATTATTATTAGGCCGTATTTGACTTGTCTACGGCCCATGTTTGTTGGTCTGTAATAGGATTTCAATCACGTGCCGTGCATGAATGGGGTTGTGACTTACGTGTGGTGGACATTTCGACTTACTTGCGGCCCATTTTAGCTGGGCCAGGAATGGGATTTGGATTACCTGAGGCCTAATAACGGCCCAACGTTCGCTGGTGGTGAGGCGCGGCTGAGCCAGATCACGTGGGCCACATTCTTACCTTTGGGCAGTCTCAGTGGCCCTCAGCATTGCTCGTATTTTGGGCCGATTATCACTCGGCAGCTGATGGGCTTTGGAGCTCAAAAAAATTTGGCTTGACACTGTAGGCTACTGCAAACGATGTACTACTGCTCATCATTTTTTATACTACTACTTAATTAATTATGCATTGTTCTCCAGCGCATAATTAATTGGCTGATATATGCAGCTTAGCTTATCATAGTACTCTCTCGGTCTTAAAATAAAAAATCTAGTGCTAAACGTGACACCTTTCTATCCAAATTTATAGTATTACAATATGCCATATTTAATATTAGGTTATTTTAAAACAGAGAAAATACCTAACAGTTGGTATTCACTGGCACTGTTCATCTAGGATGTCGCCAAAGATGCAGCTACGCTAGCTACCGCGAGTACCAGCATGATGAGTAAAAACGCAGCAACCAGCCGTCTAGCGCGAATGCGTGTACATTGGTAGCTTGCGTACACACATAGATAGATCAGCGGTGCGTGCGTACGCACCGAAATCTGAATGAGCAAATCAAAGCCTTGCCGTGCCGATCGCCTGATGCCATCCTCGCCGGCGGACGATGTCAGATTTTCTCATGTCAACCCACCCTGGAGTCAGCTTGATAACAGTACACTCCCTCCGTCCTAAAGTAAATAGATAGATAACTGAGTTTAAACTTTATCTTAAAATAAGTTAATTTTGTTACAATGTCACCTAATAATCGAGAAGTTTTATCTCTTTAATAACTCTTATATACCCACTTATTAATACTATTTTTATATTAATAAGGGAGACTCTGGTTATTTCCCCTGCTTACTAAAATTATCTCAAGATGAGAGGGATGAATTATCTTTTATTTTCATCCGTTGGATCACTTTGATTCACCGCATCAGATTACTTCCTTGCCATATCTCTCTTACCTTCAGTGAGCCCAGCACAATTAACCAAGGCTAGCCGGCCTCTTAGGCTCCCACCAACGGGTGAGCTGCCACCGCTCGCACCATCACGAGAGAACGATTAATTGCTGAGCGAGCATTCAGCGAGAGAAATCTGTAACCGATGTGCACCACCTAGCTAGTAGACAGGAAAGGAACAAATTAATTCGCGGCTTTCGGTTTCCCGGGCTGGTACAGAATGGAATCGCAACCATCATGGCATCACGAGGCCGAGGCTGATCGATTTCTCGCCGGCAGCTCTGCAAGTATGCAGTTCTCTCCCAACATTGCGTGCTTGCTCTTCTCTTTTGTGCAACTCATCTGTCATTCTGTCAAGGTCAACGCTACACGTACGTAGCTGATCTGTAGGTTGGGTTTTGGTGTGTAGAAAGAATACGTTGATAGGATCCATCGCTACTATCCGACCGTGCAGAAACATCATCCCGTCAAGGTTCATATAACCAAAGCAATCTTCAAAACTTCTTCTAGAGAATCTTTCAGAACTTCAATTTACGTTTTGAGGTAAACCAATCCTCATGTTGTCATGTTGGGGTAAGCATGGTGCACATTTTCTATCATCGAGGTTTAGGTCCGTTTGAATTAATTTTAAACGTTGAAGTTTAGGTCTTTGATTCCTTATTCCATCTGTCAGTGTTTGAGATGATTTATTTATCTTCCTTCTAATTCATTCTATATGCAGCTCCACAATAACCAATAATGGTAATTTGGACAACTATTTAGGTTACTGTAACAATTTGTATGAGGTATGATTCATGACCCGCAAAACATTTTCCCTTAATCCTATAAATCTTCTAATGTACTAAGGAAATATCAAATATGAAGAAATTCTTTGGTTTTCTATCTCCAATTGAGCATGATTGTATGAATCTGTTTTGTTCTTCAGGAAAAATATTAAATAGCAGAAATTTATTTATTTTTACGATAGTGAAGTCTAATAGCACATCCGCGCATTCTCTCTTTCAAATTGATAAATAACACGAACACTACATGCTTACTGATAGAAATCAAGTCCCTTATATTTAATTTCAATATTTCGGTAACATTTTTAGCACAATTCATTTATCAAGTTCAATACCATTGGCAGCAAGATGTCCCGCTATAACACGCGAAGTTTCATCTAGTATTACCATACACTGCATCCCTGCAGGGTTTGCAACCAAAACAAGTTTGTGGTCACATCGAATTCGAATATAGTATGGGGGTGCATACTGCATGTACTATACTGTACTCCTCTCTACTGTGCCCTTGAAAAGAAAAAGGGAAGCACTGTGCTCTGTAGTACTCCAATTGATTCTTGAACTAATTGGCTGCATACTCCGCCACGCATAAAGCCACAATGAGTATGCATGGCCACAGTGATCAAGAGTAGAAGGACACAGAAACGAGATGATGAGGTGTACTAGGTGTCCGGCAGCTGGCTTCAATGGACTATTGCAGCATATGCGTGCTAAATAAGCCGGGACGCCATGGCTGGCGCCCGCCCATTGGACCGGGAACCATGCAGCTGCTGGTAGCGACTTGCCTGATGATCTGCAACTGCAACACCGGAGGCGACGCTGCAGCCGCTCGATCGCGCGCCACGCGCCGCGGCGCGGACAGAAACATGCCGCGCACATGGCGTGGCCGCCAGCCCGCGCGCTTGCGCGGCGCGGCGCCGTTCGATAAAGCGGCAGATGCAGCATCACAAGAATCATCCGGACCAAAGCGGTCTCAGAATCTTTTTTATGATTTAAACTTTTTTATTTTTAAAAATAAATGTTCTAGAATTTTATTTCTAAATCTGAACTTTTTAACCACGCTAGTCTCTTGTCACGCCAGATGCTCGTAGCGTGACAGCGTTATTTAGCTGGTGTGACAAGAATTCTGAGCATATCTGTCACGTTAACTGTTTATAGGTATGGTAGTATTATTTGGTCATGTCAGACGGGATGGCGTGGACAGAAGTTTTAGATTTAGAATTAAGTGTCGAGAGTGTTTAGTTTTAAAATTAAAAAAGTTTAAAAAAATAAAAAAAAATTCGCAGTCTCACTGCTGCGGCTGCTGCTTCTGTTTCGGCGCGTCGCCGATACGGTGAGCGCGTTCACCGCACCGGGCACGCACGCACCGGCAACCCCGACACGCCGGCCCTACGCACGATTGCTTCGGCCATTTCCCGGTTGATTTCATTATTTTCCACAGAAAATTGAAGGCCATTGACGGGTAAGACTTGGGAGGTCCACTCTTACCAAGTCGTGCTTACAAAAGATCTGATCTATACCGTTCGTATGACAAGACCGATGTTGATTTAAGACATCAGGATTTGAACTCTGATAAGTGGATCCATGGCTCTAACACGCGGAGTCAGTCTCGTGGTAATTCGTTAATTAACTAATGTTGTAGGTATTCTAGAAGGATGAGGGAAAAATAAAAGCATAACAGTTCATGGTTGCTCACAAAAGAGAATACCAACAAAAAACAATAACAACATGCATCTGGAATCCAATGAAGGGAAAATCCAATGCAATTATGCATACATGGGGTTCACTTGCCACATACATCCAAGGGAGGGAGCAAGCCCAGCATGGCTGCATGCAAGGCAAGCACATTTTTTTTCTCTCTTTTTTTTTCCCTTCCAGAGACAGCAGGGCCTTCCAAAAGCCAGACCTTGGGTCCAGCCATCTCCCTCACCTCCACTGGCCAAATCCATGTGCTCCAATCCCAATGCCATGCCATCCTCTTGTACCACTGGTGGCCACTACTGCCATATGCTGATTTGCCTTGCCTTGATTTCCACTTGCATGGGCTGCCATTTTCACATCTTAACCTGTTCCAGAACCTGCAGTAGTCAGCTGTTGCATTTGTTGTGATCCCTTGAAGGAAGAGATAAGATAAAGAGGCAGCCAGCCAGCAGGGGCCAATGTGGGCAGCAACAAGAAAAGCCAGATGAGTTGTAAAAATTGGGTGCTGCAAACACATGAGAGGGGTGTGTGTGGACTGGTGTGACATGCCTTTAATTGGGGGTGTGTCACCAGCAAGACACCAGGGTTTTGATGAGTACTTGAAAGGAACAAAACATTGAGGAGCCCCTCATTGTGTCCTTGGCTGCCTCCATGCATATATTGCTCCCCTCTAGGGCCAAATGTCAGTGACTAAATAGTCCTCCTCTTCCTCCTTTTGCATGGGCCCATCCCATCACCTTCTTCATTGATATGAGATGAAATGGATGTGGATGCTGATATATGTCCCATGTTACTTGTAGATCAAAGTGGAACACAGGTGTTACACGCGTTTTCCTTTCCTGAAAAACCCGCTGGAATTTCTCTTTTATGACCTATAGTGTTTTTGGTTTCTTATTGACAAATTACATACCAATAATTACAACTAACTCTTTACAAATCATGACGGTGGATAACATGCGGTGCCACTAATTTAACTTATCACTTAGTATAATTTAATACGGTTCCGTCCACCCCGCTCTATAGGACAAACAAACAAGTTTTAGACACACCAGTACCAATTTGATGTTGCAGGCTCACCTACAAATTGGACCAACGAAAGCTCACTATGCATACACTGAATAAACTACCTTTTGTCGCACACGGTTTTTTAAATATGTACCCGCAACCGAAGTTAAACCATATGATGAACGAGTGAGCCTTAAATAAACACGATGACGCTGTGGGGACAACGCGGGGGGCACCAAGCATATATAGGACGGTTTGAGAGCCCCCACAGTTGTTAATCTCCAAGTTAACTTTCCATATGCTCTCCTTGCATTTGGCACTCACAATAAAAACCCCCCTCGCTACGCAGACAAACACAGGCACCACTCCACGGAGTAGCCGCCCGCAAGCAACCCTTCGCTCTCGTTCTCACACTGCAGCTAGCTCGCCATGGCCATGGCTCAGGAGCTCCAAGAAACCTCCTCGTCGTCATCCTCGTCGGCTGCCTCCACGTCCTCCTGCTCCTCCGCCGTGACGGACGCGTCGTCGTCGTCGCCCTCGTCGCCGGCGAGAGCCAATGCCGTGGCCGGGGGGAAGAGGAAGCAGGAGGTGGTAGGAGAGGTGCTTGAGGCTGGCGGCGCGGGAGAGGAGGAGGAGGCGGAAGGAGGGAAGAAGACGACGGCGGCAAACAAGAGGAAGCGGACCAGCGACGGGAAGCACCCGGTGTACCGCGGCGTGCGGATGCGGGCGTGGGGAAAGTGGGTGTCGGAGATCCGCGAGCCGCGCAAGAAGTCGCGCATCTGGCTCGGCACCTTCCCCACCGCCGAGATGGCCGCGCGCGCCCACGACGTCGCCGCGCTCGCCATCAAGGGCCGCGCGGCGCACCTCAACTTCCCCGACCTCGCTGGCGTCCTCCCGCGCGCCGCCTCCGCGGCACCCAAGGACGTCCAGGCCGCCGCCGCATTGGCCGCCGCGTTCAGCACGTCGCCGTCTCCGTCGTCGTCATCGGAGGAGGCCGACGTCGCGCCATGCGTTGTCCACGCAGACGTCGACGAACAGCGGCCGGCTGCCAAGAACGACGACGACGCCACCGCGCCGGAGTCCGCGACGCCGTCGACAAGCTGCGAGGCGGTGGCGGCGGAGGAGCAGCAGCTGTTCGACCTGCCGGACTTGCTGTTCGACATCCAGGACGTGCCGTTCGGGTTCCCGACCATGTGGGCGCCGCTCGCCGACGTCGACGAGGTCAATGCGGAGCTCCGGCTCGAGGAGCCATTGCTTTGGGACTTGGGAGTAGCAGATGCTTAATCACAAGGACTAAACAGCAATATACTACTAGGATTAATTACCAGTTTTAATTTCTTCCTTTTCTTTTGTAGTTTGTTACCTTTGGAAAAGCACTATTTCTTTCATCTTTTCTTCCTTTTTTCTTTACTTATTAATAAGGGGGATAATATCTAATATATACAAATACTACTGAGGAAAAAAAGGCTATATATAGTATAATGGTATATGCAGTAACTTAATCGTTGTTATTGCTACATGGTTATGTGTGAATTCTGCTAGTAGTTGACCTTGCTAGAATTTTGGTGATGTATACTGTGTACTCCATGTTCTGTACTGAGTTCCCAAGGAAAAAAAAAAGGAGATCAGTGTGTAATGCAATGAGAATTGAGCTGAAATAAAAATCAACAGGAAGCTGGTCCAGCTAGGATGTTACTGGCTCAGTGCAGCTGACTTTGGTAATATTAAAACTTCATTCCTTGCTTATTAATTTGTTCACTAGTGGCTACCGTTTAACCAATCTTTTGTTTAGCACTAGCAATTAGTAGCAAATACAGTTAACTATTTGGTAAGCAGTCTCCTGATTTGCTTGGCTGGTCTTGGTCTCCTCCATGATCAAGTGGAGACAAAAGGTAGCATTCCTCATGTGGCTGCAGCATCTCATCTCATCTCATCTTCTTCTGTTCTCCCCTGCTCTCTCTTTTGGCTATCTTTCTTTTCTTTTCTTTTTTCTAATCTTTTTTGCTGGCTGCTTCGGAAAGATCTTTCCTCATCTTCTTCCTGTTGTTCTTCTTCTTCCTCGGGGTGGTACGGTAATAATTTTTTTCGATAATCCTGGGTTCCATTATCAAAGAGAGGAAACAAGTTTTTGCTACACTACAGTGAGCACAGTTATTTTAAGCAATGGCATCATATTCCAGTGAGAAAGCTAATGTTCCTACTTACCATGAGGCAACATTTCTGGGCTGACCCTGCTCTGCCCATTGCTGGATTAGGACACTGCCTGTCCAAACTAAGCAGCAAGCATACAGTTAACATATCTGCATGCATGCCAATGTGTCAATGCCCTAAGACAAGACTAGTGAAATAACCCCCTCTTGATTGCAGTTGTTAACATCAAGGTCATCATCTGTCTCTTGCATGATCATGCCTACTCCCTCTGTCTCAAAATACTTTAATTTATATTATTTTTTAAAGAAATTAAGGTTGAAGTTAAGAAATAGTTATGATTATTTGAGATGAAAAAGTAGATGAAGAAATTAAATGGAGAAGACTATAATTGGTTGAGATAGAGAGATAGATGAAAAAGTAATAATATTGTGAGATAAATTTAAATCATATAAATAGTAGTATTTTGAGACGATGGGAGTAGCTTGCATTGCCATGATCTCAAACCAATTGTTGCTAGCTAATTAAGCTAGTGTATTTAGCATATATATCATCATGTCAGTGTCAAGTGATTAACCAGACATGTGGATGGCCCAGATCATGAGTGCATCCCAAGCTTGGTAGATCCAGTGGTCCTCCTAACTCCATTCTGTTTTACTGAGACTTTTAAAGTCATCGTCCATTTTCCAGTGTTTAAGAGAGCTTATGAAAATAATTTATAAATCACACGCAAAACGAAAAATATTATTAGCGTATGATTAATTAAGTATTAGCTATTACAAACTTTAAAAAATAGATTTATTTACTTTTTTAAAAAAATTTCACGTCAGCCTCATCAGCACGCATAATTAAACATAGCTAATACTACATTAGCTATTACAAACTTAAAAAATAGATTTATTTATTTATTTTTTAAAGAAATCGTGCTGACGAGGCTCGCGTAATTCCATAAGCTATCTCCAATACTACATTAGTTTTACTTTTACGGTGAGTTGGTTGGGAGCTGGTTGCTGCGTAGACAGACAGGTGGGGGCCATGCCACGGTGGAGGATGACTCACCGTGCTAGGCTTCCCAATGCTCGCCACGTAGGCTGCTTGATCGCAGTGAGTTCTGAGCTGCATTGCACCTGATCAGTGATCAGCTCAGCGTTGACCAGATCGAGTAGGTGACGTTGCCTACGTGGGCGCGCATACGTACGTAGACGTGTACGTATATGTACAGATGTCGCGCGTGCATACACTGTGCAGGCGTACCTACTACTACTGCACACAAGTATGTACGCGAGCGACGTGTACGTACCTGGACAGTGCACAGCTGTCACCCTCGTGTGCCATATTAAATTTCATATTTTTTTCGATTTTTCCCCCGAAGTTGGTAGCCCTTGAAATCGAAACTTTATATGGAGATTTTTCTTGATCCCTACTGCAATGGTTTTATTAATCCTAATTTCCAGGTCCTAATGGTTCTGGACAAAGATTAATTAGGACTCAATGTGGCAATGTTAAGCAAGAAGGTTGTTAGGCGTCCAATATTTTATACCATACGAACGATCAAAACAGGTGACACGACTCTTCTCTTCAGCCGGCTATGCCTGATTTTGATTGCCCAAGTTTGTCGTTTAGGACCTCTTTAATAAAACATTCAAACTTCAAGCATAAATATCTTATGAAATATTTTAATTGGATACATGAAAATTATATCGTCAAAATTGTCTTGAAAAATACTTAGTAAGTTTTATTTGATTTAACAAACATATTACATCAGAAATTATTGGTTAATCCTTCCGTTCCTAAATACTAGTCACTGTTGACCGAGATTGTTTCAACTTTGATCGCTAATAATTTTTCAATGATTAGACTATGATAAATAAAAGCTTAATGCTTATGTTTAAGTATGCAACACACTTTATAATAATATGATATTTTCTTCGTCCTAAAATATAGCTATTTCTTGAGTTTAAATTTATCTTAGGATGTAGCTAAATTTACACCTTTCTCATCTCAACCAATCATAACCATCTCCCATTTAATTTCTACATATACTTTCTCTTCTCAACCAATCATAACTTTACACTACTTAATTTTACCTACTTCCTTAATTCCCGTAAAAACCTCTAAAAATGCTTATATTTTGGGACAGAATAATATCTTTTTTAAGTATTTATATTTTTTTAAAAAAATAGTTGAAGGCTAAATGTGAATAGTGTTGGCGACACATATTTTGGAAAGAGAGAGAGTAAATTCCGGAGACCATGCTAGTACTAAGACAATATATGGGACAATGATCCAAGATTTGAAGGGCAAGCTGAAGGCTTTCCAAGATGTAGAGTCATACGGGTTCGGAGATCAGCGAATATGATAGCTCACATATTAGCAAAGAAAGGTTGCTTGACAAATTGTATAACGACCTGGCTCTCGGTTTTACCGGGTTTCATTAATTGTCCCTTATCTAGAAGGGGATTGAATAAAGAGTTTAGCAGTTTTTCCCTAAAAAAATGAAGGGGGAGAGTATCTCCTGTGATACGCAAATCACGTTCATTTTTTCAGCTGAAAATCGGTGAAGCACTCGCTAACCCAGTCGTTGGCCGGTAGGTCCTATCTCTGTATTCCAATAGTAAGACAGCTCTGCTTGGAAATAGTTCATGCAAACTTCCCACGTTGTAAATAAGCTGAAGAATGCCTACTGGTTTCTTGTCTGAAGATAATTCGGGGCTTCAAAAATTAAAATGGGTTGTCTTTATCACGACGCGATCAGTGTTTGTTAGTTTGTCTCTTGTCTCAGCTAACAACAATTAATTAGTTGGTTACTGAAACTAAATTAAACATATCTTGCATTGGGTGAGCCCCTAATTAATCTGCCAACTAGGATTAATTATGTCAAGATTAACAGATTTCATGGCACAAATTGATTTGTAAATTAATCTTATGGTGGAAGTAGTGCATGTTATATAGCTTGTCTTCTAGTTAGACGCTGACCTGCTTTGGCACTTTGAGGATCCTTTTCTGTGAGATCACACGGAAGCGACGGCAATCTGCATAGTTGAATTATTAATTAGACAAATACATGCACAGTAGAGGGTCCTAGCTAGAAAGCACTACTCATGAATGCAAAGGAAAAAAAAAGGCAAAGGAAACAAAAGAAAAGAAAATCTTTGAATGTGTGTGTTGGTTGCAAAGTTGTGATCACAAGCTCATTATGGCCTACTTATTACTAGTAGTAGGGTACAATGCAGTGCAATGACCGGGATGCAATATAATGCATATTAAACATGGGGGAAAAATGATATCATATGCATATGTGTCTTCAATTCGGCTAAGCAAATATACTAAAGTTGATGAACAATATGAATGATGTGTCTTGTTTAAAAGGAAAAAAAATGATATGTGTAAATCATATATATTAGCAGCTAGCTAGTGACTACAATATACTATTCAACTACCAGCTATTAATTCTCACCTAGAAATGTAGCTCTAGCTAGCTTGACTCAATCCCGTCAAGGTAGTTTAGAAACGTATAAATCTCAATCTGATGATGCCGAAATGTTCCAATAGGAAAACATGCAAAATTATTTAGCAGAAAAAATGTAGGGCTCTAGAAAAATAAAAAGAAGCAACCGTGCCCAACTCAAAGTGTGTTAACAATGACTAGGCAACAAACAAAAGGGTGCATATTTTTCCTTTTGGTAATTGACTAGCTAGCTCAGTTGCTTTCAGCAAGGAAAAAAAAGGAAAAGCTGTAGTGCAAGGACTGCTGCCTAGCTAGCACTGTGCTGTGACAACAAGCAAGGAATAAAGCAGCAACATGGCCTCAATTAATTAGTACAATTGTGTCTTGACTTGACCCCTAGCTTGCTACATAAATCTCTGCAATAAGGTAGAGGGAGATCATGCATGCATGCCTCTGAATCTGATACAGCCTTAACAGTTGTGGAGTGTTGGAAAGAAAGCTCATCATATGAATGCAACAGATGCTGATGCAAATGGCTTTCACTTGCCATCATTAGATGCTTCACCATATGACAGTGCTCTCTTCATGTGACACTTTAGGGAAAACCAGGACCTCTTGTTGCCTCTAGCTTGGACCCCAACAAAACTAGCACTCCTTAAAAAAAGGTCGGCCAAGGAAGTTCATGCATGGAAAAATCAAAGTAAATTATCTTGTAAGTTAATGAATTGTGAGCTAAACATATATGGCCATTTGACATCTTATCCTGACTCCTTTTTCCTTGCTAAATTGCCATGCACGTTGATCCAAGAATTACTATTCATCGGTACCTGTTCGTATCTTCTCCATTTTTATGTGTCAACCTGCAAGAATAGTCCTAACTTGCTACAGAGATTTTGATCTTTTGACTTAGCGACCAGTGATGGCTCGGTCCATGCATGCAAAGAAATATGAGAAAATTAACACAAGTTGCTAGTTTATTGATGAAGACTTCACGCAGAACAGTTTGGTCGACAGCTTGATCACTGGTCTAGCACTCTAGCTAGATAGATAGGTAGATTGCACTTGGAAGTAAAACTAAATGGATGTGAACGACGAACACGTTCAGTTCGTCCAAGTCAGGTTACAGCAAAAAAAAAAAATGCACTGAAGAAGGGTTTCAGAATCGAACACATGGCCATCACTGAAATGCAGTACACATAACATGCATGGCCTTTTGATAGATCATGTGCATGAGTCGTCGAGACGACGATCGATTGGTCCGATGAACTGGTTAGCACGAACGGGATGTAAATGCTACGTAGTACTCCTGTACTCCTATCTGCTATCTTATCAATACTTGTACTACTGATTTTGACCGGTTGTTGCGAGTTATAATTTATTTTCTGAATTAGCCAAATTCTCGTGTGTCATTGTTTCGCAATTAGAAACCATAGTTTTAATAAGGCATCCTTAATTTATAATGAAATTGGTAGTTTAATTTGAGTTGTGCTAGCCTATAACGTTTCTTGAAAAAGAAAAAAGAACTCCACTGTCAAACATAATTTGTAGAAAAAGTGACAATGACAGCCCAAGTGAATACTATCAATAAGCACATCAAACCGAATGATGCATTTTTAGTGTGGTGGTAAAGTTGTAGATGTATAACTTTACCAACCTAAATTGTAGTGTTCATTAAAAAAAAACTCGAATTATAGTGCCAACATTACTCATGTATATCTCTTCTACCATAAAAATAGGGTCATCCTCCTCACGTAAAAAAACACTCTAAAAAACCAAATAAACCCGTAAAACTTGTTGAGAATATAAGCACATGTAGATTTAATTTATTCTATAAATAAATTATGACATTAATAACATAAGTAAACATAATCATATAATCTGACCTAAATATGTATATGATAGCAATTAACATGAATAGATGAAACACATGAGACATAGTGTACGCGTACCTATAGCCCTGTTCTAGCAGACACAGGCGCAGTACGTACCTCACAAACAACACGCGGCACCGGGTGGTGACGATGACGCGCAGGGCCTGAACGTGAAGGAAGACGAGCCGTGATGGACGCACAGCGAGCAGTCGCGCATAGCGCTTTCCAAAAACCTTATTCATCCTCTTCCAGTGCAGGTCGTCTAAGGCGAGGGTTCCGGAGACCTGCTCTCCCAATCCACTGGTGCACGCCAATGAACGGGATGGAGTAAACGACGAACGACGACTCAGAACAGAAGAGATGGCAAGCCCTAGTTTGTTTTCGCTTATTTTGCGTGGAGACAGTAACTCGGTATTTATAGAGATATTAGGACGCGTGATCAGGACGCCCACATGATCTCTATCTCGTAACCGAACCGGATAAGCCACGCGTATCTTATCCGAAGTAAATTATCCCATGAGTTCAAAACAAACTCCAGATAAGTTATTAAGATTTGCAGCAAAACAGAACTGCAAAAAAAGCTGCATCTGCGCAAGCATGAGAAGCCAATTTTTGCGGACCATTCACGCGCATGTCGTGTACGCGCGCCGCCTGGCCTGGCCTGGCCTAGCGTGGCAAGGCGAGCAAGTGTGCGCGTGTTCCTCTAGTTCTCTCCACTATGCATGTCTAGGGGTGAAAACGGATCGGATATTATCCGATCCAATCCGCTCCGAATCCATCCGAAGTGAGGATATGGTATGGGTTTTTAGATATCCGGCGGATGCGGATGCGGAGCCGGATGTGATATCAACGATATCCGGCGGATGTGGATTATCCGATATTTTAAGCGGATTATCCAATATAGGGTTTGGCGCCGCATTTCTCAGGCCACGCAACTACTAAATTTAGCCCATTTTACATTTTGCCCGCTCCTGTGCCGGCCTCCCTCCCCGCGCGCCCGTAGGCCGGTTCCCCTCGCCCGCGCCCTCGCTCGCGCCCGCGCCCGCGCACCTCCCGCTGAGAATGGGTCGGAGGCAAAAAGAAAACGGGAAAGTGACGGGAAAGAGAGGAAAGTTTCTGGTGACAGGCTGACAGCCTTATTTCCCAACCCTAGCCGCCCAAACTCCCGCCCAAGCGCGACGTCTTCTCCAGTCCTCCGTCCTCGCCGCCTGCAGTCCTAGCCGCCGTCGCCTGCCGTCCCCAGCGTCCGCATCGGCTCCTCCAGTCCGCGTCTCTGCAACCTGCCGTTCCAGCCGCCACCGTCGCCTGCTGTCCCCGCCACCATTCCTGCCGGCGACGCTCCTCCTGCTGGTGCGTCCACGCTGCCTGCTGTCCCTGCTGTCCCAGGTAATCTCCTGCACCTGGTAGCGTAGCCCATAGGACAGATCCAGCTCGCTTTGTTCGGTTGCCATTTCTAGTCCAGGTTTCTTGACCTGCAACAGTTCATGCACTTTGTTCACACAACACTTCTTTTTTCCTCTTCAGACAGTATAAATCGACAATCCGGTTGCCCATTAACTATTGAGACAGATATTCAGATATTTCTGTTTCTTTTGAACTAGCATTCATATATTCTAAATGACCCTAAAAAATTAATCTTGTTGGGTGTAACATATATGTCGATAGCAACTTATAATTTGATTAATTATTCATCATTTATTAGGACCCTCAAAATGGCACCTAGAAAAAGAGGTACAAAAGCAGCAGCTGCTGAAACTAGCATGGCTGCCTCGTCGCCAGCTCCAACTAAAGGGGTAGAAGGGCGATCAACTGTGGGCAGTACCAATGAAGCTACCAACACTATTGTTATCATTGATGGGGATAACAATGGTGCAGAGGAGGAGGGAGACCATGAAACCAAAGATGAACCTGCAGCAAAGAAAGCAAAGAAGAAATCCTCGCCAGCTTGGGAGCATTACAATATTTTTAATAAGGTGGTTAAAATAAATGGCAAGATGGTTAAAGAAGAGTGGGTAGTGCAAATATTGTGCCTATTCAGCTAGGCGCAATAGCAGGAATGGTACTTTTGTGTTCTTGAACCACACAAAAACCCACAATGTGGTTCCAGGACAGCAGTAGCTCAAGTTGGATAAGGATTCCGGTACAACTTCGGTTGAAACATATAGGTATGATCAAGAGGTCTCTTTACGGAAATTTTATTTGGCAATTATCATGCATGAGTATCCTTTCAATATTGTTGAGCATGAGTATTTTGCTGACTTCATAAAATCTCTACGGCCTACCTTTCCTTTGAAGAGTCATATCACTGTTAGGAAGGATATACTTGGTATATTTTCAAAAGAATGAAAAAAGTTGTATGAGCTTTTTAAAATTGTCAATGCTCGCTTTAGTGCAACAATGGACATGTGGACCTCTAACCAAAACAAGGGGTACATGTGTATCACTGTTCATTGGGTTGATGACAATTGGTGTATTCAGAAAAGGATTATCCAGTTCATGCATGTAAAAGGGAGGCATATTGGGCTAAATTTAGCTAGTGTATTTTCTTCATGCTTGCATAAGTGGTTCATCGAGAAAAAAATGTTTTCTCTCACTTTGGACAATGCAGCAGCAAATGAAGTTTGTGTTAAGGATGTTATTAAAGTGCTGAATAGAAAGAGCCCCCTCATGTGTGATGGGGCATTCTTTCATGTGAGATATGCAAATCATATACTTAATCTTGTTGCTAGAGATGGTTTGGCACATATTGGAGAAGCTGTTTTGAGTATTCGATCATTTGTGATTCTTGTGAAGTGCTCTCCTTTGCAGAAGTAGAAATTTATAAAATATGCATATGAGTGTGGATTGGATATAGCGAGGGGACTCTCAACTGATGTTCTGACAAGGTGTAATTCAACGTACCATATGTTGTCGGATGCCATATATTATAGAAAGGCTTTTGAAAGTGTCACGCCCAGAAATTCACCAGAATTTCCAAAGCTAATTTGTGCAATAAATCCTCGTCCAGGAATCAGCCGAGGTACACAAATTGACAATTTGATAAACATAACCAAAATGAAATAACGATAAATACTTACAACAGAGGCACGTAGTCCTCACACAGGAGAAAACAGCAGCGGAACGGCAACTAGCGTAGCTTCAGCACCAAGCCACAGGCGGCTCAACTGGGGTATAAGCCAAACACCAACTTCTCCTCCTCGCAAAGCTTCACTCTAAAGATTGCAATAATGCAAGACTGAGTACCACCCACCGTACTCAACAAGCCACACTAGGGAATGCAATGTAATGCAATAGGATACCAAAGGAAAGGCATAATATGACTTATTTGCATAAAACAGCATTTAAAACATTTGCACTTTAAAACCATTAAAACAGTATAGTTTAATTATTAATCAGTATTGAATCAACCACTGAACAACGCTCCAACGCAGTTCAGGCCCAAACCAAAACATCTCCAAACAGGAGCTATCAATATTCCATCACTTATTTCCATTAATGAGTAGTGTGAGACTAATCACAGAAACATTGCTAGGCCGCTCATTAACCGCGAGCACGGCTATTCGAATAGTTTTACTCTGGCCAGAGGTGTATCAATTTACCCACAAGACACAACTCCACAACACATCATTGTGCGCCTTAATACCACCACGGTACCTCGGAAAGGAATTGTGATAAGACCCTCCATGTAACCCGCACAACAAGGGAGCCACCCGCTGGACCACCAGTTTCCGGCAGGAGCTGATCAGGCCCCCAACAGGGAAACGATCCAACGCCCAAGACATGGACTTATTGACACAGCCATGGTGGTCTTATTGACACAGCCACAACACACTTTGGTTCCTACCATTACCCATGCTGGCTTGTGGTTAGCACGAGTATTGCTTCGCAACAAGTAGTCCGCGAACCGGTCCTTAACTGTCATGAGCACCGCTAGCAACCTTCCAACCTGGTGCTCACAACCCACCATCAATCAAGTTTTAGTTGACATAGTTAATTAATCAACCACGACTCACTGTCGTGAAAATATAGCCATTAATCCATAATTAGTCATAAATGAGTCATTAATTACCCACATAAAATGACACTATAGTTTCTAGGCATGGCTAAGCAAAATCCTAAATAATCTAGCCAAATAAATAATTAAACATCTGGCTAGTCAATATTATTACCCGGAGTATCAAGGTATAGATATCAACATCAAAATGGCCATAATTATCAATGGATATTGGATAATAAGTAAATACCCACAATAATGTCATTCGAAAACATTTCATGAAATAACTTGAAAATAAAATAGTTTTCACAACTAGGATCAACATGCTCAAGGAGATTGTCGTGTGACTTGCCTTGCAATCGCAAAAGTCTTCAAATACTCTTCCGAACTCTTCCGCAGACTCCGAAGTCTTCCGAATCGACGATATACGTAACTACACGTAAAACAATAATAATCCTAAGAAACTCCAAATAAACAATACATAAAAATACATAAACGAGTGAATTATGATTTTAGATAATTTAGGAAGAATAACGGGTCGATTCGGACTTCAAACGGAAAATATATGGCTTTTGGAAGATTGAATCCAGAATGAATCCGAAAAGAATTGAAAAGGAATATTCTTGGGAATATTCTCTCGGAAGTTAATTAATGGAGGAAATGTTTTTGGAGGGATAATTGAGTGGGGCCCATTTGTCATACGAAACAAGGGAGAGGAAACTGCTTGGGCCCCGCATGGCATACACAGATGAGGGCCACCCAGCAGTGACTCAAGGCGAGGGCAAGCTCCTGCCCCATGGCAGGATGCAGCGACGGGAGACCGAGGCAGGGGAGAAAAGACGCCGGCGGCGAGGTTGGCGCGGAGCCGAGGCGAGGGCGACGACGATGCGGCACCGACGGTGACGGGTTGATAGCACAGGGCGGAGGCCGAGAGGAGGCGACGTCCTCGGGGCGGCGCATCGGCGTCGGGGCGACGGACGGCAGCGGACGCCGAGGGGCACCAGAGCGGAGGGAGATGAGGAAGAGAGGCGGTAGCTAGATGCAGTGTGGCGGCGTTCTCGCGGGAGCGACGCGAGGCGGCTTCGGTGCGACGGCGACGCATCAACAGGCAGAGGAGGAGGGAGGCGGCTCCGGCGGACAGGTAGATGCCGGCGACGACGAGGCCGAGCGGGGAACAGCACGGCGCCTGGCAGAGAAGATGGAGGCGACGGGGTAGATGCTCACCGGCAACGCACGGCAGATGGGGATGACGACGACCATGGCGACAGCAGGCAGAGGAGGGAGGAAGCGGATACGAGGATGCTCACCGGCGGCTAGGCAGATGGGGATGACGACGACCATGGCGACAGCAGGCAGAGGAGGGAGGAAGCGGATACGAGGATGCTCACCGGCGGCTAGGCAGAGACAGCCGGCAGGGCGGCGGCTGAGGCAGCGCAGGACGCCGGCGCGGCGGCGGGTGTAGACGGCGGCGCGGCTTCCGAACCAGCGGCGCACGGGAGAGAGCGGCGCTGGGCGGCGGTAGATGGAGACAGCAGGGCGGCGCGACGGGGTGGCGGCGGCGGCCTGGCGGCGTGGAGAGGAGCAGAGCCGGCTAGGGCACAGGGGGCAGGCGGCGGCTATATATATGGGGCTTGGCTCCGGCGGCGGCACGGGAGCGGCGACGCGGCAGATTCGGCGGCGGCGGTTGCGGGGCGGAGGCGTAGGGGGTGGCGCTGGGCTGGACCGGCGGCTAGCTTGGGCCGAGGACGGGCGCAGGCCGAGGGGAGGCGCGGCGCCGGGGCACAGGCCGGGCCGAGGAGAGGGCGCGGGCACGGGCGAGCGAGAGGGCGCGCGGCACGGCACGGCAAGGGAGAGGGCACGGGCACGGGCACGAGCGAGGGAGAGCACGGGCGAGCGAGAGGCGCGGGCCGGGCAGGGAGTCTCGGGGTGCGGCGTGGCGGCCCGGGCCGGGAGCTCGACCTGGAAGAAAGACAGAAGAAGGAAGAAAAGAGGAAAGGGGAAAAAGGAGAAAGGAGAGGGGTCTTCTGATAAAATTCCAAATTTGGAAAATTGGAATTTATAAATTCGAGATATATTTCTGAATTGAAGATTTGTAGAAATATTCAGAGGTCGGAATATTCTGATAATCAGAATCTATACATATATATATGGGATATTGAGGGTATATACATTCATACATATATATATATACATACGTATATATACATAGGTATAAATATATATATTGGGAATCAAACAGTATTTGGAAGTAATTAGAAAAAGAATATATGTAGTGGGGGTCCGGGAGACGGAATATATTATGGGATTCAGAGAATGAAGAATATTTTCCCGATGGAAATTTGGGGAGTAGAATATCGGGATATTCGAGGAATATTTGGGAAAACAAATATCGGATTATTCATCGGGTTGGGAACTAGAGGGGATTTTCTGGGAAACATTTATATGTCCAAAATAGATGAATATTTTGGGGAATTCAAAAGGGAGACTATTTGGCGGGATTCGAAAAAGAAGGGTATTTTATCAAAGAATATTTGGGGAAACCGGATCTCGGAATAATTCGGGAATCCGATAAAATTGGGAATTATTTTGCAGAGATCAATAGTTCGAATTATTCAAGCATAATTGAACTTCCCAAAATATGTGGATATTTTGGAGATGCGGGAAATTATAATATTTTCCCGGGAATTGACGAGGGTGTTTTATTGGGACTGGAATTTGGAGAAATCTCAGGCGATTGGAGATTTGAATTTATTTTGACAGAAAAGGGGTTTAAGGGAATATCTGGAATTTATCTCAAAGGGAAATATAGATATTTCGGATACAAAGGATCTCAGATTGGAAGTCCAAAAGAGTTCTAGAGTTTCAAAAATGAATAAATCCGGTAACTCCGAATTTAGGTTTTCGAGGCGACTTTAGGGTTCTGGGAACGACACAAAACCCTAGAGGAAAAGGGAGTCAGAGTTCATGATAAACGGGGGAGACTTCAAAGGACTGAATTAGAAACGACCCGAACAGGGGAAGGGACAAGGAATTTATTTTATATTTAATTACCTTACTTTAGTGATCTTTATAGCATTAAAATTAATTCTGTAGCTCCGAAAAATCCAAGAAAATTTCAGAGAGTTTATTAAATCACGAGGAATTTACCAGAAGTAAATGCCACCATGAAACACGAAGAATTTATTATTGTAAATACTCAAATGCTTAAAATACTCCGACAAAACCCCTGGAATATAAAAGCATCCAAGTATTTATTTAAAGATTTAAACTCGGGATTTTTAATATTGGAAATTTCAAAATTTTATTCAAACTCTTTTCTCAAACAAAGATTTTCTAGTGTATTCTTGTATTTCCATTTACCCACGATAATTTTTAATTAAGGCGATTTTCGGGGCGTTACAGAAAGGCTTTATGAAATTGAAAGAGATATGTATGGGGATCTTGTTCCAAAAGCTGAAGATTGGGATAAGGCAACTACACTTTGTATGTGCTTGAAGAAGTTTGATGATATCACTAAGATTTTGTCAGGTACCTCTTATCTAACTGCAAATCTATTTTACCATAACTTTTGTGAAATCAAGGCTTTAATTACTGCATGGATGAGAAGTGATGATGTTACCATTAAAACAATGGCCAACTCAATGAATAAGAAGTTTGAGAAGTACTGGAAGAGATCAAGTCTTGCTCTTGCTGTGGCATACTTTCTTGACCCTAGGTTTAAGCCAAAGGCAGTAGAGTATAACATGATGAAGGTGTATGGTAAACAGTCATATCATGCTCCTATGGAAAAGTTTACCAGTGTTGTTAAGCAATTTTATCAAGAATATGCTTCTTTTTATAAGACTACTATTGCACCAACAACTAATGTCGATGCTGAATCAAAAGAAAGTGATACCATAGAAGAAGCAGATTCTGATTTTATGAATTATGTATATGACTCACATGTGGATAGTGAAAGTGATGCAAGTGACTTGGATAAATATATGGCTGAACCATCCCTGTTGCTTCCTAATCATATGCCTAATGGAGATAAATCTGATGTCTTATCATGGTGGAAAGCTCACAAAGATGTATATCCTGTTCTATCTTTTCTTACCCGTGATGTCTTGGCCATGCAAGCTTCCACTGTTGCTTCAGAATCAGCTTTTAGTGTTGGGGGACGTGTTATTGATCCATTTCGTACTAAACTTGAACCTGAAATGGTAGAAGCGTTAATCTGTACCAAGGATTGGGTTTCTGGATGTAGAAGAGGTGATCACTTGTGTCATTTCTTATTTATATTGTTGTAAAAGGCATTCTTGGTTATTTACTAATATCTAATATAGCTTTGTTTCTAATTTTTCAGATCCTAATAAAAGGGTTGGATCTATTCTTAATGATCTGGAAGTTGCGGAGATCTTGGTTGCTAATTTGACGCTTGATGAGATTGATGATATGGTATGACACACTTACCAACTTATTTTTCAAGTAGTAGGAACATTTTATTTCATACATTTTGTACTCCTATTGTCAAAAATGTATATTGATTGCTCAAAATTATAGGAAAAGCAACTGAGCAGCGATGATGAAGAATGAGAAGTGAAGTCTGGATCCTTGCATGTTGGCATGTGCTTTATTTTGTTATTTCATATTTGCAACTTCGTAAATTGTAAGACTAATTGTAGTACTGTATGGAACTACTGTTAATATCATCTTGATCTTGGACATGTTAATTTTGGGACTTAGGACTTTACTCCTGTTGTTATGGCATTGGCATGGAGCCATGGATGGACTTTTCCTAGAGAGTTGAGATCATGTTTAGATGTTGTTTTGCTATCATATTGCTGCTCATTGTATTGCTGCCCTCTTGTTGTATGGACTGAATACAAACTTAACATCCGAGAGTTGAGATCATGTTTAGATGTTGTTTTGCTATCATATTGCTGCTCATTGTATTGCTGCCCTCTTGTTGTATGGACTGAATACAAACTTAACATCCGAGAATTGAGATCATGTTTAGATGTTGTTTTGCTATTCCGAGTCCGCACCGACTCCGTACCAAATCCAATGTCCGAAATAATCCACTCCGCATCCGCATCCGCACGTCATCCGTTTAAAAATAATGGTGTAGGATATGGTATGACCACTATCCGTCCGAATCCGCTCCGCTTTCACCCCTATGCATGTCTCAAGTAGCTAGGAGAGAGCTCACCCTTATAAAGAGATCTCCCTCTCCTATAACTAGCAAGGTGGTACTAAACTTCCATACCATTCCCCATGAGGTGGGCCTTTGAGATTTTTCTAGGAATTATTCTCCATATGGGCCTTAACCCACTTAGTAATTCCAACAATCCCCCACCAAATCTCAAAATCCCAAAGAGATTTGCCATTCTCCAAAGTACTGTTTATATAACAGTGTTTCGATAGAGACCGGTTAAGGTTAAACATCCATCTAGAACTCCAAGCTACATTTACTCACAATTTGAACAATGGACTACGCCTTGAATTGCAAGTTTTGTGTAAGCAAGTTTCACTCAAAGACTTGACTGATATCAGGCCGTCAGTAGTCTACCCCTCGGTTGGAGCTTATAAGTTATACTCCTTGGTCTTTCATGAGCTTCCTAGGATATTCACCTAAAATCTCCATAAACGGCGACCAACGGTTGAGCTCATATATGTGTGTTCTTTCAAGAATGCTCTGTAGAACAGCATCTTCGCTATTTAAAGCCAATAAAATACATTAAGGCAAAGGCCAACCTGCCTTACAGTTTGTGAGAGTATATGCATCTTCACTTAGAGACAGTTAAAAGGTACTCTCCTCCCGTTAACTAATGGCTTGTTCTTTCTAGGTCCTAATTCACGGGATCGCTGATCACATAGGTTGGGTTACCACCATAGTGTTAACTCACATGGGTCTCATTCCCATCTCTCTTGATGCATTATCTATCACATTTCGTGATAGCCCATTCGTAAAGGGATCTGCCAGATTGCTAGCTGTTTGGACATAATCCAAACTTATAATTCCGGAATTTCTCAATTTTCTGACAGACTTTAATCGTCTCTTCACATGCCTAGACGATTTCATGTTATCCTTAGAACTATTCACCTTAGTAATGACAGTTTGATTGTCACAGTTCATAAGGATAGCCGGCACTGGTTTTTCAACCACAGACAAATCCATCAATAAATCATGCAGTGATTCTGTCTCAATAGTAGTAGTATTTAGTGCCATAAACTCTGCTCCCACGGTTGATCTCGTCAAAATGGTCTGTTTGCACGACCTCCATGAAACAGTACCACCACCTAGTGTAAAAACATATCCACTAGTGGCTTTGATCTCATCAACATCAGAGATCCAGTTGGAATCACTATATCCCTCTAATACCGACGGATACACAGTATAGTGAAGTCCAAGATTCATAATACTCTTCAGATAACGCATAACTCGCTCAAGTGCGCGCCAATGATCATCTCCCGGATTAGAGGTAAACCGGCTCAATTTGCTCACAGCAAAGAAAATGTCTGACCTAGTTGCACTAGCTAGATACATAAGTGAGCCAATTATCTGAGAGTATTCTAGCTGATTCCTAGTGATTCTTTTGTTTTTGCGAAGCAAAAGACTAGAATCATAATGAGTTAGAGAAGGCTTAGTATCAATATAGCCAAAGCGGCTCAAGACTTTTTTCACATACTATCCTCACCTCTGATTAGCTTAATATTTAAGATAACATCAGCTACTCCTAAATCTTTCATATCAAAGTTTTGAGATAAGAATGATTTAACCTCATTAATCACCTCAAGGTTTGTCCTAAAGATTAGTACGTCATCAACATACAAGCACAGAATAACTCCATCACCCCCACTATAGCGATAGTATACACACTTATCTGCCTCGTTGATTACATAGCCCGCAGAAGTTAGTGTTCTATCGAATTTTTCATGCTACTGCTTAAGAGCTTGTTTCAAACCATACAAAGATTTTAACAACTTTAGCACCTTACTTTCTTGACCTTCTACTACAAATCCATCAGGCTGCTCCATATAAATTTTCTCATTTAACTCTCCATTAAGAAAAACTATCTTAACGTCCATCTGATGAATGAGAAGACTATGTGAGACAGCCAAGGAGAGAAGTACGCGAATTGTGGTCAAGCTAGCAACATGTGAGTAAGTGTCAAAGAAATCTTCGCCTTCTTTCTAAGTATAGCCCTTGGCTACAAGCCGAGCCTTATACTTTTCAATAGTACCATCAAGCCTTAGCTTCTTCTTGAACACCCACTTGCAACCTACGGGTTTGCACCCATAGGGTCACTCTATCACCTCCTAAGTCCCGTTAGCGATAATGGAGTCCATTTCGCTACGAACAGCCTCCTTCCATTAGTCAGCATCAGGGGATGCATAAGTTTCTGAAATTGACATGAGATTGTCGTCCATAAGGTACACAGTGAAGTCGTCACTAAAGGACTTAGCTGTGGCGCCTCCCGACTAGGTGGAAGGCCACCATGTGCATAAGGCACCCGATCCCAGGATCAGTAGTCGGGTACGCACAACAATGATACAACCCAGAGTTACAATAAATACATATCAGAGTACACATTTATATGCAAGGAGATCCATCCAGGACAGACCCGGGATGGGCAACAATAATCAACAGGTAGACTAGCGAAAACAGCAAAAACAGGGCGGAAGCTGGACAAAACTACTCCACAGGCTCGGTTGGGAACTAGGCTCGAAACCTTCAGAAGTCTTCGTAGTCGGCCTGGTCTTGGAGGAACTCGGCAGCAGTCGGATCTTCGTCTTCTTCTCCAAAACCTACTATACATATATATGAACAAGGGTGAGTACTTTCGTACTCAGCAAGCCGGGAAAGATGCCATGTCGGTCAGACAAAAAGGGCTAAGGGTTTCATTTGCGAAAATTGCCTTTAGAAACTCTTTTCTTTGCAAACACTAGTGAGATCCAAGTTTTTGTTGTCGGAAAGAGGCTCACGCCTCGATCCATTCCGCAAGTTGCTTTTCAACAACTCGCCACTTAATGAATCAGATATAATCATATATGTTCTTAACATCTTTTACTTCACATTTGTTGGTCCTGTATTTCCCGAGTAGCTACAACCACTCGTTGACCCTGAGACTCGGCTACAACCAAATCTCAGCTGTGGCACTTGATGCCCGCTACGCTGGCTACAACCAGATAGCTAAACCGCCGCCCTGGCTACAACCCGGGGGCTCGAACACTGCTTCCCTGGCTACAACCCGGGAGCATGTTCATGGCACTTAATGCCCGCTACGCTGGCTACAACCAGCTAGCTAAACCGCCGCCCTGGCTACAACCCGGGGGCTCGAACACTGCTGCCCTGGCTACAACCCGGGAGCATGTTCATGGCACTTAATGCCCGCTACGCTGGCTACAACCAGCTAGCTAAACCGCCGCCCTGGCTACAACCCGGGGGCTTGATCAATCCGTCTTCTGGCTACAACCTGAAGACATCTGTACAACTGCCGCCCTGGCTACAACCCGGGGGCATGATCTTCATCCTGTTTACTTTTCATACACTTGTTTATGGTGCTTAACACCCTGGATCACACAGATCCGTTTCTGGCCACACAGGCCTTCCGTTTGCTTACTCGGCAAACTCTGGTCACGGTTCCCTTTCCATCAAACACTTTTCACAAATCACTGGCAAACAAATCTACGCTATGGGAATCACCTTGCATCGCCCTTAACCGTGGGCACGGCTGTTCGAACAGTTCTGCTAAACTCTGCAGAGGGTGTGCGCTTTACCCATCCGACACGAAAATTACACCGAGTACTGGCCTGTACCCAGAAATTCGTGACAAGGCTATTTCCAAAGCCAGTCTAGAGTCATCCAATGCCAGCCGAAAGATCCACACAGGATTCAGTGGTCGGCACTGAACTTCCCTAAACCTACTATTTACTCGGCCAGGGGCATCCCATAATACCCGTCTGGTCGCACTATAAGATGCTCGGATGGAATCCCCAAAGGAAACGGTCCTTAATGATAATACATAGCCAAGCCACACAGGCACTGTCTCTGTACATTAGGATTTTCACAACTTTATTTGTTTCGCAAACATGCCGATACTCAGAGTACCGGGTTTTCCAATCGGTTTCGTAAAACCCAAAGTTTTCCCAACGACAAACAACGTTGCAGAGCTAAGCCATTCTACTCGGCATCGTATCCTCAGATAGGATGCTAGCGTGCCATTTGTGGGGCTCTTCAAGGGAGAAATATATCAACATCCTACCAAAATAAGTGCTACTACTGGGTAGGTCCATCGGTTGCGCTCGTAAACCGAGGCTAACAGTTTAAGAAGGTGTAAACTAAGCATGCATATATTTTCCAAACAACATAGTTTTGCATATATGGGAAGCAATATGATCAAAGAGGCTTGCCTTGTTCCCAGGAGGGGTCTTCTTCGGCGAAGGCGGCTTCGGGATCGTCCACCGGTTCAGGCTCTGAACAAGCAGAAAGAAACACTGATAAGCAGGAGAAGTAAAACACCAAGAAAAGGATCAAGAAGTAGTCGGCTGCAGAAAAGGTGGCAGTCGGCTGAACCAGGATTGTGAACCAGGCGACAGAGCTCCAAAGCTGGGGAGAAGAACAAGAACTCAGCAGAGCTGGAGCTGGCCGGTTTGCAAAACAAGAGAAAGAGGAGGCACGGTTGGCCATATATATATAGCCGACGTGCAAGGTTGAATCACGGGAGGGGCTGGGCAACGGGTAGGGAAAGAAAGTCATGATGAACTGACAAGGGATTTGATGTCCACGCAGGGATTAAATGGGAGTTCGGCGTGAACAGTGAAGTTGGTCGGCACTGTAGCGACGATGGGACACTAAGGTCAAAGCAGGACAGGTTGGAGGAAACTCACTGACAGGGCTTCGGACTGACCACTGGTCCAAGCGGTGCTGCGGGTAGGTGAAGACTGGTTCTTCTCCACTTCGGTAGTCTGCGTCCCACGGGCGGGTGCAACTCGGGGGACAAGGAAACAACAGGTCTCATCAAGGTAGTCGGCCACTACACAGTACGTACTCGGCAGCAAGGAGGTCCGAGCAAGACAAAGGAAAGGGCAGGATACAAGGACTGAGTAGCAATCTACTCGGCTCAAGGGAGAAGGTAGTCGGCTGGCCAGGGAGAAAAACGGGGCACAGCTGACAGGATAGGAAAGGAGCTCGGGAAAGCGAAGACTAGCGGGAAAAGAAAAACGGGTCATTACATTAGCTATCCTTTGTCTCTTGCCCCTAGACTAGGAGCTTCACTGTCACCTCAGTAAGATGTTCAAGTGTATGTTCAGTTTGTTCCGGTGGTGTGATTAGATCAGAAGATTGACTAGAAGTGCTATGTTTATCCTTTATTGAGAAAATTCCCTCAAAAAACGTAGCATCATGAGACTCTAAAATTGTACCCATATTCATGTCAGGTATCTCAGATTTAACTATTAAAAATCTAATATAGCATTGACCAAGTCAGTCAACGTATGATTCTTCCTTTCGGCAATCCTTCGGTAACCTCTGGCGTGGCGAGAGAGCGTGTGTTCCTCTAGTTCTCTTCACTATACATGTCTTAAGTAGTTAGGAGAGAGCTTATCCTTATAAGGATGTTTCCTTCTCCCAGAACGAGTAAGATGGTACTAAACTTCCATGCCACTTCCCATGAGATATGTCTTTAAAAATTTTTTTAGAAATTATTTTTCATATAGACTTAACCCACTTCACTATCTTTCTTCTAGATCCTATTTCCGTTACAAGGCATAAGACTGGTGCTTCGGAAAGAACAGTGCAAGATTTACGGTATTCATCCCTAACTTCGGTATGCTGACCATAATTAAGGCCTTAAGGGACACACCTTATTTACTGATACGAGTGAAAACCAATTGATTACCGCTAGCTGTAAGTGGCAATTCCAAAAATCTTACCAAATTTCAACAGACTAGAACTAGACGGTAAACTAATTTAAGGGCGGCATTTCATTAATTACCAAACTCGTCTGCATTTGCAAGTACATTGCATCATTTGCAGAAGATATCAGTCAAGTCATTGCAGAAAAGAACGTCGCACCCAACCATACTGACAATACGAAAAGCGACGGAGCGTTGAATCCTTTGTTGCTGTCCATGCATGATTCTTCAGAGTTCATTGCTTTCTCTCAAGCAAACGCTATATAGACCCTAGATTAGTAGGATGCATGCATCAGGTGATTCACACAAGCAAATAACCGACCATAAAAAGGGATGCATGAGGTGATGAATTTAACATGTTTTTTATCTGATTGAATGTGCAGTGTAAAGACAGTTTCCAGCTTAATCAAAACATTATGAGATGATTGTTACTGTACCTACACTGTCCCAATCTGCTGTACGTTTTATCCAAGAAGACAAGGCACGTGATTAACTCCATCTAGGAGTTTCTTTCAAGGATCTCCGAATATTTACGCAAAGTTCAGACGAGTTTGTATTACTGGAGCTAATGTTTTTTCGGGAAAAAACAGTTTACGGACACTAATTAGGATGGGTTACATGATAGCGCACCTGATCGATCTGATCCCGTGTAAGAAGTCACATCGATCATCAACTTTGCCTTTAATCTGCTAAACCCTGCTGTCGTTTCAAAATAAAAGGGAGATTAGCCATGAAAGCTGATGAGTTTAATCGTTCCGTTTCTAGAAGGCATCGCCTACCCGTTTAATTGGTCTATCGTACATGCCAAATCTGTCTACTGTACATGAAAAACTATTACACATTTGAGATTTTAGATGTCAGTACACGATGAGATTTGAGACCCACTAATCCCACAAAAGATTGGGAGGATATGAATTGACCAAGGGCTCTTTTGTAACACAGAAATTTTACGAGATTTTCACAAGATTCAATTAGTTTTTAATTCATCCAAAATTTCTCGTTTGAAAAGGGATTGATTGGTGTGCATATATTTGCATGATCGATATCTAATATACACGAGTAGCAAGCAAAGCTTAGGTACTCACAGTGACAGTTCGTTTGGTTTCCCTTGGCATGGGGGCACCTACCTACCATAATCAGCCACCCATATGTGATACACGCATGCAGAAGACGATGGCCATACGATCACAATTGATTACTATTGCGATTGTGAACAGCAGCAGCTGCTGGTCCAGCCAAGAAATTATGAGCAAAAGAACAAGCTAACCAGCAGTATCACCACCAAATAAAATAATGTGGAATTAATGAAGCCAAGTACTGCACGAATATATTGCTAGGAACACCTGCATGTACAAGCAGGCAGGTATATGCATCGATCTCCTCCACGAAATTAAGCTACTCCATCCGTACCTTTAGAGTTTTTGGTAAAGGTTAATATAAAATATCTAAAATACCCCTTTGTTAAAATAAGTGGGGTGTAGAACCTATGGGTTAATGATGTGATGAGATACTAAGGGTGTTATGAAAAGTCTAGGGGCAATTACGTGTCTAGGTTGTATATTTAAAATAAAATTTAAATTTAAAAGTAAATATATTGTGGGAAAGTACGACTAAGAAGTTCTGCCAAGTAATCAAACAAGTATCCAGATTCTCCTTGTCAAAGATATATCGGAGACAGGGAATGAAATATTTTATGTTATGTTTTGACGCATGTACATTAAGTTAGCTAAAACTCCTTGGTGAAATACCTCAAACTCAAGACAATAAATGTAGAAACGAGTTCCAGTACTGCTGCTTTCTCCCTCTGCTCCAGTTGAAATGGTAGGCCATTATGAATTCCTATCTGATTATTTACTACTTCTTTCATTCCAAAATATAAAGATATGAGTATTAAGGAGAAGAGAAAAATAAAATAAGAGACGGCTATAATTGGTTAAGATACAACAGTAGATAAAAGAATAATAGATGATTGTAATTGGTTAGTAAGCAAAAGTAGATAGAAATGTAGCAATATTTTAGAACAATTTGAATACTAAAGACTAATATATTTTAAGACAGAGAAAGTACTAACAAACCGCATTCTAATATACGGTGTATCTGTCATATATTAATATACTTAAGTTATGTTAGATGATATTCTCTACTTACAGAAGGGCAGGCAGTCAGTGTGCATCCAGCCCTTTCCTCAAGTAGTCTGGTGGTGTTCATTTTATTTTGTAGCTCGTGGCTACTCTCTCAATTTCCGTTAGCACGTTTTTTAAAACGTAAAACGGTGTTTTTTTTAAAAAAAGTTCTATATAAATATCTCTAAAAAATCAAATAGATCTATTTTCATGTTTCTAATAATTAATACTTAATTAATCATACGCTAATAATATTTTTCGTTTTATATGTAGCTTATAAGCCACACACAAGATGATTCAAACACCACCAAATTCTCTCCAAAGAATTCACTTATGTTTTACATCTTCCTTCAGGGGCTGTTAATAAGTTTATTGGGATGGTTAGGATCTCCCCCAAAGCAACACAGGATATCCCTGTTGGTTTCAAAAATATAAACTTAAAACTATATCTGGCGTCTACATATTCTGCAGGTGAGCAAAGCGTCCTGCCATTTTGCCAAATTGCCAATGAGTGGACGCTAGCTGAATATTCGAGGACCAGCCTAATTTGTCTCGACCGATCTATCACCGAAGCAGAAATTAATTTGCATGGACCATGCAGCCAGACTATATACAAAGGCGGCATGCATCTTGGATTGCCATATATGATATATTATCAAATCTCACATGCCATAGGAAGGGCGAATTATTTTTTTTAGCACATTGCATGCATATATTTACAATTTACTCACTCCAGTTCCGAAAGATCAATTTCCCTGACGTTGACTATTGATATTTTGTGAATGTTCACATTGTTAGATGCGAATGCAGCCGACATTTATCATTTGGTACTGGACATCTCTGACCAACGCCACCAAACCGTTCCTCTAGCTAACAACACACAAGGTATTCTGTCTGTGTTCCTTGTCCTTTGTTCCCTTGCATTTCACATCATGCATACGGGAAAATGGTGTGCGAACAGCCGTCTAATGGTCTAGCAAGCTGTTGGCACCAAGAGATTTTTCAACATAGCCAACCATCGTGTTGCATGTGTTCTTTTTATAATCCTAAAAATATGCAACTTCAATCATCAAAGCTTTATCTTGTTACCCCACCTTAATTCTCTTTGTTGTACTTTTGATAAGGGAAGAAGACAAAAGAAACAAGCGATCAACATACGTAAGCATCTGATCCTTAATTACCCTTTAATGCAACAAAATTAGCCTTCTAATCATGCTGGGTCGCAATGTGAAGATATACACCTAGCATGCATTACACTAGTGCTCTTCTTCTAGGTCAGATAGAAAGGAAAAGATTACACTCGGATTAATTAACCCAACCAGACATGCATGTTCCACATTCCATTCCCCTAGCTATTTGTTTTTAGCAAACAAAGGTATACATTGTCATTAAAGCCAAATCAATCATACAACTATGCAATAGAATAAAAAAGAGAAGAAAAAAGAAACAAACAGAGCACACCGGCAGTAGGCTTGAGGTACTGTTTTTGTATGTGCACGGAACTGGTGATGCACAATGTGACAGGGGAACTAACAGATCTACAGTGAAGACAGCAAAACTTCTCCAGCTGGAGAGAACATATAAGAGAAGTACGGCAAAATAATAAAGCTAGTAGATGCTTACCTCCTTTACTGAACTTCAGAACTGATGTGTTACTGAAGAGAACAGTCTTGCCATTGTCATTCTTGAATGATTTTAAGTAGTATTTAATAGCATTATATGCTATTTGGAGTCAGAAAGTAGCTACATACATCTGGTAGACTACCACCATATACGTGTAGTCATGACTTGTTATGAAACGATGCAGTAGTACTGCAGAGGGCAGAGACACACCAGCCCGGCCCAGCCGTAGTCCGTATGCACAGGTCCATCAGGCATGACTCGATTCGTCTTCACTGTGCCTCTCATGAATTAATGCATGACACGTACTGTAGCTCATGTGTTCACATGCATGAAGGCTTGAATGTTGTGGCCACAGAACCTCTGGCCAAGCGTGTACTGCTTGCGTGCCAAAAAGGCTGGGCTTCAATGATCAGAAACCAAGAGAATCTCCAGCAGCAGGTTGGTGAGTGAAGTGTGTGCATGGTGCTTCTACAATTTGTCTCCTCTGTGGACTGTGGGTGTGTCAATCAGCTGATCAGCCTAGTAGTAGACTTAGTAGCTAGTAGATGATGATCAGGAGAGGGAGATAGAATCAGTCGCTTTTGCATTGCATTATTGGCTTTGCAAAAGGACCATTTTTGAATTGGCACGGCCATTAGAGTAGGCATTAGGAAGGGTAAAAGAATAAGGGGCATCTTAAGATAGGTCTTTTGAGGGTGCAGTAACCAGCACATGTAAATCATTGGAAAGCAAGAAGGCTCCAAGGTTAAAACAGTAGCTGAAGAGAAGCAAATTCATGGGAAAGAATATTTATCTGTTTATCTTAGTTTATTGGCATCGTTCCAGACAGGACAATACTTTAGTGACCTAAGTGAAGCAAATCCTAGGACAGTCTATCTATTTTTTGTAATTCTTGCATGTCGCTTTACAGGAAGTAGCTACGAAAGGTGTTAAGTCCAGGATGTGTTGAATGAAAGGAATGCAGCACCAAACCTAACAAAATGAAATAGTTTACTGTATGATGAAGATATCAACATCATGGCACGTTTAGCGCTCAAGTAGGTGAGCCTTTCCCATTGGCCATTGCAATATCTCGTGTTTTTTTAATGTCAGTTGTTTTAAGCCATTCGAACATGTCGTCATAACTCATAGAGACATTTGCCGCCCACAAAAGTAAAATTGAAATATTGAGCAAATGAAACACATTCTCCACCAAACCAGAGAATTATTCTATGCACCTCTACCAGGAATCGAGTATTGTATTAAAATGAGCTAAATACGACTCAGATGGAACAGAAAGCTCATGCCCACAGGGCCGTTGTTGTTGGCTCAATTATTGCTTCTCCTTTTCATGTTGAAAATGTATCCAACAAAATTGATGTTATTATTAACTGCTAGTGCTATTTTGAATGATTCTCCTGTATAAATCTAATTGTGCAAAAAGCAACATTCAAGCAATTCAATTATTAAACCCATCCCTTGCACACAAATCAAACCAAAAACTGGTCTCCACATGATAGTTTTGTAAAAAGAAAAGGTATAGCAGTAGAAGCTAAGGGCCATAACTAAGACTGATTCCAGCCAAGTAGGATATGAGAACACCTCCCCTAAGATTGTCTTCAGTAGGGGAAAAACACAGCACACGCTGTAAACTGAGAAACAAGATAATCTGTTTCTACATCGACTTCTCTGGTAGTACAATGACTGATATTGATGACTGGCCATCAAAACAACTCTATGAAACATGGCATTGCAAAGCCTGTAGCAAAGTGGTGGTTAGTTACAATAAGGAATTGCGGCCCCCACAACATTTTCTTGTACCCTAGTCCTGTCTATGACTACGAAATAGGGCTCCAAGAGCGCATGGAGAACCAGACATGCTTTTCGCTGAGCTGTCAACATGCATAAAACACAAGTTTGAAAGGGTTCCTGAAGTTTCACTGTAAATTCATTTCTCCTATGAGTTCCTGTACAGCATATGTATCAGTCTACAAAGGGCAAAACTTGGAGGTTGGACAATTACTGGCCAAGCAGCAGCAACAACACCAGGAACGAGATGAGGTCATGCAAAGCACAACAGTGTTACGACAGCGCATTTCTTGCCACAGTGAACAAAGCATACAACATAACAGCTGTGAGAAGCTTTTTGGATGCAAGAATTCTCACATTGATCCTAATCCTGTGTGTCCTCATGAAGTGCAGGATTGACTGCCCCACCAGCACAAGCAATGAACAGGCACCAATAAACACCATCCTGGCAGCATCCTTTGGGCCCCCAACCCCATTAAGTTCATTTCCATCAAACTTGATGTTGGTTGGGCCTGTGGGGTTAGCATCTGAATCGTCACGATCGAGTTGAAGGATCTCATTCAGCCAAGCAGATAAACGGATCAACAACCTTGCCAGCCAGGCCACTTCAGAGTCTGAGATGGGCCTTGTCATCCAGTTCACATTAGCCAGCGAGTGTTTCCATGGCCTTGGATGCTTAGGTGTGAATACCTCACCACGCCCATGGTGCTGACTGCATTCTCTCTCTGCTAAGTTCATAGGCGGCTGGGAGCTTTCAATGTGTTCACGGAAAATTTTCTTCATCTGGGATTTAATTAAATCCAGAGTCTGAAGACTTTGCATAGCATCACCTGGCAAACGTTGAATCTCTGACTCTGCTCGAAGCAACAGCAACTAGAGAAAAAGGAAAGCAAGAATGAGTCAGTATTCATCAACAATAGTAATTAGTGAATCGGAATTAATAATCAAATGCTAGTAGGCAACATTACGCTGGTTCCTGTAACAGACCAAAGATAACTACCAGAACAACAACCTCCATGACAAAAGAATAGCCTAAGATTGTAAAGTTGAACCTTTAGAGATATCTACCAGATAAATTGGCAATCTCCAGCAATCTATTAAACTACCGAATAAAGGCAAGCATAACGTGTAAACTGACAATGCTAATTGCATAGTAATATACACCTGAAGCAAGTTGTAAGCCCCATCCTCATCAATGCTGAAAAGCCTTAGATTAAAGTTCCTACGCTCATGCAAGAAAGACCCATCAGCATCACTTTCAGATAAACCATATTCCCAGTCCTGGAATAGACCACATTGAATGAGCAGAAGTTAAATCAGAAAATCGTCCACATTATTGATAGCATTAGTAAAATTCCAATGCTGCAACGCATCAGAAGTTCAGGGCATTAAGTCAGCCACTTCCTACCTGTAGCTGTTCTCGGATTGATGGCACATACTTAAGCAAATGATCCAAATAGCATGATGAGGAACCTAAAAATCTAGAATGATATGCAGCATCAACATTGTAGATGAGACCCAATAATTCTGTAGAAGAAGCCAAAACCTCCAAAACCTGAATAAGCAAAACGAAAAATGTTGGGGTTTCTTGTAGGGTAGAATAATAACCGGCCTAGCACAATTTCCGAAAGTCCAACAAAAAAGCTGCCTCGTCAATTTCAGAAAATACATAATATGGAATAGAAGATAAGGCACTGGCCATATGGCCATATTAAGCACAACACGATCATCTTAAGCATATTATCAAGCACTTCAGAACAATGAGATACATATGGCACCATAAAGGAAACAGTAATAAATAGTATTCCAGAATTGATCGTACTTTATTTCCCAAATATCCACCAAGCAATAGGAACAGAAATTCAGCTAAAGTAATGTCAAATGTGTAAGTTCAAATAATTTGGAATTTGAAAGGTATATATGTTCTAGTAAGGCTGTTGTTCGAGGAGCACATCTGATTTGTTTTATTTTATAGCTAATCTCTCCACATGTGGTATAATAGAAGTTGGTTCAGATTATTACAACTCAAAACTCTCCATCATGGAATTGAATAAATATCGAGATCCATCATATGCAGCTGTGGATAAACCTTCAACAGAAAATGCCTCCCACCACTATGTACTCACATTACAGGCACGTTACCTTTTCAGATTATAAATATGGCTGAAGTCAATTTAATTCCAAAACACACACCGGATGAACCTAATGTAAATAATCGTAAAATCAAACTTTGAAATCAAGAATATTCCCAAAAAGGGGGAACAGGAAACCATTAGTTGCCTATGCATTTGTACTTGGCCTGAATGGTGTTACTGCCCTGGTAAGCTTGTTCCTAAGTCTTGTAAAATTAAATGACACTGCATACCTTAGCCTTAGTATTTGATATTTCATTATTTCTATAATTTCATTTAAGGGAAACACCCTGCTGCTGAATAAACTATGAAGTGCAAGATAATCCCAGATCTTCAGCCTAGCTAAAATACTAAAACATAAAATAAGCAATTTCAAACACATATGTGCGACCTAATTTAGTAAATGACTGCATGTTCAGCTACTTAAAATTTAAGAGAACAATGTCTACCAAGGATAACTCGTATTACAGTCAAGGATGAAAACAAAGACCACAATGGCATATGCTGCAGCAAGGATGGAGCAATAATTCACTTACCTTTGATACCATCTGCAACACGGAGGAAACATCAGAATGGATAAATTTATGTGCAAACCCCAAGAAGTGAACGACCAAAGAACTGTAGAACAAGTAGTTGGACAGCACAAAGTTCTCCCATTCTGGAGTGTACACCGCCTCACACACTTGCCTCTTTCCCTCAGTAACTCGATGCACATTGCGCCCACCTGGAGGAGGCAGATCATACCCATCAAAATCTTCCTTCTGAGCCTTCCATGGTTCCATATAGACTATCCATGCAGAGAAAACCTGTGCGACATTTTTTATTTCTACACCCATGGGGCAGAACAAGAATGTCCTGAGCAAAAATCGATACAGGGGCCTCTGTATCAATGGATTCCAGTACCCAACAGGGCTGTTGCATGTCTCCTTCCATGAAGATATTCCCTCGAAGACATTTGGCGCATCTATATCCATAGAAGCATTGATCCTGTTCACATACATCACAAACAGCTTCACTGCATCGCCGAGTCCGGGTGCTGGCGGCCGCTCAACCAATGTGGCATTTGCATGAGACTGAAGAGAGAGTAAAGGCAGCCCATATGCACGGCAAGTCTGCACAGGGAGCGGCGAGAAGTCGTCCCCAACAAGCCAGAACTGGATGAGTGTGTGCACGAAGAACTCAGCTCGCCTGAAGGATTCAGCAGCGTCCATACCATCGCTGACAGTTCGATGCAGCAGAGTGCCACCACTGTTACGCGGCGGTGCACATGAGCTGGGCACGAAGTCCTTAAGGTACGAGTACAGAAGCTTCAGATATAGCGAGCTCTCTGGCTTCTGACCCAGATTGCGTCCGGCTGAGGAAGCGATAGTGGACATCCAGCTCTCGAGGCGACCGAGCGACTTAAGTGAGGGTTCTGAAATGGAGGGCGAGGTTTTGGGGGCGCGGGCGGCGGCGGTTCCCGTGGCCGCGGCAGCTGAGATGGGGTAGTACGCGAACCAGAAGAGGTAGTATTCGAATACCGACAGGTGAAGCTCCGAGTCGATGCGACCAGCGAGGAGAGGGGAGATCATCTCGTCAGAGGAGGAGACAGCGGCGGACGACAGCGCAAGGCGGAGCCAATCGGGTAGCCGCTCGGGTGGAAACACGAATCGGAGGAGGGCGTGACGATCCGCAGCGGAGACAGCGGCGAGGAGCGGCCCGGATGGGGAGAGCAGCGACGCGAGGAGCTCGGCGAGCGCGGGGTCCCCGGCGGCGAGATCGATGAAGGACGGCGAATCGGGGGAGGCGACGAACACGCGGAAGAGCAGCGAGGGTAGCGCGTCGGCGAAGAAGGCCCGCGGGTGGTCGCCGGCGTGGCGGCGGAGGAAGTCGGCCACCGATGAGACCGCCTTCGCCGCCGCGCCCGGCATGGACGCGGCGAGGATGGCCTCCCTCAGGGAGGCAGCCTCGGTCTCCGGCGGCATCCTCTCGGCGCGCCGGCGGGGCGGCGACGCGCAGTAGGGTTTTGGGGGATTTGGGTGGGGCGAGGCGAGAAGGCGCTTTCCCCTTGGGAACCCTCGCCTCTCTCTCCCGAGAAGAGGAGGAAATTTTGAAACTGAAACGCAAATGAGCTCTCGTGGATTTCGGAAATGGCGCTCCGCGTCACACTCCCCACCTTCTCCTCCCCTCCGCTTACGGATGACGCCAAGAGTGTTTCACTGACTACTCGGCCCCACCGTTCCACGCGTCCATCTGCTGGTCGGAATGGTACGTCAAAGCCGAGCGGCCATTCGCGTTGACAAGCCACTGAACGGTGGGGTCGCCTTCAGTGGGACCAGGTTGTAAGTGGCACACGCTGGTCCCCTAGTGCAGACGGTTCGGGAAAGCGCGGGATGTGGCAAGTTCAGGTCCAAATAGTCCATGTAGATGGGCCGTATTGGGCCGCAAATGTAAATGGGCCGCATTGTAGACTCCCGCACCCACTGCACTCCGTCTCCTTTGGTGGGCCGGGACAACGAGGAGTCCGTGCCGTGCGCCTTTTGGACTTGGGAGGCGTATTTCTAGGAACCCGCAGGCGGCTGTGCTCTTCTCTCCTCGTCGGTAACTTCCGCTGGGGAACCCTTGCCTTCTCGTCTGCGCCTCGCTTTCCCCACCGTCTCCGACGAGCAGAAGCAACCGCGCGCTCCGTCCCCGACGAGCAGAAGCGACCGGGGGCTAGGGCGAAGGGGGGGGGGGGGGGGTGGGCGAGCAGGATGCAGTGTCAAGCAGAAGGTGTACGAGCTCTACAAGGGACGGTGGAGCGGGGTCACGGCCCGCGCACCGTTGTCGGCGTTCCTCGAGAAGGGCGTCCTCTCCGTCCCGGAGTTCATCCTCGCCGGCGACAACCTCGTCTCCAAGTGCCCCACCTGGTCTTGGTGCGCCTCTCTCTGGCCGCTCTCGTTGTAGGTTGGGTACCCGATTCCTTGGATTGGGTGGTATCTGATCGTTGCGGTTGGTGTATTCTGTGCAGGGAAGCGGGGGATCCGAGCAAGAGGAAGCCGTATCTCCCTCCTGACAAGCAATTTCTCGTCACCAGGAACGGTATGCCGCTTCCTAATCCCCTCGATGCATGGTTCCTATTACATCTTGTGCTAGAATTTGATGAACTGTTGTATTGGATGACATAATTGTTAGCTGGTAGTTCTCCCACATGTATTGAACGGTGGTGATTAGGCTAAGTTTGGTTCTAGACTACCATGCTTTGGAATGGTGCATTGGAGGATAGAACTCATAAACTTTGGTTTCCCCATGTAGTTGAAACGGTTTGAGTTTGGCATTCAACATTGTAATTGAAATTTGGTTCTGCTGGCAGTGCCTTGCCTCAGACGCGCTGTGTCGCTTGAAGAAGAGTATGATGCAACAGGAGCTGAGGTAGTTCTTGGTGATGATGAGGACGGTGAAGGCTGGCTTGCCACACATGGAGTGCAAGGTTGACCTCTCTGGATGCTTGTTTCAGTGTTTCACATTTGCTTTTGTATGAGCTAAACTCCTTTCTGTTCTGTTGGTAATGTATAGCATCAAAGCCAGAAGAGGAGGAAGACATACCCTTGATGGATACATTGGATATAGGGAAAACTGAAGGGATAAAGTCTATTCCCTCGTACTTCAGTGCTGGTAAGACGGCTGAAGAAGAGGAGGAGGAGATACCCGACATGGACGCTTATGAAGACACAGGGAATGATTCGGTAGTAAGACATATTGCGATCCTATCAGTGAAGAAAGTTTCATAATGTTCATAGTCATTACTGATTCCAGCTTTGCCTTCATCATCTTGTTTTAGGCTACTGCTCAACCTTCATATTTTGTCACAGAAGAGCCTGAAGATGACAACATCCTTCGTACTAGGACATATGACGTTAGCATCACGTAAGCTCTTTTATTTTATCTGCATGCTTTGGTTTAAGTCCTTTGTTAGTTGGTTAATAGTAGTTGTCTGATTATGTGTTATTCTAGTTTCTATATCATCTATCTTCGTCTTCCGGAGTCTGTATATTTGCTTACACAGAACTTATAGACATTTATCAGGATATCACTGCAATCACATGTTCTTTCGACCATCTCAGCTTTATATTTTTCATATCTGCACCTCAGCACTAAATTTAACACACAATGCATTACCCGTGCACAATGGATTTTAGCTGCCATTATGTACATCTGAATTTGAAATAGTTGCATGTACAACATTGTGCAAGCAATATTGCTGTTGTCTTCAACTTCTCCTTGTTGCTTCTGAGAAATAATGTGGCCCTCTTGGTTCTATTTAATTTGTGATAGCATTGTTGTGCTTCAATCTTCTAGTATCAGAAAGTAACAAGTAGTTCTCTTATTGCAGATATGACAAATATTACCAAACCCCACGGGTCTGGCTGACTGGATATGATGAGGTAAGTCGTTTTATCCTTATAAAGGGCTCCTTGGATGTTGCCACTGAGTCCTTGTTGCATATGAATTTGATTCATTTAATTTGTTTGCTATTGTAGTCAAGAATGCCACTAAAGCCTGAACTTGTGTTTGAAGATATCAGCCAAGACCATGCACGGAAGACGGTATTTCCATTCATTTTATTGTTTTCTATTAACATATTAAATGAAACATGGATCAGCTTGTGCTAGATTGATTCTCTAATATCCTTTATTTTGTTGATAATAATGCTTACTCCCTCCGTCCCAAAATAAGTTGATTTCTTGCACCTCGAGAAAAATTTATAAGTAAGTGAAAATGACCAAAGTGCCCCTCATTAATGGGAAAGTAGTATGGGTGGGTCGATAGGTAAGAGGTATTGAAGGGATAAAACTTCTCGATTTAGGTAAGTATGTAAAAATCAACTTGTTTTGGGACAAAGTTTGAACTCCACAAATCAACTTATTTTGGGACGAAGGGAGTATATCTGTACGGAGCATATTATGTGTTCTAAAAAGCTATTCAATGTCATAGTGTACACCGCTATGCATTAACCCAAAGAAAAAGTATGCTTTGGAAAATGGTGTTGAACTAGTCTTTTTTAACATTTGGTACACCGCTATGCATTAACCCAAAGAAAAAGGATGCATAACATAATTGTTGCCTCCTCTCTATCTTTTCACCGTCATTATCAGAACTTAGAAGTGTATGCCTGTAGTGCTGGTTCCTGCATTTTAAGCCATATACATCCTGTCACACAGTTCAATAAACTTCAAGGTTCACTGTTAGGTCCTTTCGAATTATAATGGATCAGTGTACTTGTGAATTCATCTCCTATGCATTGCATGTTGATGACACTAAAGTGGATAGTGTTGGCACAGGTGACTATTGAAGACCATCCTCACTTGTCGGCAGGCAAGCATGCCTCGGTGCATCCATGCAAACACGCTGCTGTGATGAAAAAGATCATTGATGTTCTAATGTCTCGAGGAGTTGAACCAGAAGTTGACAAGTAATATTTTCTATGGGAATACCTTTCGTTGACTGCTTGGATGATTAAAAGCAGTGCGCTTCTTCGTTGGCTAGTTTGTAACTTGTGTTTCTGTTTTGGGCAGGTACCTTTTCATATTCTTGAAATTTATGGCCTCAGTCATACCCACCATTGAGTATGACTACACTGTGGACTTCGATCTGGGCAGTACAAGCAGATGATTTGCTAATTGAAGGTATGCACAAACCTTTTATAGTCTGGCATGTATTCTACTTTATATAGAACAATGGATCTGCCCAGGCTTGCTTAAAGAGTTAAAATAGATTCTTACATGTCTTGACCATATCATTTTGAAAGAAAAAAGAATTGTAACATACCCACCAGTTGTTTGTATACTGACATGGATAGGCAACATACTCGTTGATGTGGTGACAGGAAAGCGAAAGATTCTGTAGAAGGCCTACCAAGGCTGATGATCATGGTGCCAAATAATCATTGCTTGTTGGAAAGATTGTATATGCAAGATGTGTGCTTATTCGTTTTGAAAGTAACTGTAAACTCTGCAGAAACCTCTGGGCTGATTTGCCATGTATATGTAACATACTCGTGTCACTTAAATTCATTTGCCTTCAAATTGAATCCATCCGTTCTTACTAGATAATTGAGTATGCAAGATTGCAAGTGTCACCTCTCTCGTGTAATCTGGCTTCATGGACTTATCATTTGTAGCTCTGATGCAAATGGATGGGCTCCAAGGTGCCACGTCTCCTGGTTCTCGCACGGAGGATGTGTTACACTGTTACTTCGATCGGTCGGTCGGTCGCACATGCCCGGTCGCATGCATGTATTTGATTGCAAATGGGGCCGGCCCAGCGTGCAGATTTGTGGCATAAATTATTTTCTAGCTTCTAAATATTATGTTTTTCTAATGAACTGAATTATGGTTCAAGCAAGCATTCAATGTACTGGGAGGCTTATTAACTTGCTATTTTTTGTGATCGATCGCCTGCCATAGAGGTGCGTTAGCTAGTAAGTATCTGTTATCAAGATAGAGAGTGATGTGGTCATGTCGTCGATGATCACGCACACGTGCATGATGTAAGTATTGATGACGACACACAGACTTCAAGTATTGACGCAAATGAGTTCAGTTGCCAAGTTCATCTCTGGGTGGGGGGACGGTGATCGACAGGTAGATGCATACCGCTTATGATCGCTTTAATATGAAATTAATTAGATATTATAGGTTTATGATCCATTTCATTGTTTTACTATATGGGGAAATGCAATTAGGAATATATACAATGTCGCCCTTAATTTCCACGAGATTACATACATACTTCTTTGTAATTTCCATGAGATTACATACGCATTTCATTGTCTAAGTGGTTTGTGCTTGTATTTGTATCTTCTATATAATAAAAAGCCAGAAAGGTCTGTGGTGATGGGCAATTGGGCATATATACCTGCTTCTTAAAGATGAGGAAGAAACTCGACGTGTAGGCAACAGGAGCTTGCTGGAGTCAAAGGTAATGGCAATGGTCGCATTGGGGGTGGTACTCTTTCAAAATATTTCAACTTATGTTTTTTAAAGAAATTAAGCTTATGCTATTTTTCTTAAAGAAATTAAGGTTAAAGTTGAAAAATAGTTGTGATTAGTTAAGATGAAAATATGGATGAAAAATTAAATAGAAAAATATTATGATTGGTTGAGATGAAAAGACAGGTGAACGAAGCAGTAGCGTGAAATAAATTTAAATCTTATAAGGAGTGGTATTTTAAGACAGAGAGTACTTCAAAAGCTAAGGTAAAGAAAGAGAATCAAGAGGGGGATGTCAGGGGTGGAGAGAATGAAGTGAAATGTTGGGTTACCGTACGGTCATACAAGTCGATCAACTCCCAAAATTAACAAGTTACTCGTAACTGTAATCGGAACAGCGTCGGCGCATTAAATATTTCTGATTGGAGGTCGTATTGTGATGGGTAGGTGAATATATGAGGTGTTTTAAACGTGGTTACATACTTATCTGTTTATATTTTTTATAATAATGGATAAAATTTCATTATTATATCTCTGCTAATAAAAATGAGAGGGCTTTATATATGCACTCTATTTTATAAAAAACAACCCAAGAAGAAAGGTATCAGTGGAGCAAAAGTCATCAATCATGGTGTGGTAAATAAAATTGGATGGATCAACCATCCCTTTCCATTGCCCCCTCCTTTACTTCCATCCATATGGTTCACACAATGATGCGAAAACGACTCTCCTACATATGCAGCCATAGAGACAGCTAAGGTTCAAGATTTGTGGATGCAGTATTGCGGCCGGTCAGATAGGGGTGGATCTAGCAGTTAGGCTTCAATAGACTCTAACCTATTCTCCAATTTTTCAAGAAATATTCAAGTATATATGATATATCTCAATTTGTAGTTCATGGAGGTCTGTCTGTAGTGTGCCCAAGCAAGAAAATAAATAGGAGCGATTTTGAAGAGAAAGAAGGCAACTGAAGCGGTAAGCTGCGCACTTGGCGCCTTAGGCCTTGGCCCATTTGGCATCACATAGTGCAGGCAGCAGGCCACAGCTCACTTGGGGAGGTTGCATCGGCTAGGGTAAAGGTATGAAACCAGTTGCTCTGAGGGAGTGCGGCGACAGCGCTGTAGCAGGATAGGGTAGGGGCTTGTTCGTGGGCGGCACACCAGCAGAAAGCGGACGCTGAAGCGGGGAACAGCAGCAGGTCGCCGGCTCAGCGGTAGCACGGAAGCTCGGGCACAGCAGCAGCCAACAGGGTGTGGCGCGCGGCGGCGGCACGTTCTGCTACTGCTGCGCTGCTCGCCTGCTACTCATTCCTCACCTGAGATCCTGCTAATCAGCTATGGCCTAGTGCTACTACACTTCTACTTTGTTATTACTGTGACTCTGGTCCCTCTGTGACTGTTATTCTTTATTTTCTCTAGTTTCTAATCTATTTATCTATTGAATGAGATGATAGGATATTGGAATTTACAAGAAATAGATCCTTACGTTTCGTAGTTTTGATATATTACTAGATTTGTAAATTGCTTTTTTGTGTGTTTTTATATTTGACAATATATGCATTGAATTTGAGTTGCGTAAGGATACGTAGTTCAGTTTAGTTCAGTTTAGTTCTATTAACTGAGTTAGAGTTAAAGCTTTGAGCCCATCCTCTTTTTTTATCCTGGATTCGCCACTGCGGTCAGACAACTACCCATCGCGCCAACCAAGATAGATTAACGCATTGACTGAATAAATTCACCATGTTAATTAAATTTATCTACTTACACAAAACAAAAATAATAATAATAATTAGTTGAGATCTCTAATTAGCTACCAGATTAATTAGTCACAAAGGCACTAGAATAATTAAGCACAGATAATATGTTGTGTTTCGGTATAATTAACTTAGGTAGTGTTCGATGGTGAGAAAAGGGGAGAATACTCTCTCGTTTTTCGTAAGCATGTTTTCTAAACTACTAAATGCGGTGTTTTTTTTAAAAATTTCTATATAAAAGTTTCTTAAAAATCAAATAAATTCACTTTTTAAGTTTATAATAAATAAAACTTAATTAATTATGTGCTAATTATTTGTCTCCTTTTACATGGGTCGAACGTTTCCACCGAAGCTGCAGGTTCGAACGGAGCTTTACTCGATTGATCGCGTCATCGTGTGCTGCTGTGAGATCATTGGGCTAGGACAAGATGGCGGGAAACCAACTGCGCTCTGTAGGAAGGGACAGAAAAGGTCCAAAACTATATCATTTATTCAGAAACTATACTCGACCAGTCGAAAATTTTCGTATTTATTAATTTAATCGTGTAGTGATACCTGCAATACAATACCAAAAGAAATTAAAAAAAATCAAATTTTATATATAGCTAGAAGAAAAACGGTTCCTGAAAAAAAACAATTGAAAACTGTACCACTTTTAAAAAATGATAATGATGCAAGATCCGGTAAGAATTTCATCCACCGTTTACGGTACAGCCTGTGATTGCTCACCACAGAATCGCCGAGGCATTGGCTGATTGGCGCATCGGCTGATTGGCCCACGTTAACCTGGAGAATTCACAGCCACTGACGTCGCAGTTGCATATGGGATCTTCAGCAAGTCTAGCTAGCTTGGAGTACCTTGCATCTTCTTACCACGGTGCCAAAGGCGCTTTTACCATCTTTTTATCTCGAAATCAATTAAAGTTCGAAGCAACAAATCAATTTCCTAGCTCCTTTTCTCTTGAACCCCATTTGTATGGACATAATTATTACACGTGCGTGTTTTCATGCGTGAAAGGAAAAGTATATAAGCATCAAAAGCATGCTATACACGTGTAACCTGTATTCCTGCCTATATATATACATACCTTTTTTTATTTGATAGCGGATTACTAGATGGTAGATAAAAGCAGGAGTATATATATATATATATAATCAAAGAGTATATATATCATGTGTTTTCAGCAGATTCGTGTAGCATATATTTGGCATCAACCCATGGCCTAACATAAGAAAAACAGTGGCTGAATTCCCTGTGTAACTATATATGTGGCTATACACTAATATATATGTATTGTATAATACTACCTCTGTTTTTAAATATGACAATGTTTGACTTTTAGATATGATAATTAACCGTTTGTCTTATTAAAAAACTATGTATGTATTATTTATTTTGTTGTGACTTATTTTATCATTAAAGATATTTTTAAGCATAACTTATATTTTTGTATATTTACACTAAATGTTTGAATAACACAAATGGTCAAACATCATGTCAAAAGGTCAATATCATCATATATTTAAAAAAGAAAGAAGTTACTCTTTGTGCCTATTTTGCAAAAAAAAATGTCATTCTTATTTGATTACACAGCAAGTCTCTACCGGCACTAATGATTTTGCATTCACTCACGAAAACGTGGAAAATATGTTTTTTCTGCCTTCTTAGGTCTCCTTTGGATTGAAGGAGTTTTAAAGAAAGTTTGGAGTATTTCAATCCTTAAAAAAAATTTCCTATTAGCTCCTTTGGAATTGGCAAAAATCCTATGGATTTGCTTTCTGTGCCTCAATTCCATAGAAATATAAGCATGAGCTCCTACTTTATGTTTTTATTTTGCTTTGAGAAGTCCCATGCACTCTCTCTCTAGTATCTCTCTTACACAAGACACAGCTTCCTCAAAATTCCTACTTTTGAATTCCCATGTTTTGAAATCCTACAGGAATTCAAAGTATGTGACATCTTATTTCTACTTTTTTCTATTCCTGCGTTTCAGAAATCCTACGCTCCAAAGGAGCCCTTAATCTATCGGTGATTTGCTGGTTGTGCTTTTGCTAGATTTTCTTTTTCACAAAATGAAAAGGACAATTTGATTTTTCTGGTCGACCTGTATTTGTATGATCTAGACTGGTCACAATCAATTGTGCGTCCCTTTTATCTTTTTCTCCTCTCACTAATATATAGTTTTAGCTCCATTCGACATGTATATATTTTTAGAGAAAATTTCATACGTGCCCTTGAGTTTTCTCTCTATCCCTTCTGTGCTCCTGAATTTTGCTAAATCACCTAGATGCTCTTGAGTTTTCAATTTGATCTCTTCTATACACATTCCGTTAGTTGACCGTTATTTTTTTTTCTAAAATGACTATACCGCCCTTCTCTCGTATTTATCCTACCTACTTTGAAAACATAAATCTTAATGCAAAAAAATATATTATAATACAATTAAATAAGATAGAATTGTTTGACCCCAAATTTGAAAACAATTTAAATTTTCAAACAAATTTATAAAATTTGATGAAATCCATACAAAGGTTTCACCGATAAATTGAAAAACCAAAATTGTTTTTTATTTGCATTTAAATTTTGGTGAAAATTTGTACAAATTTCATCAAATCTGGTTTGAAATTTATTTAAAAAATTTAAACTTTAGTTTTCAAATTTGTAGTTAAATAATTATGTCTTGTTTGTTTTTTATAAATGAATCATTTTTCATGTTGAGAAATATGTTTTTCTCGATAAACTAGCACATAAATACGAGAGAAGGGTGATATAGTCATTTTAAAAATAATCTAACGGTCAACTAACGGAATGGGCATAGAGGGGACCAAAATGAAACTCAGGGATATATAGAGGATGAGAAAAAATTAAGAGATACAGAAGGGATTGAGCGAAAACTTATGGACACGTAACAAATTTTCTCATATTTTTATGTTGTTTTAATAATATCGTAGATAAATCCGATCATAGCATGTCAATATGTCATGGATAAATAAATTAAATGCTTATACTCTAACGCACATTCTCTTTTCATGCAGCACGCGAACGTATTAAACATTCTTCTTTGCAATGTCTATACATGTAAGCATGAAGGATCTACACTTTTTGACAAATTTACAGCCACTAAATGTTACTTAAAAAATATAAGTATTTTTAAGTTGTTTAGTAGAGGTTAAAATTGAGAAAATAAGATTTTAATTTCTCTTATTAAATGAGAGATGTTTAAGAGTGAAAAGGTGGTTGGAATAAGCTTGCAGTAGGACCAGGACTATCACCAAGGGAAGAGCAACCAACTCACCGTATCTGAAAGCTGCAGGCGGCGGCGAGCTGGGGCTCCGGCAGGGCGGCAGCAGCCACGGAGGTGGCAAGCTGGGCTCCAGGCCGCGGCGGCGACCACATGGGCAGCGAGCTCGGGCTCCAGGCTGCGACGTGACAGGGGATGGGTGAGAGGCAGCGGAGCTGCACACGGCGAGGGCGACGGCACTGGTCTCGCACGAGATAAACGACAGCGCCGGAGTACTTGGAGAGGGGCAAAATAGTTATTTTTTGATTTATCTGTCAAATCTTTGTCCGGATATAATAAATATTTAGCTCAGTGTCCTATATCTAATTACACCATTTCTGTAGCGTCCACTAGCAGAATCATAAATTTGTGATATCCTATAACCAATTATAGGAATTCCTGTAGCAAAATTTGCCCTCTTAAAATATACAGGAATAGCACGTGAACCTATTAAAACATTCTTCTTTACAATGTCTATACATGCAAGCATGTAGGATCTACACTTATTAACCAATTTACAGCCACTGAATGTTACATACTCCATCCGTCCAAAAATATAATCATTTTTAGGTTATTTAGCAGAGGTTAAGATTGAGGAAAAAAGATTTTTAATTTCTCTTATTAAATAAGGGATGGTTGAGAGCGAAAGGGTGGTTGGGGTAAGATGAGAAGAAATTTGAATAAAAAGTGATTCGTATAATGAGCAGTACTATAAAAATAATTAATTATTGGATAAAATTTAAATGCTTAAAATACTTATATTGTTAGATGGAAGGAGTACTCATCTTTGCGTGCTATGTGTATGTCCACACTAGCATTCGAGCGGTCACTGTCCTAGTGTACAACATGAGCCTTTCTACGGTGCTTAGAATTAATTAGGACTATTAATCATCTCTAATCCAACACAATAGAATAAGAGGTATCGATAAAAAGATATTCAAAGTGTAGACCAGGTATTGAAGGTGGAAGGTTAAAATAGTAATTATCTTGTATGATTAATTTGTGTGGTTAAGGGCAAATACGTATAATCCTCCGCATCTCTCTCTTTCGATCCCACCACCCCCCCCCCCCCCCCGTCTACCGATCGAGCTAGCCAAGCTCAAGCCTTGTCTGGTACTCCGCCGAGATGCACCTCACCGGTGGCCTCCTTCTCCTCTACGTGCACCTCCTCTTGATTCTTCCCAATGGAGCTCTCTCCGCCACCGCCTCTGGCCGTGGATGCCAACACCGGTGTAGCGGCTTGGATGTCCCCTACCCTTTCAGCTTCTCCGACAGCTGCCCCATCTTGCTCTCCTGTGCAACGAGGGCAACTCCATGGCGGCGCTGCTCCGCCCGAATCCAGAAATCATGACTTGGCATCTCACCTCTCCAGCTCTCTTCTCTGCTAACTTGCACCAAATCTCTTTAAGCCGGCGAGCCCCCACGACCTACGCGAGTGAAGACGCCGACTGCTCCGCTTCCGTCCTCCCCGCCGACCAACCGTGCCTCACCCGCTGCTCATAGATCCGCTTCCGCCCTTCTTGGGGTCGTCCTTAGGCACGAGCGCCATGTCTCCGGCGCCGGAATGACGCCGCCGCAGCCACTACCGCCAGGAGGGCAAGCTCGCCTCGGCTGCGCTGCGCTCCGCGTGTCGTCAGAGGTGGTGGTGGTGGTGGTGAAAATAGAATCGGAGGGAGAAGGGGATTTTGAGGTGATTAGCGCCGTCCTCCTTGCCGGCCAACTGCGCCTCACCCGCGACTGCTCGGCAGAAGAAAGGATAGAGGCAAAGGATAAGTATTGAATTAATAAATTACCCTTGTTAATGTTATTTCCTATTTCTAATTTACCCTTTAAACATCAATAGCTGATATTACTTAATTTAAAAGATACGTGAGGTACCTTCCAAGCATTGTAAAAGGTCTCGTACAACATAGTATACTGCACATATTAGCCACACAAATTAAATCTGCTTTCCCCAGCAAACTAAGCTAGCTAAACTGATCAGTGACTAAGTACATCTTAATTTTGTTAAAAACATATATACCACCATATAAGCTATTACTGATCAGTGTAAGCTAGCTAATGCCTGTAACTGGATATGCTATATCCATGTATATATCAGAATAATTCAGGGTATATATTGTCATGTTTAGTGTGGAGCTTTGCTTTACTAGTAGCTTTACGATGTATACATAATTAAGAAGTATCTTTGTCGTCAGCTTAGTTGACAGTTGAGTATTATGGACTGTCACATGTAGGCTAATTATGTTGTTAGCGATCGACCATATGCTATGGATGGGTTTAATACAGTTGTTGATGAGGATTGGCGATATCCACACATCAATCCCCATATCCCGGTGGTCAAAACGTGGATCGCCTGCGGCCAAGCCTTTTCGCCATGAGTGGATGATATGGACTGAATTTCCATTCGCGCCTTTTGGGAACATTCAAGATAGCGACCCAAATTAAAACGGTATTACCATCGTTCTAAAATATAGTAAATCTTTCTAGTTTAAATTAGTAAACCGCTATATTTTAGAACGTAGGAAGTAACAAATTTCTGAAGATCGACAACTAGTTGATAATTTTTTAACTGGTTTTTCTAGAAATAAATATTGATTGGTGTAAGCTCTTTTCGAGCGTTGATTTACCGAATCGATCCTCCTAATCATCTGCCGCTGTCCCAGTCAATAATCATCTCGTCAGATGTACCTATTTAATTAGTTGACATTAGAGACGCATGCGATTGAAATTTGAAATCACTGTGATTCACAATCGATGCATTAACCACCACACAAACTTACTTTGCACTTTGAACAGTTTCGTGCACTATCCATCCATCCATCCATACGATTTAATCAATAAAGGTAGAAATGTTACGAAGGCACTATTTAGTATAGCTACAAATCCAAGAATTTTTTAAAGCTATATATTCCTAGCTCTAGAAATTCATGAATTTGGATATATAATTATGTTGATAACATTTCTGTTCCATCCCTCCCATCCCTCTAGTTCACTTTTTCAAATTACTCGAACCCACTATACTCTATTTATGTGGAGCTAAACTATTTGATTGGGCTCCAGACCCAAGAAAGATGAATCTAGGAGTTGAAGTCCTGTCAAACAAACCTTTAGATGAATAATTTTGTTTCTATTTTATATAAAATAAAAAATTTTAAATCATTATAATCTAAAAGTGTGCCAAATAGGGCAGAAGAAACCAAGACACCACGCAGAGGCCGCACGGTTCACCGTCGCAGAGAATCCCGGTAGATCTGCCGCCGGAGCGGCGGCCAATGGGGAGGCGCCAAGTGATCCGGCGGAAAGGTGGCTCCGGATCGTCCACGTCGGAAATCCCCCCGTCGCCTCACATCTCTTCCTCCCCTCCGATTGGTCGCCTCCTCTCCCCCGCGTACTTATTCCCCCCCTGCCCTAGCTTGCCCCTACCTCTCGCCTCTTCTCCGCCACACACGCGCCCCCGACGACGAGCCAGCGACCACCTACATGATCGACCTTGCTACTCGCACAAACAAACAAGCGCGTGCTACCACACAGCGAGGAGTGGTGGTGGCGGCAGAGGCAGCTAATTAGCTAGCTTGGTGCGCGCGCGCCATGTCGGCGGCGTCGGGCGCCGCGTGCGGGGTGTGTGGGGGAGGGGTGGGGGAGTGCGGGTGCCTGCTGCAGAGGCGTGGCGGCGGCGGCGGCGGTGGTGGAGGGGTGAGATGCGGCATCGCGGCGGACCTGAACCGTGGGTTCCCGGCGATCTTCCAGCAGCAGGGGGTGGGGGAGAAGACGGTGGTGGAAGGGGATGGGGGAGGAGGAGGGGGAGGGGCGGCGGCTGGGCTGCAGGAGTTCCAGTTCTTCGGTCAAGACGACCACGACAGCGTAGCGTGGCTGTTCAACGACCCGGCGCCGCCCGGCGGGACGGACCACCAGCTGCACCGGCCGGCCGCGGCCATGGCTGTCGGGAACGGGGCGATGGCGCAGCAGCAGCGGCCGGCGTTCGACGCGTACGCGCAGTACCCGCCGGGACACGGGCTCACGTTCGACGTGCCGCTGAGCCGAGGCGAGGCCGCCGCGGCGGTGCTTGAGGCCAGCCTCGGGCTCGGAGGCGCCGGCAACCCCGCGACGTCGAGCGGCACAATCGTGAGTGGTTCGAATTCGGCTCTCCCTTACTCCCTCAAATTTTTCATCAATTTAACCATTTTTTATTTTTTTTCATACAAATTATAGCCGCACATGCAAATTAATAATTAGTTGGCAAAAATGTCAAACGGTGTCAATAATTCGGTCCAACACTCCAGCTTGTTAGGAGAGCTAGGTGATCCATAACAGTGCATTATTTGTACCCTTGCTTTTAACTTGTCTTTTTCAGAGATAACATGTCATTGAGCTAGTGGCAACATAAATTAATTGCCCTGAAAGGTTATATTCCGAATGATTTGACAGTTCTAGCTTCTAAGCTAAATAGATGTATTTATTCTTCCATTATCTAAATAATTATATAACTTCCGCTGGGGAAATGTGGAAAAGAAATGTGTGACTGCTGAGAAGTTCCCCTAATTATTTTTACCTATAGGTAAAAATTATTGCGCGGCCTGATCGATGGAGTTCATCATTTGTGTGATGGTATATTTATAGAGAAAATTTTCATTTTTCAAAAAAAAAATCCACACCTGTTGACATGTTGTGCCTGCAAATTGCATCTCTTTAATTTGAGGGATCAATCTTGCGAGCATTTTCCATACTTAACATTGCTATCTACCTCTGCAGCCGAACTGGTCAATTCCTGCTTGTGATGTTCATGGATGATGATAAGTTATATACACATTGAAATTTTGAAACAAGAATGCCTCAACAATCAAATTAGTGCTGTTCCTATACGTTCAATTGTCATTTGCCTAGCTGAGTACCAGCGCCGGTTCTCATTTCATGCTCGCTAGTTATCTTGCTGCTAATTTCTGCCCTTAGAGAGTTGATGTTGTTGGACATAAGCTCGTCTTCGACAGACGCTGCAGATTGACACAAGCCTGATGTGCGGTCAAAAGTCAGAGTAAATTAAACACAAGGGGCATGCTAATATATTAGTCAGTTTTGGGCTGCAAGATTCAATTAATTCTGATCAAACGGGCTTGTCATGGCGATTTGGGATTTGTTAATTATTACCTTCGGCAATATCTAGAGCTATCTGGCTATATAATGGTACAAGTGCACCTCATATGTATCTGTACGTAATACTGCAATCGGGAAAAGTTGTAATTATGCCATATACGTATTGTGTGTGTATAAGCATGTATACCTACATTTATATGCTGCATACCAATTGTACATGTAGCAGTTGCTAATTCCAGTGCAGTGATGCATGTATGCACATATACAACTTCGTCTACTTGTGTACACTGTTCAAGTCAAAGTATTCAACGGTGTGTCAACTGTCAACTAATTAACCGTTTCTTTCAGAAACTGTGTCAGCCACCTGCAGGGCTGCAGGTAACTGTAACCTGTGTAACTAATTAACTGACATTTTCTTTGCAGATATCCTTCTGTGGGAGCACGTTCACTGACGCCGCGAGCTCCGTCCCAAAAGACGCCGCGGCGGTCGTCACCGACGGCGGCCTGAGCGCCGGCGCCGGCGCCGGCGACCCGGCCATGGACCGGGAGGCGAAGGTGATGCGGTACAAGGAGAAGAGGAAGCGGAGGCGGTACGAGAAGCAGATCCGCTACGCCTCACGCAAGGCCTACGCCGAGATGCGGCCGCGCGTGAAGGGCCGATTCGCCAAGGTGCCCGACGGCGAGGAGGGCGCGACGCCGCCGCCGCCGTCTTCGGGCGGCGGCGGCTACGAGCCCGGCAGGCTTGACCTCGGATGGTTCCGTTCATAGCCAGCAATTAATTAATTTAGTTCTATCTTCGTATACGTACGTACATAGGCCAAGCATGCATTGACTAGCTAGGCTATTGGTTGAAAAGTTTAATCAAGGATTTAATTAAGGTAGATATACAACGAACGAGTATGTGATTACTAAAAATTAATTTAAGTTCATCTTATTGATACTAGTGACGTATATTGCTAATGTGGTCGCTAGCTGGAACAGGGCACATTTTTCCCCTATCTTTGGAGAGATCAATGCGTGCAAGGTGCGTTTCACAAAAAAGAATGCGTGCAAGATGTTTAAATGCATGTGCATGTATGCTCAGATAGTCAGATTAAGATTGTCAGATATATCAGGCATACATGAAAAAACGAGGTTGGATCCTAGTATGCATCACCAGCCGATATACACATATATTGGTGGGTATAGTTAAAAGCTCTAACAGTACAGTGGTCTGAGCAGTGGCAGATGTAGAGAAATTTTGAAGCCCGGATAAATTTAACTATAGATATTATTTACTATAAAAATTATATTTTAATTTTAAAAATTACGCAAAATTTTAATGGATCACTCACCGACGAACCCGAACGGCCGTCCGGGATGGCTGGGCGGTGGATCTGCCAGTGGGTCTGAGGGATTACATTACTCAATATTATGAAAGCAAATAATTTGTCTGGCTAATTTGGTGCTATGAACAACACGAAGACTGTTAACATAGTGTCCTGTATATACGTTTTCATGCCAACAGCCAACTGATGACCAGTCAAATACATTGTTGCTTGTGAACATGTAAGGCTATACCATTTGCCATTAATTTCAGTTTAAACTGCAGTTGTTTTCCTAGCAAAGAACAGTGAGACCAAGGCCGGAATACCAGCAACAATCGGCCGGTAATTAAGCGGTATCAGCAGAGACTTAAATATGCAATATGCACAGAAAAAAAAACTAAAAACAAAACTGAGATAGTTTTCAATTAAAAAACAAGAAGAAGAATTTTCTGAGTAATATCTTAATTAAGACTTATAATACCTTCTTCCCCCGGTTTTCAATCTTTTTTACCCCGTTCGTGGATCATACCCAAGATCCAAATGTAAATAGGCTATCGATCCAAAGTAGAGTGGGCCAAATGGGATGCGCCGTCCGACCGAGAAAAGGAAGTCTCTAGCAGCCCAAAAGATGGTGGGCTTAGTGTGACATCCTTTCTCGATAGAAAAAAATATATTTTGACTCTCTCAACTATGGCATGAATTTGATTCGTATCCTCTAATCACAAAACCGGGTATATTAATCCCTTCAACTATTAAAACCAGTGTAAAATGACTCCCTTGATGGTATTGACGCTGGTTTTCGCTAACGTGGCGTCCACATGTCGGATTGATCTGGTCTTCTTCTGACGTAGTGTCTATGTGGCATTACAATCGGCAAAAAAAATAAAAAATATGCGTGGGACCCATAGGCAATGACCACTTTTTTTCCTCTACCTCCTCCTCTCTCTCATCTCTCTCCCTCATTTCTCTCTTCTCCTCCTCTCTCTCTCATGGTGGTCGGGGCGATGACCGGCGGGACCAAGGGCGGCGACCGGTGGAAGAGGAGCCGGATAGCGTGCGACCTTGAGGGGGTGCAAGGAATTCGTCTCCTAGGCTCTCGCGGATGACCCAACTGGCCCTGGCGCTGATGACCGTCGGCGCCTCCCCACGGAGGGCCCCAACCCCTACGTTGTCCTAGGACTCGACTCCGCCAACCCCGCCTCCCGCAACGGCAACGTTGTCCACTCTTCTTACTGTCGCCTGTCTCTCCTCCTCAACTGCTCCCACCCCGATCGCCCCTGCTTGCATGCCTTCACCGATGCCTCCCACCTCGTTGCGGACGCATGGGCATTCCTGTTTAACCCCATCCGCAAGGCCTTCCTCGACTCCGACCTCGACACCGCTGCCGCCGTGACAGAAGCTCACGCGCCTCTCGCTGCTCCCTCTCCACAAAAGCAGCAGCCGCCGCCACAACGGCAGCCACGGTCACCACAGCCAGCCTCGCCACCATCTGTTCCCGCGGCACCGCCGGTGGCCTCGGCGGTGACTCCGCCGCCACGGCCAAAGCGTGGGCGGCCTCCACGCGCTAAACCCCAAACGATGCCGGAGCAACAACAAGAGGCGGAGGTGCCATCCCCACATGCGCTGATGTTCTGGACGGCCTGCCCGTCCTACTACAACCTGCATTAGTACAGCCAGCCGCTCCTTCAAGACGCGCACGCTGCTCTGCCCCAATGCCGCAAGCCGTTCTTTGCAGGCAGCAATGCCACGCCACTGCCGTCATGTTGGGCCACCGGACATATACTACTGCTCGTGGGGGTTTTCTTCCCTGGGTATTTTCTAGAGGCCCGGCGTTCGTCGGACCAACCAGTTCTTCCCACATCAGCCTAAATCACCCTCAAAATAACTAAGGAAGTCATTTTTTTGCATCTCGTTTTAATACTTGAGGGATATGATATACCCGGTTTTACGATTAAGAGATATTAATTAGATTCAGCCAATAGTTGAGGGAGTTAAAATATATTTTTTCCTTCTCTATATGTCTCGTAAGCTGACTTATTAAGTGGCCCGATTTAGATCGCTACCATCCGACAACCAGGCGCTTACTAGGCCCAAATCTTTTTGAGCGGCCAAACGGCATTATTCTCCGAGCAAATTTCACAAAACTTAAAAAGATATTTTAATCAAACTTCGAAAAATGCTACAGCTCGGCTGTCCGATTCGTTGAAAAAAATCGGACTCCCCTACAAGCTGCTCTCGCATGCTGCCAGTCTGCCACTAGCTGGTCTTGCCTTGCATGCGTTCCAACCCGCTCCTGTGCATGTTGCACATTTTATGGTGCTTTCACTCCTCTCTCCTCACCGTTTTATTTGTAAACTTCGGTTATCCAATTTATGATTTAAATAGATCATAATATTAGTTGCGATTAAATTTTTATAACAAGATCTTATATGGTTATATTCTGATAATAAAAAGTAGATATATTTTAACTGTGTAAATTCAATATCTCACATGTGAGAAGTAAGCGTTTCTAGTGGTATTCGACTATGTTGTATATTTTAAGTTTTTGTGTTGTATTGGATCTTTGTTTAATGTGCACATGGTGTTATTTAAATGTTTCAATAAGTATTTTCTGTTGTTTCACTAGTTCATTTGTAAATATTGTACGTATTGTTTTTCGAATGTTTCAGCAAATATATCGTGATGTTTCAACAGTTATAACTCATATAGAAATGTTTTTATTAGGAATATAATCATTATTTTTTTCATCCAAAATTATAATCATATCAGATTATGTTGTAAAGCTTTAATTATAATGAATATAATGTAATAATCGGATTATTAATCAAATTAATGATTCGGAAGAAAAAATAATTTAAAGTTTATTAAAGAAGTTAGTTAGGGAGAGAAAGAGAGAGAAAATGATTTAGAAGAGAGATTTGTGTGCAATTGCATCGAGAAGCATCAGAGGCAGCGGTGGTATGCATGCGTGTGGGCAGAGTGAAAGGGGAGAGAGCGGGCAAGCGCTGCTGCAAGAGGGCGTCCGATATTTTGGTTTTCATCAGATCGGACGGTCTACGCGTAGTCGGCTCTCAAAACTATACATGTAAGAGTATATTATAAAACTATAGATTTAGTAAATTTATTATGAAAGCTATATATTTAAAACATAATATCACAAAACTAAAGTTTAGTATCAATTTTATAATAAAACTAGTACTAGAGATCTAAACTCTAAAATCTATAGTTTTGCCATAACTTCATGTCTAAATTTGTAGTCATGCAATAATCCACCTTAAATATGTAATTTTATGCTAAATTTAGAGCTAAGTATGTAATTTCGTGATATCTATACTTTTGTGATAATTTGATAAAGTATACTACCTCTGTTTTAATATATAAGCAACTTTTAGTCACTATATTATATTATGAGACGGATTTAGCATTTAGTTTTGTATAATTCACTCTTATGCTCTCTGTTTCGTAGGCCAGTTTGGACCAGGCCCACGAAGGCTTCGCGGTCGATGCAAGACACGAGAATTTTTTTATTTTTATATTTTTTAAAAAATATTTATAAAAGTAATTTTTTTTTTAAATCTATACTCCCAAAACCCTCTGGAAAGACTTTTTTAAAAAACACTGTTCTAAAGGGTATTTTAGTGATGTGGCTGGACGACCGTCTGGCCGCGACGACCGTCTGCCATTTTATAGATGGTACCCTAGCTGCCCTTTAGAAGAAGGGCAGTTAGGGTGCCGCCTTTTAGCACCAAATGGTTGAATCGGGAGGCCCGCTGCTTTGTGCGGGCGGTTCTTCTGTCGTCTTCTGGAAGGGCAGTATTTTCTCGGTCAGGGGGCCGCCCTCTAGGAGGGCGGTTTTTGGCCTGGCTAGGGGGCCGTCTGTATAATAGCGGCTGGCTTGGCCCGCTGAGGTAGGGTGCCGCCTACAAAAAGTGTTAAAAAATCGTCCTTTTAGAATTATGGGCGATTTTTTGTGGCTCAGTAAAAAACCCCCTTCTAGCCTCCGAAAAGTTAATAAAATTCCCAAAAATAACAGAAAAAAAGAAGAGAGAGCTAAGAAGGAAGGCGAATGAAAGCGGCGAAGCCTTGCTGGTTTGCGAATTCGTCTACATGTAAAATATTTTGTCGCTTTGTAATTTCTATTTGTATTTATGAATTGACGTAGTATTGTACTAGTTATGTGTATCGTACGATATGAAAATAAGTTGTTACACTCGTAGATCTGTAGATTTTTAGGTCAATCTATTAGACGACATAATTTTTATAGAGACAGTAGTTATAAAATGTCAATTACATGGTATTAAATGTTATGAGCATGTTGGTACTTAGTTTAACTCTATTTTTTCGTCAATAGAGATGTCAAATAAGGTAGTATTTTAGTTATTGCACGGGCAAGAAAATGTTCGGTATGTTTCACAGGGTGTAGATCTATCGGAGTTTAGTTCAATGGCTAAGAGCATTGATAGGTCAGCTGAGAAAAGTTTCAGGTCAGTATACAATTGGTTAATGCGAGTCTTTCGAGTCGACCCCCAGATCAACGCAGTAACCGTGTTAGTTGTAGTGAGTCGTGCAGTTGAAGGTTTTTTTTGAAACTGATGCCAGTGGATTACACTGTCACTTGGAGATGGTACGTGGAGAATGCATTTCAACGTGGTTGGCCACTTGGCATACTTATGTCAGTGTACGAGAACGATAACACCATTGGAATGGCCGTGCAAGATGATAAGGGTCTAAGTGCTACGGGGATGATGCCAAAACAATAGAGGAAAATAAATGAGAGAATGAAGAAATAGGCAACCAACAGGTGCGGCAGACGAGAGAGAGCTAATCGACACCATCGTTGAGGAAATGGATAGGCAAAATGCTGATAACGAACAGGCAAAGGATGATGAATCATCCGATGAGGACAATGTAATGCCTGTATAATTGACCAACGAGAACTTCTCCGGACTTATTATCTCCGAGCGACATCATATGCCATGGGAGTATAAGGAGAATGAGGTCATCCAGAGGGCTAAGTATGCATACATAAAGGATTTGAAGAAGGCAGTAAAATAATAGGCGGTGTCACATCAGAGGGAGTTCTAGGTCGTGAAGTCAAGTAAGTCGGTGTATGAAGTGAAGTGCGTGAAGAATAGGTGTCCATAGCGGGTGCATGCATTCAAGGGTAAATAAAAGGATTATTGGCACGTGTCAATCGTGACCGAGCATTCATGTCACCTACAAAGGATCGTAAAGTACCATAGAAACATAACATCTATATTTATTGCAACAGAAATGTACTCCCATGTTGTAAACAACCTAGGGTACGAACCAAGATCAATAGTTAGACATATTGAGGAGAAATTCAAGTACACAATTTGCTATGCGAAGGCATGGAGGGCGAAACAGAAGGTTGTGGAGATGAGGTTTGGCATATTTGAAGTATCGTATGATAATTTGTTTCGTCTTTTAGCTTGCATTTTTCAGAGAAATCCAGAGAACTACTATGACCTGAAAGATTTCCCATCAATTGACCATCGTAACCAAAGTGTGTTGCAACGGGTATTATTTACATTAGGTGCTTATATTCAGGTATTTGTGCATTGTCGTCTCATCCTTTGTATTGATGGGACATTCCTGACTAGAAAGTACAGAGGACAGATATTGACAGCCATTGGAGTTGACGGAAACAACCAAGTTCTACTCGGGACTTTTGTTTTTGTTGAGAGCGAGAACACTGATAGTTGGTACTGATTCCTAGAACGTGTTAAGTCTACAGTTATACGGATGAAGCCAGACGTATGCCTAATACATGACCGTCACACCGGTTTGGTACGGGCAATTGATGAATTAAGGGATAGTTACGTAGATAAGGGGGTACCCACCAAGGTGATCCAATGTTCAAAGTAGATGGTGCATGCATTATATGGGTGCTAATTTCTACAGGCAGTTTAAGAACAAGCACCTTATGGATCTTTTCAAGAGGCTGTGCGCCCAAAATCAAGAGAAGAAATTCAATGAGCTTTAGAAGAGGTTGGATGAGCTGACGTCTAAACAAACAGAGAAGTAGTCCAGGAGGGTTATTCTTATGGGGATGAGGCTCCACAAGCTCTTGGACCTCTCCCAAATGATGAAACTCGTATGAGAAGAAGGTCAGCATCATCGATTAGGAAAAATTTTTGGAGTGTATTGAGAATAAGCCAAAGGAGAAATTGACCTTGTTGTTTGACAAAGATGGTTCTTGATTCGGCATAATGACCATAAATTTGGCAGAGGTTTACAACTGGGTGATGTGTGGTGTTCAAGGGCTTTTACTTATTGGTATTATTGAATTTATCTTGTATGGCATATGCATGTACTTCAGAAATCGGTTCAAAGCAGCTAGCCCCTTCGTGGTAGACAATAATATTTTCTTTGGCACATTATTGACTAAGTACATGCTAGATAAAAGGAATAAGGCCCGAAGACATCGAGTTATACCTCAAGGTACACAAGAGTATAGGTTTGAAATATTGTGTGTCGACAAGGACATGCGTAGAATCCACCGTAAAAGAGTTGTGCAGTAGTGTGTGCTGAAGGAAGACTGGACCTGCAAGTGTTTGTGCCGAAAGCCTAGTCTGCTCCACAAGCCATGTTCTCAAGTTATTGCCGTGAGCGCTGAGTGCAGGATAGAAGCACATCATTTTATTTCACCTTATTTTAGGAAGGAAGCAATCTTCAGTACGTAGAGTGGCAAGATATACGGCTTCGATATTACGGGGACATTTACTACCGAGCATCCCCAAGTTATATATATTCCTGACCCAACAAAATTGAGTGACAAAGCAGGTCGCCGCAAGACAAGACGCATTCGTAATGATATGGATGAGTCAAAAGCGGGTGTAAGGTATAAACGTTGTTCAAAGTATGACCAGAAAGGCTATATGTCACGCCCAGAAATTTAGCCAATTTCCAGACTATTTTGTGTATTAAAATCCCTGTCCAGGAATCAAGCCAGGGTACACAAAACGACAAATCAATAAACAGTTCCAAACATAAATAAGGCGTAAATACTTACAGAAGAGGCACTTAGTCCTCACACGGAAGAAAACAGCAGCGGAAAGGCGAAACTAGCGTGACTTCAGCTCCACGCCACAGGCAAGCTCAACTGGGATATAAGCCAAGGTCCTCACTTCTGAAAAGGGGGAAAAGCAAGGCTGAGTACCACCCACCGTACTCAACAAGCCACACCAACGATGCATTTGTGAACGGGATTTCAAAGGGAGGCTAGTGGCTCATTTGCGTAAAAGCAGTTGTAAACAGTAGTGGTTCGTAAACAGTAAAAGGTTGATTAATTTAACAAAATTAATTTTCCACCGATTAACGTTACACCACGTTAACCAGGCCCAACCATTCCCAACGGATTGACGCTAAACCACGTCAACCAGTCTCCACTGATGAACGCTATACCACGTTCACCAGACACCTCCGGGTACCGTTACACCACGTTACCCGGACTCCACTGATTAACGCTACACCACGTTAACCAGTCACCACCGGACAACGTATCACGCTGACCAGCTTTTCCTGACCAACGCTAAACCACGTTGACCAGGCCGCGCTGATGGAAGTTACACCACGACCACCAGGCGAAACTGATGAGAGTTAAACCACACTCACCAGTCTCCACCGACTAGCGTTACACCACGCTAACCGGTCACCCCCGGTCAGCTCAACCACGCCGACCGGACACAACACCTTCCACACACCAGTTTGATAAAACCAGATTAATTATCTAGGGTGAGACTAATCACGGTGAGTCTTGGCCAATGTGCCCATGACCGCGGGCGCGGCTATTCGAATAGTTTTACTCTGATCAGAGGTGTACAACTGTAACCACAAGACACAGCCCCCACACACGTTCCCGTGTGCCAGTACATCACCACGATGTCCCGTGCGAGGCTGTGACAGGACCGTTCACGCAACCCCTCCCTAACCATCCACACCACGCTGAGGTTGCACCTGCCGACAGGGCACGCCATATTGGCCAGGCTACCCCCCTTGCGCCACGGTGAATCCGGCAGCCGATCAACCCTACCCCGGGCCGACCCAACTCCATCACGCCCACCCTCTTCTTCGGTGCCTAGGAGAGGGAGAAGAAACGCTTCAAGCCCAGCCGTTGCCCACGCTGGCTTGTGGCAAGTACGGGAAGTTGCCCAAGTGGTTCCCGCGAACCGGTCCTTAATTGCCGTGGGTGTGACAAGCAAAACCATACACCCACAGCCCACCATTTAGGTCAAATTTTTGGAATTTAACAACAGCCTATCCAAGGTTCCATTTTTCCGACATTGAGTCGAATCATATAAAAAGGTAATATTTAATTCCCAGGTGAGCTATGTTGCTAAGCATGGCTAAGCAGGTCCTATCTCTAGCCAGGTCATCCAATGAGACCTAAGCAAGTCAAATTATCACCCAAGGTTATCAAAGAATGGATAACAAATGAACAGGGTCTCAAGTATGTGGATAGATTATTCCATATTCCATGTAATTGGCAAAACATGCAATTTATTTATAAATCGTAAAATATTTCACAAAGTAGGTTCAACATGCTCAAGGATGAATGTGTGACTTGCCTTGCAACCAAACATCTTCGATTACTCTTCCAAACTCTTCCGTAGACTCCGCGGTCCTCCGAAACAGCGATTACGGTATACTACACGCAAAACGATAAAAAGCCTAAGAAACTCCAAATAAATAGTACATAAAAATTATACAAACAAGTAGATTATAATTTTAGATGAAATTAGGAAGAAGAACGGGTCAATTCAGAGTTCGGACGGGAAAGATATGGCTTTTGGAAGATTGAATTCGGAATACATCCGAAATGGATTGGAAAAGAATATTCTCAAGAATATTCTCTTGGGATTACACTAAAAGAATTATTTTTGGCACTGGAGAAAGAGAGTGAGGCCTACTGTCATGGACACAGATCCTGTGGACTAGGTTCATAGAGGGGAAAAGGTGAGGCGGTGGATTGGACTGATGTGTTTGCCTCACGGACAAGGAAACGATGTCATGACTGAGGTGGATGCCGATGTGGCATGAAAGGTGAGATGGTGATGAGGTAGATCGATGACGAGAAGATCAGGGCTGAGGTGGCAGACGAGATGGTCTGGCTAGGATTGACGTGACGATTGGATTTAGACGTGTGGAGGTGACTGAATTTAGGGAGGTCCAATGACCCAAATTGGACTCGAAAGGATAGGACGGATGAGATCCGATCAACGGTTTATGAAGATTGGATGATTTGGAGACATATACGTCTGGATCACAAAGGAGGGGGAGACGCTAGGGTCCGTGCAACAGTGACACGCCGAGGGGCCAAATCGAGCTCGGCCGTCTAAGGCGCAGCACAGGAGACACGCCGGCGCAGCGGCCGGGGAGAGCGACAACGACGGTAGCGATTGACGATGGCACGGTAGCGATGTGTCGGCGAGCCGAGACCGAGGAGAGACGAGAAATGCGATGACGACGACGACGGCTCAAGACGGCGACGCAGTGCAGCAGAGGAGGATGGCGACGATGGACGGCCGCCGAATTAGGGGAGGGGAATAGGTGCGGGTGTAGATGGCAACGGTAATGCCGACGACGGCGATGGGGAAAGGACAGAGGTGCCAGTGCTGAGGACGGCGAGACCCGGCGACGGCTGGTGGATTAGGGAAGGAAGACAGGGACCGACACCGAAGGAGTGCTCACCGGCGGCGGGCTGTTGGGCGGTGCGGCAGGCGCTCGGGGCGAGGGCGACGCGTGCAGGAGATGGGGCGGTAGCGCTGGATGCGGACGGCGGCGACGACGGATGGGAAGAGAGGCGGCGACGCTGGTCCAGCGGTGGCAGGCGGCGAAGTCGGCGGAGAAAAGACGAGGAGGAGGAGGAGGAGGAGCAGGGGAGGAACTTCGGCCGTGGCTCACCAGCGGCGGCGTGGCACTGAGGACGATGTCATCCGGCGACGGCCTGGGGAACAGGACGACGGCGGCGATGGTCTGAGGCGGGGGCGGTGGTAGCGCGACAGGAAGGATGCAGCGATGACGGTGACAAGACAGCGACGGGGAAGAGGAGTTGGGCACCGGGACAAACGACAACGGCGACAACCAACAAAAGGGAGGGCAGGCAGGGAGGCGTGGTGCTCACCAGCGGCGGGCGAAAACGACGACGCCGACGGCAGCGACGATGACCTTCGATGGCTACGGGCCGTGGTGGCCGGGGTGAGGAGCAGCGGAGGCGGCGGCTGGAGGCGCAGAAGACGACGACGAGGTTGACGACGCAGAGACCGTCAGTTGGAGAGCAGGCGACGGCAACGGTGGCTCGGGGCAGAGCCGGGCGGCGGCAGCACGGCCCAAAGGGCTGTAGACGCCGGCGGTGACGACTGGAGGCGCGGCCGGCCGAGGCAGGCGACGGGAACAGCAGAGGGGCGGCGGCGACGGCAGGGAGGAGGCGCAGGCGACGGCGCACCGGCGGTGACGGCCGGGGCGAGGAGCAGGGCGGCGGCTTCGGCGTGCAGGGGCAGGAAGCGGCGCGGCAGAGAGCCGGCGACGCTGCGTGTGGCGAGGAGGCACAGGCGACGGCGGCTTTGAGGGAAAAACAGGAGAGGGAGTGGGGAAGTGGATGGCGACATCGGCTCGCGCGGTTATGGCGGCGTCGTGGGGGCGTGTGGCGCGACGTGCCGAAAAACGCGGCGGCAGGCAGTTGCGGGGCAGCGGACCGAGTCCGGGGCGGCACTCGGCGAGCGAGCTCGGCGCGGAGGCCGGGGCGGCGCGGGCTGGCGCAGGCCGGGGCCGGGGCGGCACAGGCCGGGCGAGCGAGGCCGAGGGCCGGGGCGGCACAGGCGACGGCAGCGGCTCGGTTTGCTACAGGCCTGAGCAGAGAGAGAAACGGAAGAGATGAACAAGAGGGAGGAAACAGACTTCGAGAAAAAAATAAAAGGACAGATGGAGGATTGGAAGAAAAATAAAGAAAAGAGAAAAGGTGGGGATTTTTCTGGAATTCTAAATTTAGAATTTAAATTCAGAATTTCAATAAGTATTAGGAATATCGGAAATTGGGGGGAGATTGTTTGGAATTTTGGAGGGTCGCGAATGTTGGCGTATATATATATAGAAACTCAAAAGCGTCGAAACACCTTTGGGACCGAAATATTTTTTTCGGAATCAAGGAAATTCGCTGGAATTTTTGGAACTCTCAAAGCATAAGAATATTTCGGGAATTTTGAGAATATTGGAAGGAGTCAGCGGGAATATCCCAGAATCAGGAAAAATTGGGACTATATACGGAGTTAGGAACTTGGGGAAAATGGAGGATATTTTGTGTCGACCGAAGAATTAGGATATTCGATGAATATATTTTACGGAGTTTGGGAAACGGAATAAATAAACTTCTAAAATATGGGGAATGTTTTGGGAGTCGAGGACGGAGGAGGAAATAGTTTAGGAAACATGCGATCGATTGAAATATCGGTGTATTTTGAGAATTGGAACGTTGAGGAGGTTTTAGGGTTCCGGGAGCGACACGAAACCCTAGAAGACAAAGGATGTCAGAGTTCACGATGAACGGGGAGAGTTCAAAGGACTGAACCGAAATGACCCGGATAGGAGAAAAGATAGGGATTTTATTATAGATTTATCTAATTATAGAAATAATCTTTGTCCTATTAAAATTAATTCTGGAGCTCCGAAAATTCCAAGGAAATTTCAGAGAGTTTATTAAATCGTGGGGAATTTACCAGAAATAAATACCACCACGAAACACATAGAGTTTTATCATCATAAATACTTAAACGCTTAAAATATTCCGACCAAATCCCCAGGAATATAAAAGCGTCCAAGCATTTATTTAAAATTTAAACTTGGGATTTTTAATATTGGAAATTTCAAAATTTTATTCAAACGCGTTTCTCAAACAAATTTTTTTTTTGCGTATTCTTGTATTTCAATTTACCCCAAAAACAATTTTTAATTAAAGTGATTTTTAGGGCGTGACACTATATCTATAAGAAATGTCTGAAAGATGCAACAGGCCCGAGTGCGCCGGAAGCTGGACTATCGGGTTCAAGCACTAATGGTAGTCGTTATCTGGGTGAAGGCACCACTTCAAGGCGACCCTATCCTAGACGTTCTTGTGCATTTTATGGTGCTACGGTGTAGTGTTAGTCCATGTATCAATGTAATAGAGATTATATAACTTAAGTTCTCCTGCTATGTTACTTGCTTGATCTTAGTTATAGAATGATATGTACCGTATTGTCATCTTTTACTGTCATATAATAATGCTATGAACCTTTACAATAATTTTTAATGTGGTTGTTCAATTAACTTTATGAACCGACTCTTACTTGTTGCTTTCACAATAAAAATTACGCTAACTTTCTATTTGCATACAGGCATGGTGTACCAGATACCAGAGCTGCTCGACCGGTCCCACCGGTCTTACCTGTCAGCCGTTGAGGGTGCCGAACTGAGCACCTTTTGTCCACGGCCTTCACGTCACCTCTTACATATAGACCCCTGGTTCCGTGAGAGGTAAGAGCTATAACAATATTTTTTCTCCACACTTTTACATATCTATATTTTGCAATATTAACTACGGTGCTATATGCTGCAGGTTGCGTGAGACTAGACTTCTTCCGCTGTGCAGGCTAGTCGAGCCCGCACCGGATGAGAGGGACCCTGCGACGCGGTGGGACGCTAACCGATCACTTCTGGCAGCACTAGTGGATCGCTGGAGACCGGAGACGTACATATTTCACCTACCGTGTGGCTAGATGGCTCCCACACTTCAGGAAGTGTCGTACCTGCTGGGCCTTCCCCTCGCAGGGGACGTTGTGGGTCCGGTTGACGGGGCGCATGGATGGGCGCAGAACAACACTGCTCGGTTCGCTCACGTGCAGCGCCTGCCTAGACTGGGTGCGCCGGGTTCGCTACCTCCTTATACTACGAGCAGCCCCTCGCAGGCGTGGCTACTACAATTCACTATAAGTGACGTATTTGTTAGATTTATAATCATCTGATCTTTAAAGCAACAGTGAAACTAACAATAATCTTATTTTGCAACCTGATCAGCTACACCCTGATGCCGACGACTACTCGGTGCAACGGAGCTTGCAGGTGTACCTGCTCTGGTTGTTCAGCTGGGTGATGTTCACTAGCACGATAGGGCACACGGTGGATAAGGGATTGATCCACTATGCTCGTGCGATCGTCGATGGCGAGGATGGCTACATACCACAGTGGAGCTGGGGATTTGTTGTGCTAGCGGCAACGTATCGTGGTCTTTGTGACGCGTGCACAAAGACCGATCCAGGAGCGATTATCACCGGTTGTCCTCTCCTTCTGCAGTTATGGATGGCCGAGCGGTTCGCGATAGGTCGTCCTCTGATTGAGCACTCTCCCTACAAGGGTGGCCTAGGAGGCTTGTACAGGCAGTTAGCTGAGGACCATCCGATTATGGGGACAGTCTGGTGTCGCCGTGAGGTACGTGTCGTCAAATTCTAGGCTTACCTCTTACGCGCAAACACTGACGTGTTCTCCCTGTTCTATTTTGCAGCGTCGTTATCCCCAGGTGCAGGTTAGGAGGGCCTACTCCGATTTCGTGATGGAGTTCGATTGCCTGCAGCCCAGCGACGTTGTCTGGGAGCCGTACAATGCGCAGGCCATCGCGACCCGTGCACCGCTAGGACTCTCGGCTCTTTGCACGCGTGACCAGGCCTACTGGATGATGACAGCACCGATGGTGTTCGACATCTTTATTGAGCCCCACTGTCCGCAGCGTGTGATGCGACAGTTCAGCTTACGTCAGTACTTCCCTGTGCCCGTGAAGCAGGTCGTCCCGCGCGACGTTCATCGATTAGTACAACTGCGAACTTCGTTCAGTATTACAACTCTTTTATCAAGTCTAATACACTCTCTGCAACTAGCTATACTCGTAGGGGACAGGCAGCCGACACTCTGTGAGTTCTCCAATTGCAGAGGTACGTGGACGACTGGTTGTTGGCGACGGAGGAGGTCATCGACGAAGTCCGTCCACACACTGAGGCCGCCTACCTAGGATATCTCAGGTGGTGCCAGCCCCGCACCCGCACGTGCGTCACGTTCACTCCAACTGATCCACAGCCACATGTTGCCGCCGTGACAGACGCGTACCCTATACACCGTGACCAAGACTACTTCCGCGCGGTGAGTCACGTTCTCTTTGCACTTTGCCATTTCCTTTATAGGTGTCTATGGTTCTAACACATATTCACGTCACATTTGAAAAAGGCCGACGCTACGTGCTAGGTTCAGGTTGATGTGAACGTGGCATTCAGATGGTTGGACGTTGAGATTAAGCTGAGTGCAGAGGGGTAGATGGTGAATTTTAAGAGGATCCATAGGTCGATGCACACAGTGATTCGTCTGCTCACTTGTCGTGCGGTCGACGCGGTACCTCCCGTAGCTTACCTTAGCACCCTCACGCGCCTATAGCAGGAGTGCACCAGTAGGGTTCCAGTCAGCCAGCTGGCCCCTCCAAAGGTAAATTCCGCTATCCGTTGGTTCATACGATGTTTCCTTTTGCCGACATGCACCGTTTTACATCAATATGCTTCCGTGTAGCTTTCGCTACACCGTACCTCAATCCCTTGGGAGCTGGCACGTCCACGCAGAAAGCGTACCACACACGTCCGCACGCGCAGCAGGGTATGAGCACTGCCCCTTGGGCCAATGCAAGAGGTCCTTTAGGTTAGATGCACATTGCAAAGTTTCCTTTTGCCTTGCAAAATTTTGGTTTGCAATTATCAACAATTTTTTCCATAGGGTTCCACTCTATACTGCTGGGGATGCTTGTTGGCGCTAGCTCCTCCACGCAGGGCGCACACGACAGCTATTGGCCACGAGATCCTTTCGAGGACGACGACTTGGAAGACCCGGAGATCCAGGATGCACTAGGTTCCTCACAGCTCGGAGGAGCTCCGCCACTGTAGATATAGGAGCCACCAGCTGCCACACCTGTGCACGCGAGCCGCGCTGGCCGTGCCAAACCACCAGACCGGTTCACCTACTCCCAAAGTCACGTGCGAGCACAGCGTAGGAAGATAAAGATGGCTAGAGGTCATGGCCAGGGCCCGTAGTACATTATACTAGTAATAGTTAGCCTGTCGTATATATGTTATATCTTTTGTACGTCATGTTTTATTCATCCTATGCTTACTACAGAAATTTTTATCCTTTGTTTACACTTGTCGGTGCAACGATATACTCCTCAGGGTCTATGTTTTTGACAAAACTGATTAAAAACATGAATTTTCGAGTTTCAACTTCACGACAAAAGTAGATTTCGAGCGATGAAAACCAATCAGTGCATTCGTAATGCAGGAATAAATAAACAGATTTCAACATAACACACAGAACGAACTCAAACATCGCACGTTACTTGATTACGAATATAATTAAATTATCCATCCAACGAGTACAAATGACACATGAAATGTTTTTAGTTATCGTTATTACATGTCTTAGGGTATTTCTAACGGACATCCGACTAGATATGCAACTACTGTGTGCAGGTAGGTACTTCCCCTTCCTCGCCGCCTCCGGCCCAGCTTCCTTCACACGTACTGCCCTTTGCTGCTTCCTCTCCCTATCTGCCTCACGGGCTTCCTTCTCCTGTCGCTCCTTCTCCTCCTTCCTCTTCACCTTAGCCTCCCACTCTATTTCCGCCACCCAAAGACGTTCGAGACACTCCCTATGCCATTCTTGTGACTTGCTAAGAAACTCTGTGTCCTCTGGACGGATCTCCGTATCTATCCATTGCACAAAGTGACACAGAGGTGGAGGAGGCTTCGGTGCCTTGATATTTATTAGCACAAAGGTTAAAATATTTTGTACTATAAGAGAATTCGTATTACCTTCACCGGCTTCTTCGACTTCACTTTCTTCCCTTGAGGCTTGGGCTTCTCCGGGGAGTACACATAATTAGCACACATCCAATACCTTTGCCGATATGTGTGATCCTTCTCACTTATTGTAACTTTACAATCATCTCCGCACCAACACATCGGCGGAGGCACGCCAATCGAAGGTCGTTGACGACTGGACATACCCTACGCATTCATAGTAAGCTATATTATAACCAAATAAACATAAGTTATCCCTTGCTAGGCCAACCACACGTACTCATAAAATGTTAAAACGGAATTATATTTCAAAAATTTACCATTGAATAAGGGATGCATGCTCTGATAATTACCATAATCACATATTACAAATATACCTATATAACTACATACCTAGGGTATATTACACATGACTACAAAAAATAAAATATCATCGTCCACATTTTCGTTTCCCTAGCATTTCTCGAACTAAGGTTACTCATTTAACAAAAATAAAGCTAACGTCTCTCACCCGGCCTATCAATACCCTTAGCCGTTAAGCTGAACTACAATAGATCTACAATCTGTGAACCATACCTAATATTTCTTTACTCGTGAAATAACTAGTACAGTACTACACATACTACATCACTTCATGAATACAAATAGAAATTACAAAGGGACATAAGATTTTACCTGCACACAAATCCGCAAACCAGCAAGGTTTCACCGCTTTTCTTTGCCTCCCCTCTCAGCTCTCTCTTTTTTTTCTGGTATTTTTAAAATTTTATGAATTTTTCGGAGGCTGGGAGGGGGTTTTATATCGAGCCAATAAAAAATCTCCCTGGTGAGGGGCGTTTTTTTTCCTTTTGTAAGCGGCCACCTTGCCTCAGTGGCCAGGCAACCTCCATTTATGCAGGCGGCCCTCTGAGCGGGCAAAAATCGCCCTCCTAGAGGGCGGCAAGAGGGTCGCCTGTAAAATGGCCGCCGCTTTTGCAAACAGCCTTCTGGACGGGCAAAAACCACTCTCCCAGAGGGCGATAGCTATTTTGCAGGCAGTCCTCTGGCTGGAAAAAACCGTCCTCTAGGAGGGCAGAAGGGGGCCGCCCGCAAAAACAATGGCTCCGTGGGTCGGTTATTTTACAGGCGGTCCCATTGCTGTCCTTCTAAAGGACAGCAACAGTGTCGTCTGCAAAATGGCAGATGGCCCGATGACCGCCCGACAGTGATGACTGATGACCGTCTGCCACATCATTTAAAACGCCCTCTGAAAGAAAGTACAGGAGTATAGATTTGTAAAATTTCAAAACAAAAATATACTTTTGTAAATTTTTTTAAAAAAAAAGTATAAAAAATAAAAAAATTCCAAGAGACGACAAGTCGAGCGCCCGCCTCGGTCGGTCGGACTCGCACGGTCGCATCCCGCCGCGCAGTCGTTGCGCTCGTCAGCGTCGCGCCACCTCGCCGCGCCGCAGCCCAAAACCCCAAAAAATCCTTCCTCGGAGACAGAAGCGATCGAGGCGAGGAGAAGAGCGCGCGCGATGGCGGAGGAAGCCGGCCACGGCCACCCGTCGCGGTCTGAAGCTGACGAGGGACCTGCAGGACGCCCCCGCCGCCGATGACGAGGACATCCGCCCCGGGGAGCTCAACCAGCCGGTCACCGTCGCGCAGGTCTCGAGCCATTCCTCACGCGATCTCGCTCTTCCTATTGTGGTGCCTCGGCTTGGTCCGATCTGACTGGTTCGAGGTGGGGTGCGCGCCTGCGCGTAGCTGGAGCGGAAGAGGGGCGGCGAGTGCGGGCAGAAGCTGCCGGAGAGCTACCAGGCGTCGGCGAACGAGCCGTGGACTACTGGCATCTGCGGATGCGCCGAGGACGCTGAGAGTTAGTGTCTCGTGGCATTTCCCCCTCGCCCTTTCCATTTCCGCCTTGGAAATGTCTAGTAGATTCTAGTCCTGAAAGTTTCCCCCACTCCCTAATGATTCGTGCGGTCATGTTGTTTTTAATTATGAGGGTTCGCTGAGAAAATCCGTGCTTTCAGTTTTGTTGATGCTTAGAAATGCCAGCCATGAATTGCTATGTGAATCGGTGTAGGCATAGGATTTGATTGCGATTGATGTGATCTGGATTCAGAGCTCATACTGTCATACACCCTTGACCCTTGCTGTGCAAATGAGTTATCGCGGTTGTAGGTTTTATCTGGTTCTCATGTGTTGAATGGAGACTGTAAAACCATTGTAACTTTATGTCTTTATCAGAGGCTAGGTGTTTCATATTTAACTCCTGAAAACTGGAAAGGGCCTGCTTATGAAGCGCATGCCTAGGTCCAATTGAATCGCTAATTTGTTAGAAGCCTATGTTGAGACCTGAGAGTGGGTTTGGCATTCAAGTTGGTCATGGTAATAGATGGCCAAGCATAATCAGGGATCACGGGTTCTGTCTGGTTTGATCATCATCTGAAGTGATGTCAAATATGTTCCACAGTGAACCTTAAGTCTCAAGCGAAATTTTCATGGGTGTTCATGATCAGTTGGTCTGCATTGGGCACTTTTTTTTGGCAGCTCGTCTGATTTGCCTCTTCCCTGTGGTTTTCAACAAGTAGAGGTTTAAGAACCTCTAATTTGTTGGGTTTCTATGATCCTTGCAAAATCAATGCATTTTGATGGAGATGTAATCTTATGCAAAGGAATTGGCCATGAGTTCACCGTGAAAGAAAAATGGCAAATTTGGTTCTGTACCATCGAAAGAGTGCGACTTTAGAAATTTACCATCAAAAGTTTGTGGTTTAATACCATCAAAGTTTTGTGTGGTGTTTGATGAAATGTAGGTTTGTTTTTTATTTTACTCCATGTTCTCAATATGGAGGATATTTTCTTAAATATGTATCTGAAATATCTACACCTTTCCAGCATAACAACACATTTGTGATAAATCATTGAGCAGACAGATGGCAAAAATGTACAAGATCAAATGTATTGCTTCATATATAATGGTAGCCTGTGGTTTTGGGGCCAATTATTTTCTTCCATGACTTACACGGAGTAGTGTTGTGTGCTCTTGATTTTGTCAGTCATATACATTTTGATATACTCCCTTTTTTATTGCTCATGTTGGCAATTTGGCATGATGAAGCATGAGAGGGATCACCACCAAATTTGTTGTAGTTTATGCTGTCCATACCCACTCCTAGGCACTTAATATTCTAATGGATATATATTCTGTTTATATGAAAATGTCTCATCATTCCACTCTGTATTCATTTGTATGACCATTTTTTTTAAGGTTGATAGTTTATTTGTTGGAGAAGAGTCGATTCTTCTTTTGTCATTTTAGGATGGATCATCCTATATTCTGAGATACTTCTTAATTTTATTGCATGAACTTCTTGCCTTCTCTGTTTTTAGGCCGGACTGGATTGTTTTGCCGTTGTGTTTTGTTTGGACATAATGTTGAGGCCCTAAGAGAAGATATCCCATGGACTACACCTTGCACTTGCCATGTTGTCTGTGTTGAAGGTGGCATTGCTCTAGCAAGCCTAACAGCGATATTTCCTAGTATTGATCCAAGCACATCAGTCCGGATTGGTGAAGTCCTGGTGTTCAGTTGGTGGTTGCTTGCTACCTATACTGGTTTTTTTTTTGTCAACAACTCTAGAGGAAATATCATGTCGAGGTTATTTTTACCCTCCGTGACTTTCCACGTTTATCAGTATTGTGTTTAATATTATGTTCAGGGTAGCATCAATTAGCAACTGTTGTTTCTGGAAAATAGCACTAGCAGTTACATTTGTCTTTTGAGATAGTAATTTTACGAATTAATAAGCAGATTTTCAGATGTTTATGGTTAAGCTATGTAGATAGAACTGGATAGCTCTGTTGAGTTGTAACTTTTTTAAAGATAGCTTTAAAAAATTTGACAGTTTTAAGAGTATAAATCTATTACTCCCTCCGTTTCAGATTATAAGTCGTTTTGACTCTGGTCAAAGTCAAACTCTTTCGAGTATGACCAAGTTTATAGAAAAATATAGTAACATTTTCAACCGAACGAAAATATGCTATAAAAATATATTCAGTTTGGATTTAATAAAACTAATTTGTTGTTGTAAATGTTGGTATATTTTTTTATAAATTTAGTCAAACTTAGAGCAGTTTGACTTTAACTAAAATCAAAATGATTTATAATCTAAAACGAAGGGAGTAGAATTTTATCTTTTTTGTTAATCCCTATGTATAACGAATTTAAACATGAGACTTTATACATGTAGTACTATTGAAAATACATTTATAATTCTTTCTATAATTTTCGATGATATTTATTAGTTGGTGTGTATGATATATGCACAGGAAGTATATGTACACAGGATATATTCTCCACCTATCTATAAAAGATAGCTTTGAAAGAAGACATAAGGCATAGTTCTCTCTAAGGCATCACGTGACTACATTTTCATTGGTTTGTTTGATTTTCCCTCTTTATTTATAAATCAAATTTGATCCTACATGTTTGCGTAATGATAGATGATAACATAATTTATGTTTTATTTTTTAAAGATATTTTTATATCTAGTACATTGCTGGAGCCTCTGGTGCCTGGTTCGACCAAACACAACGTGGGTTACATATTTGTGGCTGTGCCTGCTTTCCACACCTATAATAAGCAGCAGGTGCAGTTTGGCAGTAGCTTATTTTCTCGTTTTTTGTGAACACGCTTTTCGAATTGTTAAACGTTATGTTTTTTATAAAAAATTTCTATATGAAAATATTTTTAAAAAATCAAATAAATTTATTTTTCAGATTTGTAATAGTTAATATTTAATTAATCATATGCTAATGATATTCTTCGTTTTACGTACGGTTTATATGTCAGAAAAATAAGCCAACTCAAATACCACCTAAATAACCTAGTAGTATTTAGCATACACAATGTTCAAAGAAGCAAACTCGAGCTTAATTAGCCGTTCGATTTGTCACGTCGATAGGACAGAGGTAAAACCATATTCCGACGATCCGTCTCCCCCACCAAACACACGGTCAACCCCCACAACCACCGATGCAAATCGATCAAATATTCGCCGCCAAGTCCAACGCCAACTCTGATTCGTCAAAGGAATCACAATGTACGAGAGCACCTGGTGTGGAGCCATGCCATTGGTCAGATAGTACTCTCTCTGTTTTATATTATAAGATGTTTGAATTTTTTAAAAATTAAATTTATTTAAGTTTAATTAAATTTATAGAGAAATATAGCAATATTTTTAACACAAAATAAATATACTATCAAAATATATTTAATTTTTGATTCAATGAAACTAGTTTGGTATTGTACGTGTTGTTATGTTTGGCTATAAACTTAATTAAATTTAAAGAAGTTTGATTTTTAAAAAAATCAAAACATCTTATAATATGTAACGGAGGAATGTACTTCTAGACCAACATCGTGGACCAGGAACAAAGGCGATGTCATGAACAGTTAGATCTTGGAACGTGTTCATCATGGCATTGGCAGCAACCGTAGAACAAAACGAAATATGCATGAACCTTCCGTTGTTCCATCGTTCAAAACCCATGGCTTCATCATCGTTCAAGATCTCTATAAATTGACGCCGAGAAAGAGCTAGCCATCATACACTCACTCGGTAGTAGTAGTGAACTAGTGTTCGTGGTGAGCTCCGGCAAGAGCGAGCAGGCGCGCCGGCCATGGACACCTGGTACGTGGCCCTCGGAGCAACCCTCGTCGTCGTCCCCTTCCTCTGGCTCACGCTGTTCCGCGGCAAGGGTGGTGGCAAGCGGGGCCTTCGCCTCCCGCCTGGCCCGCCGGCCGTGCCGTTGCTCGGCAGCGTCGTGCTGCTGAGCAGGGTGCTGACCGACGTCGAGCCAGAGCTCCTCCTCCAGAGGCTGATCGCCCGGTACGGCCCCATCGTGTCGCTGCGCACGGGGTCACGGGTGTCGGTCTTCGTCGCCGACCGCCGGCTCGCGCACGCGGGGCTCGTCGAGGGCGGCGCCGCGCTGGCCGACCGCCCCAGCGTGCCGGCGAGCAGGCTCCTCGGCGAGAACGACAACATCATCACCCGCGCCGGCTACGGGCCCATGTGGCGCCTCCTCCGCCGTAACCTCGTCTCCGAGACGCTGCACCCGTCGCGCGCCCGCCTGTTCGCGCCGGCGCGCTCCTGGGTGCACCGTGTCATCGTCGACAAGCTGCGGGAGTCCGGCCAGGCCCCCCACGACGTCAGGGACACGCTCCAGTACGCCATGTTCTGCCTCCTCGTGAACATGTGCTTCGGCGAGCGCCTCGATGAGGGCACGGTGCGCGCCGTCGAGGACGCCCAGCGCGACCTGCTCATCTACATCACGAGCCAGATGGCCGTCTTCGCCTACTTCCCGGCGATCACCAAGCACCTCTTCCGCGGGCGCCTCGAGAAGATCTATGGCCTGCGTCGTCGGCAGAGGGAGCTCTTCCTGCCATTGATCAACGCGCGGCGAGAGTACAAGAAACACGGCGGCGAGACGAACAAAGAAACCACGTTAGAGCACTCGTACGTCGACACCCTTCTAGACATCAAGCTCCCCGACGAAGGCAACCGCGCTCTCACCGACGACGAGATCATCAAGCTCTGCTCCGAGTTCCTCAACGCCGGAACGGACACGACGTCCACCGTGCTGCAGTGGATCATGGCCGAGCTGGTCAAGAACCCATCCGTCCAGTCAAAGCTCCACGACGAGATCAACTCCAAGACCGGCGACGACCAGCCCGAGGTCTCCGGGGAGGACGTACACGACATGCCGTACCTCAGGGCGGTGGTCCTGGAAGGTCTCCGGAAGCACCCGCCGGGGCACTTCGTGCTGCCGCACAGGGCGGCGGAGGACATGGAGGTCGGCGGCTACCTGATCCCCAAGGGCGCGACGGTGAACTTCATGGTGGCCGAGATGGGCAGGGACGAGCAGGAGTGGAAGAAGCCAATGGAGTTCATCCCGGAGCGGTTCCTCCCCGGCGGCGACGGCGAGGGAGTGGACGTGACGGGCAGCAAGGGGATCCGCATGATGCCGTTCGGCGTCGGGCGGAGGATCTGCGCCGGGCTCAGCTTCGCCTTGCATCACCTCGAGTACTTCGTGGCCAACATGGTGAGGGAGTTCGAGTGGAAGGAGGTAGCCGGCGACGAGGTGGACTTCACCGAGAAGCGCGAGTTCACCACTGTCATGGCGAAGCCGCTCCGCGCGCGCCTTGTGCCCAGGAGGACCTAGAACGCGCGTCGTTGGACATTATCGTGTCGAAGCGCTTTCAAATACAATGGCAAAATTGTGCAGATTATCCGGCACACAACCAATAAGTATTTGCCACTACTATTATCTTGCAATTGTTAGAGTGACTTTATGCTGTATCCCATTCCGAGCCCTCTCATCCTTTTCTTGTAAAAAAAAATAATGCACACGTCTTAAATTTCCTCTTTCAAATACAATGGCAGAATTTTACAGATTATCCTGCACACAACCAATAAAAAAGAAGAAAAAAGTATAGCTTACTCTCTCAAACCATTTCATTGGACCAATTAACCCCATAAATTATTTCTTAGCTTATTTTATCCTCTAAACTATTAAAAACGTTTCACTTTACTTCTTAATAATATTTCTCTTTTTTTCTCTTGTATACAAGTGATATTTCAAGCTGAAATTTTTTTAGAGCTATAGATAACACCATTATTAAAGTTTTAAAAAAATTTTAAATTTTTTTGTGACTGTTTACTTGAACTTTAAAATCTCAATATTTAAATCAGTTTTAGGTGTTTCCAACATATCTAAACAACAATAAAAAATTTCTAAAAATTTGGAGACATAAGTTCTAATGCGTCTATCATTTTGCCAAAATTTTAGTTCAAAATATGACTTATAGAGAGATAAACAAAAAAGATAAATACCGTGGAGAGAGTAAAGCAAACCTCTTTCAAGAGTTTAGGATATAAAATGAGCCTAAAAATAGTTTAGGGGTTAAGTCCTCAGGCGAGATAGTTCGAATGAGTAAAATAGACTTCTTTTTACACTAAAACAGATTTATTCCCATGATTAGTTCTTGCTTCTGTTGGTTGCCACGACCCCTTCGTTGCCGGCGAGCAGCAAGTACTTGGCCTTCCTCGTCAGAGCCGTCGCCTCGTACCCGAGCGCGTCGGCGATCACGCGCTGTACCCGGTTCGCCACCTCGATGCTGCTGCCCGTGCCGGCCGTGGCCACCGGCTCCAAGAAGTGCACGCTGTACTCCGGCAACGGGTTCATCAGGAAGAACACCGAGTCGAAGCACTTGGCGAATGGCGACGTCGACGTGCCGTAGAACATGCCCGCGCCGGCGTGCACGGCCACCGGATTCACCTCGTCGGCGAGCTCGGCGAACAGCGGGCTGAAGCGGAGCAGGTACGGCTCCCGGCACGTCGTCCCCTCGGGGCACACGACGACGTCGCCGCGCGACAGCAGCGACGCCATGCGGCGGCGGTCCTCCTCGCGCTCGCGCGTCAGCCGCAGGAGGGGGATCGGCGAGAGCAGCTCCGACAGGCGGCCCAGGCTGTAGCTCACGGAGGAGACGGGCCTCCCGAGCGCGCCCGACACGGCGATCGCGTCGAGGAGCGTGCGGTGGTTGCAGGCGAAGAGTCGACCGGCGTGGCGTTCGGCCTCGCGGTCCTCCGCAGCCGCTGGAGCCGCGCCGGTGACGCGCAGCCTCACTCCTACGAACGCGGCGGCGACGCCCGACATGCTCCGTGGGAGCAGGGTGAAAATGGCGATGCGGACGACGGAGAGGGCGACGCCCAAGGGGAGGTAGGCGAACATGGCGAGCACCGCCCCCGGCGTCGGCGTGAACGCCAGCCGACCATCGTGGAAGATCAATGGCTTCGGCCCTGCACTCTTCGGTGTCTTGTTCACGAGAGCTCTAAACCTCTCCAAGCTCTTCATGTCGTCGTCCATGACGCCGGCGAAGTATCCACGACCAGACTTGACCTCCCTCCCGACCACCGCGTCGAATCCCACGTACTCCTTCAAGAAAATCTCCACCATCACCGTCGGGAACGACCTGCTCACAGTCGCCACCGTCACCTCCTTGGGCAGAGAAGCCGCCGCCTTCATCAGCGCCTCCATGTCCGCCGCCTCCCGGGAGAAATACTTGGGGAGCACGACCCTGCCAACCCTGGCCGCCTCGCCGCGGCTTAGCCCAAAGAAGCAGATCATGACCATGGCCTTCAAGAGGGTCCCCTCCGTCATGAGACGCAGCGCCGGGTAGAGCGCGAGCAGGACGAGGCCCCTGACGAAGCCGCCCGCCTCGACGGCGAGGAGGAAGAAGGGCGGGAACAGCGCGGCGGCGGAGGCCGGCGACGACGGCTTCAGGAGCAGCCGGTCGACGTCGACCACCATATTAGCCTCATTTCCATCGAGCACGCGTGTCTGCGGCGCCGGTTGTGCTTGTTCCGCCGTCGGCGAGTCCCGCGGGTGGCAGCGGCGGCCGAGGAGGCCGGCAACGAGATTGGTCTTGACGAATCGGTGGAGGTTGAGCATTCGGGTGGCGATGGTGAAGCGCTTGCTCGTCGTCACCACGTACGACTCCATGTCAGCCGTGAAGTGGACTCTCGTGAGCTTGAATTTATAGCCGGCGGCACGCGTGAGGCCGTGAGCACAGGCGGGAATCGGAGTCGAGTCGGAGTCCGAGTTGGGCGGTGACAACGCGTAGGATTGGCCCACCTACCGCGTACGAGCCGAGTTGGGCCTCCCGGTTGAGGTGAGCCCAACACTAAGACCGGTAGCATTAATAGCGGCCCAGATATATTTTCATAAGAGAGAACCCGAGTATTCCATTTTTGTAGATTTTTTTTTCTAGATGGCTCTTTGAAATAAATGATTGTGCACTATTGAATCCTATAAAATTTCTGTAAAATACCTCATTTGACATAAGTATTGGAGGAATTTTAACATTAGATCATGTCATGTAAAGTTTTCTTTAGCTTCTTTAAGTATTTAACTCTCCTTAAATTTATGTGTTTTTTATACGGTCTAACCAAACCGTTATTTTCAAATTTTTTATATATTTTGTAATTCTCTATTTACACTCGCATTTATGTTAATTTTTTTTATTTTTCATCGTGAGTAAACACTCCTGTACCAAAAAAAAAATACTCCTCTTCGAGGCTTCGCCTTCGCCTCCGCCGGAGAGCACCCGGACGAATTTTGTGGAGAGATTCTTCCACGAGATTGGCCTCGGTCATCTCCTCCGCTCGGCCGGATATTTGTTCCGTTTCGTGTTCGTCTCCAACGTAGGCCGCGGGGCTGAGATCGTGGAGAGGGCGAGAGTGCGAGGCTGCTAAGCTAAGCTCATGTCCCCACGCCGCTTCCCTGCATCCAAGCTTTCGTTACCGGTGCGAGGCCGACTCGGCTGTCGTAGATGAGGAAGCCTCTTTGTTGATTCCGCAGTGGTGTGGGACTGTGGGTGATCATGGCGCGTCGGCACGGCAGGTGTTCGATGGATTGCCTCAACAACTTAATGGTCTAACACACGCGCGCTGTGCTGCCTGTGCATGTATAAGCTTGGTCACTCGCTGGCACGCAAACGCCAAGACGGAGGAAGGGCTCAGGAGAAACTGGATTGTGTATGAATTTGCTTGCCCTTTGCCGTAGTGCTGTAATCCTGCTCCTCGCTGTTCAGGTTGGGTCCCATTTTGCTTGCTGCTAGCAATTTAAATTCCTGAGTGGCTCTGTGCAAAGTAAAGAAATTGCGAAAATATCGTACTTGCTGTTTTGTTCCTTGTGCAGTCCTAGGCTTCTAGCTACTGATGAGTAATTTACAGCTGATGGTTTCAGCCAAACTCAACTTGAAGTGTCAGACTGAAATCAGTACCAAAATTCACCTCTCTTTGGCTGACCCTGCGTGTCTACATTTTTTCCCCAGGAAGTCATTCTGAAGTAGAGTGTACCCAACATTGTCTAGATGATAGTTTTAATACAGATAAGTACCGCCTGTCATTGATCATCTGCCATACATGAGGTCACAGTTTCTGGAATGTTCATTAGGAATATTTTTCAGGCATTTCCCTTTTGAGAGGGGGTATTTTCAACCTCTCCATTTGGTAAGAACCTTCTTCAGTGGCAAGGATCATTGATTTTAATAGTAGATCTTTAATACTAAATTTGCCATGATGCTTCGCTGTTTAATAAACTGCATTGTGGACTTGTTGAATCATTTGACTTATAACCCCCTTCATTTAGGCTAGTTGTTGGAATCTCTCTCTCTCTCTCTCTCTCTCTCTCTCTCTCTTTTGAAGTCAAGCAGTTGGAGGACACAAATTGTCATGGTGTATACCATTAACACAGCATTAATGTTCAAATTTCCTCTGTCTATTTGGTTCTTAATATATAATCTAGTCTGTAACTCTGTATCGTAGCAACAGACCAGAGTAGCAGTAGGCTAACATATAATCTATTTTATATCTCATCATTTTGTGTGTAGTACAATACAAAACTACCTGGCAATTTAAGAGTACATCAATATATACGCCTGGCATCAATGATGTAAGGCACATTCTGTAGTATACCATCTGCTAACATAAAAATAGTGTACACTGGTATGAACTACATTAACTGAGCTTTACTGATCCCAGCTTATTTTCTACTTGCTCGTCTGCAGCTACTTGTCGAAGCAAATTCTTCACATCATCGACCCACTTCTGTTTACTTGTGCTATTCTCACACTCAAACTCTACCAGACCCCGTGCTGTGCTCAGGCCAAAGCAGCATGTCTCCTCTGTGAAATGTTTCCCTGGCTCAACCCACGTGGGAAGCTCATTGTATACACCATAAACCACACCTACACCCAATTACAGGTAGAATGTTCAGTACTGAAATTTCTTGGACTATGCTCTGTTAGAGTTGGAAAGATATACATTGAAGGCACTAAAACTTACTCTTGTTGTTCTTTGATAGTGCTCCTCCTATGTGTTTGCTCTTCAACTTCAATATGACCTGTTATTATTTGGCCGTGTTGTTAGTAATTGCTCAGCAATGTCTATTAGGTTCAGCATTTGCTAGTGTGGAATGAAATATTCCTACCTGTGACCTCTTGTTGATGTATATTGATACTCGTGTCTTGTGTAAATCTCCTGCATCAAGAATGAAACTTTGCATCTTAGTTATCTTGATCATGCTTAAGTCCACATGTTAGTGGTTTTTTTATTACTAGCTGGGTGTTCTAAATGGTACCTTTTCTTGTGCGTTTTAGTAACTCCCCCTCCTTGCACCAGATATCAGGACTCCATGAATGGCCCTTCTCATATGGAAGAACACTTGCATTGTTTCTCATCTCTCGCTGCACTCTCTGCTTCATTGTTGCAGCTCCTCGAAGAGCTGGGACATCAAATGTTCATGTGATCTTAATTTATATATGAAACAGCATACATGGAGTTCAGTAAGACATCATTATTCCATACCAGTAGCTGCTGCTGCTGTGAGTGTCATCAGATCACCAGAACTTCTAACACCAACGGCAGCCTGGATGGCACAGGCCACCTGTTCATGACGTGCCCCTGCTTGCTGCGCTATCTCAACGCAGTGTGAAGCTAAGAGCTCAGTAGCTGAAGCCATGGCTGCAGCCATCTTGGAGGTTTGGATATCAGAACTTGTAGCTGCAGTAACCGCAGCAACTGCAGCTGCAACTCGGGCCACTGACACCATGGCATGTACATGTGCCTTCTCGGCGCGCAGCTTCTCTTTACTGCTCTGCTTGACCCGACTTGTCTCCTTGTATTGGAACCACTTGCCAATTGATTGATGGTGGCTGCTGATGGAATTCCTTCTTGTGTCTATCTGTACAAAGGTTGCATAAATGAGGTAGAAATGATTAGACTATGCTGTTCATACTACCTAAATTCTGTCCTATTGCTTCCTTTCTAACTTAAATTATCTTACAGATGAGGAGAACAGAAGGAAAATAAGGATGGAGTTGAGCTGTTGGTTACATGTTGCAGATGGCTTGGAACAATGGAGGCAGCAACCACGGAGTTTTCTGGTATAGTCATCTCCGGCAGACGCTTCGCAGCAAAGCTCTTCTTGCTTCCGTTGAAAAGGATCTTGGATATCTCTGAAGCCGACACGCTCCATGACCTTGACAAGAACTCCATGGGCTCCAATGGCGTCTGTGGAGGTGGTATCACCGCCACCGCTTCCTCCTCATCCATCTCAATGCCAAAAGTATCAGGAATTTCCCTTGGCTTCCAAGCTCTCTCCATGGCCATCCTCCTCTACTGGACAAGTTGTTGAGCTACTGTCTTGTATCCTTACTGGTAGCAAGTGATGGTTCTTTGGGTGTCTGTGACTATATTTGTACTACTTATAGTGAGGGAGGCACACACAAAGCACAAGGAGAAGGGTGTGGAGCCGCCATACTGTGCCAGGCAGAAAGAACAAAGGGGACACAAGGCTGACAGGTCCCTGGCTTTCCTTTCTACCCTGTCTCCAAGTTTTTCCACTACCTGTGGGGTGGTATAGCAATAGCAGTATAATATACTACTTGTGTTGCCGTTCTCTAGCTATCTGTTCCCGGCAGTTGAGCTATCTCAGACCTTGGAGGGCTAAATGACATGGCTTGGAAGAAACTAGGGGGTTTGGCATGTCGACGGTTGTTGGAGGTACGGGTCCCAGCCTCACGGAAGGTACAGTACCTGTATGGTTATATTGTATGTATTCCTCCTGCATTCAAGCAACCTCATCATCAGAATTGTTTGCACTTGCAGCAATGTTGCAATACTTCTATGAGAAACTCCTGTTTTTGCGGGTGCATTGATGCCTCCTTGTCCATGAACATGTTCAGTTCCGAAATCCAGAGACTATATACATTATTATGCAGTTCTCTCTTGAATCAAATTTGAACAGATGATCCAGAAATGTATATCATGGTTTGCATTTGCAGTATCAATTAAATTGAGAGGAGACCCTTGTGAGCTGGACAGTGGTCGTCCGTTGATGCACGATTCTCCAGAACACACATCTGTTTCTTAGGATCAGCAGGACAAGGAGTTGAACGCTGCTTCTCGGTCTTGGTCCCCTTGTCTGTACTCATCCATTTTGTTTAATTCTATTCATGTCTTATTTTTATTTCTTTTTCAGGTGTGGGGCTTGATGCTTCTTCATGTTTTTGTTTTATGTAGGCCTGTAGGGTATGAGAAGGAGCCATCGCTTTTGTTTGGATCCAAGGGGAGGCTCCTTCCGAATTTCGATCGAGCCTCACAAAATCGCATTGTGTCAAGTGCTCAGGATACTGGCAATGCTGCCATCAACGGTGAGTTTTCTAACTTTACAATGCAGTAATTTTACGCCTCTAACGCAGTAAAAAAATGATTTTAAACCGTGTTCTTGTTCACTTCATGCGTGATGCAGGCAGCATAGCTGCTTCAGTATGTATATATATATTTATACTAGTCGTAGCTTTTTGACGTCGCTGTAGCTTAGCTGAAAAAGGGGGCGTTGCATCATCATGCATGGCTACAGTATTAGAGCCAAGCACGCTTACAGCAGTCGTCATTTTCTAGTGCACGGTGTCGTGTACGCATGCCTTATCTCCCATACTCATTGCATTAGTTCTGATGTACTACTACTACGACTACTGCTCGATCAGCATAATTAATACCTTTGCTATGCCAATTTGCCTGGGGGTCCAATTCTCCATTAGAATTAGGATGTGTCAAATCATGCAGAGCTATTCAAACTTAGTGGATGAGTCAAGCATCCCATAAGAAATTGAAGTGCCAAGAAAGAAGCTAAGGTTAGGAAGAGTACTGATTATGTACATGTTGGTAGATAGCTCACCAGCAGAGAACACAGTGGACTGTTAGGTGTCAGGTTTGTCCCAGCTGCAAGATGAAAACGCTTGTCCCATGCATGCATCCACAGGAACATTCTGCTGAGCTGAGCTGAACATGATAGGGCTAGCTCGATATCTTATGTCCATGTCGCCGAGTGTGTCGAATTGGCGGCCAATGATCCATGGAATCTCACGCCTCATCGTCGTCACTTTTACGTGCGATGCCACCGGCCGGCCTGTGCTGTATAATTGCCAATAATCGTTGCCTCCCGGCTCCGTCACATGGCAGAATCATGCCGGGCGAGGCTTAGCCGGCAGCACTGTGACTGACTTGTGAGTGAGACCATCATGTGTCTTTAACATTCTAAGCAAAGATGCTCTCGCCTTTTGTTTACGATGGCATCAAGGAAGGATAGGAATCGCGCCGCAAACAAAAGAAGAACAACTGTTGAAAAAGAACGATCCAGCGTATAGCATGGCGAAAAGATGGGTCACTTCGAGTTCCAGTTAGTAAAACAAAAGAGAGATTTTTCGAGTCCTTGATATAAGGTACGGAGAGGCGGAGAGCAGGGTTTGTCTTATCATCGGTTACCACCGTAATTACGGGACTTATGGCAGAGTGCGGTAACGGAAACCGTCCAATAGATTGACCAAGTTATAAAAATTAAACAAAAATGTTCGGTTTTTATCGGTTTTGCTCAGTAACCGGCACTGTAGAGGAGGAAGGCTAACCACTTTCCCAACGATAATGCAAGCCCTTATGAAGAGCAAGTTTTGTAGCGTAAAAGAAAGAAAAAAATAGTACATCTAGGTACCTCTCAAGGCCTGTTGATTTTTTTTAGAAAAAAAACCACTTACAATCTAATTTCCAAATCCAAACATTTTAACTGCACAGTGAAAAATAGTGCCACGGACGAAAATGGAACTTCTATTAATAAGAGAACAATATACATGTATGCACAAGTAGTTACAAAACATCTCTCGGTAATAGTTACTCTCTCATCATTTCACTTATGCTGATTATAAGCCGTAACGGCTTATTGACCATAAAAAATAATTTATGGGTAAAACTTCTATATATGTATTCTTAGTGATTTAAAAAAAATGCTGAAAAATAAACATCGGTGAAAAAAAACCCTAAAATCAACTCTAAAATTAATTTTTAAAACTTAAATTTTGGTCGTAAAGGATAAACAACGGAGCTGTTGGATTTCTGAGTGGTCTTGAATCCTTTAGACCTCTCTGCCTTTTGTTAACTCGTCAGTTTTTCTCTCCCTTGTTTCTTACTTTCTTTCCCGTATTCGATCCCTTTCCAGTCTCCTTTTTCTGCCTGGTCCATCGTCTCTTTGTGCGCGTGATTCGAGAGTCTCCGGCTGGCTCTGTGCCACAGTGCCACTACCAAAATCCCTTGCTACTTAGTAAGAAAAGCAACACACATTGTAGCTAATTCTCATCTACTTTGCTTTTGATAGTGTTCGCAACTGCACACGGTAAAAGCAGTGAACAGTGAGCGCATCATGTAAGTTAGATGATTGCTAGCTGCTCGTAGGTTTAGTCTTGCCCCAATTGCCATTCTTACACTGCATATCAGCATGTTACCTTTTGCATTCCATGCATTCTCACAAAGCTAATTAACTATACTCTTATGTGATGCATTGTAGCTTCTACTAGCTAGCTTAATTAGCGTCCCATGGATAAGCATTACGTCTCTTTCTCGTCTTCGCTAAGCTAGCTTTCTTTCTCTTTCGGCTTTGCTTCCTGTGGAAGCGACGGATCCTGTCTCGTCCGTTTAATTACTTAGCATTCGTAAAACAGGGATACTTAGAGACCTATTAGTATTAGAGACTGTATACATACATGTTTAGCCGTTTTGTGTGTGGTTGGTTTTGGACCGAGAGAACAAAATATCTGCGTCGCACAGGATCGGAGCCCAGCATCATCTCCATGTCCTTTCTCTCGGTTTTCTATACTCCTATAATAATATCCATATGTTACAACTTGTGAAGGATATTTAAATTGTAGAAATTAAATTATATGTTATAATGTATGAGTATTTTTAGTCGTAGCATTGAAGGTCTTCTTTTCGTAAATCAGCTCAGAAGAAACTATGATCAAACTCCAAAAGTTTTGATATCATGATATTGTAAAACAAGAAATATTCTTAAATACATAAAAAAAATCTACTGCAATTTTATGACATCAAATAATAGTTTAAACTAATTAAAAGGCATTTTTGTAAATAAAAAAATTTTGAGCTAAGAAATAAAGAAAAAATAATTGGGCCTGGTGATCGGTCGTGGCCTAGAGGCACGCCGGCCCAGTAGGAGTGGTTGACCGAAATACGCAGAAGCGCACACGGCCCATTATTAGGTAGAGATTCAAAATTTTTAGATACAGATAAAGAGAGTGTTGTGAATACAATTAAAGTTAAATTACTTAGTCTTGAAGCCCATATAACATACTTACATACAACTCACCCGTCTCACATGCAGGCCACATGCTCCGCTCGGTATCTGGATGACGGATGAAATAATTAGGTAAAAATACTATTTATTTTTATAACAGCGCAGATTTTATTGTTTTGTATGTGCCCTTGGATCGTCACAGTTGGGATGCTGTCACGCGTGGCATTTATGCCCATCATGTGACAATGATGTTGTTTTGCCGTGACCGCTTGGGACGTGACCTTGGCGATGCTTCTTGTCGACCCGACGGCCATTGTTGCACAAAACTGACTGCAGAGGCAATCATCCTACATATTATGATGTGCTGTAAAACTACGTGCATTATCTAAAGAACTAGTAGTACAAGTATTGTGCTGCGAATAATTAACCGGTAGTTTATGCTGTTGGAATGCAGAGAACTGACGATGATGGTGGTGTCTGATGAGAGTGTGAGGCACATGCAAATATGCAGTGGAGGTGGTGTGAAAAACACAATGATCCCATGCATGGACTCCGCTTCTTGCGCCCGTTCGCTCCCTTTCCGAATGCGCTTTTGCCGTTGTGAGATAGTACGAGAGAGAGAGAAGCGCTCGAAAAGAATACATATAGAGAATTATATCCTTCTCGGTACAAGGGCTCCATTCCCTCTGTTGTACCGCTCGGAGGCATAGCTCGAGTTTTTCAATTTCAAAGTCCTACCTCCGGTCAGTAAAGAAGAGCAACTGGTCTTAGAACAACTACAACTAACGAGTTCTTCTACTCCCGGAGGATGAGCTGCAGCATAACGTATTTTCAAAAGTCTTTAGAGACCTCTTTTCAATAAAAAATTTTTTCTGTGTAATTCCAAATATAAACAATCATAAAACAATCTTATTCGAGTATACACAGGACCCACAGCAACGAAATTCACACAAGTAGATAACAGGATAGTAAGTTCAATAATATAGCCAACTACTAGCTATAAAAACTAAAACATCATCTACAACTAATCTAATACTCCCTCTATTTCAAAATATAAGAATTTGTAGCATTTAAATCTTATTCCATAATATAAGGATTTCAGTACTACTCATAGTATTACTTATCCTATCAATTACTTCCTATTTAAATTTCTTTCCATCTTACCACTACCTATCTTTTCACCTTCATTCATTCCACATTTATTGAGAGACACCAAACTCTTTTCTTGTTAACCTTAATCTTTACTTAAACAACCTAAAAATACTTATATTTTAGAACGGAGAGAGTAGTAATACATACAATAATTAGCTATAGCCATATGCTACACTATTAATAAATGATCTCTCTTTCACATATAATTTATTTAAGTCCGTAGTGTAGCTGACTATATGTGTGTAGTTCGTTGTTTTCTCTCTCCTCTTCTTTCTATGTAGTAACTGTTATAGTCCTCTTATATTACCCTACTGTGCTCGCGCTAAGTAAAAAGAGTTTCAACTGCATGCGACATGGCAGTATAATATGCTGCCGTGCAAACCGGGCAGTGAAAAAAGTTTGCACGAGACGAGGGTAAACGTGGACAGGGAGGATGATGAGATGAGACCTCGCGTGTGCGTGATCAGGGCCGATGTTTCGACTTTTTCATTGTGACGTTCCACCACGCCAGTAAGGCGTTGCACCAAACATAGGAATTCTGGCTACTCACGAAACGACTTGACTTCTCGCAGCCACTTTTTCTTTCGCCGCTAGAAAAACAAGCCCCTGCACTTATCTCTACTCCTTAAAAGAAGAAATGCCCTTTGATTTCTTCATCCCTCGCTTTCATGTGAAAATCTCTTCTCTCCTTAAAAAAACTATTTATCAAAAAAGCCGACCACTATATAGAAAAATGAACAGCTCACTCAGCACAAATTTTTCCACTAAACTGAATTAAAAACAGTTGCAACGCACGGCTCTATAACTAGACCAGGGAGAAAAGGAGAGCATAAACCATAAAGAATGCGTCGTGACGGTTTGTGATGGAAGAAGCCAAGAAATTTTGTTGCCAAATTGTTGTTATAGAGTTGATTACGACGACGAGCAGGAAAGATGAACAGCAGTACGAATCCATTATCAATCCGTCTCAGCTCAAAAGCCCACAGGAAAGCCCACCAGTAGAGCGCGTCGCCACAATTTGGGCAGCAATTTTTACTGTTACTAATTTAATTTTTTTTTAATTTACAAAACTAATTTTCGGTTTGAATCATTTACAAAACTAGTCTCTTGCCGCCCTGGGCCACGGCGGGATTTAAAAACCGCCGTGGCCCAGGGCGGCGAATGGCATCCCGTCACCCGGGGCTAACGGCTCCGGCGGCCGTTAGCCGCGGGGAGGCCACGTGGATTCGCCGCCCTGGGGGAGGGCGGCGAATGCCCCCAGGGGGCCGAATGCAAAATTGCATTCGCCGCCCTGGGGGACGGCGGTTTTTAGCATAGTATCCAGGGGGCCGCCTGCAAAATTTTTTTTCTTTTTTTTTGATATTTTTTTCTCAACTAGCAACACAAGAATAGCAAAATCTCGTGAAGGTGCAGCTCAAACCGATGTAAGATGTGGCCTGTAGAAAATTACGAGTGTGCTTTAAAAACCGTGCTGAAACTTCGGACCTCAAAAACTCAATCTTCCCGGCCGAATTTCGTAAAATTTTTTTGGACAAACCCGACGAAGTGGGGGGAAGCGGATGTAAAATTTTCTGTAGATGTCCGTAGAGTACTTATTTGCCCGATTCCGAAACCGTATGCGAAAGTTATGACTGTTTTAAGGTAGTTAGCGCGCGTTACAACAATTTGCCGTCGATTCGGACCGTCCGATCGGTGTGCGGACGGTCCTATGCATTCGCCGCCCTGGGGGAGGGCGGCGAATGCCCCCAGGGGGCCGAATGCAAAATTGCATTCGCCGCCCTGGGGGACGGCGGCGAATGCAATTTTGCATTCGGCCCCCTGGGGCATTCGCCGCCCTCCCCCAGGGCGGCGAATCCACGTGGCGTCCCCGGGGCTAACGGCGGCCGGCGCCGTTAGCCCCGGTGACGGGGATGCCATTCGCCGCCCTGGGCCACGGCGGTTTTTAAATCCCGCCGTGGCCCAGGGCGACAAGAGACTAGTTTTGCAAATGATTCAAACCGAAAATTAGTTTTGTAAATTAAAAAAAAATTAAATTAGTAACAGTAAAAATTCTTTGGGCAGGAACGTGATACCAACCAATGCCCACAGTTTGGGCCAGTGGGTTGTAGCGGGCCAATATTCTTCTGAAAATGGCTTCCGTAGTCACACAAACAAGTCTATCCCAGCCCAGCAACTGCTGATCAAGATGAATTTTTACTGTTACTAATTTAATTTTTTTTTAATTTATAAAACTAATTTTCGATTTGGGAAATTTGCAAAACTAACCTCTTGCCGCCCTGGGCCACGGCGGTATTTAAAAACCGCCGTGGCCCAAGGCGGCGAATGGCATCCCGTCACCCGGGGCTAACGGCCCCGGCGGCCGTTAGCCACGGGGAGGCCACGTGGATTCGCCGCCCTGGGGGACGGCGGCGAATGCCCCCAGGGGGCCGAATGCAAAATTGCATTCGGCCCCCTGGGGGCATTCGCCGCCGTCCCCCAGGGCGGCGAATGCATAGGACCGTCCGCACAGCGATCGGACGGTCCGAATCTAGGGGGCCGCCTGCAAAATTTTTTTTTCTTTTTTTTTGATATTTTTTTCTCAACTAGCAACACGAGAATAGCAAAATCTCGTGAAGGTGCAGCTTAAACCGATGTAAGATGTGGCATGTAGAAAATTACGAGTGTGCTTTAAAAACCGTGCTGAAACTTCGGACCTCAAAAACTCAATCTTCCCGGCCGAATTTCGCAAAATTTTTTTGGACAAACCCGACGAAGTGGGGGGGAAGCGGATGTAAAATTTTCTGTAGATGTCCGTAGAGTACTTATTTGCCCGATTCCGAGACCGTATGCGAAAGTTATGACTGTTTTAAGGTAGTTAGCGCGCGTTACAATAATTTGCCGTGGATTCGGACCGTCCCATCGCTGTGCGGACGGTCCTATGCATTCGCCGTTCTGGGGGACGGCGGTGAATGCACCCAGGGGGCCGAATGCAAAATTGCATTCGCCGTGGCCTCCCCGTGGCTAACGGCCGCCGGGGCCGTTAGCCCCGGGTGACGGGATGCCATTCGCCGCCCTGGGCCACGGCGGTTTTTAAATACCGCCGTGGCCCAGGGCGGCAAGAGGTTAGTTTTGCAAATTTCCCAAATCGAAAATTAGTTTTGTAAATTAAAAAAAAAATTAAATTAGTAGCAATAAAAATTCGATCAAGATCAGCCACAGCACAAGGAAGTGACAGAACATAACATGAGAGCACCAAAAGTCTCACAAACAACAGCATGATGATGGTGATTTTCAGAACAGATGTAGTACATTAATCTTTTGCAAGTACTGCAAACATTCTCATGCAGCAGGGAACTCAGTCGAGGTAAACTTTCACATTGATCCCATTGTCGATCAGCGACTGAACCACCGCCCTTATCTTCCCCTCAAACTTGTCCCGCTCCCTCGGCGTGTACGTGCAGGTGTAGACATCAGCCTCCTTCGCCCTCTCTGCCAGGAAGCGACCCACGGCAAGGCAGGCCGGTATGTCCGACCTTGACTTGAGGGCTGCCTTGATGTCCTTCGAGTTGGTCCCGGCTACCGCAACCTGCCTGCACGTCGTGCGGTGGGTGAGGGACGCCGAGACAAAGCGCTTGGAGATGAAGACGTCAAGCGTGAAGGGCTCCATGTAGGCGATGGTGCGCTGCTTGAAGGAGATGTGCTTGTGCGGGTTCTTTGATCTCTTCTCCTTCTTGTATGTGTATGGTCTGCTGTTGTCTTCGTCCACGAAGTCCTCCACACCAAAGAAGCTCCTCGAAGAGCTTAACATCTGGAGAAGAATAGAGAGCACAATTCATAAACTATGAGGGAGTGAAGCTGACTAAGGAAAAACAAATCAAGCAATGGCTATCATCTAGTGCATTAAGGGTAACTAAATGTCAAAATGTTCTGTCTTGCAGTGCCATCGTATTCTGAATAACTGGATTGTGGTGTCACTGTATTCTGAATTTGGCTATATGTGAAGGACCTGTGTATGACTGTGGAATAACTGGAAAAGACTAGAAAGTTCTAAGCCCTGAGAAATGCAGGGCAAAACTTACAAATATGCACTTAGTGACAGAACAAATAATTTGGCATTTGCGTTACCTCCATGCATTGCCAGTTTACCACCAAGAAAAGGCTTTATTTTAGTTTTTGTGAGCATTTAAAGCAATGCGGGCTAAAGCTAGTTCCAAGTACTAAATGTTCGGCATCAAACATGATAATCAGATTAGTTCTTGCGCATGAGCTCTAGGCCAAGCTATTGTGGTTATCTCACAGCAGAAATGCTTATACTACCATTTCAGCTATGGCAGGTGTATAGCATCGATATCTCATCTGTCTAAATAGGTTACAAACTAGACTACTGAGATTATGGATGCCATTATCCTTCACATGCCCTGCCCACAAAATTCATGTAATATAGGATTAAAAGGAAATATTTGGTGCTAGGAAGTAACCAGTAGAAATTTTGATCAGGGCCTTTCATCATCAGAGCTTACACGGCAATGACTAAATTTCTGTTGTCCAGTAAAAACCATAGTTACATCAATACTTGTAGCTTCACATCACTCAAGGTATCTTGTTCAGGCCAAAGCTAAACAATGTAACAACATAGAACTGGAAAGGGGCACAAGTTGTGTTACCTGCTGGGTATGAAATCTACTCCAGCAAGTATGAACTGCCCCAGCATGATTTCCTTCTTGAAGAGCATGCGCCCCTCTCCTCCACGACTGGCTCAAAATGTTCTTCAGCATCTTGTTTGGGTGGGGGGGTGGGTGGGGGAGGTGGGGGGGGGGGGTGGGGGCGGTGGGGCAGGCCGGCGGTGACGCCGCCGGAGCCGCTGGGTGAGGTGGTCAGATTAGGATCAAGCGGGGGTGGCGGTAGCCGCCGGAGACGGGGAAGAAGGCGGCGCTGGGGTTCTGTAGTCTCTGGTGGTGGGGCAGCCTACGGTAGGGGGAGCAGGGCGCGCGCGACGGCTATGAGGAGCAGAGCGCGGCGACGGTGGCGGGGCGGGGCCGGAGGCGGTGGACGCCGACGGCGACTGCGGGCGACCGAGAGAACTGGATGCGGCGGCGGGGGGGCGGCACTGGCACCACGCCGCACACGGGGACGATGAAATGATGAATACTGGATGGGCCGGCCTTTCCGGCCCACGTAAACTGCCTGATGGGCCGGCCTTGATAAGCCCATCTCGTTCGCCGACGTGGCGTCTCCTCCCTCTCGCCGCTCACTTGACCTCGTCTCTCTCATCGCCGCCGCCAGTAAGCGCAGCTGCGCAGGGGACGGAGACCAGCGCTATTCCAGCCACCGCATGGCCATGGCTCGCGCGATCAGCCGAGGTAATCAACTGCTAAGTATGCACCTGTTCTTTGGTTTCTTACTATTGTTTAGGGCCTGTTTTTAATATATATATAGAAAACTTACTTGGTGCACTATGATACTGATACCTAGACACTAAGATTTAAATCGGGTATATACCTAATTTAAATGAGTATGAAAATTTTTAAATTTTTTTTATTAACATTAACTTATTTACAAGTTAGTTCAAAAGTTTGAATTGAATTTGAACTTATGCATGTCTTTTTTCTTAAATTTTGATTTTATGTATATGTCATCCAAACATATAATTAATTAGGTATGTGATATAGGACGGTGAAATAACTTTGAATTTAAAATGTTTTGTTGCAATGTATAAATATCAATCAAACTGTTACACATGAGTATATACCTAGAAGTTGAAAAATCTAAAAAATTAAAATAAAATTCGTGTATTTCAAAACTTGAGACCCGGACACCATGAGGTCCCAAACGGGTGTTTAGCTACTATAGAACTCACAGCGCGCTGTTTATATATAGAACTACTATAGAACTCGCAGCGTATTGTTTAGCTAAATAGCGCGCCTCATGAACCCCACCGATCCCCCTCGTGCCTCCTCCCCTCTCCCTCACCGGCATCGCTAATGTCATAGTAATACTTTTACTTCCAATCATTTTTATCTATTTAACCAAACCATCCAGCACAACTGTCCACCATTCCTAATTTATCAGATCTAGAGGCAATGGGTAGAGAGCGGCATCGGCGATGGGTAGAGAGCGAACGGCAGGATCTCGGGAGGAGGCGTCGCCCGGCCTCCATCTCCCTTTCTTAAGCAGAGGCGGCATGGTCTAAGGGACGGCACCGGCAGCTCGTGGACGGATGAGGCGGAAGCTCAGGCGGCGGCGCAGCAGGGGGTGACTCCCCTCACATGACAGCAGTCCTCTGCCGCTAGATCCGGCTTCGTCCGTGCTGTGGGATGGTGTCTTGAGGAGAGGAGGTGAAGGACCTGGCCTTGGGGAGGGCGGGTAGGCCGGCAACGGCAATATCCACATTCGCCCCTGACCGGATCTAGCGCGGCCCTCGTCCAGCGAGGTATGGAGCGCAACAGCGGCGAGGCCCCTCAACTCCTTTCCGATGTGACAACCGCCATCTTTCCCTTCGGCTCCAAATCTAGTAGGCAGCGACGTTAAGGAAGACGACCTTGGGGCCATGCGCCGCGGAGACCTCCAGATCTGAAGAAGCGGAGCAGTTCCACCAAGGCCACCCATCGTTATCGTCCATGTCTGCCTAGACCTCCAGCTCCGATAGGGTGTGGCGCTGCTGGTGGCGAGGCGGCCGGCATCCACTCTTCTTCTAGTCGATTAATGAATGCTACGGGATAAATTTTTTATCCATAGGGTCGATGATTGAATGTAACTGTTATAATTTTTTTATACACTATATGATTCAATATACTGTAGATGATTGTTAATAATAATAATGGAGAAAATATAGGGAACAGAGTAACTGTTTTATTTCTACTGTGGACTGAGTAAATCTTTTTATTTGGAAATAGAAGGTAAGGAGAATGGAGTAAATGTTTTATCTGACTTGAGGGAATTAGGGAGCGGAGTAAATGTTTTATCTGACTTAAGAAGGTGAAGGAACGGAGTAAATGTTTAATTTGACTTGAGAGAAAAAAGAACGGTAGAAGGGAACGAGTAAATTTTTTATCCAATGGAAGAAGAAAGGAAGAAATAAAAGATAGCAAAGGAATGAGTAAACTTTTTATCCGATGGCAGGAGTTAGAAAGAGGAAAAGAACGGTTCTATCTGACGGCATGGGAAAAAAGAAAATGGAATGGAACGGGAGTAAATCTTTTATCGGAAATAGGAATGTGACGGTGGAGTAAAACGAGAAAACTGAAAAACTAAAAAAAAAAGTGGAAGAAAGGAGGGGGGACAAGTAGCGCGCTGCGTGTTATATTCTCTGTCATTATTTCCTTTTAAATTTTCTGTGAAACCCCAAAATTGTTCTAACTAGTTTATGTCCTTGCATCAGAAACGTTCTAGTTTCTGTATGGTTTCACTATTCATCGATCATCACACACCGATTCCTTTTTTTTTTGGTTCATGTCCTTTAAATTATTCTGTTCCAAACCAATCGTGCTAGTGCCTGATGGAATATACACTTCCCAACCACTGTGATGATTACTGATTACCGATTAGATCAAACAATGTACATAACTGTGTACCATGAATGCTACCGAACATTGCCAAACTTGTCCTAACCATGGCACTAAACTACTAGCACACTGTAACAAAAACACCACGGCCAAACCTGCCATTGGATCAGCTGATGAATGATTATCCACCCTAAGCCAAACAAATTGTCAAACACTGATGAGAACAGTTCAGTGAACTGTTCCCACATCTCCCTCACCACAACCAAAATGTGGACCGCCAATGAATGAATAATCCAAGGCAAACACTACTCGCCATGTAATTGCAAGAGGGGGAATCCAATCCAATCCAATCTAACCAAGAATCAATGCGTTAGATGGATCAAGCCACTGACTGCACTGTGTCAGTGTCACTCGTACACATCTTCTGAAAACCCTGACGACCCTGCTGCTGCCTGTGATGTGAGCATTACTACACCCATTCACTGCCTACACTACATAGCCTAGCTAGCTGTAGCTGCTCCTTCTCTCTAGCTCATTCTGAAGCTACTAGCAGTGCTGCCCCCTGCTGCCATGCAAAGCATGCATATGTGCAGTTGGTCTCTGCCTCTCCGGTAGTACCATCAAGCAGATGTGGTTTCTGATAGAGCTTTAGATCTTTCAGCCGTCAGTCACAGGCTCTCACAGCTCACAAGGCAAAGATTACAGCAAGGAGGAGATCATCAGGAGTAGTATGTGCTACTGTGCGTGCATCGTACTCCTACTGCAGAGTCAAGAGGAAAGCAGTCACCGAAACACACACTGCTTCTTGGACATGTAAAGCGGGCAACGGGGGGCATTAACAACGGCATTGATGCCATTACCTACCTACCTCGTGACACTGTGCTGGCAGCATGAACTGATTGTCTGATCATGTCGATTCCACGGCCCACGGCCACTGCCATGGGGTAGAGAATACTAGGCCGGCTGTGCTTGAGCTCTCGTATCTCGTAGACATGATTCGGCAGATTTGCTATCTGTTGAGGTGTCCAGAAATTCAGAGCGAGTTAGGCATGGGGGACAGTGGGAGTACTGTGCTTAATTAGCTAGTAATGGATTAGCAGCTATGTTACTCTGACTTGCATCTACTCCACGAACTGTAAAGTTTGGTTCTATTTTTCTACCTTTGTTTTGATTTGTTTTGGAGGCAGGCCAAACTTTGATCCACAGCAAAGACCCATGGACAAAGAATGTTAGGAGCAGTGCCACTCACCATAGAAAAGTAATACTCCATATAGAAGGCCAAACGGGCCGCCCGGCCCGGCCCGGCCCTAGCACGATAGTGGCACGGCACTATGCGGCACGGCACTATTAGGCACGGTGGCCTGATAGTGCCGTGCCGTGCCGGCACGTCGGGCCTATTTCTTGGCCCAGGCACGGCCCTACAGCCCTAAAACCGTGCCGTGCTGGCCCAATGGCCCGCCAGGTCCGCCGGGCTTAGTGCCGTCTAGGCACTAAAGGCATCAACCACTCATTCAAGTTCAAAAATTTGAATTATTCAATAGAATTCACAGATTCAAAAAGTTCTCAACAGATTACATTACATCCAGAAATCATCAGTTACTTGAACAATCTCAACAAATCACATTACATCCAGAAATCATCAAATCATCCAGAAATCTCAACAGATCACAGATCACATCACAGACCACAAAAACAATGTTTTTAAGTTTGAGCTGGTGCAATGGCTGCCTCATTAAAAACCTATCTAGGTAAAACTCACACCTCGTGAGAAACCCTAGATAGGAAAAAAGAGTACAGCCCAGCTCAATACAGTTCACCATTATTACAATACAGTTCCATCATAGATTACACATTTAAATCATGATCAAGATATAAGTTTTCAAAACTATCTTCAAGTTCCTTGTCCTCCACCATGTGCTGTAGTCTTGCTGCTCCAGCCTCCCAATCCTTGATGCAGGAGAGCATCTCCACCATCTCAGGACTCAGCCGACGCCGCCGCTCCTCTATGATCCTGCCAGTTGTACTAAAAGCAGATTCTGAAGATATGGTAGAAACAGGCACAGTCAAAACATCTTTAGCTAAAATTGAAAGAACTGGGTATGTAAGTTTGTGCTCATGCCACCAATTCAAGATGTTGAAGCTATCATCATGGTGGTTGATAGTGTCACTGTCCAAGTAAGAAGAGAGTTCAGAACAACCAATACCAGTTGCTCCAATGCTTGCTGCATGCAGCAAGACACTAGCAGAAGTTCTTCTAGATAGAGTAGGAATGGGGGTGCAGAAAGAACTCAAAGAAGTACCAGGACCAGGACCAAGTCCAAAGTCAGGTGTATCATCACCAGCACCATCAGAAAAAATATCATCCCAGGCACTTTTTTTCTTACCAGAACTAGAGGGCTGTGAAGGCCTTTGCAACTTAACTGCACCAAACTTGTCATCATACCTCTTAAAGATGGTAGAAAGTTGGGCTCTTACCTCAGTGAAGTAAGCTGAATAATCAGTACTAGTAAAATTAGATAATAACCTAAGCACATTGCTAAAACCTTTCAATTTAGCTCTAGGATCCAAGATAAATGCAACAGAATAAAGCAATGGAATGTCCCTCCAGTACTTAAGATAGTAGTTATTCATAGGCACAACCACATGTCTAAGCAATCTATCATTTTCATAAGTCTTTAGATGCTTAGATATCAGAATAAGATGATGCAACATTAGTGGAGATGTAGGATAATAGACACCAGATAGTGAAACAGTTGAATCATAAAACAATTCAAGAAATAATAAAACTTTCTCTCTGCAATGTACCAATGATCTTCTGTCAAAAGTAAAGGCTCATCTTCACCCCTGGGATAGTGAGTCTCAATGAACACACCAAAAGTCTGCTTGTAAGGGACTAGATGCTTAAGCATGTGAGGTATGTAGAGTTCCACCTCACATCCATGTCCAATCCAAACTTTCTTGCCTCACATTAACAGCAATGCAATACCTCTTAAATGCAGCAATGCGCTGGTTAGAAGAGTTTAAAAAGAAATTGCAGTTCTAAATGCTTCAAGGTATTTCTTAATCTCAGACAATGCAGACTTTACAATTAGGTTAATAATGTGACAAGCACAACGCTGATGCAAGAACAGATCACCAATATAAATAGACAGTGCAGGTGTAAGTTTGTCAATGGCATTAGTATTAGCAGATGCATTGTCTAAAGTAACAGAGATAACCTTTGCACATAAACTATACTCCTCAAGCACAGAAGTCACACGATCAGCAATGTTCTGACCAGAGTGGGATTCATCAATGAGCCTCATACCAATGATCCTCTTCTCTAATTGCCAATCAGAACTAATATAATGAGCAACCACACTAAGGTAGTCTTCCTTAGCATTACCAGACCAAATATCAGATGTAATAGCAACAGAAGAAATACTAGAGCTTAAAGACTCTATAAGCTTACCACGGCAATCATTAAAGTAATTCACAAAATCTCTAGTGGTGGTTTGCCTCGAGACAGAAACAAACCTAGGATTATGTGCAACCTTAATGTACTCCTCAAATGCATCAGATTCACCAAAACAGAGAGGAAGATCTAGTCTAGCAATCAAACGACAAAGCTGTGTACGTGCAACAGCAGGACTGTACTCCCAGTGACGAACATTACCATCTGAATCGAACTTAAGCAAAGACTGAGACACGCGAGACTTTTCCTTTCTCGCTTGGCATTTATCAACATGCCGCAAGAGATGGCCAGTGCCACCAGAGGATAAGGCAGAGTACTGATTGCCACAATGAATGCACTTGCACCAACCCTTACTTTCTTACCGTTGATTACCTTGAAGATCTTTCTCGAAATCATTCCAGGCTTCAGAGGTGGATGGACGGGTCCTCTTGTTGCCCCCCGTGCTCACGGTCTCTGGATCGGCCGCCGCAGGAGCAGTTGCAGCACCAGCCCCATCATCGCCAACAACGTCGATGGATCGGCTGCGCTGCGACCGAACAGCTCATCCCGTCCATCGCCGCGGTCACTCTCATCATCTCCAGTCTGGCCCATCATCCGAAGATCATCGTTGATGGAGTGCCCTTGGTACTCGTCGGCGCCGTCCTGCTCGAGCCCGTCCATCGTGGAACCGGAGCACCAGAGGGGGTCCTCTGGTTCCTCAACGGCTGCGCGAGGTGGACGAACAACGGCTCCGGCCCGGCCCTCTGGTTCCTCAACGGCTGCGCGAACAAGAAGAAGAAAGAGAGGAAGTCAGGAAGAGCAAGAACTCATGAACAGAAGAACACATGAACAGATCTAGGTTAGGGTTTGGGGTCCGAACACTTACTTGTGAAACCGGAGCACCAGAAGCGCCGGCGAGGTCGACGAGTCACGGATCTAGGAGATGACGAGATGGAGACTAGGATTAGGGACAGATTCGAGGATCTGTTCACCAGAATTAGGAGAGGAGGAGAGGAAGTAGAGAGGGAGAAGACAAGAGGAGCTCTGGCAGAGTGTGCCGTGCCGGCCGGCAGCGGCGCAGAGGCGGAGAGCCGCCGCCGGAGATGGAGAAGACGGGAGGAGCTCTAGATCTAGAGCGGCGCGTGGCGGAGCGAGCGAGGAGAGGCGAGAGGGAGAGGCGGAGGAGCTCTGGTGGAGTGTGCCGTGCCGGCCTGCGGCGACGCTAAGGCGGAGAGCCGCCGCCGGCGAGGAGAAGACGGGAGGGGCTCTAGATCTAGAGCAGTGAGCGGCGGAGCGAGCGAGAGGCGAGGCGACGCTAGGGTTTAGGGTCGGGACTTAGGAGCGGGGAGCCGGTGGCGCCGGCATATATAGTCCCGGCCCCCCCTCCCCCCCCCCCGGGCCCCGGCCTCCCAACGGCTAGCAAGCAGGCCAGGGCCGTTGGCAGGCCGGCCAACGGCTAGGCAGGCCAGGCTGGGGAGCCGGGCCACCATAGTGCCGGCCCAAAAATCGTGCCGTGCCCGGGCCGGCACTATGGGCCGAATTGGTGGCCCAGGCACTATCCGATGGATAGGGCCGGGCCGGCACGGCACTATTCATATCGGGCCGTGCCGTGTTCGGTCCAGGCTTTTTCGGGCCGTGCCTCGGGCCGCCCAATGGGCTTGGCCCATCTGGCCATCTATAATACTCCATCTTGGACCTGGAGAGTTGGAGCCAGTGGCTGCTACTCCTGCTACTGTTCTACAGTTGAGGTCAACGGAATCACGCAAGAACGTCGTCTTCTCTCTTCTGTATTGCTGCACTCTAGTCTACACACACACACACATTCAGAGAGAGAGAGAGACACAGTGAGAGAGAGAGAGAGAGTGCAATGGAAATGGCAATGGCATGAGGGGATGGTGAGTTCTTGCTCGATCGCCATTACTCTGCCTCAGTGCAGGCGTGCAGTGCAAGCATTTACTCGCCTCAACCAAACTGATTCGCTTCCGCTCGGAGGCAGCGCAATAACTCCCCTTCCTGCTGCCGCTTTGCTCGCTTCGATCGCTATACTACTCTCTCTGCCTCCCTCCTCCCATTGCCATCCACCCTCCCGGCCAATCACCCCTCGTCGTCTCGTCACTGCAGTGCACCAAGCCACCAACACCTCGCGTAGCAGCAGCGACACGGCGACGTGGTGCTATTAATTCGTCGGCCATCGCGCGCTGCCCACTGTGCGCGCGATGCTCTTTGCCCCCCCCGCGACGGCGAGCTGTCGTCTCATATAACGCGGCGGCTGCCTTGCTTCTGGATTCGATGTCATAGGGAGAAGAAGCTAGCGTAGTAGGTGATGGCTCAACCCGCCATGGGATCCGCAGGCCGAGAAGGGATGGAGCAGGGAGGAGGAGGCGGAGGAGGAGGGTTGGTCGTGGCCAGAGGAGCGCAAGAACCTCGCGGGCACGACGGCGGCAAGAGCGGCGATGCCGTGGCTGCGGCCTCCCCGCGCCAGCACGCCGCCGGCGTGCAGGCCGCTCCGGCCTTGTTGCCGCGTCACCGGCGATCCAAGAGGTGATCTTTCTCTTCTCTCTTTCTTCTCGTCGCGCTTCCCATTTGCAGTGCAAGTTTGGGACTTTAGCTTGTGGCTGTTTTTCTCCAGTGCTTCTTCGGATCGGAGCCTGGAGCCATGCAAGAACGCGGCCTTGCACGATCATCAACGCTGCGGCCAAGCACAGGTGACGCCGAATTCTCTGAACCCGCCGGACGCGACGAGGAAATCTCACGCCGCCGAGGGATCCTCCGTCCACCATAGATTGATGAGAGATCACAGCAGGGCGAGCGCGTCGCCGAACCACCGCGTCTCGCTGGAGAACGATGTGAGGATCATGCAAACTATACACCGTCTCGTACTCCATCCGGTTATAAACATTTGATGTTAAGATAAGATTTGGTTCAACTTTTAAAATTTTAACCGTTAATTTTATATTAGAATAGATTTATAAAAAACTAATAAGTTTATGATATTATAATTGTCTTTTCGAAACAAATCTATGTGCACCATTTCTTCTGTTTTTAAACTAAGCATTTAAGAGATTATTGATTATCGGAATTTTAAAAGTTTGATTAAATTTTGTCCCGTTTGATTAAATCTTGTCCTAAACTGTCAATTATTTATAAGCCATGGCGATTTTTATGCAGTTCTGAATGATGGTTGATTGATGTGGGTGTGTGTTGCTGAATTCTGGCAGATCAGGCAGCTGCAGCTTAACCTGCATCAGGAGAGGTCCATCAGGATCATGCTTGACCGGGCGATTGGCCGCGCATCCAGCACGCTGTCTCCTGGTCATATGCATTTCCCTGCTCAGGTATATGATGGCTTTCCATCCTGCCCCTGCAAAATTTGCCCTTTCAATTGACCCGTGTGCCATACTGGCCAAATAAATTGAGCGCTTTAGCAGTTTAGCTGTGGCATATCATCATATTTCACTTTAGTATCAGTGATCACGTATAGAGTATTCTTGGTCTTTCAATGTCTCTGCAATGCTGTTTCTAGTTTAATCGTGTCTCTTTGGATCAGCTGAGTAAACCTCCGAACGGATTTTTTTTTAAAAAAAAACTTTTTCCATGAAAAAACAATTTAAGGAACATGACAATTCAGTTATGATACTAGACAGAAATGCTTTTGCATCTGATTTTGGATATACTTTTGCATTATGGGATGCTGTGTAATTTCATTCAAAGAAAGTAAAACAATTTTTAAATCAAGAGGGCACAAAAGGAAAAGGTGCTGGCTCCATCATGTTCAAGTTCAACAAATGTTCAATTGCATTCTGAAGAGTGATTTTTGTTATTCTCCCTGCAGACAAAGGAACTGATTGCAGAGATTGAATTGCTTGAAGAGGAAATTGCAAACCGTGAGCAGCATGTTCTTACCCTCTACAGAAGCATCTTTGATCAGTCTGTATCTGGACCATCCTCAGGGCAGAGTTCTGGTCTTTCTTCCCCGGCACATACGAAGAGTATCAGCTCTAGAACAAGGCGACATCCAAGCATAATATCGAGTGCATTTTGCTCATCTAAGAAGCTCCCGCTCCAACCTTTCCAAATCATGACATCAGTATCAGAGTCAGCGAGATCGAAGAGTATGCTGAAAACCAAGATTAAGCATGATTCTTTCTCAAGTGAAACATTGGATATTCATCCTGCAACCTTCCCACCAGATCCAAGGAAGGTAAAACATGTGAGAAGAAAATTAACTTTATTACAAGCATTTAGCAAAATCCTCAAACCATTATCATATTTATTTCCGAGTGTGTGTCATGTTGCCAATCTTCAACCAAGTCTTTTGTATGCCCTTTTGAGGAAGCATAGGTACTAGTCAATCATCACCATCAAATCTATTTTAGGGTGCACATTTCATGTCCATTGTTTGTTTCAGAAGCGTGCAACATCGATACTTTCTTCCCTAGATTTATACTTCTGAGTCTGATGGTTTTAATTCAGAACATATATATATATATATATATATATATATATATATATATATATATATATATATATATATATATAAAACACTTAAAAGCAGAAAACCAATTATTGGGCTTATCTTGACTGTTGTTTCTTCCTTTGTTTTGCCTTTTCTTCTTTAAAAAAGCTGCCTTATTCAGGAAGTAGTTCTTTGACTCGCACCCTGAAAGATCACCTCTACCAATGTCCAAGCAAAATATCTGAAGAAATGGTTAGATGCATGGCCTCCATATACTGTCTTCTGCGCACCGAGTCTCCAGAAAACCCTGAAAAGGTCCGTTCACCATTCTTGGCAAGGTCATCAACAAATGTCATTCTTCCTCGGAGGGGAAACGGAGAGGACACTAATTTGTCAAACGCCAAATGTACGGTGGAAGTATCTTCAATATCAGCTGATAAGAATCACATGCCAGATGTCTCTTATGCAATTACGCACTACAGGTTGGTCAAAAGAATATAATCTATACATCATGAAAAATAATATATGCTCCTTATTATTGCACAACAAATTTTATCGTATTGTTTTGACTGCAGGTTGCTTGTGGAGCAGCTTGAAAGGGTTGATCCGAGTATGTCAGGGACCAATATTAAATTGGCCTTCTGGATCAATGTGTATAATTCTCTTGTCATGCATGTAATTGCTGGATACTCTACAGTGGTTACCCTTTTTCTTTGTATTAGTAGCTTTTATGCACTTACCACTTATATTAATATGCATATAATTCGCTTGTAGGCATATCTAGCATATGGGATTCCAAACAGTTCTCTGAAAAGAATGGCTCTATTTCACAAGGTGAAAAGGATATTCTAGTTACATTTGTTCCGGCGATGTAGCGTGCTGTGCTTGCTACTGATTACTGAATAATTGAGTTTATGCGTCGTTAACAAATAACTCGCCATAATGCAGGCTGCCTACAATATTGGAGGTCATGCTGTCACCGCCAATTCCATCGAACACGCTCTACTATGCTGTAGATCTCCACGGATTGGTCGTGTATGTATGGCTTGCAGTTTATGCTGAATTTTAAGTTGTGCTTCAGATTGTTCAGGAGAAGTAGATTAACTTCAGGCTAAAATTCTAAAATGAGAACTTTTGAAATCCTTTTTCTAAAAGAGCATGTCATAGGTTCATTTGGAGTATCATTTACTCTGCACTTCTTAGTTCTGAATCAAGATCCTAAATTTATTCTGGTTTACTAGTCTCACATTAGTGAAACAAAAGAAAGAACATAACCAATGATCACTGATATGAATTTTACTCCCATGTACGTGACCACCTACTAACTAAAGCTAGCAGAGACGGCCCAATTCTGAGGATTCACCCTACATACTTGCAGTGGTTCGAATCCATACTGTCGACGGCGATGCGGAAGAAATGCGCAGATGAGAAGCAGCTCGTCCAGCTCAAATTCGGCCTGCCAGACTGCCAGCCTCTTGCCCTGTTCGCCCTGTGCACAGGAGCTTCATCTGATCCCGTGGTAATTGTCAATTTGCCATTACACAACACCACCACTGTGCCTCACTGCTTGTTCTGAACTCTGAAGAAAACGGCCCAAAAAAAAAATGTTTCAGCTGAAGGTGTACACGGCGAAGAACATCACGGAGGAGCTGGAGCGGGCGAAGCGGGAGTTCCTGCAGGCGAGCGTGGTGGTGAGGAAGTCCAAGAAGGTGTTCCTGCCGCGCCTCGTGGAGCGGTACGCCCGGGAGGCCGGCCTCGCCGGCGCCGACGATCTCCTCGCGTGGGCGCGCGACAACGCCGACGCCCGCGCCACCCAGGACGCCATCCAGCTTTGCGTCGACGGCTGCGGCCGGAGGAAGGCGGCGCAGGCTGTCGAGTGGCTGCCGTACAACGCCAGGTTCCGCTACGCCTTCCCCAGGAGCATGGTCGACAAGCCACTCTTCTGAGCTACACGTGAGAGTCAGTGACAGTGACAGTGACAGTGACAGTGACAGTGCCAGGCCATGGCTTGCCGACGTGAGAGCGAGCAGAATGCTGATGCTGATGCTGATGCTGCCTCGCTGCCTGCAGGGACAAGCATGAATGCTGATGCTGAAATAGGCGACATGGATGATCTGCTGTAAATCACTCCAATGTTTCGCGCTGCATTATTGTTTTTTGTGATTTTGAGATGAAGTCATGAAGATGAGATGAGCTCAGCAACAAAGTTCAGCAGTGCTACATCTATTTTTGCTGTGTTGTACAGAGCAGAGTTGGGACTGTTGCTAATGAGCAACGGGTTCCTTGAAAATATTGCTGTGTTTCAGACTGAATGGATCACTGCAAATGCCAGGAAATGAAAATGGTTGGGCTAGACATGAACAGAGAGTACTGACAGCTACGAAGCTGTGGGTGGGGGATTATCCATGTGATTGTTAGCCGCGAGGAACACGAGGAAGATGATAAGCTGGATGGCGATTCGTTGGGAGAATGAGACGATTTTCGTTGGGAGGCGAGACCGCGCGAGGGGGACAGAATTCAGAAGCGGAAGATGGTATACCTACGCTGCCTCCCGCCAGTCCACCACACTGACTATGTCACTCGGTCACTGAGGGTGTGTTTGGTTACCCTTTTCTGCCTTCCTGCCCGGACACGGTGTGCCCGGTCCTGTTTGGACGAGGAATAGGAAAAAAATGTAAGAATAGGATACAGTGGAAGGTAGCTTCGAACTGGCTTCTTTGTCCGGCTTATAAGTCACACTAAAACGAGAAACATCATTAGCGTGTGATTAATTAAGTATTAATTATTAAAAATTTAAAAATAATTCTATTTGATTTTTTATATACTTTCATATAGAAAATTTTTATAAAAAACACATCATTTAGCAGTTCGGAAAGTGTGCTTACGAAAAAGAGACAATACGCAAAACCCTGGACAGAACCGAACATGGCCTAAAGTGGTAAACTAACGAATTCCAAAAACAGGAATGATGAAATTTGAGTTGTTTGGATTACATGAAAACTTTCAGTGAGAGAACACACAGAAGCAAGGATGAAGCAAAGGAAAATTTTTCTTTGGATCAAAGAGGCTGTTTTTGGGTCCTTTGGAACACAAGAATTTTACATGATTTTCACATAAAATAATTCAATTCCTCTAAAATTCCCATGGAATTCCTACAGACCGAATAGGTCCTATGAAAATGGAGGAAATGCTCCCTTTCAAAAAGAATCCAACAGCCCCATTCCTTTCTTCCAAACAAGCTCATAGGAAAAAATCCAAAGGATTGTAAACCTCCAAAAATCCTTCAAAAAACATTTGTTACAATCAGGGCCGAAATAGCCCTGATATCATGGCTTTGAAAATGAACGCTCCTGCCTTCTTTCAAATGGAGAAAATTTAGCGGTTTCTTACAAACATAAAAAGTTCTCATGATTTTCGCAAGCCAGCTCAAAATTATAGAAGCCCTCCAAGATTCCTCTATTCCAAGTGGGCCTGGAGGTTCTTTTAATGAATTTTAGGCTTCTTTAGGAATGGAAGAAGTTCAATGAATTTTCTTAGAGGAATTAAGTTGGATCTCGTAAAAGTCCTATAAAATTCATGTGTTCCAAATAAGTCCTTATATCCCATGACAGGGAAGATAACCATAAGAAAAGTTCCTCATAGTTTGGCACAGAGGGTTCACAGACCAACTAAAACCGCTTAGTTTTCCACTATTTCGCTCCAGCTCGAGTTCTCAAGCTGCTTAGCAAGCAGGTCAAATTAAAAAAAACTAAAATTGAACTTCTTTTGGCAAAATTTGCCTAGATTTTAACTTTTTTAAGCCGATAAAACTGCATAGGAGCATATTCGATCAACTAAATATTTTGTGAACCCTGCTAGTACAAGATAAACATTTTGTTCTCTACATAGAACATACATCGCTTTTATTATTAAAATAAAAAAAAGTCTATTTTGCTTTCCCAAACTATTTCGCTGGAGCACTTAACCCCCTAAACTATTTTTTAGCTCATTTTATATCTCGAACTATTGAAACCGGTTCACTTTACACCATAACGGTATTTCTCTTTTTTGTTTCTCTCTATATAGGCTATATTTTGCACTGAAATTTGGTAGGGTTCATATATGTATTACAACTTACCTTTCAATATTTTTTAGATATTTTTATCACTGTTTATATAGATTGGAAGTACCTAAGAGTGATTTAAACATCGAGATTTTAAACTTCAAGCAAACAGTCATGAAAGAATTTAAAAATATTTTAGAACTTTGATAATGGCGTCATCTATGGCTCTAAAAATTTTAGCTTAAAATACTTGTATAAAGAGAAACAATACAGAGAAATACTATTAAGTAGTAAAGTGAACTATTTTTAATAGTTTAGGGGATAAAAATAAGAAAAAAAATAGTTTTGGGGTTAAGTGATCCACTCAAATTGTTCGAAAAGGGAAAATAAACTTTTTTTTTATTAAAATTGACATAAATAAAATTTCATTACATCACTCTTAGTACCTTCTAACATATTTAGCTAGCAATATGTTGCACTAAGCATATCCACATAGAGTACTTGAGTAGGCGGGTTCCAAAAAAAACTAATGCACACATGGAACAAAACACCAAGCATATCACATACCGATGAGGAATAGTGAATTGAGTGAAGCTATGTTACTTATGCTAGAACTTGTCTACTCAACTCAGGTTCGAGTTTTTAACTCGGTATGAGTGTTCACATTTACGACTAATATTTTTTTAGTGGCAGATAATGTATCTATCAGTAGTGAGATCCTTTATAGGATTCTTTCTAAGGAGCTTATAGGGTACTCCCTTTGTCAAAAAGAATCGAACCCTCATATTTCGAGACAACTCAAAAAGATTAAAGTGCTCCTCATTAATAAGAATACAATATTGATGGGTGGATAGCTCAAGATGTATTGAAGGGATAAAATACCTCGATTCGTAGACCGTGAATAGATAATAAGATAGGGATTAAGTTGTTTTAAGACAGTTTGAACTCTAGAAATTGATTTATTCTGGGACGAAAGGAGTATGTGTGTTTATGAGCGTATATGTTTGTACTGTGTTTTGAGCAAAACACACTGCTTAAAAATAAAATTTGTATTACGAATGAGTGTAGCTAAGCTGGTTAGATTTCTGGTGGGATCTATACACCTGAATTTAAGTCCTAGATTTAACAGGATGCTCATATGTACAACTAACTGTTATTTCTATGATATATAACATACTCATCGACAGTAAGATGTCTATGATAATTTAAAATATACTAGTCTAATCTCTTGGCGATGTTTATAGGAGTAAGGTGTGCTCATGCATATTTATAGAAGTAAATATGTGTGTATATATAAACGTATGCGTCTTTACTTTATATTTTGAAAAGAAAGAACATAGCTATGTATTGACTTTCTTTTCTTTTGCGAATCAGAGTAAAAATGAACGAAGACACCAGGCACCAAACTAGCCTACTTCGATCAGATCGAACCGAAGTCAGTACACCCACATACTGTAAGTCACAGGTGGTCCACGGGCCCAGGTCCATCGAGTCACAGCACCCATGACAGCACGTTGCGTTCACACAAGTCACACTCTCGAATCGCGAGTCGCGATAGCCAAAAAGCCCCACGTCACTCAAGCCAACGAAAAACCCAACCAAACCCGTCTCTCTCCCTCTCTCTCTAAAAAAACCAGATAAAAGAAAACCGAACGGATCCAACCAACCAACCAACCCGTTCGGATGGGTCGCGCCGCGTCTGTGCGCGGTGACTGGTGCGCGAGTGGCGTGGTGCGCCGCGCAGCAGCAGCCAAACCACAGGCGGATGCCGCGACCGCAACAAAACCCCACCCACACCACCACTCCTCTCCTCTCCTCTCCAGTCCACTCTCCCCTCCCTCTCCCCGCCCCATTTCCACCCCTCCGCCTCGCCCTCGCCGCCGACCGCCGCCGCCGCCGTCTCGCCGCGACCCGCGTCCTCGGGGGGTCGCCATCTCTCCTCCTGGTCTCCGCCGCCCGTAGGAGAAGGAGCTAGGGTTTCCGGCGCCGGGCGCCGGGGGTTATGAGCAGCCGCCGCCCCGCAGGATCTAGGGTTCCGACGACTCCGCTCACGGATGGAGGGTGGTAGAGGCGCGGGCGACCTCCTCTCGGTAACACGCCCTTGTCCTCGCTCCCCCCGCTTCTGCTTTCTCCGTGTGCCGTGCGCTGCTGAGGGACGAACGACTGCTCCAGTGGCGCTTAGCCTAGTTGGCGAGTTAGGGTTTTTTGTTGGCGCCTGAGTCGAGCTGCTGCGTGCATGGATGATTTTTTTTTCGGTTTAGTTGGAAGCTCGCGTTTGCGGCTGAAATTAGGGTTTTGCACTTTTGGAGTAGCATCATGCTGTGGTTCGCCGTCGGTTAGACTAAGGAAGTTAGCAGGTAGCCTAGTTCATTCCAGTCGGGTTGAATTGCGGGTTTGATTGTATATTGGGATGTTCCGTTTGGGTTCACGGATCATAGATTATGTTTTTGGCTTGTGTTAGACTTGGTTGTAAGCTCTTTTTATGTTCCACTAACCGAGGTTGCTGTGGGTCAAACTTGGGCCATTTTAGTTCCTTTTTTCCTGACCGAGAGATGCCATTTTAGCTGCACTGGACGCACCATCAGGGTGAATCATTTCATGTTGAATTAGCATTTAACACATTCTGATTGGTTAATTTGGGAGCTCCAGACAAGCAATTCCCACACGATCATCATGTTTTAAATCTCGGTCTTCCAGTGTTACTTGTTATAATCCAAGCTTCATTAGGAGGCACTCTGTGTTGGTTACATAGAGTTGGGAACAATGCAGTGTCTGGAGCATTTGGTCATCCATCTGATGAACAATGATCTGTGATGTTATGTAGGTGTATGAACTGTGGCATGTGCTGTCCACATATGCTTAGCTTGGTCGAAAGTCTACTTCCTCCACTTTAATTATTGATGTTTTGCTTGTCGTTGGGAGTTTTGTCTCTACTGAATTACTACATCTTGCAGGCAAACACCCATGGATTATGACGATACTGATTTTCAGAGCCAAAATTTCCAGTTAGCTGGTGAAGACAACAGTAAATTCCCAGCAGGTCTGCGGCAATTTCCACTGCCAAAACTCGACATCGACGACCAACTACAGAGCCATCTCAGATTTGATAATCTAATTGATTCAGAAGAATTTTTTAGCGGACAAGGGCACGGCAACAGTTGGATTGAGGTTTTATCCACTGGAAGCAGCGTTGTTGATTTTAGTTCTAGTGCTGCTGAATCTTGCTCTATAAATAGGACAAATAATGTATGGTCTGAGGCAACGTCCACTGAATCTGTGGAAATGTTATTGAAGTCAGTGGGTGAAAATGAGATGACTGGTAACATGGATGATAATGCACATCGTCAGATAAGTGGTATGAACAGTCAAACTGATCCATCCAACATGCAGCCCAAATCAAGTAATTCTCCCACAGGTAACATTATAGTACCAGCTGAGAATGATAAGTCTCAGAGCATTCGTTCAGAAATAGCGGAAGATCCTTCAAGGATTCAGCCTCGGCTTGAGCGTATCACACATTTCTCAATGGATGATAAAGCTGAACAGGCAGTAGGTTCAACTTTATCAGACAGAAAATCTAACTATACGCTGGAATCTGTTTCTGAGAGGTGCATAGTGAGTGGGAGGCCCTCTTCTCCCAAAAACACATCAGAAAGCTGTCCAGATGTTAGCAGCTATTTTGAGGTAGTCCATGATGACGATTCTTTGGACAATCTCAACATACACTCAGATGGAGTAGATTCTAGAAAGTTGAATAACGAACCCTTCTCAGACTTGGCTCCACTACAAAACATATATGCCACCAGCTCATATCACTTTGAGCAGGATAACCAAGAATCGGGGGTTGGTGTTACTACTCAGGGTTCAGAAATATGCCACATGAATGAAAATAAAGATGGACTTCATGACTTGCAACATTTGTCATGTACAAGCCAGCATTTGGGTGCTTCAAACTTAACTAGTGAAGTTAGCAATGAAGCTTTATTGTCAGAAAGTTCTGATGGATTACTGGAGGCCATCACAAATCCAGTAAAGATGCTGCACAGGAATGATGACACTAGTAAGAGAGCCAGTGCTACTCTGCAACCATCTTTCTTACAAGTCGAGCATGCAGCAGAAGGCACAAAAGGTTCTATCGACAGTAGCAGTGAGCCCACCATTAAGAAATTTGGTGCTAGTGAAGAACCCAATTCTGCTAAATCTCGTCAAGTTGAGAAAGATTCAAAAAATTCTAATCCTCATGTTGTCATTCCTTTGCCAACCAAAGGTGTTGAGTTTGTTCAGTCTCCAAAAGGAAAACAGCTTGCTCATGTTACTGGAGTTTCTGAAGAAACAAAATATGACGGGGTGGATGATGCGAACCTTAGCACTAGTGACGACACAAAACTTGGAATGTTGGAGCAGCATCAAGATTCTGTTGATGATCTATCAAGTGGTGTTATGGAAGAAAAGACAATCAGAGGGGAAATCTCAGCTGTTTCAGGGAATGTTGTACATATTGTGGAAAGCGGTCATGGTGAAAAAGTCACAGTTTCTACCAGTACAACAGATGATAAGTTTGATTCATCAGGCAATATTGTGCCCGACAATTCTTTTGATTGTTTACCTGATGAAAAGGGTCCAAGCATCTCCTTGGTTAACCATGAGGTGTCATTCAAGGAAGGTACTGTGCCTGCTTTAGAAGACGATCCTGGGAACCAACATTTTGCACCACCTAATTCTGGTCATCAAGAGAAAAAATCGGCACCATTCAACATTTCAAGAAAAAATATCGATTCTGCCTCTGTTTCTAAAACTTTAAACACATCAAAGGATAGACCTGACTGTTCAGAAGGTATCGGAACCAATGATTCTTCTGCTATTTTACCTGATGAGAAAATTTCCTCAATGAATCATGAAGGGCCATTGAAGGAAGATGATAAATCTACTTTAGAAGTTGGGGGACACAATACCACATCTCCTGTTTCTGAGCCCTCGCTGAAGGGATCAACGGGATCAGTAAATTCAAACATCAATGCTATTTGTAGCAGTTGTACTGATGCTGTTGCAGAAACACCACAATGCGAAGAACATGCTACTTCTTCGGGTAGTTTGACCACAAATGAAACTCAGGATAAACTAGGTGAATTCTGTTCTATTTTCTTTTATAATTTCAGTCCTATTGACATATTCATGAGACATATGCATTACTAATATGCATTCCATTAAAGTGGAGCTTGTTTTTAGAACTGATGATGCTCGGATCCATTCAGGCGATCATCCAGATGCTTATCCACAGAAAGTCCAGAGTACCGGGCCTTTGATGCAATCTGAGGGTCATGAAGATATAGTTGCAGCATCCTCTGCCTTGGGGGTGTCACCTGAAAAGGCTGAAAAAAATAACGGAAAAGTTCCCTTGAATGGAATGGATGATTCAGGTGTGCAGTTACAAGGTCAGTTGCTTGTGCTAGTGCCACATTAATGCCATTTTCCTCCAGAAGAGCAGTATGCAATTATTCTTTTTTTTAGAAAAACCAATATTTTTATAAAGAAGCCATTTGATAATAGTCCATCTGTTCCTTTTTACTTAATCTTTTAGACTTTGTTACTTCTACTTCAGTGTGCTGTCCACTGAACCATTCACATTTTTACTCCAAGTAAACGTGTTAAGCTGTGGTAACATAAGTAGTGGAATAATTCAAGTGGATTCAAAGTGACATGTTCTTTTCTACAGACACAGTATTAAGTCATGGTGCAGATCGTATTCTTGGTACTGTTTCATCAGAGAACAAGACTGGCTTAGAACATGGGACTGGTGATGGAAGCTGCACTGATGCTACATGTGGTTCGCCTACAGTGATTAGTTGCAATGAATCCTGCCCCAAAGAAGATGAGCAGGGCAGTAATGCTTTGCTTCATCACGGACAAACTGAACCACCCAAGGATCCTAAAGATCATACAGTTGCAACTGGCAATTCCCATGGCTCAAAAGAAAGTTCTCCCAGAAATGTAAAACCTACTTCGGAAGAGACCCATACAGCCGAAGATAAAAGTTTTTCATTTGAGGTTGGAGCTCCACTAAATATATATGAGAAAGTTCATGCTCCTGCATGGAGCCCATTGCCTAGATCTGAAGTTGCTCAGAGTCCTGAGGTCCCTTTCTTGCCTTCTTTGCACGTACTTGGAACTAATAAACTCATTGATTTATCATGGGTGAGGCTTATTAACATGGTCTATTATACTCTATTTTTTAGGCAACCACTGGAATTCCTAAACCTGGAGATCCATCGAAGCATAGTAGTGATGAAAGTAAGAAATTGGCAATTGTGGAGACCGACAAAGAACAGCTATCTGGAAGGAAAGTGGTTGGAAGTGCTGAGGGGTCCTCTGTAAGCTCACATACTGGTCATAGCACTAAAACCAAAAGTACACCACTAGAGCAGGAACAAAAGCATCCAACTCCTGATGTCACTGGTACGTAAATCTCCTATATACAAGTGGTCCAAGTATCTAAATTACCTGACCTGACTACTTCAGTTTCTTCTGCAGCTTTGGGGCGTCAACCGTTCACAGATTTACAGCATGTGCAGCTACGGGCACAGATATTTGTTTATGGAGCTCTTATGTAAACTTCTAACTCTCTTAAATTCGAGTTGTTTATAGTTCCAAATGTATTGATAGATGGAACATATTTCTTTTGGCAGTCAAGGAATGCCACCAGCAGAGCCTTACATGGTGTCAGCTTTTGGAGAACCTGGTTTGTGTGGTTCCATCGCAAAGTTTGAAAGTGATTCTTTTTTTCTCTATCCCATATTCTCATTTATTTGTGTTACTGAACAGCATGTGGTGGTAAGCCTCCATGGGGGACACTTTTGCAAGCTGCTCTTGAAAGATATAATAGTCAGAGGTCATCTTTAACTGGCTTGGAGACTCCTACAAGCTCACGTATAGGTGGATATAATGTGATTATGTCACAGTATTATATATATTTCACAATATCCTGTTTCCTAAGTAAAGATGTTTGCAGGTAGCCGTGTGACGGAAAAAGCCAATAAAGGTACAGCGGTTAAAACTGCACCAGCTAGCAAAAAGGGTGGCAAAACTGTGTTGCCAGCACATACTGCCGTGCCCCTTCGTTTGCCAACTTTAAATATGTCACCTCTTGGTAGTTCTGCTTTGAGCCTGCAGCGAGGTACTCATCTAGATTTTAGCCAGGCTGCATCACCGGTATTCCCATACAGTTCACAGACGAGGCAGTCTGCTTCTGGTGCTGCATCGTGGTTTCCCCAGAGCCCTGGTCCGCGTGCTGCGCCTTGGTTGGTTCAACCACAGAATCTGATATTTGATTCATCGATGCAACCGGCTGTGCCGGCAACTGCTAATGAAACTGCAAAGGGAACATCCTCTAAAAACATATCCATTTCACAAGCTGTTTCACCTGTTGTATTTCCTCCCAGTCATGTGCCTTCTACTGTTTCTCCATTAGCAGTCATGCCTGAGGAAAAACAGAAGGCATCGGCTTCTACTTCTAAGCGTGGAGCTACACCACAGAAGTCAAGAAAAAGAAAGAAAGCTCCAGCAAGTCCAGAACAGCAACCTATCATTGCTACCCCTCTCAAAACAGACATTGCATCTGTTGCTCCTGCCACTCATCATACACCAGGCTTCACCTTATCTACTCATTCTCCAAGCAATATTTTGTCCAGTGGGCTTGTTTCTAACACAGGCTTGATTGCCTCTGTGCCTAATTGTCAGATTACCGGTATCAAGGATGCTGAGCAAAGAATCTTTTCAGAACAGATCTCTGGTGCAATAGAGCAATCAATGGGACAAGCAAAAGGGGCAGGTGTGCATGCAATGGAGGCAGTTAGGCATGCTGAAGGTATTTGGAGCCACTTGTCGACAAATTCAAAAGGCAAATTACCTACAGAAGTAGAGCAGAAGCTTACTTCAGCTGCTGCTGCTGCTTCTGCAGCAATTTCTGTTGCAAAGGCAGCCGCAGAAGCTGCTAAGATGGCATCAGAGGCTGCGTTGCAGGCAAAAATGATGGCAGAGGAAGTCCTTTCTTCTACATATGCAAATTCCTTACCAAAGCATGACGCTGGTGAATTTAAAGTCAGTAACAACCTGGCTAGTTTCTCAAGTTTGACACCCGCACCGTCTTGGAAAATAAAGGACAGCATCCATCCCCCGGGTTCCATTATTTCAGTGGCACGGGAGGTTGCTAGAAAGAGGGTTGAAGAGGCATCGGCAGCTGCAAAACGTGCAGAAAACTTGGATTCCATTCTCAAAGCTGCAGAGCTTGCTGCTGAGGCTGTGTTCAAAGCAGGAACCATCATTGGCATGGGCGAACCTCTACCTTTTACTCTTAGTGAGCTGTTGGAAGCTGGTCCTGATGGTTACTGGAAATCTGATCAAGTGAGGAATAAGAAGGCTATAAACTCTAAAAATAATCTGGTAACAGAACAATTAGAAGTACCAACTGATTATAGTAAATCTGGAAGGAAGCGTGGTGGCAAAGCTAAATATGACCATGCAATACAGAACTCAGAGCCATCTTCTAGTGGCCAAGAATTGCAGCTAGATAGAATGCATTCAGGTAAAGGTACTACTCCATTCATAAATATATATACGGCATTTTAGACAACTCAAGTCACTCAACCTGTCCAACAACATATGGCCTTTTAAGTTTTTCGAGAAGCATGTTTCTCAGTATTTCTTATTACACCCTTATCCATTGTAAATATCTTGCACATCTACTCAAGTCATTGATGTGCTTAGGTGTTATCAAGTATCTGTGGTCTGGAGTTGTGTGCGCTTGTATTGCTACATGCGAACAAGAAAATTTGACAGCATGTGCACTAAACCCAAGGTTCTTTACCCATCATAAAGATGACTTTGAAGCAATTGATATGGGTACTGTGGTCATTTTGGACTATGCTTTTGTCCTGATGGAATGACTGAACATGTTGTCTAAATATGAACAATAGGGAGTAGTACCATTGTGGTATGCCACTATTGCATTCAATTCCAACTGATTTTCTTTTGTTTCGCTCATGTAGGGAACAGGGCTGAAGATGTTCCCACCATGGCTCCACTTAATGGGAACAGACATGATGCAGCACCGAACATAATCTGGAACGGCATTGAAAAGGGATCTGCTGTTGAGGTCAGTTTACAACTTTACATGTTTGACTACGCATATTATACTGCAAATCTGCGATATCCTCTTAGCATATGCATTTCATTTTATCAGGTTTTAGCTGACAAGGGTGAGTCTGGACTAGCTTGGTTTTCTGCCAAAGTTCTTGATATAAACAATGATAGTGCATGTATCAGCTATGTGACTCGCACTGCAGGTGAGTGTGCATTTATTCTATTCGCATGTCCACATAATGATGCGATGAACACCTCTTTTCCGCAATGTATCCTGCCTTCGACTTCTATGTAGCAGGGATACTTCACAAAATTGATCTATTGGTATCAGATACACAATACCTGTCCTAGTGATATGCTGATGCTGATACGGTGAGCTATAGTCAAGAGTTGAGCTAATCAAGTCTTGGGATTGCTGATATTTTCAGAAATTGGTCTTCGCAAAGATTGGGTGCCATTGAGACAGGAGGGGGAGAATGCACCTCAAATACGCCTTGCTCATCCTGCTACTGTTTCTAGATTGAAAGGAACTAGGAAGCGCCGTAGGGATACATCAGGAAATTACTCTTGGGCTATTGGTGATCGTGTGGATGCATCGATCGGAGATAGGTATGACGTTCAACATTCTCTAGTTCTACTGTTTTTGTAGGCAAGGGCTGTGAGATGCATGAGAATAGCTGAATAGGTATAGCTTGTATGTTTGCTCAACCAGCCTGATGACAGTTTTATGCTTAGAATTGTGCTGAGTATTCCCTATGTCAGCATTTGGGCTATAATTTGGATGTCTAGAGGCAGAAACGATCAAACAATGTCTTAACTTTGTCTGGGAGTGCAGAATGAATTCTGCAATGTATTAGTTCCTTCTGTTACTGTATCAGCATATTGGTCCCATGTTGACACATTCCCAATAGGAGGTTAAAAGCGTGAAGTATAGATGCAAGGTTCAAACCATGTGTTTTTTTATGTGAATTGTTGGAGATGTAATTTAATGCTTGTATTTTGATAGGTTGAAATACCTTACCTTTTTTTTTGATCTATTTGTATTTTAGACTAGGTTTCCTTCTATTCCATTTTCTTCATTTTCTCTGGGTCTGTTTGCACATAGGTTCTTGGGCATGTGAGGTTTGTTGTTGAAGTCCACTCTTTAGCCAATTACCCTTCCATCGAAGAACTTAGCTCTCAATTTATTGAAAGCAGCAAAGAGGGATTGTAGTTTTGATCTCTATCTCCATTTAACGGGAGGTTTCACATAATGTGTTATTTTATACATTTTGTTCAATATATCATATATGCTGGATTAGCTGTACCCACCATTCGAGGTTGCTTTTTATGATGTGAATGAAGTAGCAACTAATTCCAAGTTGCTGTATCATCAGTAACTTTTTGTTATTACCTATTGATATGACATATGAGGCCTATTTCTTTCTTTTTCCACAGTTGGCAAGAGGGAATTATTTCTCATAACCGTGATGGCGATGAAACAAAGTTTGCTGTACAATTTTCAGGTAATCATAGTATTGTGATGTACTGACCAGTAATAATGCAACTATTCATGAATGCCTCAGGTTAACTATTGGGCTGTTTGGTTTGGTAATGGGTTGATCCATCATGGGATCATTTAATGATTTTGGTGGGATGACTCCATGCATCATTTTTCCACTAACATGTGCTTTTGAGGGATGAAGGAATGATGGAACAATCTATTCCATTCCTCAAACCAAGCAAGTCGTATAGGATTGAGTCAAATTGACCTTCTCATTCCTCAATCCAAACAGACCCTAAGTGCATAGCCATATGACGTGGGATGCATGCCTCAGAATTGAAAGTGATATACCATAAAATTTTCATAGAAAAAACTGTTGATCTTGATTATCTATAACTGTTTCTGCTTTCATATTGATTAATGTGATTCATATCAAAAGCTTATGTTTCCATTTTAACTTCTGTATTTTGAATTCTTTGATGGAGGGCCTTGATCCTCTGTTTTGTGTTGATCATTTTATATCCAGCAGGAAGTGGTGATTCCTTAGTTGTTGATGCTTGGAATCTTCGTCCATCACTTGTTTGGAAGGATGGACAGTGGATAGAGTGGTCCCGAGAAAAGACAGTCGATTGTATTAAGGTGGCTTTACTTTCTAGATCTGTTACATTTCCTTTTTAAATCGAATGCTCGATATGTTACTTTTGCACAAATATATTCAGTTAACAGTATTTCATGGTCTCAGGGTGACTCTCCTCATGAGAAACGCCAAAGAACAAAAGGTAGCGATCATGTACCTATTGGTGGAGAAGCAGCAGGCCCTTCTATGGATAAGAGCACTAACGCTGCAGTAAATCTAGAGGAGCCAAAGCCATTGGCTTTATCTGATAGGGACATGGTTTTCAACATTGGAAAGAGTGTAGCTGAGAGTAAAACTGATGGTGTTGCTTTTAAGCGACCTGGACTTCGGAAAGAAGGATCAAGGGTGGTTGGTGTTCCAAAACCTGGGAAGAAGAAGAAGTTTATGGAAGTAAGCAAACACTATGATGCAGATCAAGCTGATAAAATTTCTCAGGGTAATGCATCTACCAGACCCGTGAAACATTTGGTGCCACCTGTTCCAAGACCACGGGAAGGTACTTCTAAAGTTGACCAGAAAGGAAAGAGGATATGGGAGATGAGATCGAGAGGACTTAAATCTACAAAGTCTCAGGATGGTGCAACTAACAACATTCCTGGCAAGGGATCTTTATCCATGTCTGTCCCAAGCACTGGTGTTTTTGAAAGTAGTTATGCATTTGCAGGAAGTACAACAGGTTCTTCCAACAACATGAACCTCTCTGTAGAAAAGAGTAGTTCTGCCCATGGCGTTGGCCTTAGATCTGAAGATGCTTCTGTTTCTGAACTGCACATGCAAGCTGCATCTACTGTTCCTACTTCCAAGAAGAATTTAACCACTACTGATCGAGCTAAAAGGAAACATGTTCCTTCTATGGATAATTCGAACAGGTTCACAAACAAAACATCTGAAATTCCAGGGAAGAGTGCTGATTCTACTGAACCCAGAAGGTCGAACCGCCGAATTCAACCAACCTCACGGGTAAGTGAATCAGGAACTACCTTCAAGTTATAATGGATATTTGTTTTCTTTTGGCACTGACTTGTTACCATTATATTGCTGAATGTTGGTAATACCTTCTTTAAAGAACTGTTATACTCTGTAGCACACAATATGTGTGTAGTTTCGTTGTAGTTGGTCTAGCCTTTTTCTCACTAGTTATAATTTGGATGAGCTTATCAGTATCATACAAACTTTTGGCAATACTTTCTTCTGGTGGTTTGAGATACCTGTGTTCTTTTAGTGTGTCTCTGCACATGAGTAAACACACGTGACTGGTGCTGTGCAGGCTTGCTGTGAAATTTGTAAGAGTCCCTTTTTTTGGTGGAAAAATTAACTACTTGCTACTCAATATAGATGTAGTTAAGATACTATATAGTTGCTAATTAATTATTTCTGGCCCAATAGATGCACACTCCTAATAAAACACCATTTTACTCCATTAACTATTTGCCACTCATAGATGTATTTAAGAATTTGCCCACTCAAGAGATGCACACCTAATAAAACACCATTTACTCAATTCCGTTGCAGTTTACCCCCTAAACACCTGTCCCACTTATTTTTCTTCTTGTTTTGCGCTCTGGTGCCATAGCCTAACCTCTTCCCTTGCCTCCTCACGTAATCTCTCCCTTCTGTCCTTGCACGGTCCCCTTGCGCAAACCAGCGGCGGGCACCGTTACCATCCTGGCGACCAGCAATCAGCGTTACCTTGCTCCAATTCGTCCTGGCACCATGCGCCAATCGAATTTGATTTGCTAGCTTCCATCGTGAATGTCTTGGCAAGAGCACTGAAGCAATTAAGCTGTTAATCAACGCAATGCTTGTTCCTAAGTGCATTCCATGGCTAAGCCAAAAATGCTAGAAAAATGAAATCAGACAAACGGTACCAACTGCTTCATTAACTTGATTGTTGATATTGTTCTGTTCCTCTCCTTGTTTCTCAACAACAGTACCATCCATCTGAAATTCGTTAGGGACATTGTTCCGTTTCTAATCCAGTTGCCTGAAGACCTTAGCCGTGAGCCTTGCCACCATTGCTGAGGACAACAGAAGCGCCTAGCCTGTTGGACACGTGGATGGTAGGGAGCGATGCGCCACTCATCTGGTTCAAAGTGGTTAGGAATAAACGGTAGCACCCATGCCCAAAACCGGAAGATAAATAGATGGGCTTGGTCTTTAGGTGCTAAATTGCAACAAAATTGACCGAATTGGCATTTTATTATAGAATTATATCTGTTGAGTGGCAAATAATTAATTAGCGAATGTGGGGTGGAAAATTCTAAGTATGTCTATACTGAGTGGTGAATAGTTAATTTTCCCGTTGTTTTATGGAGCATGCTATTTATGCTAATTTTGGCATTGTGTGTTTGTGACAGTTACTGGAGGGTCTGCAAAGTTCCCTTATAGTTTCCAAAGTTCCTGGCGAAAAGGGTCCTAGGACTAACTACAGAAGTGCTTCCTCAAGAGGTAACTCTTCTTTTTCATGCTTCAAGATTTTGATTTTATGCCCCTCATTTTCCCCTCTGAGGCACTGATACTTTGGAATCCGTTTGGTGTAACAGGGCGAACTCTTGGCTGAGAAAAGGCTTTGCTGAGCTGTTGTTGAGACAACTCTCGTTTTGTACATAACTGGTTAGCTCGATGGAGGCAAAAGAGGATAGGATTGGAGTAAAAACTTCCCGGAGAAGATGTGCTCTGTATTATAAGCTAGCTTAAGTTAGTGGGGTTTAATTTTTGGATTGTACTGGACACTTGTGTTATGTGATGTAGAGTAGACATTAATCATCCAAAACCCTCCGTTTAATCTGTATGAATACAGCTCGAAAGAGAAAAATGGGGCACGGTTTAAACTCATAGTCGGTGGTAAACATGTGACAGACGTATTAACGTTCTGTCTTTTTTGTCGAATTGGTAGATTGGTAATTTGTGTTTTAACTCGTCAGTGAACGCGCTTGCGATTTGACCCCTTTTATGTTTCCTTTGCGCCACTGCCTCCTCGTTGTGATTGATTACCAAATTTTGTGCTGCTGCTCTTGCAGCTCAATCTGTGCTCGAGATAGTTGTCCACACGTTGCAGCTGGAGTGGCGGATAGCTTTGGCTGGAATTTGGATTGATTAATAGCTTGGTCGCTTGCTGCAGCGGCTTAAGTTTGTACTCCCAGCTTTCTCGGTTTCTTACCCTCTTGCTGCGTCGGGCGTGCAGCTTAGCCGTGGATGCAGTCTCCCCAGAACCCACGGACCTCATCGCTCTAAATGCTTCGTTGACGAAGAAATGGGATGAACAGTTCTTGCCTAGCGTTCTCAAACATAAAGGGCTGCTAAAATTTCGTCTAGAAGATGTTGGCAACACGAGAGTGCCAGAAAAGATGACATGGTTGAGGCCTTGAACCCAAAATGCAAATCTAGATTAAGCCGTCGTTCGGATTATTCTATCAATTCATAAATATAAGAGATTCTAGTTCTTTTGGAGAGATTAATGTTAAAAAGAAAATACAATGATGTCTTTCATTAAATGAAGAGTGGTTGTCTGGTTGGGGGTGTGAGCGGTGGCTCCGTCCACAAATATAAAGGTTCTTAGTTCTTTCAGAGATTAATGCTAAAAGAAAAATACAATGATAATAAATGACAAGTGGTTAGGGGTGTGAGCGGTGGTTGGAGGGATAGAAAAAAAATGGAGTAAGGGGTAGTTGATGGGACAATTAGTAATCCAAAATCCTTTATATTTATTGACAAAGGGTGAACCCTAAAATATTTTATATTTATGAGTCCAGGGAGTAGAAAATATTAGCTCTCCATACTTGCGTAGGGTTGTCTTTCATCATAGATATGTGATTGTGTTGCCCAAGCAGGTCATCAAGTTTAAAATTGTCAGCTAGCTAGCAATCTTGAGTACTCCCTCCATCTCCAAATATAACAACTTCTACCCCTTCTATTTTCAAATATAAGCATATCTACATTGTTTAGCAAAGACTAAAGTTAAGAAGAAAAGACTATAGTGCCTATAGTTAAATGAGGGATAATTTGTGAGGGAAGTACTAATTTAGAAATGTTATACTTGTGTACAAATTTTAAGTCCTAGAAATGCTTATAATTGGGAAAATAAGGAATATTTTTTTGAGAGATTAAGGAGTTTTTTTGAGAGATTAATGATGGCATTAAACAAGAAGTGAAAGAGAGTGGAAGGGTGAGTGGGGTTAATATTGGGTGAAAATTAAATGAGGGGTGGTTGGTGGAAGAAGTATTATCTCCGCTGTCAAACAAATGTTCTAGAATATGTGTAGTCAAACCTCAAATAATTAACTAAAGCAAAAATATTACTCCCTTCATCACAAAATATAGCAACTCTAGTGTTCAAATTTGTCATAGAATATAAAAAATTCTCCATCTACTTCCTCGTCTTAACAAAACACAATCACACCCATTTAATTTCACCTCTCTTCTTAATCCCCGTAAAAATCTATAGAAATCCTTATATTTTGGGACGGAGGGAGTATGATTTAGCATGAGAAAATAGTATTGGTAGATTTTTCATGGAAAACACTTTACGTGGTTATATTTTTAATAACTTTTATAAACATGTAATTAGACAAAGTAGTGATGAAACATGTGCATTTCAAATGTATCGTTGTTCGAAATAACAAGTAAAAAAGAACAGAGATAGTAGCACGTTAGAAATAACTATATTCTAGAATAAATTTTAAATGCTAAAAATAGTTATATTTTGGTACATTTGGTAGGGGGAGTACTTTAGTACGCATCATTGCATTTCAAATGTATCGTTGTTCAAAATGACAAGTAAAAAAGAATGGAGATAGTAGCACGTTAGAAATAATTGTATTCTAGAATAAATTTTAAATGCTAGAAATAGTTGTATTTTGGTACATTTGGTACGGGAGAGTACTTTAGTACGCATCATTCATAAGTAGTCTTGGCTTCCGTCATGACCTGTCTATCTTGCCTGGCTCGACAGTTAGCAGCCATTGGAGTCAACCATTAGGCATCATCAAGGTGGCTGAATATATTTTCTCTTGCCAAGTACTCCCTCCGTTTCAAAATATAAGTATTTCTAGAATTTAAATTTTATACCATAATAGAAGTATTTATGCATCGATTCCTATGATTTTTATTATTTCAATGACTCCAAAACCAATCAGATGTTTATAAAGGAAATCTAAGTAATTCAAAATTTAAAAATTGACAATAAAATGACTAAAAAGGAATCTTTTGACCTAACTTTTAGTATTTGCTAACAATGTAGGAATAATATAAGAACGGTGGGAGTACTAGCAGGTGATATAAAATTCAAGTTGCTTCCTTTGAAATTGGCAGCTAGCTGGCAAATTTGACTATCTCAGTGTGTATCATTCATATACTGTTGGCTTTCGTTATGAATCAATCACCTATCTAACTTGCAACAATTAAAAAAACTAACATATATCTTGCCTCTCTTGAAGTCAACCATCAGGCATCAGGAAGGATGGCAGGTGGCCTCGACGAATTGAAAGTGGAGTTCATCGACCAAGATGAGAGTGTGCAGGTTGTTGCAGATACCGTCGGAAGCTCCGGTGAGATTCCTGAAAGGTATGTCAGGGCTGAGATGGAGGCCGATCCTGTCATCAACGACGCCGATGGTCACAGTTTGCCAGTAATAGATTTGTCAAGGTTGATCAATCCTGAGTTCTCCAAGGAGGAGATTGCCAAGCTCGGATCTGCCTGTGAGGATTGGGGATTCTTCCAGGTTTGTGCTATCTGATCTCACATACCAATGTCCCAGTCTAAGAGACACCAGCTGTTCTACTCTGTAATATTGTTGACTATCCACATCAATAAGACTGCAGCAAGTAATCTTCAGAAATGTGCAATTTTTGCAGCTTGTGAACCATGGAGTGGATGGAGGTTTGCTGCAACAGATCAAGGATGACATCACAGAGTTCTTCAGACTCCCTCTGCAGGAGAAGATGGCCGTGGCGATCCCGCCCAATGGCTTGCAGGGGTTCGGCCACCACTTCGTCTTCTCCAAGGAGCAGAAGCTGGACTGGGTGGACTTGCTGTTCCTCTCCACACGGCCAATCGACGAGAGGAACATGGATTTCTGGCCAACGAATCCTCCCACATTCAGGTGAAACATAATTCCAGTGCATAATTTTCCTTCCCCTATCAACGCAGAAATTTCATCAGAAAGTGTAACATTAGGATTGGGGAATTGGGAATCGTTGAACTAAGCATGAATGACTAGCTGGAAGAAAAGAAATCATCTCCTTATCGCGTTGCCTGCCAATGCCGGATGGGCATATATGGCTTTTTCCATACGGAAAAGAAGCTTCTTCTCCATCAGACCGCCACAGATGTCGGCGGCTCGTGATGCTTGTTCAGACCGGCGGCGGAGAGTGATAGTCTTTCGGACGATGCGGGAGGCCGCGAAGGAGCTTACGCGGGAGCTCGCTGGCGATCGATGACAACGAGATCGCCGTCGCCGAAGACGGCGGGGAGCGAGAGGGTGAAGGGTTTTTTTTTTTGTGGACTATTTGCCATCCTCCCGGATGGCGTATGCCCAAATGTCATCCTCCTAAATGATTTTGATAATTTACCATTTGGGCCCACCAAATTATGTATACTTTGCCATTTTTACCTGTTAATTCAGCAAACCAGATAAAAAATGATCTCACTGCCTCTCTCATCTCCCCTATCCCTTCCTCTCCCATCTTCTCAAGCAAGTCAGAGACAGCGCCGGTGATGGCAGTGAGATTTCGGTGAACGCCATCGATGCTGACATTACCTAAGATGGTGGCATCACCGTTCTTGGACGACGCGGGCGCATCCTGTCCAATCCTGATGACATCCTTCTCCGGCTCCGGTGAGAGCTCCTATGAGATGCAGTGGACGACGATAAGAGAGAAATCCCAGGAGGGCGATGACAAGGTTGCCGAGCTTGGGGTTCTGGTGCGCCCAGAGGCCCGAGGAGTGAAGTGGTGGAGTGGAGGAAGCGGCAGACGGCGAGGAAGGAGTTCCCGAGCGTAGCACGCCAGGTGAGGAGGTGGGACGCACAGACAAGGAGACGGCGGCACTGGATGAGCCAGGCTTTGTCGGCGGTAGAGACGACGTCATAGAGGCTGTGGGAGGCTGCGGAGAGGACGAGGAGGTTGCGCGGGCGGAGTTGGGCGGAGATGAGGGCAAGGACGTCCTCCAGCAGTGAGAGAATGAGCTCCATGCCGTCGCCGGCGAGCTCGGCCACCAACGCCATACTGCCTGATGGGATAGGAAGAAACGAGAGGAGAGATGAGAGGAGCAGTGAGGTTATTTTTTTATCTTGCTTGCTGAGTTGACAGGTAAAAATACAAAGTAGAAATAATTCGGTGGGCCTGAATGACAAATTATTAAACTTGTTCCGAAAGATAGCATTTGGGCATTCGCCATCCAGGAGAATGGCAAATAATCAAAAAAAACCCGAGGGTGAAGGCGCCCTTCAATTTTGCAAAATACCCCCTGAAGGCGCCCGACGGCGGCGGCGGCGGCGGCGGCGGCGGCGGCCGGAGAGCATCTTCGACGGAATGCCGGGAGAGACACCCTTCTACTCCGCGCCTCAGCCGTCTCTCTCCTCCAAGCTGCGCTGGTCTGCCGATGGTGGCGCCGACCGGTCGCCTTCGCCCTCCACATCCTCCACGCCTGTTCCTCCCCTCTTTGGTGGTCTCGCCTACCGCCGGTGATGCTGCTGGTCGCCTCCACCATCTATCCAGCCCTTCCCCCCCTTCACTGGCGATCTCCGCGCTGCGCTCGCCTACCGCCGGTGATTCTGCTGGTCGCCTCCGCCATCAGCAGCATCTACCCCGCCCCTCCCCCCCTCGGCCTGCAACGCTAGGGTTACAGGGCCGGCTTCTTCAGCTCAAGACCAATGTGAAACGCTCAATGCTGCAAAAATTTTCTCATTCCCCATGGATGCTGGTGCGAGAAAATCCCATGGAATCCATTTAATTTCCCTTTTCATCGCTGAAATTTGGTCGTTACGTTCACAGGGGCTCACTCGACAAGTACTCGCTGGAGATTGCAAATGTGTCTGCTAAGCTGTTCAAGTTCATGGCTATCAACCTAGGAGTCGACGAGGAGGCGCTCCTCGGAACATTCAAGGGGCAACCTCAGAATGTAAGGATCAACCATTACCCTCCCTGCCGTCAGGCTGACAAGGTGCTGGGCCTCTCGCCGCACACGGATGGCGTCGGCATGACACTTCTCCTCCAAGTGAACGATGTGCAAGGGCTGCAGATCAGGAAGGATGGCAGTTGGTTCGCCGTGAAGAACCTCCCTGGAGCCCTTGTCGTCAATGTCGGCGACGTTCTTGAGGTGAATGCATTCAGTTAATTAAGACATTCCTTGGCAATGTTTTTTCACGCGGGCAATAGCTTTGTGTTGTCATGCATCATGCCATTATTTATAGAAAGAACAAAAAGAACTGGCTGAAATTCTTGACAAAATTGCCTAAGAAGCAATAACTATAATAATGTTGGTGAAATAGAATGTGTGGCACCCTTTTCTTAATAAAAAAGAGTGGGTGACACTTGATCATCTTTTCAGCTATTTGTCTATATATTAAAGTTGTTTTCGTTCTCGTCAGATCCTGACCAATGGCAAGTACAAGAGTATTGAGCACAGGGCAGTAATAAACCCTGATAAGGAAAGGATCACCATTGCTGCATTCCAGAGCGCCCCACTTTCCTGCACAGTTGGCCCACTCCAGGAGCTTCTGATGAAAGGCGAGGCGTGCTACAAGACGGTTGATGGCGTTGAGTTCACCAAAGGCTACTTTGCCGCGAAGCTGGAAGGCAGGAGGTTTCTTGAGAGCTTGAAGCTGGGAGTGTGACTGTGTTAGGATGAGATTTTTTTGCCTCTCTTTATCCATTTGTTTCGGTAAATGGCTAATGACACTGTGTCTTCCTCATCCTGGTATAGTTCAGCTGGTATTTGCCTTGACAATACACTCAAGTGTTCCTACTGTTTGTATACGATATTTGCTACAATTTGTGTATTTCATATGCATACTACTACTTTGCATAGTTAAGCATGACCATTTGATGGGTCGAGAATTGTTGCAATTATGTAATGTCCCATGAAAGAATTCTTGAATTGTGTACTGCACATGATTAATTATCTATTTTCAGCCTTCTCCAAGTCAACTATCTATATTTGTTGGAGGCAGACCGCAACCCCTTCGGACAGTTTCCCTTTGGAACGCTCAAGGTCGAAGACATATAATGGAGCCCCTTCGGCAGCCCTAGACCGAAGGCATGAGGCGAAGGCCCAGCTCGAAGGCGAAAGACGCAAGACACTTAGCGAAGATGAAGGACTTTGGGATGAAGCGCTGAGGCTGCCGGCGAAGGACCCATGAAGGCCGAAGAGGCGACCCCGCGGGCAGAACCTTGTGGTGGCCGTCCTGACTAAGAAACAAGATGGCCAAAAAGGCCGAAGGGCCTACTGAGGGCCCGGTCCAGATAGGGGCCTTGCGGCCCGCGTGACGGCCCAATAGCCTATTAAGGAGCCTGCAGTCAAGAAAAGACGGAACTGCCCCTGTAGCTGTCTCTATCAAGAGGCTATGATGTAATACCACCGGTAAATAAAACCCTAGAGTATGTAATTGTACTCCTGAGTCTATAAATAGGCATCTAGGCCACTGTAATGGTAAGGTTTTTGAGATCAATACAAAAGATTTACCATTACAATCCACTCTCAATTTCTACTGTTGTTCTTCGACAACAATATTGATGGTCAATAGAGTTGAGAGTAACAGCCACTAACAGAGCCCCACATGCCACTGGCAGTCTTTATTTACCAATAAAATAATTTCCACTAAGAAAACAATAACATTATCTGAAAAAAATAATCCTCAGATTGCACAAAAATCCAGTGTCTTGTAGCAGAGAATCTGAACCGTTTGATCTGAATATTGATGAGATGGTTCGGATTGTGCGCAGTTGTTAACTGCACCTGATCTTTGATGGAGTTCACCAAAGGCTAGTTTGCTGGGAAGCTGGAAGGCAGGAGGTGCCTGGAGAGCTTGAACTTGAAGGTACCTGGAGAGCTTGAAGCTTTGGGGTGTGGCTTCTCTGCCTCTCATGAACCTTTTGTTTTAGTGAAGGGCTAATGAAGCTGTGCCTTCTTCATCCTGGTATTTGTTGCTTTCAGTGTTTGTGTGATATGCTATCCTCTCATGTCACAGTTCAGCTGGTATTTTCCTTTGACCATACGTACACTCAAGTGTACCTTTCAAGGTTTGTTCATAATATTTTGCAAAAAGCTGTGCATTACATATGCATACTACTACTGTACATAGTTAAGCATGACCGTTTGATGAGAAAAGAATTGTTCTTGTTATCAAGGGCTTGTTCAATTTGGTGCCAAAATTAACCTTACCAAAAATTAGTATTGTCAAAATTTGGTAAATTCTTGGTGTTACCAAATTTTAGTAGTGTTGGTTGTATTTGGTTTATAGCCTTACCAAATTTTGATAGTGTTTATGTGAGAGGAAACTTCCAAAATTACCAAATTTTGGTAGGATAGCACTGGCAATAGTATGTTTAGTTTGTTACCCTACTAAATTTTGGTAATGCCAAAACTTGATAGGGTTGAAAGTGGTAGCAAAGTGAACATGCCTCAAATGTCCTTGAAAATAATTTTGAATTATACACCACACATGATTAATTCTCCAATCTTATTCAAAAGTCCATATTGATGGTCAACATAGTTGAAAGTAGCAGCCACTAATAGAGCAGACATTCTACTAGCAGTCTTTAATTTATTTGTAATACTAGAAATTAATTTCCCATAAGGAAACAATAATATTTATCTGAAAAATTCCTCAAATTGCACATAAAATATGTGGTGCAAATGATGACCAGCATTTGATGAGTGCTTGGAAGAAAGGACAGATGGTGGAAGCATTAAGGACCAAATTCATTAACAAAAATAGGACTGCTTTGAACACCTTATGTATGTCACGAAACAATCATAGTAATATAAAAAATTCCTCAAAATGCAAATAAAATATGTGGTACAAGTCAGGACAGCATTTCATATGACTACCGCTTGGAAGGTCGGACGGACGGTAGAAACAGATAAGGATCAAATTAATAACAATAGGACTGCTTTGACATATGAACACCTTATATATAAATATCACCATTGTGGGTTCATAGCTAGTTCAGGAGAAACAACTCCCAACAAAAGAACAACCACCCGCAGGTTGCAGAAAAAGCTTGGGAATACCAATGGCAGATGTAAGAACCTATGGATCTCTCTCGGTGCCTAATGTGCAGGCGCTTGCAGAAACATGCAATGGGCTTGGTAAGCAGATACCTAAAATGTACATTAGGGAAGAGGTCAGTTCTGAGGAGATCATCAGTGACTGTCACGGTTGTGTGGCGATTCCAGTCATTGATATGAACAAGTTGCTTGACCCTCAGTTATCAGAAGACGAGTGTGCCAAGCTAGGGTATGCTTGTGAGTGCTGGGGATTCTTTCAGGTATGCAACGGCTCCGTCCTAGAATCTAGACCCCCCCCTCCCCTTTCCTTTGACCAATGGGTCCTCGAACCAAACTCTTTCTCGGTATTGGATAGAGGAGGGGCAGTAGTAATCATTGAAATCAAGGGAATGCACGACTCTCGGTGGATTAGTCATGCTAATGGGGCAAGTATGTTTCTCATTGTGGTTCACCTTCATATTTTTCGTGGTGTATATCATGCGAGTTATAGTAGTCCTAGGTTCCCTGCTAACGGCTACAGCAACCCTCCTCTAAATCAGAACAGCAATGACTTGACTTTGCTTTCGTTTCTTTTTGTTCGCAACTAGTTCGAAATTAGAAGTTCTACTTAGAAAAAAAAATACTAGAACTTCATAAAGTTAGATAGGAAAGTCTAGGTTGACGCTCCATCTCGGCCGGTATCCTGCTCTCGAGAGGGTGTGGTCCTTGAGCGCGGTGGGATGTCAAAATGCATCAGTAGGGGATCGTTCCACCTTAGAGGGAAGCAACCCCGAAAGCCTTTTGCTAGCATCAACAAACCTCCCTAAAGGGGTCCCTAGCAACAACAACTCCTTTTCCTTTTAACAACAAGGGGTAATACCACTTAAGGGCGGATAGACTGGCCACCCAGTGCCGCTGCCCATGTTCATGATATCTACATTCAATTGTGCCCCGGAGACACGATCGAAGCACGCCTGCCCTATGAGCTTTATGTCTGCTATTCCGATCATGGTTTTCCTACTCTCAGGGGGAAAGTAAAGGCCCTTCCCCTTTGGAAGGCTATGGGCGAGGAGGGATTCGAACCCCCAAGCTTTGAAATATGAGCATATACATAAAATAACTGAAGCATTCATGAAGCAAAATTGCAAATCATCAACCATGGAGTACCAGATGAAGTGATTGGAAACCTCAGGAATGACATAACTGAGTTCTTTAGGAAGCCACTTGATGTCAAGAAAGCCTACTCATAGCTACCCAACACCTTGAAGGCTATGGGCAAGGCTTTGTGGTGTCTAAAGACTAGAAGCTGGACTGGACAGACATGTTCTACCTTCAAGTTCATCCAAGCGACTCTAGGAATCTAACATTCTGGCCTACTTACCCTGCATCCTTCAGGTGATCAACTAGACATCAAACCATAGTGTACAACTCTGCAACTTTGTGATAAGCATATGTCTCTTCTTAACTGGAGATCTCTTTAAAAATTAGGCAATCCATTGATGCATACTCATCAGAGACTACAAGCGTGTCACTATGCTTATTTGAGTTTATGGCTAAGGCCGTGGGCGCTAGGCCAGAGTCACTGTTGGGCATCTTCAAAGAGCAGCCTCGAGGCATGAGGATGAACTACTACCCACCATGCCAACAAGCTGATCAGGTGATGGGCCTGTCGCCACACACCGATGCAGATGGCCTAACACTCCTACTCCAGGTGAATGGCGTGCATAGCCTGCAGATCAAGAAGGATGGCAAGTGGTTCTATGTGAATGCTCTGAACGATGCACTCATCGTTAACATTGGCGACACACTTGAGGTAATTTTTTTAGCGAAGACATACTTGAGCTAATTATCAAGAACAAACTGCTGTCACTTGTCAAAGCACAGAACAACATATCGAACATCAATTTCTTCTGCCTACGAGTCCATCTACTTCTTAACATTGTTTTTGAAAGATCTGTACTTCTTAACATTGTTGTTCGATGTCTTGTCTCTATAGCATCTTTTCTGATGTAAGTGATGTGCTATTAACATATGTAGATCCTGAGTAATGGAAAGTTCAAAAGTGTTGAGCACAGGGCCGTGATACACCCAAACAAAGAGCGGATTTCAGTAGCACTGTTCTTCTTTCCATGCCATAATCTGGTGGTTAGCCCTTTGCCAGAGTTTGTGAAAGATGATAAGGTGCGTTATAGATCAATCACGTACCAGGATTTGATGAGGCAATACTTCACATCACAACTTGATGGAAGGAGCCGGCTAGAGAGATTAAAGTTGGAATAGTAGCCATCAATCATAATGGCTGTAGTGATATACTAAAATAAACCTACTTCCAGATGTGTCCCACATATTTATTACTTATTATATCTACTATGTAGAGGTCATGAATAACCCTGTCTTATAATGATAACTTACTTGGCACTTTGGCAATTTCTTCTGTGTTATATCAAACACGGTGCATTGTCAAGCTTTTGTCATGTAACTAGTTATGCATGTAAACAACACCTGTCTTCTTCAGTTGAATCTGTGCATTGGTTGTTGGATATTACTTGCTGACATGTTTTTCTTGTTACATCCTAAAAATTTGAAATAAAAATTTGAACACATGAAATTTGCAGCCCAACCTGGTCAGCTAGGCTAGCTGGCCATCATTTGATGACTTGACTGTAGCACCCTTAAACTGTAGGAAAAAATATCACAAAAGCAGATCCGATCATAGATCAGGGGCGCCACAGATCTGGTCGCCGGTACGGGCCAGATCCGTTGAACTCTTCAAGCTCCCATGCCGCCATGGGCCTCTTCGAGCTCTCGAGCCACCACAGGCCTCGTCGAGCTCCGGAGCCTCCGCCGTCCTCGTTGAGCTCCTGCACAAAGAGAGCGAAAGCCAGTGAGAGAGCTCTGCCATCCTCATCAAGTCTTGGTGTAGAAGGCGTGTGCACACAGCGGCATAGTGTAGAGTTCGTTGCCGTCGGCGAACTCCAGCATGATGTCGGATTTCTTGGTCGTGTGTCGACACGGTGTACTTGAGGCGGTCGAGGGGAGGGAGGGGTGGAGGATAAAGGATAATTTCATCCAATCATAATGTAAAAGGGGGTAAAAGGCATTGTAGCATAAAGCTATTGTTTGAGAATGATATTTTGGCAAAGCAAAATTAAGAGATGATATGGTATTGCGAAGGCCGTTTTTAACAATAGCATAATCTCACGATGATAACGTAAGATTCTAATTTTGCAAAATAGCCCTTGAATCGGACTGTTCTATAGATGACCAGATGGGTCGGGCCCAATGGACGGCACGAGGCATGGCTCATTAAAGCATGGCCTAGGCCCGACATGGCCTGACACAGCCCAATAACAATAGTGCTTGGGCTAGCATGGCCCGATGGGCAGGGCCGTGCTTGGGTCGCCACCTCGACCCGTAGGTGCCGGCCCAGCCCGACTAAGGGGCTGGCATGACCCTGGCCTGACTGTTGGGCCAGTCCTCTATTTTTTTTCCTATTTTTCTAATTTCTCCACTATTTTTTTTATTTTTTCTCTAATTTTCCCTAATACTTTTCCTTTAGTTTTCTTTTTTTCATATTTTTTTCTTTTTTCCGTCTCACATTTTCAAATTTTATGGACCAAACATATGAATGGGCCTCCGGCCGGCCCACGTGCCAATATAGACCCGTGCCGGTACGACATGGCCCGACACCTCCATGAAACGTGCTTGGGTCGAGGCCTCGGCACGTGGGCCAGTATAACATGGCTCACTACAGAAGTCATGTCTTAATGGGCCATGTCGTAGCGGGCCTTAGGCCGTGCTAGCTCGGCCGGCCTGTTTGGCCATCTATAGACTGTTCGTTCGTTCACTTCATTGCTACCCTAGTCAAATCCCTGGGCGGAGGGCATCTCTGATGGAGTGCCGGGAGAGACACCCTTCACACCGCGCTGGTCTGCCATTGGTGGCGCCGCCCGGTTGCCTCCGCCGCTCCTTCTTTCCGTTGGTGATCTCCGGCGCCACAGTCATTCACCTCCCCCCCCACCCCCACCCTCCTGGTTTAGTGTGACATGGTCAATGCTGCAGAACAATATTTGCACATTCCCCATGGATTCTACTGGCAATGTTTTTCACAACGGGCAAAAGCTTTGTATTGTCATGGTGTCATACATCATGCCATCATTGATAGGAAGAAAAAATAAGCTGAGTGAAATTCTTGAGAAAATTGCCTAAGAACTATAAATACCTTGGTGACATAGAGTATGTGACACCCTTTTTTCTTAATAAAAAAGAGTGGGTGACACTTGATCATGTTTCTGCTATTTCTCTATACTCTATAAAAGTGTGGGTGGTTCTTGATCAACGGTCCATATTGATGGTCAAGAGAGCTGGAAGTTACAACCACTAACAGAACCCCACATGCCACTGGCAGTCTTTATTTGTAGCAATAAATAATTTCCACTAAGAAAACAATAATATTAATCTGAAAAAAAATCCTCAGATTGCACATAAAATCTGTGTGCAAGTCATGACCATCATTTGATGACTTGACTGTAGCACCTTTCTATTGTAGCAAAATCACAAAATTAAGTGTCTTGCAGCTGTGATTCCTGTGAATCTGAATCATTTGATCTGAATATAGATGAGATGGTTCAGATTGTGTGCAGTTGTTAACTGCACCTGACCTTTGTCCATTGCGGCGTTCTGCTGCAACCCTCTTGTCTCCATGGTTAGTACGCTCCAGAATTTGCTGACAACAGACAAGGCGTGCTATAAGATGTTAAATGGGGAAATTAGGATTGAATTCCAAGGGCTATTTTGGCACAAAGCTGGAAAAGATAGGGTACTTGGAGAGTTTGATGAAGCTAGGCATGTCAGGATCAGAGCCTTGATATTTGTCTGTTGATTGAAAGGCTGGTAATATCGTGCCTCCCTCTTTTCTGATATATGTCGCTTTCAACATATATGTGATATATGTCCCTCTCATGTCATAATTCAGCTGGTGTGACAATCCAGGAAACTTAAACCATGCAATCAAGTGCTTTTTCAAGGTTTATATGTGGTCATCTTCTACAAATTCTGTGTAAGATACAGCCTACAACTGCTAGCAAAAAGGATAACTACCCATTGCAGAAACTTGGGGGAAGCAATGGCGGAAGTAAGAACTATTGGGTCTCTCCCAGTGCCTAATGTGCAGGCACTTGCAGGAACTTGCAACGGTTCAGACGAACAGATTCCTGTAAGGTACATCAGGACAGAGGCTAGTTATGAGGAGGTCATCAGCAATTACCATGGTGACATGGAGATTCCCATCATTGATCTCAATAAGTTGCTTTCTCCACAATCATCAGAAGAGGAGTGTGTGAAGCTGAGATTCGCCTGCTAGTATTGGGGATTCTTTCAGGTATGTAACTTTAAGTTCTTGTCCTTTCAACTTTGGAAGAGTAACAGGTGCTTATATGCAAATGCACCCTATAATATTATAATGCTTAGATTGATTGAGAGACTACATGTAATAAATTAAGTTATTGGCAGAATATGCATCTCATGTGCTGTCAGTAGCTCTACCTTGGTTTTGAAACATTGTCTGTGAAACAAAACTACAGCTCATCAACCGTGGGGTGCCAGAGGAAGTGATTGAAAACTTCAGGAGCAGCATTGTTGATTTCTTCAACCTGCCACTGGATACCAAGAAGGAGTACTCACAGCTACCCAACAGCCTTGAAGGCTATGGACAGACCTTTGTTTTCTCTGAGGACCAGAAACTAGACTGGGGAGACATGCTGTACCTTCAAGTCCATCCTACAGATTCAAGGGACTTGAGATTTTGGCCCACTCACCCTGCATCTTTCAGGTGATCTACCAAAAGTTGTTCAACTTACCTTGTGATAAGCATCCTCTGCCTCTTGTTAACTGGAGATCTCCGAAATTAGGCAATCCCTTGATGCATACTTATCAGAGACTAAAAGCCTGGCACTCTGCTTGTTTGAGTTCATGGCTAAGGCCGTGGCCCGTGGGTGCTGAGCCGGAGTCGCTGTTAGGCATCTTTGAAGAGCAGCCTCGAGGCATAAGGATGAACTACTACCCACCATGCCGGCAAGCTAACAAAGTAATTGGCCTGTCACCGCACACCGATGTGGTTGGCCTGACACTGCTGCTCCAGGTGAACAATGTGCAGGGCCTACAAATCAAGAGGGATGGAAAGTGGTTCTCTGTGGATGCTCTGAATGGCGCACTCATCTTCAACATTGGGGACACACTTGAGATAATGACCAAGAATAAACTATGCCCTTACTTGTCAAAGCACCAAAAAACAGTCCTAGCTTCATTTTTTTATGTATTCTGCAAGGCCTACTTCTGTTGCGCCTTTGTACTGATATGAGTTATGTGCTATTAACATCTGCAGATCCTGGGTAACGGAAAGTTCAAAAGTGTTGAGCACAGGGCTGTGATACACCCAAATAAAGAGCGGATTTCAGCGGCATTATTTCACTATCCATGCGAGAATCTGGTGCTCAGCCCTCTGCCTGAGTTTGCGAAAGATGGTAAAGTGAATTACAGATCAATCAGTTACCATGATTTCATGATGCAGTTCCGAATAGAGAGATTAAAGTTGGAACAGTAGCCATCGACCATGATGCGTGTAGTGACATACTGAAATAACCTGCTTATGGGCTGTGCCCTACATTTGTATTACTTGCTTTATGTACTATCTGGAGATCACAAATAATGAAATAATCGAGTCTTACGATGGCCATTTACCTGACATTTTTGTTAGCTTTGTGCTATATATTTTAGGTAAAAGTTGTATTTTTTTTAATGGTGGCACGGTGCGTTCTCAAGCTTTGTGCATGTAACTAATTATGCTTGAAATCTACACTTGTCTTAAAGGAGCAGAAGTGGCCATTAAAAAAACAGAAACAGAAGCTGGACGTGGTGGATTTGCAGTTTGTCTCTATATAGCCGGTTGATTTCTTCCTAGCCTACAAAGTCTGGTGAATCTGTGCAGTATTTATTGTAAAATCATTGTGATGATTAATATTTTGTGATGAACAATTAGTTTTATAAATAATTTATTTAATAAAATTTGGTTTGAAAATATATGTGGATGTTAGTATGAGTGTGTGTGGATAATGCGAGTCAAGTTAGTAAGAACTTGTGCTCGATATGATTTCTTTATTTTTGCATGTGTAGGTGAGTCTTGAGGCCTCGGGAGTATTGCCGGTGATGGATCGGGAATCGACTTGGGAGAAGTTGATGTCCGGATGATTGGGAGATCACATAGGATACTACAGGTTAGAGATCAATACACGTGAAATTAAAGATTACATATGGCATACAAGAGAAATTATGTGCGTATGGAAAGAGAAGTCGAGTCCTAGGAGTGGAGTCCTAGTAGGACTAGGAGTCGAGTGATACTTGGACTAGGTGTTGAGTCTAAGTTGGCTATGGAAAGGAGAATTTAATTTGGTAAATTATAAATAGATTTGGTAATTGAGGGTTTGAGTCCAAGTTGGATATGGAAAGGAGAATTAGATTTGGTAAATTGTAAATAGATTTGGTAATTGAGGGTTTGAGTCCTAATGGGACTAAAAGTTCTACTCCTACTTTCTATAGAAGGTTTTAGGTATAAATAGATAAGGGGTTGAGACCCTAGAGCATAACTTTTGGAAGAGAGAAAAGTTATGGTTTAGTTTTGAGAGAGAGGAGTACTTTGTATGCACTTTGTAAACACATCTTGATGCAATAAAGTTAATATACTTTGAAGTGCATCTTTAGTGTGTATCTTTTTGAATTTGGACGGTTCATCCAACAAGAGCGCAGCGGCGAGGCAGCAGTTTTACCAGCGGACATACGGCGGTCAGACCGGTGTACTCCATCCAGGTTTGAGGGTTTCTTTTATTCCGCAAAAGATTTTGGTTTTGGTGTTCCTACCATTCACACTCCCTCTGGTAGGCTTGGTTCTTGTGTTCGTTCCTACAAGTGATATCAGAGCATTGCTTTCTCTTTTTGATATTCACCGATCTTGAGATTTAGCTATGGCTAACCGATTTTTAACCAAGCCGCATGCTTTTGATGGAGTTGATTTTCAATTTTGGTTCAAAAAGATACAATCTTATATTATGTCTTAGGGATACGATATTTGACAAAAAGTTTCTCATTATTATGAAATCCCTGATGTTATTTCTGCAGAAAATAAAATTAAGTTTGAAAATAATTGTAAAGCGCGCAACATGATTTTGTGTGGAGTTTCTCGCTCGGATTTTGATCGAATTTCTCATCTTGAAAGATGTGGAAAGCTCTACGTGATTTTCACGAAGGATTTTCTAACATCAAGGAAATTCGCAGGGATGTTTTCAAAAAGGACTATATGAAATTTGAGATGAAACCTAGAGAAGCTCTTAATGATTATTTTGGTCGCTTTAACAAAGTTTTAAGCAATCTTAGATCTATTGATGATTCTTTTGATATTAACTATCCTCAATCTGAAATTGCAAGATATCTTTTGATTGGGTTAGATATGAAAGTTTGAGAGATGAAAGTTACATCGATTCAAGAATCTGTTAATATAACAACTCTAACTTTGAAATCTCTTTATACAAAGCTAAAAACCCATGAGTTGAATGTTCTTTCTCGCAAGTCAAATTCAAAAACTACTGTCTTAGTTTTTTCATCTGATTCTTCTTTTGATGGCTCTTCATCGAATTCTTTCAATGTTTTAAATGCCATTTTCAATGATCAACTCGAGCAATTCTTCGAGGAGAACTTGGCACTATTAACTAACATGTTTTCTCGAGCTTTGAATAATGTCAAAACCAGGAAAAGAGGTGGACCAATTCGGTGTTTCGGGTGTGGCTAGTTGAACCACATTCGATCTAAATGTCCGAAGCTTGGGAGATCTACAAAGAAAGATGAAGGAGAGAAGTCCAAAGACGTAAAGAAGAAACAAGCGTTCAAAGAAAAGCAAAACAAGGAAGATTTCAAGAAGTTCTTTAATCAAGTCTATGCTGCTTTTGAACAAGTTGGGACAAGCGATGTCGATTACGAGAGTGAAGATGGAGGCGATCATAAAGGCAAGAACATCTTAGGGGTTTGCCTCATGGCTCGTGAAGGATCAAGTTCAGACGACTGCAATTCTGAGTGCGACAATGATGAGGTATCTACCTTTACTCCTTCCATTGAAACTTGTCAAGAGATGATAGTTGCTCTTAGTCTTAAAATTCAGAGTTACGAGAAAAAAATTAAGAAAAATAATTTTATTGTTGAATCATTAAAATCTGAAATTTGTAGACTAAGATCTTTGATCCTGATGATGATGATTGCAAGTCTTGTGAAGTTTTGTTCTCTGAAATTTCTACTTTAAGAGATGTAAATGCTGCCACATGCTTAAGACTTGAAAATGCTCTCCTTAAAAATAAAAATTAGAATCTTATTTTGCTCTTGGAACTATACTGCATACTAGAATCTTGGATGAATTACTTTTGACTAAAAAGTTATTGAGTAAATATAAAGTTGATTTTGGTGCAAGTTCCATGTTTAATATTTTGAGTGCTAGAAAACTAAAACAACAAAAAGATGTTTCTATATCTAAAACTTACTCAACATGTTTTTTAAATGAAATAAAAATAAAAAGTGCTTTAGGTCGTGTTAAGTACATGGAGGATATTGTGAAAAATCATAAGGTGCTTTCTTGCTCAAAATGTTAAATGTATTTTGGTTGATTGTGAAAATTGTGCTAATTTGACAAAAAAAGTTTCTTATTTAAAAAGTTCCTTACAAATGATTTTGGATAAATCAAAAGTGAGCATACACAACAAAGGTATAGATTTTGATGCACATGCTTATTTTACTATTCCTGAGCATTCTTGATTTTTCTAAAAGCGGTGAGATTTTGACAAAACCCGAACCAAAGAAAACAATTTTCAAATCTGCTGGAATTTTGTCGAACCTTTCTACAACTTGTGCAATTGCTTCTTCTTCTTCTTTTAAGGAAAAAATACGTGTGAAGTATAATTGCTTTCATTGTGGTAAGGATGTGCATTTGGTTCAGTTTTACTTTAGACTTGCAAGAAAACAGAAAAAAGACAGAGAACGTGAACTTGCAAGGTTGAGGTGGCAAAGGTCGAGCTTTTCTTCAAGAGGCCCGGTCAGACCACAAGCCCCAGGGAGGTCTAACCGGTGGCCATGGAAAGTTAGACCGCAGGCACGTTAGCAATCAGACCGACGGCTGACGGTGGTTAGACCAACTTTTCAGCATTGGTCGGATAGGTTTTCGGTAAAGCCCCAAGGTAAGTTTTCAGGTAAGTTTGATAATGATTCTATTTATGCATATACATGTGCTTTGCCTGCTGGTTCTATTGGTCGTGTATCTCGGTGTTGGATTCCTAAAATTCTTATTTCTAATCCCAACACAAAGGCCTCGACATCTTCTTATGCATAGGTCTTTTGGCGGCATACTCCCCATGTGCATTAAACGGTTGAGACGTCATTACTTTTAAGGTAATATTAATCTACTTATGAATTGGCAATATAATATCTATTTCTTTGTTAACTTTTTCCTCGCTAATTATGGAGATAGTAGTTTTTGATAATAATACAAGTTGATTTATGTCAATTAATGAGAACCTTGGTGATATCGTTGGCAATTGGTTGTCTTTTTTAAAACCTTTGATATCTTCTCGATTTGCTTTGTTTTTTCGTCGGGAGTGCATTTTAATCTTTATGTGAGTATTTGATGTTGTTTTTAAGGGAGATGATGCATGGCACTTAAATTCTTTTACTTGAATTAAGTAAATATGCAATATTGACATTAGTGCTTGTTTGAATGACTTATACTCATATATATGCTTGTTGAAATTTTCATTCCTCAAATGCTCTAGAGATTCCTCAAGTAAAAAAAAAAGCTTATATGAGAGAAAAAAAATGGATACCGAATTCTTGAAAACAGTATTCACGACAAGGACGTACCCGAAATAATCGAGAGATTTTCTTTTGTGCTATTAAAAGACAAATTAAGCAGAAGCTCATAAATAAAACTTGATGAAAATTCTCTTGTAAAAAGCAAGTTAATTTGAGAAAGAATGTTTAGTTTAGCTTGTCTATGTGTGAGGTTTTTCTTTCAATCTATGTACTTGTGAATATGTTGCATTATAAATTGCTCGAATATATGAATCTTTACTGCTGATTTGAACTTATCTGTAATATTCATGGTTCATGTTTATATTCTAATTCATACTTGTTAGTTACTTGATCACTTTATCTCCCTTGTTATTGCAACACATGTTCTTGAGTTGCTTTAGATATACTTCAAAGCTCCTAGAAAAGAAAAAAAATCAGAAGAAGTAAAATTAATAAATATTTCATATTCATTGCATTTGTATTTTTAGGTTTATATTCTCTCTTTTGAAATTTTTGATGAAATCATTGTCAAAGGGAGAGAAATATATAAAATGCATGCTTAAAGAAAGGGGAGTTATTTTAGAAAAGAGGAGAATTTGAAAGTTTTGACAAGTTGATCGACTTTTAAAAATAGTCGATTTTGTGCTTTTATTGTAAATATAAAGGAGAATTTTTTTTCTTTTAAAAAGGGGAGAGTTTTTCTGTTTCATTTTTGTGATTTTTGAGCAATTAGTGTTTATTTGATACTTCTTGGTTTTTATTTTTCAAAAATATCAATTTGCATTTTGAAGATGTTGACAATGTGTTCATCAAGGGGGAGATTGTAAAATCATTGTCATGATTAATATTTTGTGATGAACAATTGGTTTTACAAATGATTTATTTAATAAAATTTGGTTTGAAAATATATGTGGATGTTGGTATGAGTGTGTGTGGATAATGCGAGTCAAGTTGGAAAGAACTTGTGCTCGGATATGGTTTCTTTGTTTTTGCATGTGTAGGTGAGTTTTGAGGCCTCGGGACTATTGCCGGTAATAAATCGAGAGTCGATTTAGGAGAAGTTGATGTCCGGATGATCGGGAGATCACACGGGATACTAAAGGCTAGAGATCAATACATGTGAAATTAAAGATTCCATATGGTATATAAGAGTAATTGTGTGTGTATGGAAAGAGGAGTCGAGTCCTACTCGGACTAGAAGTGGAGTCCTAATAGGACTAGGAGTCGAGTCATACTTAGACTAGGAGTTGAGTCTAAGTTGGCTATGGAAAGGAAAATTTGATTTGGTAAATTATAAATAGATTTGGTAATTGAGGGTTTGAGTCCTAATGGGACTAAAAGTTCTACTCCTACTTTGTGTAGAAGGTTTTAGGTATAAATAGATGAGAGGTTGAGATCCTAGGGTATAACTTTTGGAAGAAAGAAACGTTATGGTTTAGTTTTGAGAGAGAGGAGTACTTTATATGCATTTTGTAAACACATCTTGATGCAATAAAATTAATATACTTTGAAGTGCATTTTCAGTGTGTATCTTTTTGAATTCCGACGATTCATCCGACAAGAGCACGGCGGCGAGGCAGCGGTTCTACTAGAGGACATACGACGGTTAGACCGGCGTAACAGAGATGGTCTAACCGGTACACTCCATCTAGGTTTGAGGGTTTCTTTTATTCCACAAAAGATTTTGGATTTTGGTGTTCTTGCCATTCACCCCCCTCTCTGATAGGCTTAGTTCTTGTGTTCGTTTTTACAATTATCAGTTATTACTTGCTGTCATAGTTTATGAACCATGGGCTGGATCATAAATGGAGGATTGCTGCAACAAATCAATGTTGACATCACAGAGTTCTTCAGACTGCTTTTACGGTGAAGCTGGAACGCGGGAGGTACCTGGAGAGCTTGAAGCAGGGAGTGTGACACCTCTGCCTCTCATGAACCTTTTGTTTTGGTGAATGGCTAATGACCCTTTGTCTTCCTCATCCTGGGTTTATTTTGCTTTCAGTATGTATGTGATGTGTTATCCTCTAATGTCACAGTTCAGCTGGTATTTTTCTTGACCATACACTCAAGTGCATCTTTCAAGGTTTGTGATGATATTTGCTACATGTTGTGTATTACATATGCATACTATTACTGCACATAGTTAATCATGACCATTTGATGAGGAAAGAATTGTTCTGGTTATCGGATGTCCCTGAAAAAAATATTAATTGTATACCATTTCAAGTTATCCAACAGTCCATAACGATGGTCAATAGAGTTAGAAGTACCAACCACTAACAGAGCCTCACATGCCACTGTCAGTCTTTATTTGTAACAATAAAGATTAATTTCCCCTAAGAGAACAATAATATTAATCTGAATGAAAACCTCAAATTGCACATAAAATATGTGGTGCAAATAATGACCAGCATTTCATGACTCTAAGTGCTTGGAAGGAAGGGCGAATGAAAAACATAGTAAGGAGTAAATTCATTAACAAAAGCAGGCTTGCTTTGACATATGAACACCTCATGTATTTGTCAAGAAACAATAATAGCAATCTGAAAAAATCCCTCAAATTGCACATAAAATATGTGGTGCAAATCATGACCAGTGTTTCATGACTCTTTGAGTGTTTGGAAGGACGGACGTATGGACAGTGGAAATAGTAAGGACCAAGTTAACAAGAATATGCTTTGACATATAAACACCCTATAATATTACTCTAATATTACTAGAACACCAAATTGATCACTATAATATACAGAAGACTCAAAAAGCTCTTAAAATCTGCAGCTACAGTAGCACTACAGGAACGCAACAGCACAGTGAACAGTAACAGTATATTAAATCTTCGCTATGAGATTGCAAGTTATTACTTTGTAGGTTTATCCCGTAAATCTTCTGTTTCGCCCATGAAATGGTTAATTATCCCAATTCATTGGAATCAGCTCCGCTAGCCTGTTTTGATTTTAAAATCTTTATCTAGGTTGAGGTGGTTAGCGACTCTTTTGATTTTAAAACCTTGATCTAAGTTGAGATGGTTGACGACTCTATACACCGTAAAGCTTTAGGTGATTCAAGTTTGAACACAAATAAGCGTCAACAAAAACCTCAGCGATCTTCTCCGGGAAACGCCAGGATACTCACGCTGCTGTTTGCTCATCATCACAGTGATGCTGTTGACAAGCACTCGCTGGAGCTAGCAGATGTGTGTTCGCCCAGCTGTAGCTGATGCTAGACCTGTCGCCTCACATGAACAGTGTCAGCTTGGCACTGCTCCTCCATGAGAACGACCTGCAATGGCTGCAGGTCAGCAAGAACAGCGGATGGTTGTCAACGTCCAGCACTACAAGACGGTAGATTGGATTTGGGGTTGATTTGGCCAATGGTTATTTTGGCACGAAGCTGACGTGGACAGCATTAGGCTGAGGGTGTCAGGATCAGAGCATGCATTCTTCTATCAGCAGTGCTATCCCTGCTGTTTGCATTATATTCATCAACTGCTAGCAAAAAGGATAACCACGAGAAGAGCAATGGCGGAAGCAAGAACTATTGGTTCTCTCCCAGTGCCTAATGCTCAGGAGCTTGCAGGAACTTGCAATGGCCCCGATGAGCAGATACGTGAAAGATACATTAGGCCAGAGGCTAGTTCCGAAGAGGTCATCAACAACGACCACGGTAACATGTCGATTCCGATCATCGATCTCAATAAGTTGCTTTCTCCACAATCATCAGAAGAGGAGTGTGTGAAGCTGAGATCTGCCTGCCAGTATTGGGGGTTCTTTCAGGTATTTAGCAATATGTTCTTGGTGTTTGCGTTTCAGCTTCCAGGAAGAGTAGCAGGTGAAAAAAAATGTGTGCAGATTACTTTGAGACATTAGAGGTAATAATACATTAAGTAGTTAGCAGGAAATACATCCAATATGCATCCATTCATGTATTGTCAGTAGCTCTAGCTCAGTTTGAACTATGCAAATAGTATAACAGAAGCATTATTTATGGAATAAAACTACAGCTCATTAACCATGGAGTGAGGGATGAAGTGATTGCAAATCTCAGGAACAACTTGGTTGAGTTCTTCAGTCAGCCACTGGATGCTAAGAAGGAGTGCTCACAGCTACCCAACAGCCTTGAAGGCTATGGACAGGGCTTCGTTGGGTCGAACGACCAGAAACTAGACTGGGCAGACATGCTGTACCTTCAAGTCCAACCAAGCGATTCAAGGGACTTGAGATTCTGGCCAACTTACCCTGCATCTTTCAGGTGATCTACCAAAAAACTCTGCAACCTAGCTTCTGATAAGCGTATGTCCATTTACTAACTGGAAATCTCTGAAAGCTAGGCATTCCATTGAGGCATACTCATCAGAGACAGAAAATATTGCGCTCTGCTTGTTGCAATTCATGGCCAAAGCCGTCGGCGTTGAGCCGAAGTCGCTGTTAAGCATATTTGAAGGGCAGGCTAGGGGCATGAGGATGAACTACTACCCACCGTGCTGGCAAGCTGACAAGGTATTGGGCCTGTCGCCGCACACTGATCCCGGTGGCTTGACACTGCTTCTCCAGGTGAACGATGTGCAGGGCTTGCAGATCAAGAGGGACGGCAAGTGGTTCTTTGTGAACGCTATGAATGGTGCACTCCTTGTTAATATTGGCGACACACTTGAGGTAATGACTAAGAACATGGTGCATTGTTAACATCGGTTGATCATACTGATAAGCCGTAGAAAAATGAACGAAGCAACCAAAAATAATTTATGGGTAAAAGTGTTGAAAGGCAAGGCTTGAAAATAGACTACAATGAAAAAAACAAATTAACTCTAAAACTAAGTTTGTAAATTCAAATTTGGTTGCGGTTGATAAACCAATAAGAATACAATGAAAGTCGCGGATGGTGCTCTACTTTTGAATATTGTTATTGGATGACATGCTGCTATAGTATCTTCTTTTGATGTACGTGATGTGTGTTGTTAACATTTGCAGATCCTGAGTAACGGAAAGTTCAGAAGTGTTGAGCATAGGGCCGTGATACATCCAAGCAGGGAGAGGATTTCAGCGGCACTGTTCCACCATCCGTGCCAGAATCTGGTGATCAGCCCTCTGCCGGACTTTGTGAAAGATGGTAAAGTGCATTACAGAACAATAAGCTACCGGGATTTGCTGACAGAGTACTTCACAGCAGAGCTTGATGGAAGGAACCGACTAGAGAAAATGAAGTTGGAACCGTAGCCATCGACCATGAATCCATGATGCCCTGTAATTAACGAGATTCTGAGAAGAACCTGCTTCCGGTCTGTGTCCTACGTATAATTGTATCTATGATCTAGGCCCGTTCGAATGTGCTGCAGAATGAAGATTATCACTAACACGCAAAGCGAGATGAGTCATTAACATATGATTAATTGAATATTAACTATTACAAACTTGAAAAATAGATTTATTTAATTTTTTAAAAAAACTCTATATAGAAACTTTTTACACGAAATGCACTATTTAGCGGTTCGAAAAGCGTGCTAACGTAAAATGAGGGAAAAGCCACCAGCAACAGCACATTGGAACACAGCCAGCCACGGCGCATTAGTTATGTATGTAAACTGCACCCAACATGTTCAGTTTGATGAAACAGACACAGGAGTGTGCTCTTAGCACCAGCTTCAATATAGTACTAATTACGCTCAGGACTCCCTGAAAAACTCTCAGGAAATCTCCTTATTCAAAGTAAGAGACACATATTTGTTCTGTAGCATGATACAACCGGGGCCTTTTTTTTTAGAGAGAGAGGAATGATACAGCCGTTCACATCAGACTGAAGCAGACAGATAAGGTGATTGGAATTTGGAAACCTCAAGAGTGACTCTTTCCACATCGCCCTCCTTTTCTCCACGGTTAGTCGCCGCTGATGATAGGCGAGGCACAAATTCCAAGTCTCTTTTGACGCGAAGATGGAAGATAGTGTACAATTGGAGCTTGAAGCCAGGTATATCAGGATCAGAGACTTGATCTTTCTCTGTTGATTGGATCGTCGGTGGCATTGTGCCTTCCCCATCACTGATATATGTCGTTTTCAACATAGATGTGTTCTTCTTATGTCATGATTCAGCTAGTGTAAAACTCCTGGGAATCTAAGCAGTAAACAGTACACTCAAGTGTTCTTCTGAAGGTCTATATATGTCGATATCCTCTACAACTTCTAGAGAAAAAAAACTTCCTGCAGAAACTTGAGAATAGCAATGGCGGGAGCAAGAGCCGTTGGTTCTCTCCCAGTGCCTAATGTGCAGGCACTTGCAGAAACTTGCAATGGTCCAGATGAACCGATACCGGAAAGGTACATCAGGACAGAGGCTAGTTCCGAGGAGGTCATCAGCAACTACCAAGGTGACATGACAATTCCGATCATCGATCTCCATAAGTTTCTTTCTCCACAATCATCAGAAGAGGAGTATGTGAAGTTGAGATCTGCCTGCCAGTATTGGGGGTTCTTTCAGGTATGTAACTTTAAGTTCTTGGTACTTCAGCTTAGGAAGAGTAACAGGTACCTACATGCAAATGCAGACTGTATGATCTGTATATAAAAATGTTTAAATTGATTAAAGACACTACAGGTAATAAGTTAAGTTGTTGGCAGAAAATAAATCCATTCATGTACTTTCAATAGCTCTACCTAAATTTGAGCCGTGCAAATAGTGTAATGGAAGCATTATTTACGGATCAAAACTACAGCTCATCAATCATGGAGTGCCAGATGAAGTGATTGCAAACCTCAAGCGCGACATTGTTGACTTCTTCATCCAGCCATTGGATGCCAAGGAGGAGTACTCACAGCTACCCAACAGCCTTGAAGGCTATGGACAGGCCTTTGTTTTCTCCGAGGACCAGAAACTAGACTGGGCAGATATGCTGTACATTCAAGTCCATCCTAGCGATTCAAGGGACTTGAGATTCTGGCCAACTTCCCCTGCATCTTTCAGGTGATCTACCAAAAAATTCTGCAACTTAGCTTTTGATAAATGTCTGTCTCTTCTTAACTGGAGATGTCTGAAAATAGGCAATCCATTGATGCATACTCATCAGAGACTAAAAGCCTAGCACTCTGCTTGTTTGAGTTCATGGCTAAGGCCGTGGATGCTGAGCCAGAATCGCTGTTAGGCATATTTGAAGAGCAGCCTCGAGGCTTAAGGATGACCTACTATCCACCATGCCGGCAAGCTGACAAGGTGATGGGCATTTCGCCGCACACTGATGTGGTTGGACTGACGCTGCTGCTCCAGGTTAACGACGTGCAGGGTCTGCAGATCAAGAGGGATGGAAAATGGTTCAATGTAGACGCTCCTAATGGTGCACTCATCGTTAACATCGGTGACACACTTGAGGTAATGACGAAGAACAAATTATGCCTTCACTTGTCAAAGCACCAAACAACATACTTAACTTCAAATTATTTATATTCTCGAGTCCACGACTGATGCTCCGCTTAAGGCATTGTTGTTGGACGGTCTACTTCTCTTGCACCTTTGTTCTGATGTGAGTGATGTGCTATCGATATTATGCAGATTCTGAGTAACGGAAAGTTCAAAAGTGTTGAGCACAGGGCCGTGATAAACCCAAATAAAGAGCGGATTTCAGCATCACTGTTCCATTATCCATGTGAGAATATGGTGATCAGCCCTCTCCCGGAGTTTGTGAAAGATGGTAAAGTGAAATACAGATCAATAAGTTACCATGATTTCATGACACAATTCTTCACAGAACAGCTTGATGGAAGGAACAAACTGGAGATATTAAAGTTGGAACAGTAGCCGTGACCATGATGCCTGTAGTGAGCTACCGAGATGAACCTGCTTCGGGGCTGTGTCCTTGAGATTTGCTGCTTATTATATCTAGAGGTCAAATAATCCTGCGTTATGTTGATGATTTACCTGATATTTTGAGTCTTGTACCAAATACCAGGAAATGAACAGCCTTGTTCTCAAGTTATGATGCAAACACCTGAAACAGAAAAAAAAAACATTGATGCCTATATGATAATACAATTTCAATTCAAACTAACAAAGTAGAACATATGTATGAATAGCTAATATTACATATATCTTCCCAGCAGTCCAGAACATGCTTCGATTAGACATAATATATAACTATACACGCTCGTCATTGATTCTTTTTCTTTTTCATTCAGCTTTTTCTAGAATCTTGAACTCAGGTATTGCATATCATATGTCAACCCCTCAATTGAACTAAAGAAGTTAAAGAGAACACATTGATGCTGAAACCACGCAGAGTGTATAAGGCAAGATCCACTATGCAGTTATGCACATATGGCATAAATGGATTTCTAGAGAATTTTTATTTTTAAACTTTTTATTTTTTAATTTTAAAAATAGACCATCTCAAAACTTATTTTCAAATTTGAACCTTTTGGCCACGCCAGTCGTGGCAGCGTTGTTCTGCCACGCCAGCAAGATAACACTGTCACGCTGACTTCTCCTAGCGTGGCATTGTTATCTTGCCACGCCAGGCGGAATTTGGCGTGGCAAAAAAGGTTCAGATTTAAAAATAAGTTCTAGGAGATTCTATTTTTAAAATTAAAAAACAAAAAGGTTCAAAGAATAATAAAAATTCATTAGAAGGATTTTTAGCCACTAAGTGGAAACCAATAGAAACAACATGAACAGCGTGTTACACATTCTAATTCATGCATCTGATAGCAAATTGCAACCACTATGTGTTTCTTTCTAAAAACAGAAACACACGATCACCTTGAACACTACACCAAACTGCCAATTCATGTTTTAGGCAGCTCATGATTCTGGGAAAAAAATTGTACTGAATCAAACACACCTGTAGTTGGAACTCTGCCTTCCTCTTTCCCCATCATTGAGCACACCCCTATAAAGCAATCTCTTTTTTCAATAATCATTGAGATAACGTGCACAGAACATAACACAACCTGAGACAGCAGCGGTAAAAAATCAGCCTCTTGATAGCCATGATATATATAATACAGAGTCATGGAGCAGAACGTATAGACAGCTGGGGAAAAGATAATATGATTGAGGCAACACCTTGAATTTTAGACTATATGAAACCTAATGTCCTGCCTGTTGCTAACATTACCCAAAATAAAAGCTGGAAAAAGAAAAACTACAAATTGCAGCCATAAGTTAAAGAGCAAACAGAAAGCAATGGCAGCAGAATACAGAAGAAAACTACACAATGTAAACCACTGCATCAATTTGCACCCTCAGATAAATAATACTGACTGGTATCAGCAATGGTAGTGTCATAAATAGTCCCATTTTTTGTACCATGGGTTGGCATCACTTAAAACTGATGCCATCTGAATTAATGTTCGAATGATTCCACTGCTCTGGAAATAAAATCTGAATAGTTTTTGGAAGGCAAACGTCAATACCTCATAATTTCTCTTTAAAAAAAACCCTCATATTTCTGCTGCAACCTGTGTTTTGTAACAATAATGCTTCAATTTGTCTATCAATAATTGTAATTGCTTTGTGGAATACAAATATACTCAGATCTACAGAGGTATGCATGATCTGACTAAAATTATGCCTATCTTGGTCACATGTAGCCAAGGACCTTGCATCTTTTCTGGACAACGGTTGAAAACGGAACTTCTCGTCCTATGTACTCAAAGTTTCTCATAAAAATCAGGTCCACAAGTATATAATCTTCAGATTCTGTTGTATACACATGTACACGCAACATCAGAGAGCTCATTATAGGCATCATTTTTCCCTTCTGTGTGCATGTTGTTTGGGGAGGGTGTGTGTTAATTTTCTCTACTTCTTGTGTCTTTTGTGCATCTGTGTACTGAGGAAAAGGGAGGGCATGTACACTTACTCTTCTGCGGTTCTGCCACTTTTGGTCAAGGCCTCTATTCAAGCCTGTATCAAGCACAAGCTATGTGTTCTGATCACTCCACATCACTCACTACATGGACAGGGCATTACTTGCTCTAACGCCAACAGTTTCCAGTTGCATGCTTTTATAAGATAAACAAGAACATGCTTGTACTGACATAACCACGACGAACAGTTAGGGAGTTCCTGCATGAGCATCTTTTGTAGTACCACTGTCTCTGCTGGGGGGTTTGTCAAATTTATCTATAGAGACTCAAAGTACAATAGTTTGAAAGCTTCACAAAAGATTAGCCACCAACAACTCCAAGCAAGTCACTGTGCTCTGGTGCACTCCCCTCTTCATCGACCTCAACAAAAGAAGCTGAATCAGGTTCATCTCCAGAGAGTTTCATTTCACTAATCAAGTCATTCAACATCTCATATAGCTCGCGCGATCTCGGATGGGCCTTATCTCCTACAAGGAAACCATGCATCTCGCTTTGCACCTCAATCCAGCTACAGCCAGGCTCCTTCTTCAGACGCCCCTGCTTTAACAGCCTTCTTGTCCTCGAAACATCAGCCCATTTCCCTGATTCCGCATATACATTTGAGAGAAGGATATAAACTGAAGAATCATCAGGATCCAATAGTAGAACATTGCTGGCAGCAAGTTCGGCAATCTCAACATCCTGACGGATCTTGCAAATGCTGAGGAGAGTCTTCCATATGACTGCATCAGCTTGAAAAGGCATGCTGTTGACAAACTTCACAGCTTCTTGTGGGCCCTTCGAGCGTCCTAGTATATCCACCATGCAAGCAAAGTGCTCGAGCTGTGGTTCCAATTTGTAGTGGGTAGTCATCAGATGAAAGTAGTGGCAGCCATCATCGAACAGCCCAACATGGCTGCATGCCCGAAGTACTGCAACAAAAGTAGCATGGTTTGGCACAACATTCTCTTTTTGCATCCTCTCAAACATCTTGAGTGCTTCTACTCCTAGCCCATGGAGCGCATATCCGCATATCATAGCATTCCATGATACAAAATCCCGTTTCTGTGCCTTCTCAAACACTAGCAGTGAATCTGGCATGTCCCCACATTTGGCATACATATCTACAAGAGTGCTGGATATATATTCATCATCCAGCATTTCTTGCTTGATAATCTGACCATGGATTTGTTTCCCGAGCTCAATGGTGGCAAGGTTCGCACAAGTATCAAGAACAGTGGCAAACGTGAAAAGATCAGGTTTTAGACCCATATCTAGCATCTCGGAGAAAAATTTCTGGGCTTCTTCACTCTCTTTGTTGAGTGAAAACCCAGATAAAATGGCATTCCATGAAACAACTTGTTGCCTCCCTATTCTGTCATGAAGTTTTTGAGCCTCATCAATTATGCCACATTTGCAGTACATGTCAACAACAGTGCTTGCTACAAATGCATCTGAACCAAGTCCTGACTTAATAACTTTGTCATGAACCATCAATCCATACTCCAAAGACTGTAAAGCTGCACAAGCCTTAAGAACACTACCATAAGTGAAATCATCTGGTCTCATACCAAAGCGCAGCATCTCATTAAAATGAATTATAGTATCATTATAATGCCCATTTTGCTCAAGAGCTGCAATAATTGCATTCCAAGAGACTGAATCTTTTTGCTTCATATCTTGGAAGATAAGGTATGCTTCTGTCAATGCTTTGCACTTCCCATACAGATCAAGAACTGCATTATTGACACAGATGTCCACATCAAAACCTGATTTAATTGCTAAACAGTGAACTTGCTGCCCTTGGAAGTAACCCTTGGTCTCAGCACAAGCACTGAAAACCCCTGATAAGCTGACTGCATCAAAACCAATGCTAGACCTAACCATAAACTGAAACAGTTCCATGGCCTCAACTCCTAGCCCTGCCCGTACAAGCCCAACCATCATAGCATTGCATGTCTCCACTGTATGGTTTGGCAACCCAAAGAATGCTCTTCTAGCATCGGCCAAGCTTTTAGCCTTAGCATACACGTCGACAATGGCTGTCCCAACAACTCGGTCGGAATTAAATTTGTTCTTTATGGCATGCGCATGCAACTGTCTACCAGTGTTCAGACATGACATTGCCGCGCAGGATCTGAAGACACTAGCATAAGCTGGTTGGCTCACCCCAAGCCCCAACCTCTGCATCTCAATGAACAGTTCTTGTCCACGCACATACTGCTCATTCTGAACACATCCTGCAATAGCTGCACCCCACGAGACCCAGTTCCTCTGAGGCATACCATAGAAGAAGAAAAGTGCATCATCCAAACTCCTGCATTTGCCATACATGTCCACCAGAGCACTCCCGGTCCGGACATCGACCTCTAACCCCGACTTTACTGCCAATGCATGGACTTGAACACCAAGTGACAACTCTTCCAAAGCACTGCACGACTTGAGAAGGACAGCAAACGTCGTCCGGTCGGGGGAAACACCACGGCGAGTCATCTCCATGAATAGATCAACCGACTCCAGGAACATGCCGCGCTGGCAGTAACCAGAGACAAGCGCGTTCCACGACACCACGTCCGGGTCCAGCATCCCCTCGAAGAGAGCGATCGCAGTGGAGATGTCCCCCGCGTGCGAGTAGGCGGTGAGCATGGTGTTCCAGGACACGGTGTCCCGGTGGGGCATCGCGTCGAACACCCTCTGTGCGCACGCGGCGCCCGCGCAGCGAACGTACATCTGGAGGAGGCAGTTGGAGACGAAGGTGGTGGGGAAGAATCCGGACACGACCATGCGCGCGTGAGCTGCGCGGCCGGCGGCGAGGGCCTCCCGGCCTGCCTGGGCGCAGCGCTGGAAGACACGGGAGAACGTGGCCTTGGCGGGAGCCGGAGGCGTCTGCTCTGCTGGCATCGGGGCATGATCAGCGAGAGCGCGACGCTGGGGGTGGAGGCCATGTGGTGGCGGCGGCGTTGGGCGAGGCGAGCGGTGGCGGAGTGGCCACTGCCACTGCCACTGCCGCGCTGCGCAGTTGCCCATTTGCGCCGCGGAGGCAGTGGCCGCCGACGAGGCAACGATACGACGGGGATTTTGGTGGTCAGTCTACATGGGCTCTCGTATCTAAGGCTGTAATTGCTCTTTAACTCTAGGCCTCTTTTGGATGGGCCTAATCCGGCCCATCCACTTGTATGATCTAAGTTATACAAAATTACATGGATTTTTACACGTAGTACATAAACTAGATATTATGATCCTAAAATTTTACAAAACCACATCGTTGACAAATTATCCTTCGATCCACAATACTTATAAGTTCTAAAATCAAATCTCAAATTTATGAAATCTTTGATCCATAGTATAAAAGTTTTAGCTATCTAAGTAAAGCATTTTTTTATTATCTAAAAAAGTAAAATATTTTTTATTTTGTTAGTTGTTACGGTAGCAAGTTAAAATTGGTTAATAGTATGGTTGTATGAAACTATAGTACCATAATAACCGGAGTGATATGCCACGTGCCAAAACTCTTGTGTTTTTTACAACTTGAATTATAATACCCAGTGTTTTACGAAATTTACTTTTTCTTATCCTAGAAATTTCTGAAACCGATATGCACATGTCCTCGTGGTAAAACAATGTTCTTGGACCTCCTCAGTTGAGTATAGTAATTTTAAGTTCCAGCAGATCCATCACCAATTTGTCTCAGGTGAGACATTGTTAAGTGCAGTTTGAATATAACTAAGACCTTAGTGACAGACCATGCATGTGATTTTCTCCAGTGAGCCTGAGTGTCTGACCAGCACTCTTAGCTTAGTCTCCAACATGCTAGCATCATAGCTACTAATTAATTCATAATGCTCCACCGGGTAAGTACAAATACAATCACACTTCCTTGAGTTCTTCCAAAAGAAAAGTACAAAACTTGATCTCAGAAAGAATTACAAGGATACCATCTCCAGCACCTACTGCAGGAGGAAGAAGAACAGGAGCGAGAAAACACACCAATGGCTCATGCAAGAACCACAGGATCTCTGCCGGTGGCAAATGTTCAGGCACTCGCACAGACCTGCAAAGATTCAGATCAGCAGATACCTGAGAGGTACATCAGGGCAGACGCCAACGCTGAGGATGTCATCAGCATGAATGATTCCACTGCTGCAATTCCTACCATCGATCTCAGCAGGTTGCTCGATCCACAGTCGTCAGACGAGGAGACCACAAAGCTGGGATCCGCCTGTCAGCAATGGGGATTCTTTCAGGTATCTCTTGGCACTCCAGCAATTTCAGACTGTTTGATCAGAAAGTTCTGAAACGTAGTGGCAGCTAGCAAAGCGTTGACTCACGACATGGATGAACTGAACTGATCTGATTAACTGCAGCTCATCAACCATGGTGTACCAGAGGATGTGATCCGAGACATGAGGAAAGACATAGCCGAGTTCTTCAGGCTGCCACTGGAAACCAAGCAGACGTACTCGCAGCTGCCGAACAGCATCGAGGGATATGGCCAGGCCTTCGTCGTGTCGGAGGAGCAGAATCTGGACTGGGCTGACATGTTCTACCTCGTTCTCCGCCCCGGCGAGTCGAGGAACATGAGCCTCTGGCCTGCTCATCCTCCATCCTTCAGGTGATCAATCTGCAGATTAGAACTACTTCTGAATTCTCATCACCAAAGCTTTTGCCGTTCTGCGTGTTCTTGATGAAAAAAAAGTAATCTTGGTTCACTTGTGGGCGTGCGCACAGGAATTCGATAGATCGGTACTCGTCGGAGACGGCGAGGGTGGCGGGTTGCCTGTTCGAGTTCATGGCGAAGGGCATGGGCGTGAGGCCGGAGTCGCTGCACGAGAGGTTCCAAGACCAGCCGCAGGGCATCAGGATGAACTACTACCCGCCGTGCCGGGAGGCCGACAAGGTGGTCGGCCTGTCGCCGCACACCGACGCCGCCGGCCTGACGCTGCTCCTGCAGGTGAACGACGTGCCAGGCCTGCAGATCAGGAGGCCCGGCGACGACGACGGCAGGTGGCTCGCCGTCGGCGCCCCTCCGGACGGCGCGTTCATCGTCAACATCGGCGACATACTCGAGGTGACCAGACCAGCAATGGCAGCGAGACATTTCCGCCATCGATCTCCATCTCTTGGATGCTTTTCTTAGCTTCATGTGTTGCTGCTGCTGCGTGTGCATGCAGATCATGAGCAACGGCAAGTACAGGAGCGTGGAGCACAGGGCGGTGGTGAACCCGGACATGGAGCGCATCTCGGCGGCGGTGTTCCACCGGCCGTGCCAGGATGCGGTGGTCGGCCCTCTGCCGGAGCTGCTCGGGGAAGGCGGCGGCGACGCGCGGTACACGTCGATGGGCTACCTGGAATTCATGAAGCGATACTACTCGGCAAAGCTCGACGGGAGGAATCACCTCGACGGCTTGAGGATTCAACCGTCGTCTCAAAATGTTTAGAATTCATTCAGGTTCGGATCGTTGTAAATGGGATGGGAACAGGATTTGAGGCAAATAATTTGAGATCTTTTTACAGCATTTGGGAGGGCATCTATTGTTGTTAATTCATCCGATCGTTTCTTGTTACTTTTCCAAGGACCGCAAAGAAAACATTAAGGAGTGCCTAGATTCAGGCGCATGAAAATTTTCAATTTCAGAAACTTTTCTCATTCCTTCGATGATAAGATAAGTGTTCTCATCACTCCACTATTACTTATTTAAAAAGTTCCTTCTTTATAAAAGATTGAATAATAAATTATTCTCACATACAAATTTTACACAATTACACGAAATAAACTTATAACACATAAAAATTTACAAAATTACATGAAAAAATCAAAGTTAAATAAAAATAAAGTTAAACCATATATAATAACAAAATCACAATTAAAATGAACTAGATTCACATATTGCATAGAATGCAATTTTAGGCTTCGCAATATGCTATTTAGGTGACTGGAAATTTATAATTTTTATGTGTATATATGAAATTTAGAAAATACTCAAAAATTAAGCTATAGAAGTGGTAAGAGAGTTTAAAATTGCTTTTGTAACGTCCATAAAAAATTGCAAAAACCAGCAGGAAATTCTACCCGGAGTTTTCTTTTCAACTCTCCTCATTCTCAAGAGGGCAAAAATGCAAAAATATCCGTGGCTTCCTCTGGGCTTCTCCCAGGCCTCCACAAGCGGCCCAACCCACGATCCATGGTCCATGGAATAGCTGAAACCCTACCGAACTCAATGGTGCCCCGGCGTGCCCCTCTGCCGTCGCGATTGCGGCCACGGCCGGCGATCAAGGCGCGATGGGGGCAACGGCGGTGGTCCACCACCAGCACCCGACGGCCTGACCAACAGCAGCTACGGGGCTCTCCGGCGAGCCGCATCGACGACTGCTATACAGTCCGTGCGCGTTGGTTTGGTGCGTGCAGTTCTGGTCTCAATGTTCTTCTTCGCTTGCTCGACTACAGTATGAAATTGCCCATTTCTGATTTAGGAACTTTATAGGATTGATCATTAGTAAGCAGTAAGCTATAGTATGGTTGTAGCACTAAATCCATCATTGCCCCCTTTTGCTTCTTAGAGGAAAATCAACATTTTGTTGGGTAGTAGTATATTCCTAATTGATTTTATTATGAGCTCCCACAACTTCCCATGTATCTAAAAAGTTAAGCATGAGTAAGTGCAAGAATCCTTGACGATTCCCTCGATGTTACATCCAGTTTGGCAGTGTTAATCTGTGGTACAAGCTAGGGCCGATAAATTTTACCCTCAAGGCCTGAACTCGTTTTGCAAGTGTGCCGTTCTTTTGTAACAAAAATGCTTGTTGTCCTTTGTACCTTGTACCTTTCACTCCTTTAATCTGAACAAAATTGGTCAGCGTACCTTTGCCGGCCCAGCGAAATAAGGAAGTATGAGCACTGAATTCGGCGTTGATTTTCAAGTTGGTAGCGTTCTTTTATGTCACGGTGAATAATTGTGATATGGACATGTTCCCCACAAGTCAGATGGATGACATTGCCAATTGTTTAACACATGTGAGTCACATTGTAACTATGTTTGATTTTATGCAATTTTGAACTTATTTATGGGACTTTGATCTAGCATGCATACCCAATCTCCTGAATCATGGGTCTCCCAGACTCCCACTAATCCATCTATTGCTTTTGAGCAAATAAGATGAACAGTTACCTGAGGGGTACACCAGGGTGGAGAGTAGTGCCAAGGAGATCATCAGCATCTGAAATTCCTTTCATTGATCTCACTAAGTTGATCGACCCACAATCACCCCCAAGAGGAATGTGGAAGTCTGGAATCTGGCTGTCAGAACTGATGATTCTTTAGGCATGTAAAGGTCAATTCTTGGCACTGTAAAATCCATTTTTCAGCAAGAACACTGTAAAAATCATTTTTTTATCATGCTTAAAGAATTCTGTGTGTGTATAAAACAGCAACAGGTTTGCGACATTCAGTACTAGTGCAGGAGGATGTACCAACTACCCATCGTTCTCTCAAGGTTATTGATGAAAATGACACCTGGGGTGTATTCGGGGAAGATAAAATTCCCAAGGAGTCTTGTAGTCTTCCAAGGAACTATCAAGATCTTTCCCTGATCTGTTTCTGTAGGACTTTGGACAAAGGATGGATGGAAATAACAACAGAAGAGCACCTGTACGCCTACATTTACTTTGTGAAAGGAAGTTCTGTAATGACCACCGACCAATAATGTGACCTGCTACCTCCATCTATATATAGCAGAGGCTATCAAGAATTCAAGGTAATCACAACCAACAGTGCGAGGAACAACCAAGAGAAAATCAATTTAATTATGTCTCTACCCGTTCCAAATGTGCAGGAACTCGCCCGGACTGGCAACAGACCTGACCAGCAGATACCTGACAGGTATGTCAGGCTGGAGGCTTGCACCGACGAGGTCATCAGTGGCCACGACATAAACGCTGCAATTCCGGTCATCGATCTCGCCAAACTGCTCGACCTGCAGTCATCCCAAGAGGAGTGTGCTAAGCTGGGATCTGCATGTCTGCACTGGGGCTTCTTCCAGGTGCGTCAAGATCTTCACATATAATTAAGCTCTTAATTTGGTTGTTTACAAAGTGATGCTACTTATATGTGAGAATCAAATATATTTTTTTTGCGATTACACAAAGTGACACTGATTTAAGTAGGACAAAGTGTGGTTGATTTCACAAATTAAACTGCAGCTCACCAACCATGGGGTGCCAGACGATGTAATCAGCGACGTGAGGAGAGACCTAATTGAGTTCTTCAGGCTACCACTTGAAGCCAAGGAGGCATACGCTAAACCACCAGACAAGCACGAAGGCTATGGCCAGCACTTCGTCGTCTCGGAGAAGCAGAAGCTGGACTGGGGAGACCTGCTCCACCTCCAGCTACGCCCGACCGAGTCCAGGGACTTGAGTTTCTGGCCTGCTCATCCTCCATCCTTCAGGTCTGCCTCGCAAAACAAAACCACAATCTTGCATCGATCATGAGTATGGGAAGCAAGCAGTTTTGAGAAATTTCAAGTTTTGAACCAAAAAATGAGCAAATTTTGACAGCAATTCCGTAGAGAGGTACTCGTTGGAGACAGCAAAAGTGACACGCTGCCTGTTGGAATTCTTGGCCATGGACATGGGCGTTGATCCGGAGTCTCTCCTGGAGATATTCAGAGGCCAGCCTCAGACCATGAGGGTGAGCTACTACCCGCCCTGCCGGCAAGCTGACAAGGTGCTGGGCCTGTCGCCACACTGCGATGCGGCCGGCCTGACGCTGCTGCTCCAGGTGAACGAAGTGCAGGGCCTGCAGATTAGGAAGGATGGCAAGTGGCTCGCCGTCGACGCCCTTGACGGCGCATTGGTCGTCAACATCGGTGACATGCTTGAGGTAAGTATTGGTCAGGGTTTCACCTCATGCATCTCTCTCAGACTGAATTATATTTCTTTCTGATCGATGCTGAATTGCTCATGGACTAGTACACAGTTTTTAGCTTACTCGTCAACCAACATGGCTGCTGCCTGCAGATTCTGAGCAATGGAAGGTACAGGAGCATTGAGCACAGGGCCGTGGTGCACCCGGAGAAGGAGCGCATCTCGGCGGCGGTGTTCCACCAGGTGTGCCGGAAAGCAACGGTCGGGCCTCTGCCGGACCTCGTGATGAAGGACGGCGGCAGGCCGGTGTACAAGTCGATGGCCTGCGAGGATTTCATGAAGCGCTTCTTCTCGGCGAAACTTGATGGAAGGGCTAACGTCGAGGGCCTGAGGATTTAATCCGACAGCCACTGAAAAAGCATACATGGATCTATGGTTCGATCAAAAAATAATCAGCACCTTCATTATTTTCTCTTAGTACTTACTCTCTTCATTCCATAATATAAGAAATTTTATCCTTCTAACTTGTCCCAAAATATAAGGGGTTTTCTGATCCCGAATCAGTATTTTATTCCCAACTTATCAACTTTTGTATTATTTTATTTTTTATTTATCAACTCTTGTGGAGTACTAGTTTATTTCCTACCTACTACTAGTAATATACCCGTGCTAACGCTACGACAATATTTGGTAATATATGTGCGATGTATGTCATGAAAATATAAATTAATCCGAGCGCATATCACTGATAATGCAGAAGAAAAAAAAGTTTACTGAATTAGAAGTATGCACATGAAATTAACGTCACACCTTATAATAAATAAATAAATAAACATATATTGAAACACAAGTTTCATTAAAATACAAAAGCATTCGAGGATATAATAATTAATACACAACTTTCTCCATTGTACATGGTATACAATAAAGATTAAAAAAACCTCAAAGGTAAAAGTGCATGTGGAAAATGGACATAAAAGGATTGGTCATACAAAATTTGAATTGCATTTATGCATTGCCATTTACAAACTGAAATTATTTCACCCATGGTATCAGTGCTGACCAAAGAACAGATGTAGTCCATAAAAAACTCTGGACACCAGCAATTCAAAATATCATATGTTGTCTTGAGAGAAAAAAGTTAAAAAACAAATTGAGATCCAAATTACAATCTAGCACAGCGGGCAGTAAAGATCATAAGCTATGTGCTGAACTATCATCAGATTTGGATATGAAATGGGTCAATTACTTGCTGATATTTCAAGCTATGTGCAGAAGAAAAATTCATGCAATTGCTATCCTCGACAGTATGATCTTTAAATGTATGGTTGCAACTCTAGTTTCCACCCTCACCTCCTTGCCAGATTGGAACAGTCTGCAAATACAAATTAATGTATCAGGAATCCATTTTGTATTAATCAGCTGTGAGCATATAAAAGAGAGAAATTTGCTCTAGAATAGAATTAACACAATAACGGTATCAGGAATCTACAAATTTGGCATGGTATCTACCTCAGTTAATGAAAGACATCACCAAGGAAACACACAAGCTAACATTCTGAACCTTTGACAAAAAAATATTGCTGAATATTAAACATAGGCCAGTGCGCCATATGATAACAAGCGGATTTGTTGTTAACTTGTTCCATGAATTTACGGTGATAAAGTTAGTCAAGGTTGATCTGTATATTGGTAACATGTGAAAGTCAAAAGCAGCAAGCGAGCATTTACGACCAGAGTTTGGACCATACTGCAGCTTACAAAATAGACATTAATGTAGAGCAATAAGTGTCGAGGCAATGGTTATATTATCCATAAAATTTGAAAAATAAACAACCACTGATCGTCTGACATATACCGAAGCACCAATTAGAAAAGGAAGATTTCTAAAAGAAGAACTCATATGCCGACTTACTTTCATCTTCTCATGAGCTTCTTTGATTGTCTTTCCATCCTTTTTCTTCCTCCAGTTATGTGCACCCTTTCTGAAGTATCTCAATATTTTCAGATCAAACAAAAAAAAGCGAGCCACCAATAGGAACTGCAAGCATTTTTATACAGGATAGGATAGTAATCTAAGTGGAATAGAAATTCAAACAAAAGGTTCTAACTTCTGCTTACAATAAGTTATGGCCATATGGGTATAAAGTACAACATCTCCCAAGAAACAGAGTTTGTCTCAAAGTACAGGCACATAAAAGATCACACATTCACCTATATCCTAGACAACATGCTCCGCAAATGTATGTAATATCTTTATATAGCCTCACTACCTATAGAGGTAGACTCTCTTACTGCCTATAGAAGATCAAGATGAGTACATGACCATCTAAGCTGATTAGGCACTACAAGCATTTGGGCACACTTACAAGTAAACCAATACAACGGGAACATATATCATGGAAAACTTATAAAACATCATAACTTGGCCTCACCTATACCTAGTTAAAAATAGTAACAACTATTGGAGGCAATACTGTTGAGTCCAATTTTGTATTTTTTTCATTTGCCTAAAGCAATTCATAGTTAGTTCAAATTCATTTTTTGGTCATTCCAATTGACCCAATTGCTTGAACACAACTTTTGGTACAAGCTAGGAAAACTACATCAAGAGTTCAAGCAGAAATCACCTGCGCAGATATCTGCTTTGTGGCAAACTGCTTGCCGATGGATGGACGGCCAGCAGCGCCAGATCAAGGATCCGCCGCCGGGAAGAGAGAACGGAGAGGAAAGGGGCGTCGCTGCTGTTGGGAGAGAGGGGAGCGGGAGGTGCGGCGCGGCCAGTGAGAGATAAGGGAGAGGGGAGGGGCAGCGCCGCCGGGGAGCTTGCCGTCGGAGGGCGGCGCTATAGCGGAGGAGAGGAGCTGGCCGCTGAATAGTGGGAGGAGACAAGGAGCGTAGGACATTTAGAGTTAGAGGGATGATTTATTGTAATCTTGCAGAACATTTTTCCTATTTCAACATTAAAGAGAAAACACACTAACGAAGTAACTCTAAAACAGACCCTTCCTCTTCTATTAGATAGAGAGTGGTAGTGTTGTCAACTCTTAACTTGCACCATTATTAACCATGAGTTATGCCAAGTCCGCAGCGTATTGATCTCGAGAGCATGAAGATGAAAATGAAAGAAGGGAAGGTTGGCGTAAACAATATATGAATGTACATGTTAGGCAACTAATTTACAGGGATTGCTAGGAGCTAATAAGGTAATTAGCTATCAATAGTTCAATACATGATATGTACGAACGATCTGTATAATCAATCAACCATAAAGGTGGATGCATTCCAACAGAAAAGAAGGAAAAGTGGACTTGAAAATTACCAATATTTTCATCAAATTCCTTCTGTTACTGCTTGTAAGCATAAAAAATGTCCATGTCAAGTGGCTCATGGATCTCCTCAGAGTCATACCCACTAACATTGAAAGGAAATAAGGGCTTGCGGAGTGGACAGTGGAGAGCTTGGTGCAGAAGATACCTCCTCCTCCCTCACATTCATCTTCTTCGGCACCTTTTCCTCCTCATCCTCACAACTACGATGGGCCTGAGTCCTTTTCTTTTACTTGGTAACTTTTATGTTCCTTGGCTGTCCTCATTATCCTCCTCCTCATCCTCTGAGATCGCTCCGACGGTGGTGGCGCAGGTGCAGACTGAGAGCAATGCAAGCACACCTTGGCACCTTGCTGTCTCGCTTGTTACCACGGCTGTGCACGGATGATCTACGGGGCTCCTGCAACCCTGGCTGCCGCCTTGTTTCCCTCGACCGGGTGCTCCTCAACCTTGGCACATCGTCCTCTTCCGCCGCAACGGGTGCCATAGCTCAATTTGCCTGCAGTGTATACGTAGAATTTGCAAAATACAAAATATTGTCTGATATGAAAAGCAAAAACTGGCAGCAGCATGTTTTGTAGAGATAGTAGCACATGAATTCCATGCTAGAGATATCTTTGTTTTACCGAAAATAAGCAACTCCAGATCAAAACTGAATCCATTCCATCCAACTACAGCTCTTATCTAGAATATTACAAGTTAACTTTGTGACCAGTCTCCCCGCAAAAAAAAAACTTTGTGATCAGTCATGCCCTCTTAAGCGAGACGTGATGTCAATCGCACATAAAAAAAGGTTCAAATCAACAATAATAGGGCATGGATTGGGGGATTTGAGGAGCGGGTTAATTCCAGAATTTCTTACCAAGTGAGGGGGGCTGAGCCGAAGGCGGAGGCGCCGGGCGCAGAGGGAGCCTGGAGGGAGGAGAGAGGCGAGAGACCGAGACGACGCACGGAGGAGAAGGCGGCGCCCTGCGCAGTGAGATGGCCTCGAGCGGTCTGCCGGCCAGTAGCCCGAGCCGCGGTCCGCGGGACCTGCCGCCGGCGACAACGAGGGCTGAAGACGGGCGAGGCGGCGCAGAGCGGTGTCGGGCGAGGCGGCGTTGAGGATGAGGAGGCGGAGGTAGTTGCGAGGAGCGGCAACCAGATCGGCAGTGGGGTTTTTGTGGGGGGGACCGGGGGTGGGGGTGTTCGGGGCAGTGGGGATCGGCGGGCGAGGGACGAGGGTGCAGGGAAAGGGAAAGGGAATGGGAGAGGGGAAATCTGGCTCGTCGGATGGATCCCACGTGGATGATATGGATCACTGGATATGTCATACGGTAATGGTTATAATTATGAGTAAAATATATTATAGCGTAGATATTTTATACTAGTTTATTATCCTACCTATCATACAATGATTTGTATTTTTGCTATTTAATCTTTTGAAAAAAGGACATAATCTTTTATATTAGGGGATGGAGAGAGCACCAATTGCCAATACTATTTGGAAGAAAATATGGGTGCAATAATTCTGATATTTGCTTTCAAATTAGGATGGGTTGGCCAATACCAGTCCAAGTTGTATTATGAGCTACGATTTGTGCCGAGCTCAAGCCTTATATAAACAAACATTGGCATCGGGAAATGGATTCTAATCCCTCGAGGGGATATCCCCTCTGTTGGAGCAGGACTAGGTGCCGTGCCCACAATTCGATTGATACTTGGGCAAATACTAACAATCTTGCTTGCCAGACATAGGGTTAACAGAAGTCATTCAGTCCGTATGGAAGGGAGAATATTTCGCTAAGATGGATTTCGAGAACATTTTTTCTTTGGAGGAAGAGAAATAACGAGGTCGAAGACAAAGCTTAGGATACACGCTAATGAAGAAATAGTCCCCCTCGTGGCGTGGAGACCAATCTGGACCACTCCGGACAGCTGTTCCTGAGAGGACCGCAAATCTAGTATGTAATGTCTAATTTGCCCCTAGGGTTTGCGGTCCTCTAGGGGCATTTATGTAATCTCCCTATGCATCTAGCCTCCCTGATTGTGTTTTGCAAGGATAAGCGAGACAGAACATTTCACCCGCTTATCCTCATTTCTTGTTCATGACCGAAGGTTATAACAGTAGTGCTGTCTGTGGGGACGCAAGTCTCTAAAAGGTGAAAGTCAGGGGGTAGATGCACCCGAGGCCACAAAGAGCGAGAACAGTACCAGCAAGATACGCCGACGCAATTCAACAATAACCGAAGCGAATAGTAGATCCTGTCGTGGAAGGTGAAATGGAGCCAGAGAGAGAAATCGAGAACGTGGTAGGAGATGGAGTGGCATCAGGTGCAGCTGGTGTGCAGATTGGGGGAGATGCTGATCATGTGAACGAGGTGGACTTGTCGGAGATGGTGCAAGCACGAGGGGCTCTGATGATAAGCTGGGAACTATTCGAAGAGATGTAGAGGGAATTGCAAAGGTTGCAGAATTTGCAGAATCCAATTGCCACAGCAGAAGCAACCGTGGCAGATATCCTAGAATCATTGCAGAGGTCACAGCAGAATGTTGTTCCCCAATTCTCGAGCCAAAATCCAGCACAAGCAAATCAACTACTTCCCATCAACCACTTTCCATGAACCAACCTATCTCCACAGATATGCCACCCGTCCAGAACCAACCCAACTTTACCAATACACCACTCATCCTGAACCAACCCAACACAGATGCATCCGTCCTAAGCCAATAAAACATCTCAAGTTCCACGCTCATACCGACAGAATTACCACCTCAAGGTACTCTGAACACTCTGACACAAACATGTCCACCAAACGGCCAAACTTCTATGATTAATGACCAAAGCCCAATTCAACCTCCTACTCATCCCTCATACAATCAATTCTCTCAGTCAATTCTCCAACAAACTTCTTCACAACAAACTCAGTCATTTCTTTAACAAACACAATCTTTTCTCCAGCAAAATCAGCATTTTCTCCAACAAAATCAGTCTTTTCTCCGATATACGCAACAACCAATTCCTCAGTCAATCTTCCAATAATTGTCTCAAAATCAAGCTACATAAGTAACATTCCAGAACACCCCTAGCATGACTCAGAATATACCTGTAGTTCAGCCACAATTCTAAAGAGTACGAACGGTGGATGATAAAAGTCTTTTAAGCCCAAACCTGCAGATGGCACCTTGACCAACATATTTCAAGCTATCAAACATAACAAAGTACAAGGGAGACACTAACCCAAATGAGTACCTGAGAGTATATGAAACGACAGTGGAAGCGGCCGGAGGTGATGACACAACTAAGACGAAAATACTTCCCACAATGTTAGAAGGAGTAGCCCTCTCTTGGTACACCACAATTCTAGCCTTGTCAATATACTTTTGGGAACACATGAGGGATACATTTCGAGCTGGATTCATTGGAGCTTATGAGGAGCCGAAAGAACATGATGACCTATATGTAGTGCGGCAACTCCCAACAGAAACAATAAGGGAATTCATGTTGAGATTTTCTTGATTCCGCTGCCAAATCAACCACGTGGATGATGCAATGATAATAGCTGCGGCAAAAAGGGGATTGCTTAACAGACCACTAAGATTTGATCTCGCAAGAAATAGGCCAAGCACTGCCAAGGAGTTGTTTGAAAGGATTGAGAGTTTTGCTAGGGGAGAAGAGGATGACTTGAGAATGAAGGCAGAAGCATCAGCAATGTTGAGCAAGAAGTTTTCGAAAGGAAAAATGAACAATACATCGGTGGAGGAGAATCAGATAGAGCATAATATCAGGTTGTGGAAGAAATTCAAGCAGGAGAGTAAAAAATAGGTAAATTTCATCAAGGAAGAAGAGAGAGCCTTTCATCATAGTGGAGAGGGGAGAAGTTTCCGCCGTGGTGATGAGGGGAGAAGTTTTCACTGTGGACGGAGTCGTACACCATGGAGAGGAGGTTGAGGAAATGAAAGAGGTCGAGGAAGATTCCCAGCCGAGTACAAGTTCTGTATGTGGTATGGACATTGTACGCACACAACGGAAGAATGCCAGACAATACAAGGCATTTTGGTCGACCAAGCAAAGAAATATGAAAACAAGCACTAAAATAGAATCCAACCGCAAACCCACAATTTGATTGAAGGATCAGTGTTGAAGATAGAGGCAATTGAAGAAGCTCCGAAGAGGGTAATCAATGCAATCATTTAAGGCCTTTCAGGAGCCATCCCAGGGTACCTCATGCTCTGTAGACGAGTCAAACCAAATCTCATTTAAGCATCACGCTTTAATCAAATACCCCAAACACCTTGATTAAGTACTTGGCAAGCTTCTGTTCCTTACTCTACCCAGGAACCTGAGATATACCCAACCACCTTATCTCGGCGTTTCATATCTACTAGCATACGAGGTAACCCTGTTCCAGCTAAATACTCAGCCAGGGGCGCCTCATACCACCCGTGTGATCGCACTGTACTATGATCAGTGCAATTCCCCAAGGAATCGGTCCTTATATGCGAATACAAAGCATCCCCACTAGGCGATCACTTTGTATCGTGAGTTTTCACAAACCAATTTTGTTTCGCAAAACTCGCCGACACTAAGTGTTGGGTTTTCCAAAGATTTATAAACCCAATTTTCCCATGTCGTCAAACAATTGCGATTGAAGTGGTATCGTCGATACCCATGCTCAAAGAGCATGAATACCAGGTACTGAGGTGTGGAGCTACAAATGATGAGGTTTTCAAGGCCTACATGTCTTATGCAACTACTGGTAGGTCCGTCGGTTTGTCACGCAAACCGAGGCCAGTCAAGTTATCGTGAACACACTAAGATGCAATTTTGCAAATAAAATATTTTTCAATTTAGGGACAATATGGTCAAGGAGTGACTTACCTCAATCTTCGACTTCAAATCCTCGCGAAAATCCGATATCCGATAACTTCCGAAATGTCAACTACACGCAAAATGAGAGAAAACACACAAAACCCTAAAAATAAAATATTATTATGAGTAACTAATAGTGCCATAAGGTAGATCTTAATTTTAGAAAAAATTAGAGACTTGAACGGGGTCAATTGGAGTTACGGATTAAAAGATATTGATTTTTGAAGTTTTAATGGTTTTCTGGAAAATAGGAAAATAATTATTTTGGAAAGGAATATTCCTCTAGAATATTCTTTGGCTGATATGTGGGGCCCTTTGTCAGTGGCAGGAAAGAGGCTGAGAGGATTGGCCCACATGTCATAGGGATGAGAGAGGAGTAGGCAGTGGCCCACATGTTATAGGAAGGAGAGAGAGAAGCCTAAGGGCCACATGGCAGAGAGAGGAAGATGGGCCCACATGGCAGTGGAAGGAGAGAAAGACTGGGGGTGGTCCACATGTAAGTGACAGAGGTATGGGGCCACATGTTAGTGAGTGGAGAGGGGGCCCATATGTCATAGACTCAGGATTTGAAAGGGGAGTAATATATAAATGTTGTGCAGGCCCACATGTTAGTGTTATATTTGGATGACCAATTGGGCCCACAGACCAGTAAGGGGAAAGGATTAATTGAGTGAGGCCCATGTGTAAGTAACCCATTTGTTAAATCCTTGATTAATTAAGCCGAGGGCCTACATGTAAGTGGCTCGTGATTGGGGGGCTCACAGGACAGAGAGATGAGAGGGTGGGGCTACGCGTCAGAGGCTAGTGACATGGTGGGCCCACATGGCAGAGGAAGAACGACTGAAAGGGATCGACTGCCGGTGCTGACCGAAGGGGCGCTGGCGAGCGGCGGCTCGCCGGAGGCATCAGAGCAGGGCGACGGGTGGTGGAGGGGAAGGGGAAGAAGGGGAACGGCTCGGATTGGGGCGGGTGATTGCTGAAGGTGGCTGGCGGCGAGCAGCGGGGCATTCTAGATGGCGGCGAGAAAGGAGCTCGGTCGTGGCGTCGTTAGGTCGCCGGCGGCGAGGGTCCTCAGGGGCTTGGGTAAGGCGGGGCTTGGGGTGGTTTTGCTTGTGTAGGGGAAAAAGGAAGAGGAAGAGGGGCTCACCGGGAGAGAGGAAATAGGCAGCGGCGGACCGGAGCTCGGGCTCGGGCTCGATTCCGAGCATGGCGGCGAAATCGGGAACGGCGTGGCCACAGTGTGGGACAGGGGAAAGGACGGAGGCTGTGGCCATTTATAGGCAAGCGTGGGCACAAGCTGACATGGGAGAAAGGCGGTGGGCATAGGGGGCGTTCAAGATTTTTCTCAGGCGAGGCCGACGTGGAGACGATGCGGGAAGCTATCGTGATGGGACGTGGCGGTGAGAGACAAGGTGGCCGTGTCGGCTGTGATGGGATGGGACGGGGTTGACCTCGGTGCTCGGCCGTAGAGAATTTTTTTGGGGTGGGATTTTTTTTGAGCATGTTGTTCTCGTGGAGAGAGAGACGGGAGAAGGGGATGGCCACGTGCGGGCGGTCGTGCGGGCGCACATTGCGCGACTGCCGTGTGGGCCCCGATGGTCAGCGAGGTGGCGAGGCGGGCGGCCATGCGCGCAGTAGGTCGTGGGCGGGCGACGCGCGGCGCGGGCTGGCGGTTCGCGCATTTTGGTCGCGCATGTGTGGGGAGGAAGGGGCGGGCTGCTGGGCCATGGGCCGGGAGAAGGAGAGAGGGGAGGAAGGGGCCGAGCAGGGCCAGCCAAGGAGAAAGAGAGAGGTCAGCCCAACTTGAACAGTAGAATTTTGTTATTTTCTTAGAGATTTTTAGATGAGGGGTTTGGGGGAGTTTTTGGGAGGTTCCAAAGGGTATTTGAATTTTAAATATTCTCAGGATTTCTCACAAAGGGGTTTTTTAGTTGGGACTTTGAGATATATATATATATATATATATATATATATATATATATATATATTATGAGACAGTTTGAATTTTTGGAGAGATTTAGGAAGGGTTTCAAGGCGGCTTCGGACTCAAACTAGATTTTAAATTTGGGATCGTGACTGAAGGAAATTTTGGGGGATTTTTAGTGAGGCAAAAGGATAGGATTTCCAAGGGGTTTGAATTTTGAAGCAGGGACTTGGACTTTAGAGGAATTTGTAGGATTTTCAGGAGGGGGTTTTCTTGATGGAATTTTGAACTTTGGGAGGGATCCAAAATAGGGAGATTTTTAAATGGAAGGTTTCAGGGGGAAACTCGATTTACCAAATCCGAGTCTTGATACATGGATTTGGATAAGAATCTATGGCTAGGGATTTGAGGAGGATTTAAACTTATTCAAGACGTTTGAATTCCAAAATTCAAGTCTCCGGATTTGGATCGAATTTTGAATTGGACTTTTGAGGTTTCAAGGAAAGGGTTCTAATTGAGATTCGGCACTTAGTCCTTAATTATTCGTAAAGATCCAAAATTTTTGAAAATAGGATTTTATTTAAATATTTTTTTAATAGCCCGAAAATCGGGGTGTTACAATGCCATAACGTATTTATCAATCTTATGTCATCACTACTACAATATGATTTTTTCAGGCACCTGGGCTTCTTTTGACAGGTGAGCTGTCAAATATTCTGCTTGTAATAATGGTGAGGCATCCACCTTAAGGAAGTGTTGGGAGGTGCATGTTGAGGCTAAAAAGTCTATCGTTTTCCATAAGCACGATTCCCAAACTACTAAACGGTGTGTTTTTTCAAAATTTTTTATATAGAAATTGCTTAAAAAATCAAATAAATCTATTTTTCAAGTTTATAATAGCTAATACTCAATTAATCATGCACTAATGACTTATCTCATTTTACATGATCTTTTTGTTCTTTCTCTTCACTCACCTTTAAACTCACCCTAAAGCATAGCAATTTATGCCCAGGATAAAGAAGAGGACCTTTTCCCCAACAATTGGGAACTGCTCTAGGCTCTAGCCAAATCAAGAGGTCTAAACAGGTCGACAATCCAGTTTCCTCTTTTGACTTATCTGAACAAGAGGTTGATGTATCCGAAGAGGAACTCAAACGTACCATTTTCTCAATGCCTACAGAAAAAGCCCCGGGATGGATGGGTTAATTGTAGCCTTTTTTAAACATTCCTAGGAAGTGATTAGGGAGGATTTCAAAATACAGACCACCTGGCTGATCTCAACACGGTTAATATGTGCCTTTTGACATAAAAGGGCGACGCAATGATGCCATATCAGTGTCACGCAATAAGCTTAATGCATGCATAGTTTTGCCAAAATAGTCACTGAATTATTGGCAAACCGTCTTGCGCCAAGGCTGAATGAACTTGCTTCTCACAACCAAAGTGATTTCATTAAAAAAAAAAGGAGCTATTTATGACGACTTCTTTTACGTCGAGACCATGGTGCAACGTCTTCATATATATTAAAAAAGAAAGCATCACTCTTCATTAAACCGGGTGTGTCAAAAGCATTTGACTCTGCGAGCTGACCATACCGAATTGAGGTTTTGGAGCATTATGGTTTTGGCCTCACATGGCGAAATTGGATTTCTAACTTGCCTGCCATATCCTCTTCTTGTGTGATGCTAAATGGCATCCTTGGGAAAGAGATATATCATGCAAGAGGTCTTCAACAAAGGGACCCATTTTCGTCGATGCTTTTCATTTTGGATATTGCCTCTATACAAACTTTTTAGGTAGCTAACTCGAGGGCAATCCTCACTCCCATTGATCAAAGGATAGGCAGGTTTTGAAGCTCTATGTATGCAAACGATGTCACAGTGTCTGTGGAGACCAGAAAAGAAAGTTTTGGTGCGCGTTGCTAGAGAGGAATAGAAGAATTTTCCAAGACTTATACAAAACTGAAGCTCAAGTGGCAAAAATTATCATTGAAGATATCAACCAGCGAATTGGGTTTAAAGGATGAGAACTTTTACAGGTTTGCATACTAAAAATGGTAAAAATCCAAGGCTCCACAATAAAAGGTATTATGTAAAAGGTATTTAAGTATTGATATAGGTTCTTAGGTAGGAACGGTAAACAGTTAATTTTAGTAGGAGGTGAAAATGGCATAATTGTTTTTAGTATTAGTTGGAGGTACATAGGTACTGCACCAGTAGTTAATCTCCTGCACGATTCTCCACCATTACGTTATTTGCGTGATTTTTTTAGATTTACATTTTTCTCGTAAAAACATGATATGTTACAGAATCAGTAGGCCATCTTCTACACGGCAAGTCACCATTATGTTATCTGCGCAACTTTTTTTAGATTTACATTTTACTCGTAAGAAAATGATATGTTAAAATATAACTGAATGCATGTGTATTTATTTTAAGATGTACATTCTATCCCCCAAAGAACTTGAAATCTCGCACGAAATATCACCGGTAAGTGACTGCATAAATAAGCATAGGAGATCTTACCCTACGCGCTTCTGTTGAAACCTGACCTTGGCTCTGTTCAAACCCTCAATCATGCCGGCGCTTTCCTCTCGACCATGCCTCCTTCTGAGCGCACCTTGTTCAAACCCTAAAAAAATAACAAAGGGACGAGAAGAAAGCCATTCCCGATTCAGTCACTTATCCATATTAATACGAAGGATCTGTGAACTACGTACATAAATAATCAACTGCATAAATAAGCATAAAAGATATTACCATATGTCCGTATGCGCTTGCGCCAAGGCAACGATGGGATCTTTTCTCCCATTCAAATCTTCAACCAAGCTAGCGCTTCTCCCTCAACCATCCTCCTTCTGGGTGCAACCGATCATACCTTGAAAAGGAACGGAGGCGAAGAAGAAAGGTGATCTCCCATGCAAATCTCTCCATCAGGTAGATCGATGGATAGGTCCCTATGGATCCATAAAAATATTCACGTAAGACAAAGTGACCATAATTTACTAATTTATTACTCCATTGCCATCGGTTACTATAATTTTATTTCGTACCTTGCCTTTCTCTTAATCAACGGTCCACAGTGCTTCATCTCTTAGTAACTCTATGTACCTCGCAAATAACATAAAACTTCTTTTAAAGGATTAGTTTTTACCTAACAAAGTAGTATTTTATCAGTTGTTTTATCAATCCACCTGTAATCTTGTAATTTAAAACCAGTGGTTTTAATTTTTCTCCTCTATCTTATTATATTAGGCAGATCTCCTGCCTTCACCGTTCAAAACAAAAAAAAAAGCTTTGATCGGATCTGTTGGCCAAAAGGAGTCTCCTAGTATTATGTGCTATGAGTTAGTTATACCCCAATCTCAAGCTTATTCTATCTGCTATCGTGTGTATAATATTTATGGAGTATTAGGATTTAAACCATAATAGATTCGTTTGATAAACGTGTGTTTCTCTTAATGAAATAAATCCATTATCTAAAAGTCAAATAAATCGTGCTTCTATTTCTCTTACGACTAATATACCAATGGCTTACGTGCCGATTACTGTTACTGGTACTAATCTGCGGTTTATTTCCCTGACTAACGAAAAATTCTGCAAGCGTATTAGCTTTGGTTCCAAATTCGAATCGGTTGGTGAAAACGAGTCCCGGTACAACTATGAGCTATGAATTAGTTAGCTCAAGCCTCTTATATTCATATTGGATTTGGGTGTAAGCCTCTTATATTCACTCAATCGATCGTGAGTTCGTAGTAAGCCGTTACGTGAGGACGCTCAAATCAGGCGATCAAGTCCGGCCGATAACGAGAATAACGGCCAGTAGTGACCTTCCGGCGGCACTTGATGTTCCCGTGTCGCCGCAGAGATGCGGCGTGTCTCCTTCTGCTGGCGACAGTTTGCATCCTCTCATGCGTCCGCGTCGCTGATGCGCGGCCGGCGCCGACGACGGCGATGCGCCGGGCCGATCATCACGGCGGCGCCGTCAGCCGGTTCAAGTTCTTTCCCGGCAAGCCACGGTGGGTGCGGCCTACACGACCAATGGTGCTGACGTACGCCTTGTCCCCGACGGCCACCGTCGACTACCTCCCGCCGAATGCCGTGCGGGCCGTGTTCCGGAGCGCGTTCGCGCGGTGGGCGGAGGTCATCCCGGTGAGCTTCGCCGAGACGGAGCACTACGACGCGGCGGACATCAAGGTGGGGTTCTACGCGGGCGACCATGGCGACGGGTACCCGTTCGACGGGCCGCTACAACTGCTCGCTCACGCTGCCGCCGGGCCGGAGAACGGACACATCGAGTTCGACGCGGAGGAGCAGTGGGCGGTGGACCTGAGCGCGGACAGGTCGCGGTTTGCCTTCGACTTGGAGTCGGTGGCGACGCACGAGATCGGCCACGTCCTCGGGCTCGACCACTCATCGTCGCTGAGCTCGGTGATGTACCCGTACATCGACAAGAGGGAGAGGAAGGTGCGCCTTAGTGGAGACGACGTCGAAGGCATCCAGGAGTTGTACGGGGTCAATCCAAATTTCAGCTTCATAAACTACTTCAAGCCGGACCATGACACCCCCAGCAGCCGTTTTTGGCGACTTGGTCTAGCCTTCATCTTACTTTGGCCGCTCTAGTTAGTCATTATGCGGTACGGCAGTAGCATGCTCCCATTTACGTTGAAGACCCTGTATTTATGATTGCCAGAACTCTGATCAATTACTCTATTGATGAAACATCATCTTCTCTTAAAAAAAGTTACAGATTACATGTTAGTGTCTATCTGCTAACTCTTTTTTAATAATAGAAATGGTTTATATCTCTGACCTCTGCCCACTGCAGACACATAGAAAACAATTGTCATTTCTTTTCGTAAGATTATCAAAATTGTTAGGATTACTTTTATTGTGTAGAAACTATATAAACACTCTTGTTTTTAGCGAAACATTCAACTCTAGCAAGAGGAGCTATTCACGATCGCGTTATAGATCGATCAAACCAAAAATTGTCCATTTTTATGTAGTGACCAGACAAAATAATCCTTTTCATTTGACAGTGTTATATTAGCTAATCGTCATAACAAATCATTCCACTCGACTAGCTTGGGACCAACAATTGCCCGTCTAAATGAGATATTTAGTGATGTTATACTCATAATATCTGTCAATGTGCAGTGTTTCTTTCGAGCCACGTTATACGAAAAACGATATTGATCTTTGAGAGGATATGTTCGCAACCACGTATATCTATCTCTAACTAGTACTCAAAACAACTCTAGGTTTAGTGGTGGACAAAAAAATTGATACGCCTATGCCATAACATTCTAATCATGTTTAAACTATAGCATGATTTTCTAGAGAAAGTTTGCAGTCCCTCAAGATACCGAAAAGTACCGATTCTTTTAGTGTAAATTTGATACCTCCGATACATATCTTCTCAAGAGCCATAAAATCACTTTTGCTTTCTAGGTAGAAACAGTGCAGTCATATTTTTTTTTGCCAGAAATTGTCGAGGTCGCCTAACCCCAACACATGCACAATAGATCCATTCTTGTCTAGGTTAAATGATATCGCCAGCTAGCTTCCAATTATTTCATGGTGATTTCAGCCACTGGCTATATCGTACATGACTATCAAGTCCAAATAGTCATTTGACTAGCTTGGTGTTGGCTTTGCGAGTGAGAGAACACATAAACAATGTTTAGAAAACAAGTATTCTAAAATTATAAATACCTCAAGGCACAAAATGCGAAAGGTTGTATTGGAGACCTTCCAGGAGCTAAAAATTATATGCCATATAAGTTGTATTACAATATATTAGCCATCACCATAATAGAGAGGAAAGGTAACACACCTTAGGCTATAGACCTAGATGTCAATGGAGGTGCCTTCTTTTCTTTTTTTCTTTTTTCTTTTTTGCTTATCACGACATGATTGTAACCCATGCAATACTTTTTATTTTATTGATTAAATTAACCTTACTTTTTTTTAATTACATGGAAGAGGCATATACAGAAACACAATATACCATATGCAAATTCGTATTTTACATTTTTAAAGAGATGTAGGCCACAACAAATCCGTAACCCCACTAAAACACACTACCGTGTGTATAATATTTATGGAGCATTATGATTTAAACCATAATAGGTTTGTTTGATCAACATGTGTGTTTCTCTTAATGAAATATATCCATTATCTAAAAGTCAAATAAATCGTGCTTGTATTTCTCTTACGACTAATATACCAATGGCTTACGTGCCGATTACTGTTACTGGTACTAATCTGCGGTTTATTTCCCTGACTTACGAAAAATTCTGCAAGCGTATTAGCTTTGCTTCCAAATTCGAATCGGTTGGTGAAAACGAGTCCCGGTACAACTATGAGCTATGAATTAGTTAGCTCAGGTCTCTTATATTCATATTGGATTTGGGTGCAAGCCTCTTATATTCACTCAATCGATCGTGAGGTCGTAGTAAGCCGTTACGTGAGGACGCTCAAATCAGGCGATCGAGTCCGGCCGATAACGAGAATAACGGCCAGTAGTGACCTTCCGGCGGCACTTGATGTTCCCGTGTCGCCGCAGAGATGCGGCGTGTCTCCTGCTGCTGGCGATAGTTTGCATCCTCTCATGCGTCCGCGTCGCTGATGCGCGGCCGACGCCGACGACGGCGCTGCGCCGGGCCGATCATCACGGCGGCGCCGTCAGCCGGTACACGTTCTTGACGGGCGAGCGACGGTGGCGGCCGAGACGACCAATGGTGCTAACATACGCCTTGTCACCGACTGCCACCGTCGACTACCTCCCGCCGGATGCCGTGCGGGCCGTGTTCCGGAGCGCGTTCGCGCGGTGGGCGGAGGTCATCCCGGTGAGCTTCGCCGAGACGGAGCACTACGACGCGGCGGACATCAAGGTGGGGTTCTACGCGGGCGACCACGGCGACGGGTACCCGTTCGACGGGCCGCTACACCGTCTCGCTCACGCCGCCGGGCCGGAGAACGGACACATGGAGTTCGACGCGGAGGAGCAGTGGGCGGTGGACCTGAGCGCGGACAGGTCGCGGTTTGCCTTCGACTTGGAGTCGGTGGCGACGCACGAGATCGGCCACGTCCTCGGGCTCGACCACTCGTCGTTGCGGAGGTCGGTGATGTACCCGTCCACCGGCAAGAGGGAAAGGAAGGTGCACCTCAGCATGGACGACATCGCCGGCATCCAGGAGCTGTACGGGGTCAATCCAAATTTCAGCTGGAGCGCCTATTACAAGCAGTACCTCGACAACAACCCGAGCAGCCGTTTTTGGCGACTTGCTCTAGCCTACGTCCTACTTGTGCCGCTGTAGGTAGGCATGGTGCGGTATGGTAGGAGCATATTTTCTCTTACATTCAAGATCTTGTTCTTCTTAGATCTTAGATATTGTAATCGCTCTGATTAATTATCTATACAGTGTAATTATATTATAATTATACTAAAGTTATATTTGAAAATTTCAATGTAAAACTTACGACGGTTTTTTTATAGTTTTATCAGCTATTATTTTATAATAATAGTACTTAATATAGATAAGTCTATGGCACGTGTCTCTTGCGGTGTCTTTCGAAACTTCCTGTCCCAAACAAGGAAACCAGTGGAGTCTACAAACGCTATGGATCCAAGGTTACTTAACATCGCCAACTAGCTTCAGTTATATATTTTATGATGATTTCCAACCATTAGCGAGTAGCGACACATTGCATTGTTGTCGACCATCCTCTCTAGGATGCTTTCTTGCCTGCTGCTACGTGTGCTTACAAATCATGAGTAACGGCAAGTACATGAGTGTTGGGCGGTGGTGAACCCGAACAGAGAACGCATCTCGGCGGCAATATTACACCGACTGTGCTAGGATGCGATGGCCGGCCCTTCTTCTCCATCTCGCTACTCCTGCCATCAGATCCGCCGCTTCCTAACTACTACCAACATTGCCAGCCTCCCCTCCCTGCGCCTTTGGCGGTGCCACTGCCCTCCATCACAACCACCCACCATTGGGTTTCAGCCTCCCCGACATAACCTGCCCTCTTGTTATATCCAGTCTAACCCTGAAAACCTAACCTAATGGGTAGCCATGTCTACCGTCAGAGCGGTCACTAAAGTTGATGGAGTCATCAAAGTTAGATAAGGAGATTTGCCCCATGAATTTTTTTAATTGTTAATAATATGTCAAAATCTATAAGATTTCTTTCCCAATTTTCTGTGAAACACCAATTAGCAAATCCATAAAAAAAATCCATCAAGATATCACTAGTCGTTGATTCATCTCATCAACCACTGGCCAGGGTGCCAAACGATGTGATTAGCGACGTGAGTAGTAGGGATAGATAACGAGCCAGCTTGGCTCGTTAAGGCTCGGTTTACAACAAGTTTTATCTCATCTATATCATCTTTAATTATAATTTTAAATTTAAGAATTTATTATATATTAACATAGTAATAAACACTCACCGGTAAAGAATACACTAAATACAAATAAAATAGTTTGTAAATAACTAAAAGATATGGTGATCTTCTGTATGAACAAGCTAAACAGGTAGCTCGTGAGCTAGCTCATTAAGCTTGCGACTTAAAAGTTTAACTTGACTCGACTCATTATAACTATAAATTTAAGCCAATCCAAGTCAAGCTGGTGAACTCGATACGAGCCAGTCTAATACATGAGTTTCAGGCTTTGTTTTTCCACCCGTAGAGGACAGAGCTAACGGAGTTCTTAAGACTACTACTTAGAAGCCGAGGCAAACACCAAACCATAAAGAAGCATACATGGATCTTTAGTTCGATCAAATAATCAGCACACTTTTTAGAAAATGAATTAAAACCCGATCTCTACCTCCACATCGGATGTACACAGCCAAAATAATCAGCACTTGATTTTCTCTTACTCCTGTTTTTCCGACCGCCCGTACTACTTGAAGGAATGCGGATGCAATTCTGGTATTTGGTTTCAGATTCAGATCAGTTGGTCAGAACGAGTCCGAGAAATATTATGAGCTAGTACAATTTGTGCCCAAACTCGGAATCTCCATCCTCTGTCTTATAAACACAACAGAGTTGGGTATATTTATGTCGAAATCAATCGTGACAGTTGGCCTTCAGTTGTAGTAACCCGTTACGTGACGACGATCAAGTCAGGCGAGTCCGACCGATAACGAGAATAACAGCCAATACTGCACCAGCCGGCGGCACGCGATGTTCCCCTGTAGCCGCACAGAGGCGGCGGCGTGTCTCATGCTGCTGGCGATCAGTGGCGGCATCCACTCGCGCCGCCGCCACCGACGACGACGACGCAGCACCGGCCTGAAGAAAACGGCGGCTCGGTCGGCGTCCTGTTCGCGTTCTTGCCGGGCAAGCCACGGTGGGTGCGGCCGAACATGTTGCTGACATACGCCGTGTCACCGACGGCCACCGTCGACCACCTCCCGCTGTCCGCCGTGCGGGCCGCGTTCCGGAGGGCGTTCGCGTGGTGGGCGGACGTCATCCCCGTGAGGTTCGTCCAGGCGGAGCACTACGACGCGGCGGACATCAAGGTGGGGTTACACCGACGACAGCTGCTGCCGCGGTGCCCCGTACGACGACGGGACGAGTGGAGGGATCGCTCACTCCATGCCGGAGGACGGGGAGATGCACGTCGACGCGGCGAGGAGGTGGGCGGTGAACCTGAGCGTGGAGACGTCGCCAGTGGCCTACGACTTGGAGTCGGCGGCGACGCACGAGATCGGCCACGTCCTCGGGCTCAACCACTCGTCGCTGCGGAGCTCGGTGACGTACCCGTCTCTCGGCCACAGGAAAAGGAAGGTGCGTTTCAACGTCTACGACGTCCAAGGCATCCAGGAGCTGTACGGGGCCAACCCACATTTCAGCTTCAGATCCTACTTCAAGCAAGAGCTCCAACGAGAGTTTCAAGCAAGAGCAAGCAAGAGCTCCAGCAGCTCCTTTTGCACATCTTACATGTGCAACATTATTGGTCATGTTTGGGAGCCTGTAAAAGCTACAGTTTTTCCTAGAATATCTAGCTCCCTCATAAATAATTATTTAAGACCTTGTTTAGCGGAGCTTAAGATTCTGAGAAGCAGCTAATGAGAAATCTGGTTCATTTTCTAAATTCTACAACTATAGATTTTGAGAATCTGGATGAGAATCTGAATTGTTTATGGAGCTTCTGCCAGCTAGAGATTCTAGGAGAAGTTGTAGCTGGTAGAATGTAACGTCTTGGTTTTTGGGCCGTTAAAAACTATTTTAATAAAAACCCTAGTTTCAAAAATTTTTGGTTCTTTGTGTGTGCTTAAGGACTAGTGCTGTAGATCTCAGCTAAACCCTCTTTGAGACCCTAAAATCTTGGTTTCAAAATTCCCCCTAAATTCCGAGACTCGAATTTTGCAATTCGACGGTCTCTCTCTCAAAATTTTCTCGAAAAAATTCAAATTTTAAAATCCCCTCGAGATCTACCTTCCTATTTTTCTCTCTCTCTAATGTCTCCTCAAAAATTCTAATCTTTTCCAAAAATCCCTAAAACTTTCCTTGAGCTCAAATCCCAAAAATTAAATTTCAATCCAAACCCCTTGAAATTTCCTATCCTTATCCTTCCTCAAAAATCATATCCAAATTTCTAAACTATTTTCAGAAATATCAAAATTCCAAAACCTTAAAGACCCTGTGAAATCAAGGACCAAATTTAAAGTTCAAATACCTCTCCAAATTTCTCAAATATCCCTCAAATAAAATATCCGGATTGGGTCCCCGCAAATTTAAGTTAAATCCACTTGAACCTCCTCTTTTCCTTTTTCCTTCCCAAATATCATCTAAAAATCAAACTCTCTCATATATGTACATATATGCTCACATCCAAACCTCAAAAACACCTCCTAAAAATTCTCCAATTTCCTAGAAGTCCAAATCCTAAATTTAAAGTTAAAACCAAATTCAAACTCTCTAAATACCCTTCAAAAGAATTCCTGGAAAAATCTTAAGGGCACTGTTCCTTTGGGCCGCCCAACTTCCCAGCCTTGGCCTTCTTTTCCTCTCTCTCCCTCCCCGCGCCAGACTAGGCCCAGTGCAGCCCAACTCCCTCTGACCGTCCAGGCCCACTTGCTAGCACTGCCATTCCTGCTGACCACCGTGGCCCACCCGTCAATCTCCCCACTGAGAGCTATGCAAACAACCTCCCTTTTCCACCCGCGGGCCCCAGCTATCGGCTCCGTATCTACCTCCCGTCGCCCATGCACTCTTCTCTCTCATCTCTCGATTTCTCTTGCCCCTCCCCGAGCTAACCGCCCCACGCCCATATATTCCCCCACGAGCTCGCGCGCCCCTTCGTCAACCTCACGGGACCCGCTGTGATGCCCCCGCCCCTGGCACCACCTATAGTGATACCAGAGAGGAAGCGCCGCAGGAGATTGGCGTAAACCAACTCCCACGGAACCGTAATGTCGGTACCAGTCCCAGGAAACCTTGCTGGTACCCGCGGTCAACGGAGATGTACCACAATAATTAGCTAAATAAATAAACATATATATATATTCTATACCTTAATAAGTTGTGACTCTAGGTAAGCCTTGAGCAGCAACCTATAAATAGAACAACAGCAGCGAAACGACAGCGCAACGAGAACCCAATCCACAAGCAACGACTTGGAATTAGGAAAGAAACCCTAATCTTCACTTCCACTTCACTCTTCCTGAATGAGGAGGAAAAGAAATAGATTGAGTACTGTAACACCTCCCGCCCTGGCACCACCTACAGTGATACCAGAGAGGAAGCGCCGCAGGAGATTGGCGTGAACCAACTCCCACGGAACCGCGATGCCAGTACCAGTCCCAGATAACCTTGCTGGTACCCGTGGTCAACGGAGATGTACCACAGCAATTAGTTAAATAAATAAATATATATTATACCTTTATAAGTTGCGACTTTGGGCAAGCCCTGAGCAGCCTGCAAACAGAACAACAGCAACGGAACGACAGCGCAGTGAGAACCCATCCACAAGCAACGGCTAAGGATAGGAAAGAAATCCTAATCTTCACTTCAACTTCACTTTTCCTGAATGAGGGGAGAAAAGAGATAGATTGAGTACTTACGTACTCAGCAAGCCACAGAAAACGTGAGTTATGCAGGCTATCAAAGATAGGCTGGGGTTTATTTCGCAAACCATTTCCTTTTAAAAACATTTTCGAAAACCTAAGTGTGAGTTGTCTCAATGTGACTGGAAGGAGGCTCTCGCCTCGATCCTATCCACGAATTGCTTTTCAACAATTCGAGTGGACGAATCATATTTTAATTAGTTTTAGACATTCTTATACCGCCTGTCAGATCACGACAGCGGTCCAGTGGATCTGCCTACAAGCAGCTTCCCATTGTATCCACACCTATTACTTTATTTTCAATTTCGTCCACTCCAGGACGTAATCTCATGTTTTCTCTATTATTTTCCTTTCACTTCAGTCCCATTTAGGACTTTATCTCATCTCATATCTCATCCCAGTGGCTCCTCGACCATTCATAATCTCAACTCATTTCACAAACTGCTTCCACTCAGGAAGCCTAATCTATGATGTCATTTGATATCCCGGGTTACACAGCCCCGTTTTAGACCACGCAGGTCATCCATCAGCCACTAAGGCCGATTCTGGTAACGATTCCCAACCCGCAAAATAATTGCATAGATATTTGTAAAATCAAATATACGCTAGAGGAATCACCTTAAATTGCCCGTAACCGTGGGCGCGGCTATTCGAACAGTTTGGAAACCTTTGCAAAGGGTGCGCGCTTTATCCACACGATGCGAGCTTACTCCCACACTGATCAGGTGGGGAGGTTCGCGACAGGGCCTTTCCAGAGCCTTCCCAGGATAGCACGTTGCCCTATAAATGGGTTCTCTCTCTCAACCAAGTACTAGGAACTCATTTCCTGTACTCAAGGACGGGGGTATATCGCCCTCTTGGCACCCAGCCAATCCCACATTTATTAGCAACCAAAAACCATCATGAGAACACTAGTTACTCGGCCAGGGGTATCCCATTCCACCCGTGTGGTCGCACTGTGAGATGCTCGGATGAAATTCCCCAGGGAATCGGTCCTTATATGCAAATACGAAGTGCCACCACACAGGCGATCACTTTGCACCGTGGATTTTCGCAATTAATTTTGTTTAGCAAATTCGCCGACATTGCATGTCGGGTTTTTAAAACCTTTGGAAACCTTAGTCTTTCCTAGATCGACAAACAATTGTGCTGGAGGTGGAACCATCGGAATCCATGCTCAGAGAGCATGGTCACCGAGGTACCATGGGGTGGAGCGACAAGGAACAGGGTAACAAAGACCTACAAGGTTTATGCAACTACCGGGCAGGTCCGTCGGTTCGACACGCAAACCGAGACCGAACAATTTAACGTGCACACTAACCATGCAATTTTGCAAACAAAACATTTTAAATTTAGGAGCAATATGGTCAAGGAATGACTTGCCTCAGACTTCGTCTTCAAACTTCGCGAGAATCCGACGTCCGACGATTTTTCGAGGTGTCGACTATGCGCGAAATAAGAGAAAAACATACAAAACCCTAGAAATAATATACTATTATTAATAACTAATAGTGCCATGAGGTAAATCTCATTTTTAGAAAAATTTAGAGACTTGAATGGAGCCAATCGGAGTTACGGTTGAGAAGATATGAATTTTGGAAGTCCTAGGGATTTTCTAGAAAAAGAAAAAGAATTATTTGGATTTTGGAATATTCCTTGGCTGACAAATGGGACCCAGTGTCAGTGGCTGGAGAGAGAAATGGAAGGGGATGGCCCACCTGTCAGTGACTCGAGGTTTAAAATAAAAAGGGGCCTACTATCATTGATACAGAGGAGAGAGGAAGAGATGGGGCCCATATGCAGTGAGAGGAGGAGTGAGTCACTGTGCTTGGGCCCACGAGTAAGTGAGAAGTGAGGGGTTTAACTGTTTGGGATTACTGTGCACTTATTTGGTATGGGGTCCATATGTCATATATTTAAACTGAGGCCCATAGGTCGGTGCTTGGGGATTAATTGGGCGGGTCCACACGTCAGTGCCGAGAGAGCGAGGGGGTGCCGGATGAGGAACAGGAGACGGCCGGGGCATCGACGGCGCATGGTGGCCGGAGAGGAAATGGTGGCCGAGGGCTCACCGGTGGAAGGGAGCTACGGGAACGGGACGCGGGAACGACGGCAAGGAAGATAGACGGTTCGTATTAGGCTCTTAGTTGTCGACGGCGGCGGGTGACGACAGACAGGGGGCGGCAGCAAGGGGTGGTCGTCGCCGGTGACCCAGGGAGCGGCGGAGGGGGTTGGGATGGGTTCAGGCTGGATGCGATGTCCCGCGGAAAGGGGAAAGGAGGAAGAAATTTGGGTTCCTACCTCGCGCGACAGTGAGCTCCGGAGCACAGCAATGGCGGGGCAGCGGTCGGTCAATTTGGGCGTTTCCGCCTCCATGGTTTTTGGGCACCGGTGAGGACCTTGGGGAGGTTGCGGGGCTCCGGGGAATCCCGTGGTGGTGGCAGCTTGGACGATTTTGCTTCAGGGCTCTCGGATTGAAGCGGAGCCGAACGATCTATGGCGGTGGTAGAGAGAGAGAGCTCAAGCTTGGGGGGGCCAATTGTAACGCCCTGAAAATCGTCTTAATTAAAAATTATCGCGGGTAAATGGAAATACAAGAATACACTAGAAAATCTTTGTTTGAGAAAAGAGTTTGAATAAAATTTTAAAATTTCCAATATTAAAAATTCCGAGTTTAAATCTTTAAATAAATACTTGGATGCTTTTATATTCTAGGGGTTTTGTCGGAGTATTTTAAGCGTTTGAGTATTTATAATAATAAATCCTTCGTGTTTCGTGGTGGTATTTACTTCTGGTAAATTCCCCGTGATTTAATAAACTCTCTAAAATTTTCTTGGATTTTTCGGAGCTACAGAATTAATTTTAATGATATAAAGATCACTAAAGTAAAGTAATTAAATATAAAATAAATTCCTTTTCATTTTCCCTGTTTGGGTCATTCCTGATTCAGTCCTTTGAAATCTCCCCGTTCATCGTGAACTCTGACTCCTTTTTTCTCTAAGGTTTTGTGTCGTTCCCAGAACCCTAAAGTCACTTCGAAAACCTAAATACGGAATTTCCGGATTTATTCATTTTGGAATCCTAGAACTCTTTTGGACTCCCAATTCGAGATCCTTTGTATTCGAAATATCTATATTTCCCCTTTGAGATAAATCCCAGATATTCCCTTAAACCTCTTTTCTGTCGAAATAAATCCAAATCCCCAATCATCTGAGATTTCTCCAAATTCTGGTCCTAATAAAACACCCTTGTCAATTCTCTAATCCCAAAATATTTTATTCGGAATATTCCATTTTCCAGTTCCCGGGAAAATATTCTATTTTCCCGCACCCCCAAGATATTCATCTATTTTGGATATATAAATATTTCCCGAAAAATCTCCTCTAGTGCCCAACCTGATGAATAATTCGATAATTGTTTCCCCAAATATTCCTCGAATATCCCGATATTTTACTCCCCAAATTTCCATCGGGAAAATATTCTCCATTCTCGAAATCCCACAAAATATTCTGTTTCTTGGACCCTAATAAATATACTTCTGTTTTCTAAATTCGTCCGAATATCCTTCGGTTCCCAATATATATATATATATATATATATATATATATATATATATATATATATATATATATATATATTCTCGTACTCAGATAATTCCAATGTCCTGAATATTTCCGAAATTTCTAAATTCCAAAATGCAACTCAGATTCCACAAATATCCCCAAATTCCAATTTTTGCGAAATTGGAATTTTCCGGAAAAAGATTCCCATTTTTCCTTTCCAGTCTTACCCTTTTATTTTCTTTTTCTTTCCCTTCCTTTTCTTTTTCTCTCCGGGCCACTGTTCCTCTTCCTCCTCCTTGCTTCTTCTCTCCTCTGCCTCCTGAGGCCGAGCTGCCTCCCCTGCGCCCCTCGCGCTGCTCCTCGGCCTGGCCTGCGCCACGCGCCGCCACCGGCCCGCCTCCTTGGCCCGCGCCGCCGCGCGGCCTGTTGCCACCTGAAACAACCCAAAATTTTATTAAATCAAAAAGATGTAGTTATACATTTAATTGTTCTTAGGAAAAAAAAACAACAACAACAAATTATACACAGGCAAGAGAGCCACACCTTTACTCGGGTCAAGTGTGGTCAATAGGAACACAGTGCAAGGAGTGGGTAAAAATTTCTCATCTAGTGAATTCGTGACACACACCCACACAAATAGTGAATCAACAGGGAGAGGCATGGGCTACCATTCCAACAATTCTTGGTATAGATATAAGATGGAATGGCAGGAGTAAGTGTGGTAGACGGGAGAACAATACTCACTTTCACATCCAGCCAGTTAGCACGGTAAGGAAACCAATCCCTCTTCATCTTCATCTCCCCTAACCAACCATCCCAAGATTTGTAGCCAATCAACCTCCAAATGGTGATGTAGAGCACCATCATCAGCTTGGCTAAGAGGTGGAAGGGGGTGAGCCAGCAAGAAGAAGGGCCGACTCGTAAAGAGTTGAATCTGCAGGTGGGAGTCCGCTAGCTTGTGAGCTCGTGGGGATCCGGCAAGAATGCACTAGAAGCAGAGATCAGGTGATTTTCTCATGCTACCATAGCTATCCCTTAGTAAATCACACATAAAGCAAGTAAGCACTTGGAAGCAGTCTCTTAGTGCCTCAATGCAAATCTTGCTAGAAAAGAAGGGGAAGTATTAATAGAGGCATTGGAAGGAGGAGACTAGAAAGGAAAATTTGTAGCACTTATCTTAGAGCTGCCTTGGGTAGTGCCAAGCACCAAGGTCGCCAGCTGCAGTGGGCACCAGTTTTGGAGTAGAGTGTGGGAGAGGAGAAAGAGAAGGAGAGCCACAGCTGTAACAGATGGAGGAGGAAGAATAGGAGTGCTAGCTGCCTTGTGCCTGTACGAAGGGATAAGGAAGGAGAACAGTAGAGAGTTAATTATTTGATGCACACTAGCAACTTACACAGCTAACCAATGCCCTGTAACCCAAATATAGTTTAGGTAAATCTACAGAGAGGTGGGCACATTTTATTTGTGGATTTTGTTTGTTCTCAGTTATTAAAAAATTAATTAAACCTCGTGGCATATGGTGGGAATGCAGGGAAAGAATTAGAGGCGGGGACGGGTCAGTCGGAGCGCCGGCTAGTTTCGATCTCAACTACGAGTTTCCAGGCAAGCTAACCTTTGAACATAGTGATTTGAATTATTTGCATAAACAATATTTTTGTTTTATATTACTGTCACCTTGCATCAAATGAATTTTTTCAAATAAGTAATTCATAGAGATGGATGATAATATATATACTGGAGGATCAGTTGAGGGAGCAACTGATTTTCCAATATTTATTAGGAAGGTAGAGGTGCCCATGGACGGATTTGAATGGAGGCGGGACCCTCTACATATGGTTATAACATAAGACTAAATCATTCTCACTTGTAATAGTGTCCTTGTAAGAACCGTGTTGACCGTATACTCGTCGAACGGCGAACAGAGTTTAGTATCTTATCAAGTGTTGCACTCTGTATAGGGATGTAGTAATAGCTTGGGCGATGAAAACCCAAGACAATGCCGATGAAGTGCATTGACGCGCATATATTAGCGCCGGATGAAGGAGTGTAATGCACGGAAATAAGAGAAAGTACTCTGTGGTCTAAGTATTGTCCAGTGTTGTAGGAGGTAAAAGGGCAGTCTGGCGTGTAGTCGGGCACCGGCACTCGAGCACACAGGTACCCGGGCACTCAGGTACTCGGGCACCGGCACCCGGGCACTCAGGTACTCGGGCACCCGGGCACACCGGCACCCGGGCACGCAGGTACCCGGGCATGGTCACTCGGGCACCCGGGAACACAGGTACTCGGGCACCCAGGCACACCGGCACCCGGGCACGCAGGTACCCGGGCATAGGTACTCGGGCACCCGGGCACACAGGTACTCGGGCACCCGGGCACAGCACACGGCACGGGCGAGGGCGCCTAAGTGGTTTCTCTCTTCATGCAAGTGATTAGTAGATTTCATAAACATAATTAAACCTGGACTTTTCTCACAAGAATCATATTTTCGAAAGGATTATATTTGAGAGAGGAGGATTTGATAAACATGCCTTGCATTCTGTTACCGATGCTTGCTGAGTACCTAGTACTCACCCTTGTTATTAACTAAATATATATAGAGGTCAATTCATCGGGGCAAATCTATGGAACCAACGAGGGTTCGGAGGACCAGTACTATGCTGCTTGGTGTGCTGAACATCCCGGGGATGAAGCCTATGACTACAACATGTACTATGGAGGATGGGATGAGTAAATATATGCTGGGTAGCAACCCTGTAGCTATATCTTTAAACCTAGGGTGTCGAAGTTTGTATGATAATCAAGTGCTACCAATGGGAAGATATGGAGGACCCTGTGTGAGATCCTAGCCCTGCGTGGCATGGTATTGTAATGTCAGTGGTATCTTCTAACTATATTTCTGCTGCTATCTCTGATGTGGATTATTATTCACTAAAGTGCATCTCTAGCGAATAATAATCCATAGACTAGGGGCGCCATTTTGGTAATGGTGGCCTGGGTCGTCACACCACCCCGGCCCGAGCCCCTCGCCTCCGCGCTGGCCTACGCCCGATCTCGGCCGTGCGCCGCCCCCTGCGCCTCCGCCCCGCAACGGCCACCGCCGAACCCGCCGCCGCCCCTATATATGCCTTAGCCGCGAGCCCTGTGCCCTAGCTGGCTCTGCTCCTCTCCACGCCGCCAGGCCGCCGCCACCACCCCGTCGCGCCGCCCTGCTGTCTCCATCTACCACCGCCAGCTCGCCCTCGTGCCGCGCCGCCGTCTACACCTGCCGCCGCGCCGGCGTCCTGTGCTGCCTCAGCCGCCGCCCTGCCGGCTGTCTCTGCCTTGCCACCGACAGAGGTCGCCGTGGTCGTCGTCATCCCCGTCTACTGCCCATCGCCGGTGAGCATCCACCCCGTCGTCCCCAATGCCCCATCTTCTTTTCCTCCTTCGACGCCTCAGATCGAGAAGCCGCCTGTCGTCGTCGCGTCGTCCCTGGCGTCTCCGTCTAGCGTCGCCGTCGAGCTGCCGTCCTCCTCCAGCCGCCGTCGCCGTTCCCTCTTCGTCGGCTTCACCACGCTGCCAGCGCCGGTCTGCCGTCGCCTCTGCTTCGCCGCCGTCGTCTTCGATCCCCACCGCCGGTGAGCATTCGGACTGAAGCCGCCCTTCTTTGGTTCATCGCTGCCATCGCTCTTTTCCAATCGGCATCGTCGCCTATCCTCCTCTGCCTCCTGTTCGTCGTCGCCGTTGCCAGGTAGTCGTCGTCGTCGTCTATCGCCTGTGTGCCGTTCTCTCTAGTTCCGACGTCGCTGCCTCTGCCGCCCTCTGTCTTCCCCCATCTGCCACCGTCGCTTGGAGTCCGCCGTCTTGCCGTCTACCTCACACCGCTTCTGCTCCCCGCCTGGCATCATCGCCGCCGTTTACAGCGACGCCAGTCGCGTCCTCATCTGCTTGCTGTGCGCCGCCGGTTGGTCGCCGCGCCAGCGGCAAGGCCATCTCGCCGCACCCACCTTTGCTTCGTCGTCGCCGGCATCTAAGCCTCCTCTCCGGCCGTGTTGCCCCAACGGCGCCTCCCCTCGTCGCCTCTGCCTCCTGCTCCTCGTCGTGTTTCGCCAAGCGCCGCTACGTCCCCCACTGTCGTCGTGCTGGCCGTAGCCCGCTCCCTCCTGGCCGTCCGCCGTCGCGTCGCCCAGGTCGCTGCTTCGTTGCCGGTCCGCCGCACCGCTTCAGGCTGTCTTTTCCGCCACCCGGTGTCGTCGCCTGCCATCGCCATTCCTGCTGTTGCCTGCAGCGCCACCATTGCTACGCCACCTCATCCCATCCCTGCTCTACTCCCCATCTGCCGTCGTCCCGGCCGACGAGCCATCATCACCGTCTCTGTGATTCAGTGCCGCCGGTGAACCCGAAGTCTGTCACCATCGCCGTGTCCCTCCGGCTCATCTTGGCCACGCCGTCCCCGGTCCGTCTCCCTTGTTGCCTCTGTATGCCATGGGACACCGTCATCACATCGTCGGACATCCTCAGGAGTATTCTCCTTTGTGACCTCTGAGCCCCGGTGTTTCTCCCAGTGCATGACTAGGGGACCCGAGGCACAGTGCCCCAATAAATCTCAATCGTCCGATAATCCGAAGTCGATCCGAGCCATCTTGGCCGTCTAACCCTTTTAATCGGTCAAAGCCATGTCAGCCTAGCCACCTCAGCTGCCACTTCGGTTGCCACCTCATCCCCTTCGGCCACATGTTATCCACCTCAACATTCCATCCGTCCCTCCTATTTCTAAATCCATGAACCAAGTCCACCATACACCTGGTCACTGATCATGGACCCCATATCTCAGCATTTATCCAAAATAATTATTTTAATCCGAAAATCCAGAGAATATTCCCGAGAATATTCTTTTCCAATTCTTTTCGGATTTATTTCGAATTCAATATTCCGAAAGCCGTATCTTTTCCATCCGAACTCCGATTCGACCCGTTCTTCTTTCTAAATTCATATAAAATCATAATTTACTTGTTTATGTATTTTTATGTACTGTTTATTTGGAGTTTCTTAAGATTTTTCATCATTTTGCATGTAGTTACGTATATCGTTGATTCGGAAGACTGCGGAGTCTGCGGAAGAGTTCTTGAAGACTTTTGCGATTGCAAGGCAAGTCACACGACAATCTCCTTGAGCATGTTGATCCTGTTTGCGAAAGCTATTTTATTTTAAAGTTATTGCATGAAATGCTTTAGAATGACATTATTACGGGTAATTATTTAATAGCCAATATTCCTTGATAATTATGGCCATTTTGGTTATTGCTATCTATACCTTGATACCTTGGATGAATAATACTGACTAGCTAGATGTTTAAATATTTATCTGGCTAGATTATTTAGGAGTTGCTTAGCCATGCCTAGAAACTATAGTATCATTTTATATGGGAAACTATTCATTCATTCTGATTAATTAATGATTAATGGTGATATTTTCATGACCGTGAGTCGTGGTTGATTAATTGAATGTGATAACTAAAACTTGACTAAATGGTGGTTATGAGCCACCAAGGTTGGAATGTTGCTAGCAGTCTCATGACAATTAAGGAACCGGTTCGCGACTACTTGTTGTGAAGCAACACTCGTCTAACCACAAGCTAGTATGGGCTAGCAGCCAGTTGAAGTGTGCCGAGTTCAATAGGAGGCTCCAGGCGTGTTTGTGGCTGGTATAATCCACACATGGCAGTGACAATAAGACCATGCTATCGGGCGTCGGACCGTCTTGCGGGGAGGTATTTGATCACACCTACCGGAGACCGGAGGTTCAGCGGGAGGCTCTCCTATTGTGCGAGTTACATGAATGATCCTGTCACAATTCCTTTCCAAGGTACCGTGGTGGTACTTAGGCACACATTGATGTGTTGAGGTACCGTGGTGGTATCGAGGGGCACAGTGATGTGTTGTGGAGTTATGTCTTGTGGGTAAATTGGTACATCTCTGGCCAGAGTAAAACTGTTCGAATAGCCGTGCCCACGGTTAAGGGCGAGCCTAGCAATGTTTTCTGTGATTAGTCCCACACTACTCAGTAATGGAAATAAATGATGGAATATTGATAGCTCCTGGTGGGAGAAGTTATGGTTTGGGCCTGAACTGCGTTGGAGCGCTGTTCAGTGATTGATTCAATACTGATTAATAATTTAACTACACTATTTTCAATGATTTTAAATACAAATTTTTAAATGCTGTTTTACGCAAATAAGCCATATTATGCCTTTCCTTTGGTATCCTGTTGCATTACATTGCATTCCCTAGTGTGGCTTGTTGAGTACGGTGGTGCAAAGTACGAGTCTTGCATTATTGCAATCTTTAGAGTGAAGCCTTTGCGAGGAGGAGAAGATGGTGTTTGGCTTATACCCCAGTTGAGCTGCCTGTGGCTTGGAGTTGAAGCTACGCTAGTTGCTGTTCCGCTGCTGATTTCTCCTGTGTGAGGACTAAGTGCCTCTGTTATAAGTATTTATCGTTATTTCGTATTTGGTTATGTTTATCAAATTGTCGATTTGTGTACCTCGGCTGATTCCTGGACGAGGATTTATTGCATAAATTAGCTTTGGAAATTCTGGTGAATTTCTGCGACGTGACACCAATGGACGGCACGGCTGGATTTAACGAGACGTGGCGGCAGCACTAGGCGATGACGGACAGAGGCGGTGGAGCTCTCGGGATAAGGCTATGGCAGAGGCGACAATGGTGACGGGATGTGGCAGTGACGGAAGCTCAGGTTGGACATGGCGAGCATTGTGGCTGGCGTCACGTTCTGTTGCCGAGGAGATAAGGGGAGACCAAGAGGAATGGGCGCAGCAGAGATGATGGGACCGGTGTGTAACGCCTCCCGCCCCTGGCACCACCTATAGTGATACCAGAGAGGAAGCGCCACAGGAGATTGGCATGAACCAACTCCCACGGAACCGCGATGCCGGTACCAGTCCCAAGAAACCTTGCTGGTACCCGCGGTCAACGGAGATGTACCACAGCAATTAGCTAAATAAATATATATAATATATATATATTATATATATACTATATCTTTAAAGTTACGACCTCGGCAAGCCCTGAGCAGCAACCTGCAAACAGAACAGCAGCAACAGAACGGCAGCACAGCGAGAACCCAATCCATAAGTAACGGCTTGGGATAGGAAAGAAACCCTAATCTACACTTCAACTTCACTCTTCCTGAATGAGGGGGAAAAAGAAATGGATTGAGTACTTACGTACTCAGCAAGTCACGGAAAATGTGAGTTATGCAGGCTATCAAAGATAGGCTGGGGTTCATTTTGCAAACCATTTCATTTGAAAACATTTTCGAAAAAACCTAATGTGGGTTTGTATCTCAATGTGACTGAAGGAGGCTCTCACCTCGATCCTGTTCACGAATTGCTTTTCAACAACTCGAGCAGACGACACAGATTTTAATTGTTTTTAGGTATTCTTATACCGCCTGTCGGACCACGACAGCGATTCAGTGGATCTGTTTCCACTGGTCAACATCTATTACTTATTTTCACTTTTGCCCACTCAGGACGTAAATCTCATTTCCTCATATTATTTTCCTTTCACTTTTGGTCCTATCTAGGACATCATCTCATCTCATAATTTATCTCAACGGCTCCTCATGCCATCCTTATTCTCATCTCAAAACATATACTGCTTCCACTCAGGAAGCCTATACTATGATGCCATTCGACATCCCGGGTTACACAGCCCCGTTTCAAACTACACAGGTCATCCATCAGCCATTGAGGCCACTTAGGTGGGGAGGCTCACGACAAGACCTTTCCTAAGCCTTCCCAGGATAGTACGTTGCTCTATAAATGGGTTCTCTCAACCAAGTATCAGGAACTCGTTTCCTGTACTCAGGGACGGGGGTATATCGCCATCTTGTCACCCAACCGCTCCCACATTTATTAGCAACCGAAAACCATCCTGGAAACACTAGTTACTCAGCCAGGGGTGTCCCATTCCACCCGTGTGGTCGCACTGTGAGATGCTCGGATGAAATTCCCCAAGGAAACGGTCCTTATATGCAAATACAAAGTGCCACCACACAGGCAATCACTTTGCACCGCAGATTTTTCCAATGGGACGAGGAGGAGACGGCGAAGAAGGTGGACAGTTTGGATTGCGGGGATGGTGGCCGACGGCGGCGAGCGACGATAGACAGGGGGCGGCGGCAAGGTGGCGCGGCGGACGACCATCGCCGCGACCCAGGGATCGGTGAGTGGGACACCTATCCTAGAAGTTTTGGCGTTTGATGCGGGGGGGAGGGTGGGATGTGGGGAGGGGAAGAAGGGATTAGGGGGAGGGTGATTTCGGGGGGGCCTCTACCTGGACACAACGGCGACAAAAAAATAAATTTAAAAAAACCGGTGGGGGTAATACAAAAAAAAACAATAAGGGGTGGGCGGTGGAGAGGCGGGTGGAGGGGGGCGCGGGCCGATTTGGTCTTTTCCATTTAGCGGCGCCTGGTAGCAATGGAGGCTCGGTTGAGTTCATGAGGAGATCTAACACCACAAAGGCGAGAACCCAGGGTGGTAGTTAGTTGATTGGTTTGGGAGCTACCGGATCTGGAAACCAAAACCGCGAGGCCGAAAGAAACATCAATGGCGCGGCGGAGAGAGAGCTTGAGCTCACGAGGAAACAATGGCAAAGCGAGGGCGCGATTTATAGGCGCGAGAGGTGTGGCGCGTCGCGATGAGAGAGAAAGGCGTGCGCAGCAGGGCATGCTTTGGTAGAGCACATGACTGGAGCTCAGGGTGGATATGGCGAGCACTAGGGATGGCGTCATTGTCGTGCCTCACAGTTGCCAGAGAAGAGATGAAGGGTAGAGGGGACGGCGATAGGACAAGACAAGGTTTTGCGTACGCGGTTTTTTTGACCTCATCGATAAGAAAAGCTTCGGCTTCGGCCGGCTTTTGACTAAGCGCCACGGTGAGCGGCGGAGCGTGTTTTGCACTGGGCTCGGGTCCCGCAGCGTTGACGAGGAGTGCCGCACGTGCTCGGGTTAGCGAGGCAGAGAGGTATGGGCGTGGCAGCCTATGTCAGGGAGCAGAGAAGAAGGATTGAGAGAAGAGAGAGAAGAGGGAAGCGTGCGGAGGAAGAAGACGATGGGGAGACGACGATGTCGTCCGACAACAGGGGCCCGTGCCGATCGTGCCCGTGGTGCTCTGATGGAGGGGGCCCACTGCCGAGTGCGTGGCGCGCGCACGGGCGGCCGCGTGCACTCGCGTTGGCTACGGACGGAAGAGGGGCCGGCCGATGGGGCCCAGTCGCCAGTGGGTCTGTGGGAAAGAGCAGGATGGGCTTCTGTGCGCGGGAGCGACGGCCTGGTGTGTAGGAGCTGGGCCGAGATGAACATGCGGCGGCCTAGAGAATATAACGCTTAATATTTTCCCGGGATTTGTTTGAGGATTTTGAGGAGTTGAAAGGTATTTTGATTTGAAATTTGGTGTTTGATTTTTGTAATATTCTCAGGGATTAAATCAAGGGAATTTCAAGAGGGACCCTGATATATATATATATATATATATATATAATATATATATATATATATATAATATATATTATATATATATATATATATTATATATTATATATATATATATATATATATTTTATATATATATATATATATATATATATATATTATATTATTTATACATTTGAAGGAGAGGTCTAAAGAGAGTTTTTGAAAGGAGGATTCAAACTAGGATTTGATTTTAAATTTGAGATTTGATCCTTTGGGACTTTTGGGAATTTTGAGAGGGGTTTCTGTGGGTTAGATTTGGGCATATATCTATGTGTGTGTGTGTGTGTGTGTATATATATAGGAGAGAGATTTTATTTTGGATGTTATTTGGGAACAGGATAAGAGGAGATTTAAAAGGGGTCTAGATTTGGATTTCAATTTGCATTTTGGGGAATTGGTCCCCAAGGGAATTTGGAGATTTTTGCAATGGATTAGAATTTGAGCACCTCGAGGGAATTTTAGAATTTGAATTTAATTCTTGGGATTTGAGGGTTTTAGAAATATATAAATTTGGCAAATTCTAGGAAGGGAGTTCTTGATGGAATTTGAGCTTTTAGGAGGAGCAAAATAAGGAGATTTTAATGAAAGGCTTCAAAGGCGACTTTCGAAGGGTTTTTATTAGAGGTCTTCGAATTGCAAAATTCAAACCCGAGTATAGAGAATTTTTGGGAGGTATTTGATTTTGAATTTTTCTGAGGAAGTTTTGAGAGAGACAATCGAATTGCAAAATTCGAGTCTCAGATTTTAGGAGAGAGTTTGGGATCAAGGTTTTAGGGTTTTAAGGAGGTTTTGATATGAGATCTACGGCAATAATCCTTAAGCACACATAAAAGGCCAAAAAATTTTGAATTAGGGTTTTACTAAAAATAGTTTTTAACGGCCCGAAAACCAGGGCGTTACACCTGCTTTCCTGGCAGCTCGGCGTGAATCACGGCGCTCAGTCAAAAAGCCGGCCGAAGCCGAAGCTTGTCTCTCTGGCGAAGTCAAAAACCGCATGCGCAAATCCTCGATTCGTCCTGTCACCGTCCCTTCTGCCTTCTCCCCTCCCCTCTAATGAGGCAAGGCCGCGCGGATGACGCCAGCCACGAGCGCCACTGTCGTATCCCATCACCCATCTGTGCCATGTCGTGTCAGCCGAGGCTAGCTCCACCGTCCTTCTTCTTTGTCTAGTAGCACCGCCCACGCCTATAAATGGCCAGTGACCCCCTCCCCTTTTCCCCGTCTCTCATCGCAGCCACGCGCCCAAACCGCGTCGCCAAGCTCCAGATCAAGCTCGAGCCAAACCAAGCGCCATAGCCGCTGTCCTCGGAATCTCGCCGCCGGCCGCCCTCAAGCATCAACTACTCAATCCAAACCGTTCATCCCTCTCCTCTTCTCCTCCGCTCCCCGCCGCCTTGCTCCGACACCTCCAGCCGCCCGCCTCTCGCTGACACCCCTCAGCCACCGAGGGCCGTCGATCCTCTCTGACTTGTGGGCCCCGCCCCACTGATCCACCTTGAGCAATCGACAGGTGGACCCGAGAGAAGTTAAAACCCTCCCCTCTCACCTACAGGTGGGCCTGACTCAATTAAAAGAAATCTAATTAATATTTATGTCAAATAAGTTTCACTTACGGGTGGACCCTACTTCCTTAATCCCTCCCAAAGTCCATGACATGTGGGCCCTCCCTGGCATCCAACTCTCTCTCCCCTCACACTGACATGTGGCCCCTCCCTTCTGTCTCACTATCCAATAGGCCACAAGCCTCAGTCTCTCTCCCAATCACTGATATATGGGCCCTACATAGATTAAAAACTATATTTAATTTTTAACCCAAGCTATGTTTCACTTACATGTGGGACCACCATGTCATCCAACCCTCTCTCTGTGAAAATCAGAGGTGCAGAAGCGTTGAACCTCGTTAGAGGCCGCACCTTTGTTAATATATGGTGATAACAACCATCACCGTGGTTTTTACATCCATATAGCATGCAGTCTGTTTTGATGGATAGAAGAGGCTAACAACCTAGCAAACTCTATCTTATCCCATCTAACAGATCTCACACGCATGTATACAATATAGTTTCACAGTCCCCCTCAATCACAACCTTCCCAGGTTGAGATTGTGCTTAAAGTTCTCTAACTGTCTTACAGGCAAAGCCTTGGTAAAACCATCAGCAACTTGATCTCCTGTAGGTACAAAATCAATCTCTAATAGTTTCTGAGATACTCTTTCTCGAACAAAATGATAGTCAACTTCTATATGCTTTGTTCTGGCATGAAAAACAGGATTAGAAGAAAGATACTTAGCTCCCAAATTATCACACCACAACTTGGCCATAGGCGGACTCTGCACTTGTAATTCTGTCAATAAAGTCTGTACCCACATAATTTCTGCTGTAGCATTAGCAAGAGCTTTGTATTCTGATTCAGTACTAGACCTGGAAACTGTAGCTTGTTTACGTGCACACCAAGATACAAGATTATCTCCCAGAAAAACTGCAAAACCTCCTGTTGATCTTCTATCATCAAGAGATCCTGCCCAGTCTGCATCTGAATAAGCACTAACAAGCATAGACTTGGACTTGCATAGTTTCAACCCAAGTTTAGTACACTGTTTCAAATATCTTAAGATTCTCTTAACTGCAGCCCAATGAACAGTGGTTGGTGCATGAAGAAATTGACAGACTTTGTTAACTGGAAAGGCAATGTCTGGTCTAGTCAAGGTTAGATACTGAAGAGCACCAACTACACTTCTATAATTTGTTGCATCCAGAGGCCCTAGTAAGTCACCCTCATGAGCAGATAATTTCTCACTAGTAGACAACGGTGTACTTACTGGTTTACAATCAAACATATTTACCCTTCTCAGGAGATCACAAGCATATTTATCCTGTGTAAGAATTATTCCATCTGTTTACCTTGTTTACTTCTATACCCAGGAAGTAATGGAGATCTCCCAAATCTTTCAGGGCAAACTCCTTTTTCAAATCCTGCAGAAGAGCTGACACTGCCTCCTGTCTGGAGCTAGTGACTATTATATCATCAACATAGATAAGAACAAATATGATTAGTCCTCCTTTGTTATAAAAGAATAAAGATGTATCCCCTTTTGATCCTTGAAAACCAAGATCATATAATTTCTTGCTGAGCCTGGAATACCATGCCCTTGGAGCTTGCTTTAGCCCATAAAGGGCTTTATCAAGCTTGCACACATATCCAGGAAAAGATTCATCCTCATATCCTGGTGGTTGTTTCATGTATACCTCTTCTTCAAGGAATCCATGAAGAAAGGCATTCTGTACATCTAGTTGTCTCATGCACCAACCCCTAGACACAGCAATAGACAAGACATCTGATAGTAGCAGCTTGACTACTGGACTGAAAGTATCTTCATAATCTATACCGTATCTCTGTTTAAATCCCTTTGCAACTAGGCGAGCTTTATACCTGTCTAGACTTCCATCTTGTTTTCTTTTAATTTTATAGACCCACTTGCAGTCTATAACATTTCTACCTTGCTTAGGTGGAACTAGGTGCCAAGTTTTTATTCATCAAAGCCTCATGCTCTATATCATAGCCTTTTTCCAGTTTGTATTTCGCAAAGCATCAGTTAAATTTTTGGTTCACCAGTCACAGTAAGAAAGGTATTCTTGTATTTAACTGTGCCATCGGTATATACCTTCTCTTTTCGAATACCTCTTTGCAGTCGAGTAGTTGGGCGAGACGGCGCTTGAGTCACTTCCTCCCTGTCGCGAACGGCTCGGATGCAAAGATGTGTGATGGGGACGGGACATCATCATTGCTGGCAGGCGTCGCGGTGGCGTGACTAGGTTGGCTCGGCGAAGAGCTGTCGGCCGAGTGATGCGTCATCACGTCAGGAGAGGCAGGAAAATGTACCACGTCCAGGGATGTGGCAGCGCCGGGTTTGACTGGCAGTGGTATCTGATGCAGACGGTGATGCAGCGGTATCCTGATGGATCTGTTCAGCCAGATTTTCTGGGGCACCGGAAGAATCATCTGCTTCATCATTTTCTGCAGAAACAGCTGCACATTGCTTCCAAAATTTGATTAGCAGGATTAACAGGAATATTAGCCATATTGTCATCTAAGCTGTTGTTCCCAGGATTTGATGTTGGATTTAAGGAGATGTGAAGGAAGCATAAAATTTCTGAACGAAGTCTAGCACCGGCGTTTGTGTGAAGTTTAGCAAAGGGAAAATTTGTTTCATCAAAGATAACATCTACGGGATATATAGACACGACCTGTGGAGGGATCAAGACACTTGAACCCCTTGTGTAGTGTGCTGTACCCAAAAAGGTGCACTGCTTTTGATCTGAACTGAAGTTTGTGTGTATTATAGGGTCTCAGATGTGGCAACAAGCACAGCCAAACACCCGGAGAGAACTATAATCTGGGGTTTGATTAAAACAAGCGTCAAGCGGTGTGAGGAACTGAAGTAGTTTTGTAGGTGTCCTATTAATAAGATACACAGCGGCTATGAAAAGCTTCATCCCAAAATTTCAGAGGCATGGAAAATATGCAGAAGGGTGAGACCAACTTCTAACTATAATGTCTATGCTTTCGTTCAGCTGAGCCATTTTGTTGATGACTATGTGGAACAAGAAACATGATGTGTGATTCCTATCTTGTAAAGAAGGAGTGAAGTTTTTCATATTCACCTCCCCAGTCGGATTGCCATGGCTATTATCTTCCTATTAAACAAACGTTCAACAAGAGCTTGGAATTCATGAAACTTTTGGATGACTTCAGACTTATGCTTAATCAAATAAAGCCAAGTAAATTTACTATAATCATCAAATAAGCTCACATAATATTGGTTTGCCCCCACAGAAGTGAGGGCAGGACCCCAAACATCAGAATAAATAAGTTCCAAAGGATGACTCGACATACTAGAGGATCTAGAAAATAGGGCAATTGATGACCTTTTACCCTGTTGACATGCATCACAAACCGCTGTTTATTTGACTCAGCTAACAAGGAAGATTATTTTTGCTAATGACTTCTCTCCACATTGGTAGAGGCTGGATGACCCAGACGACTGTGCCATCGCTCAAAGGATGGTCTTGATGGCTCCAAAGGCTTCTTTTAAGAGGACAAGGACTTCATGAGGTGATGAAGATGGAAAGAGCGTACAGTCGCCCCGGCATGGTCCCTAAGCAGAAGTTTCTTCGTGGCCAGATCCTTAAGATTAAATATTTAGAGTAAAGCTCCATGTAAGCAGAATTATCAGAGACAAGTCTATTGGCAGAAACAAGATTCTTATTTGCATTGGGAACATATAGGATATTGCGAAGATGAATATACGATTTGGGGTTTTAACAGTAGAATGACCAATATGACTAATTTCCATACCTGCACCGCTTGCAGTGCGAACTTGATCTTGCCCCTTGTAGCGATCGCAACCGTGAGCTTGTCCAGTTCGCCAGTCACATGGTCCGTCGCACCCGTGTCGACGTACCAGTTTGTATCAATCCCATAAGATGTTGCCAATCCTGCATATTTTTCATCGGGAACAAAATCTTCATCATAGCGATACCAGCAGTTGATTACCGTGTGCCCCTCTTGTAACAGAGTTGACATTTAGGTCTGTTGTCGACGCCTCCCGGTGGTCGTGCGCCGCCATTGTTGCCGCGTCCCTGGCGCGGTTAGCGCCATTGTTGTTGCCGCCACGGCCGCGGCGCCGTTGCCGGTGTTGCGCCGTTGTTGTCCTCCACCACCGCCACGTCCTCGGTTCGCCAAATTGACAGAAGAGTCTCCACCGTGACGAAGCGCGAGACGCTGCTCAAAGCTGAGCAGCTGAGAGTAGGCTTCTCCCAGCGTCATGGTGTCCTTGCCGACGATGGTGGAGATGACAGGTTCATACGTGTCGTCGAGGCCGGCGATGATGTAGGAGATGAGATCATCGTCATCAACGATCTTGCCGGCAGCCGTCATCTCATCAGCGAGGGCCTTCATCTTGGAGACATACTCGTTGATGGAGAGAGTGCCCTTCTTGGTGTTGGAGAGAGCGATGCGAGTGTTGATGAAGCGCGCCCTCGTGACGGAGGAGTACATCTCCTCCAGCATCTGCCATGCTGCTGCAGCCGTGCCGCAGGTGGCCACCTGTGCCAGAACGTCTCTAGCTAGGGTGGAGAGCAGGAATCCTAGAACCTGCTGATCGGTTGCAACCCAATCATCAAATTCTGGATTGCGAACAGTGACTTCTTTCTCTCCCTTGTCGCCTGCTGTCGTTGTGATCAGGGCGTTGGGAGTTTTGGTGGCACCGGTGAGATGCCCCTCAAGGCGAGCTCCTCGTACAGCCGCCATGACCTGCGCTTTCCATAGCGCATGGTTTGATTTGGAGAGTTTCTCCGAGATCGCGTTCCCGCCGAGAGGATTCCCGGCCGCCGTCTTCGACGAACTCGCCATGAGTTGGATTAGATGCGATTTTGTGGATGGATAGGCTCTGATACCATGTGAAAATCAGAGGTGCAGAAGCGTTGAACCTCGTTAGAGGCCGCACCTTTGTTAATATATGGTGATAACAACCATCACCGTGGTTTTTACATCCATATAGCATGCAGTCTGTTTTGATGGATAGAAGAGGCTAACAACCTAGCAAACTCTATCTTATCCCATCTAACAGATCTCACACGCATGTATACAATATAGTTTCACACTCTCTCCTACTGACATATGGGACCTCCTAGTCAAGCCTCTCTCTCCTCCCAATGACATGTGGGCCACTGCCTCCTTTTCTCTCTCTCTTCTCTCTATGGCATGTGGACCCTGCTCTCTCTCTGTGTGCTATTGACATGTGGGCCAGCCCCTCAGTTTCTCTCTCCCAACCACTGACAATGGGCCCCACCTGTCTGTGGCGCCTCCCGACTAGGTGGAAGGCCACCATGTGCATAAGGCACCCGATCCCAGGATCAGTAGTCGGGTACGCACAACAATGATACAACACAGAGTTACAATAATACATAACAGAGTACTTGCATATACGTACAAGGAGATCCATCCAGGACAGACCCGGGATGGGCAAAATAATCAACTGGTAAACTAGCGAAACAGCAGATGTCGGCGAAACGGGAATGGGGGTCCCACATTCTCGGGAACATAAGGGCCTTCGGCCATATCAGCCCCCCGGGGCCCACTTTCTGTGCAAAAGGCAACTGGCCATCGCTGGTTGTTTTCTAAGCGCCTGAGGCTGCGGGCGCTGCCCGGGGCCGGGACGCTCGGCCTCGGCGCTCACGCGCGCGGCGCCCGGGCGCGGAGCCGGCTCGAGCTGGCCCTCACCAACCACCGCATTTATGGTGAGCCGACGGCGTGGTGACAGGGCGCGTCACCCCTGTCCACCCGCACGAGACCCTGAGCAGTCAGAAGACTTTTTGACTGAGAGAGCTCCCTTCTTCCACGCTCTGGCAGTTACAGTATGTTCGGTCACATTCGCACGACTTTAGCCGCCTGCAGCGGCTGCTCTCCGAGGCGACCTACCCGCCGTGCTGCACCAACTCCGGCATGGGTGTCGCAGGCGGACAGGGGCGACGGGACGCTCCACCAACTCCGGCGTGGGCGTCGCAGCCGGAGGGGCGCATAGGAGAGGTCACCGGAAAATATCTCCCTCCGCGTATCGGCACTGTGGACTCCCCTAAGCTCTATAAAGGAGGATCCATGCCGCTGACGAGAGGGGGCACAAGCTTGAGCAATAGACAACAAGACAACTTTTACTGTTCTTCTTCCCCAAGTCTCCCGGTTACGCTTCCGAGCTCCCCGGGTACACCTTGTAACACAATCATACACGTTCTCCCACATAGCATACACACAGGACGTAGGGTATTACGCTCCGGCGGCCCGAACCTGTATAAATCCTCTCGCCTCCTCTGTGTGCCATTGTTTCTCGTCTTCTCCAACGCCTCGTACACCTGAGAAACAGCTCCCCTGGCCGAACCTCAAAAGGGGGGTCTCCCGACTTCCCGCCGTCGAGGCTTCGTCCTCCGACAGCTGGCGCGCCAGGTAGGGGGAGTTTTCTTCCTCAGGTCGGACGCCGACGTTCCCGACACCGACGCCCTTCATGGCTGGAGGCCATCGTCCGCGGGATTCCGACGAGGAGTCCGGCGACTACACCCCGCTGGGCAACGTGAGCCCAGAGGCAAGCCCGCCACCTTCTCCCTCCTCGCCTTCCTGGGGGCGCGCGGCGCGTACCCGGCGGGCAAAGCGCGCCCCGCGGCGGCCTGGTGGTGCGGCCTCGGCCCCTTCCCTCGCCGAGGGGGCCGGCAAGTGCCCCGCCGGGTCCGCCGCCGCCTCATCCATAGGGCGCGAACAAAGGCGCCGTCCCACGGCACGTCGCAGCCTCCACTTCCATTCCGCGACGCCGCAGGAAGCCCTCTTGGCGGCGGAAGCCCTCCTGCGACACCCCCCGACATTTGCCGGGGATGGAGGCCGGGGGCGGCGGTGGATTAATGAGATCGCCAACTTGGTAGGCACCGCCCACCGCCGGGTCACCGCCGGCGGCCATACAAGCGCTGGGACTTCCGACCGCGCGACCTCTAGCGCGAGCCGGCCGACCGCCCCGGGCCAGAACAAATCCCGGGGCACGGGCGACCTCCGCAACCGGCTCGACAGGGCCCGGGCCCACGAGGACGCCCGGGTCACAATGGAGCGCCAGCGTGAGCGGCGCAAGGACGCCGCCAGGCATTCCGAGGCCCCGGCCTCCAGCTCCGAACCACTAGTGGGAAACCGCTACTCGTCGCCAGAGCCCACCCAGTACGGCTGCTCGGGTTGCCTGGCGCTCTCCCCAGGCCTGCAGCAGGTTCGCTGGCCGGCTATGTTCCGGCCCAACTTGCCGGAGAAGTACGATGGCTCCGTGGACCCCACGGAGTTCTTGCAGATATATGCCACTGCCATCCGGGCGGCGGGCGGAGACGAGAAGGTGATGGTGAACTATTTCCCCGTCGCCCTCAAGGCCCAGGCTCGCTCCTGGATGATGAGCCTCCCCGAGGGATCCATCCGCTCGTGGGAGAACCTTTGCCACCAGTTTGTGGCAAATTTCCAGGGCACCTTCCCGCGCCCTGGACAGAAGCGGACCTCCACGCCCTACGTCAGAGTAGGGTGAGGCGTTGAGGCATTTCCTGCAGCGTTTCAGCCAGGTACGCAACACGATCCTCACATCGCCCCCCACGCGGGTTATTCACGCGTTCCGTTCGGGCGTGCGCGACCAGCGCATGCTCGAAAAGATGGGCACCCGCGACGTCCAAACCACGGCGGAACTGTTCAGCCTTGCCGACCACTGCGCCCGCAAGGAGGAAGCCCGGGCGTGGAACAAGCCGCGCCCTGAGGTCCTCGCCGAGGACCCTGGGGAAGAGGGCGAGGCCTCACGTTCCGCGGCGCGGCGGGACAGGCGGAAGCGCCAGAAGGGCAAGGAGGTCGCCGAGAACTTCGCCTTGGCGGCGTCTGGCGGCCCCCGGGGCCGCGCCGCCCGCCAAGACGACTACGGCGGCAAACGGCAGAAGGCTGAGCGTGCGCCACCGCCACCGGCTGCGGGCCGGAAATGGTGCTCCGTCCACGAGACGGACCGCCACGACCTCACGGAGTGCCGCGCCGTCCAGAACCTGGCCGAGCGCACTAAGAAGTTCCAACAGGAGCGGCAGCAGGACAAGCCCGCTCCCAATCCGGAGCGCCCTCCCGAGTTCCAAGAACCCGAGAATGTCATCGCCACCCTTGACGGCGGGGCACACGCTCACTCCTCGCGCCGTGGCTTCAAGGCCATGAAGCGCGAGCTGTTAGCCGCGACCCCGGGGCCGGCGGCGTCCCGGAGGTTGAAGTGGTCGGATGTCCCGATCACCTTCGGCCCCACGGACCATCCAGCCCGGGTACCTGGGGAGGGACAGCTCGCCCTGGCGGTCTCCCCCACCATATGCAACGTGAAGGTGGGCCGCGTCCTCGTCGACGGGGGCGCCGCCCTCAATATCCTTTCCCCCGAGGTCTTTGAGAAGATCAAGGCCCCGGGGACGAATCTCGCGCCCTCGTTGCCCATCATCGGGATTACGAAGGGCCTCACTTGGCCTCTCGGCCAGGTCTCTTTGCCCGTCACCTTCGGCGACCGTGGCAACTTCCGCACCGAGCACGTCATTTTCGACGTTGCCGAGTGCAACCTCCATACAACGCGGTCCTTGGACGCCCGCGTTGGTGAAGTTTATGGCTGTTACGCACTACGCGTACCTAACCATGAAGCTCCCAGGCCCTCGGGCCGATCACAGTTCTTGGGACGTGAAAGCCGCCCTCTCGTGCGCCGAGCAGCGTGCGGCCGACATCGCCCCTGCAGCTCTGACGTGGCGGGCGGCGCGGGGCCTTCGCTACGCCGCGCCCCCAAGCCGCGCATCGTCGCACCGATGCGGAGCTAGTCAAGGAGGTAGTCCTTGGCGACGACCCGTCCCGGACCGTCAAGGTTGGCGGTTCGCTGGACGACAAATAGGAAGCGCGCTCATCGCCTTCCTCCGGGCAACACCGACGTCTTCGCCTGGCAACCGTCGGACATGCCCGGGTCCCCAGGGGGGTGATTGAGCACCGCTTGGCCATCCGCGCGGGCTCGCGCCCGGTGCGGCAGAAGGTACGACGACAGGCCCCAAGGCGCCAGGCCTTCGTCCGAGAGGAGATCCACAAACTTCTGCTGGCCGGCTTCATCCGCGAGGTCGTCCACCCGGAATGGCTGGCCAACCCAGTCGTCGTCCCCAAATCCAACGGGAAGCTGCGAATGTGCATAGACTACACCGACCTCAACAAGGCTTGCCCCAAAGACCCATTCCCTCTGCCTCGCATAGACCAGATAGTCGACTCCACCGCGGGGTGCGACCTTTTGTGCTTTCTTGATGCTTATGCAGGATACCATCAGATCCGCATGGCAGAGGAGGATGAGGAAAAAACTTCTTTTATTACCCCCCAAGGGGCCTTCTGTTATATGTGCATGCCTTTCGGGTTGAAGAATGCTTGTTCCACTTTCCAGCGTGCTGTCCGTGTAACATTTGAATCGCAGCTTGGTCGCAACATGGAGGCCTACGTCGACGATTTGGTATTGAAGTCGCGCGACCGCGCCACTCTGCTCCATGATCTGGCCGAGACGTTCAGTAACCTTCGATGCACAAGGATGAAGCTGAACCCGGACAAGTGCGTCTTCGGGGTCCCGGCCGGCAAGCTCCTCGGGTTCCTCGTGTCCAGCCGCGGCATTGAGGCAAACCCGGAGAAAATAGCGGCAATCGACCGCATGCGCCCCCCGACGAGGCTACGGGAGGCCCAGAAGCTGACCGGGTGCGTGGCCGCACTAGGTCGGTTCATCTCCAGGCTTGGGGAGCGTGCCCTCCCCCTATTCAAACTTCTCAAGAAATCCGGGCAGTTCGCCTGGACGGATGAGGCGGATCAAGCCCTTGATGAGCTCAAGAGGTACCTGACTACGCCCCTGTCCTCGTGGCACCGGCACCAGACGAGCCCTTGTTGCTCTACATCGCGGCAACCCCGCAGGTGGTAAGCGCGGCGCTCGTCGTCGAGCGCCCCTTGCCAAGCAGGCGGGCCGCCCGGGATTCACCTCCCGGGCCCGCCACCGCGGAGCCCGAACCTGGGCAGCCTCGCCAAGGCGAGTGCGAGCCCGGGAACGCGGCGCCCGGGACCATCCCAACATTACACCCGGGCCCCAATGTCCCAGCTCCGTACCTGTCCCATAGGCGAGAGCTCGCTCCCTCCCGGGGAGCTGAGCCCGAACCCCCGGCCCTTGTCGGGCCGGCTTCGGGAAACACACAACAGAAGCCGGTGTACTTCGTCAGCGAGGTACTCCGTGACGCCAAATCGCGCTACCCCAGGCGCAAAAGATGCTCTACGCTGTTCTCATCGCGTCCAGGAAACTTCGCCATTACTTCCAGGCGCACAAGGTATTCGTAGTCACATCCTTCCCCTCGGGCAGATATTGCATAACCGGGAGGGAACCGGCCGCGTCGCTAAGTGGGCGGTCGAGCTCGCTGAGTTCGACCTCCGCTTCCAAGCGCGCAACGCCATCAAAGCCAAATCCTGGCGGATTTTTTAGCGGAATGGACCCGGGGCCCGAGCCGGACTCTGTGCTGGACGCCGGGTTCCCGGCCCCGAGCTGCCGCCTGACCTGCACCTCCACTGGGTAATGAACTTCGACGACTCCTGCGCCCGGCGGGCTTGCCGCCCCAGCGCCGGGGCCGGGATCGTCCTCGTATCGCCCGCCGGAGACGAGTTCCGCTTCGTCGTCCACCTCAACTTCGGGGCCACCAACAACATGGCTGAGTACGAGGGCCTTCTCGCCGGCCTCCGGGCCGCGATCGCCCTCGGGGTGCGACGGCTATGCGCGCAAGGCGACTCCGAGCTCGTCATCAACCAGGTGTCCGGGGAGTACCAGACCCTGGACCCCCAATTGGCCGCATACGTGGACGAAGTGCGGAGGCTTGAGCGCCGTTTCGACGACCTCACGCTTCGCCACGTCCCTCGCAGTCGCAACCTAGCCGCCGACGAGCTCTCAAGACTGGCTTCCTCGCGGGCGCCGGTCCCCTTGGGGGTTTTCCAGGAAGCCCTCGAGACCTCCTCGGCATGCTTATCCGGGACCTCGGGCTCAACCCCTGAACCCGGGCCTGAGCATGACACGCGCCCCCGGCCCCAGGACTTGGTCCTCGCGGCCGGACCCAGCGCGCCCTCCTGGATGGACGAAATCCGGGCATATCTTCTCCGAGCACATCTCCCTGAAGACGACGTGGAAGCAGAAAGGATCGCTCGCTTGTCTAAGCGCTACGTCCTGGTAGAAGGGGACCTCTACCGGCGTGGCGCCAACGGCGTCCTGCTCAAGTGCGTTCCGCGCGATTCCGGACTCGAGATCCTCGCCGACATCCACGAAGGGGAGTGTGGCAGTCACGCCGCATTTCGCTCCTTGGTCGGTAAGGCTTTCCGGCATGGATTTTATTGGCCCACGGCCTTGCAGGACGCGTTCGACCTCGTCCGACGTTGCCGCGCGTGCCAGTTTCATGCCAAACAGAGCCACCAGCCGGCGCAAGCACTCCAGATGATCCCCCTGTCCTGGCCCTTCGCGGTCTGGGGACTCGATATCCTCGGCCCCTTTCCCCGGGCAGTTGGGGGTTATCGGCATCTCTATGTCGCCATCGACAAGTTCACGAAGTGGCCGGAGGCGTTCCCCGTAATCGACATCGACAAGCACTCAGCGCTCAAGTTTATCCGAGGAATCACCAGCCGCTTCGGGATCCCCAACCGCATTATCACCGACAACGGCACGCAGTTCACGAGCGAGCTCTTCGGCCAATACTGCTCCGACATCGGCATTAAGCTCTGCTTCGCCTCCCCTGCCCACCCTACCAGCAATGGGCAGGCCGAGAGGGCAAACGCTGAGATCCTACGGGGCCTCAAGACAAGGTCCTACAACGACCTCAAGAAACACGGCGTCAAGTGGATCGACGAGCTCCCAGCGGTCTTGTGGGCCAATCGTACCACACCGAGCCGGGCGACCGGGGAGACCCCGTTTTTCCTGGTATACGGGGCCGAGGCCGTTCTGCCGTCAGAACTCACCTTCGGCTCCCCCCGGGTACAGCACTACAGCGACAACATCGACCACGACAACATGCAGCTTGACAACCTCGACTTCCTCGAGGAGCGAAGACGACGCGCCTCGCTCCGAGTCGCACGTTATCAGCAGAGCCTTAAGCGCTATCACCAGCGTAAGGTTCGGGCCCGATCACTCCAGGTCGGGGACCTAGTCCTCCGCCGTGTCCTTACACGTGCCGGAAGGAATAAGCTTTCCCCCATGTGGGAAGGCCCCTTCCTGGTGATCGGTGTCTCCCGACCGGGCTCGGTAAGACTGGGCCAGGAGGATGGGACCCCGCTTCCCAATCCTTGGAATATCGAACATCTTCGCAAGTTTTATCCATAAACATATCCCGTAAGTTGTAGGGAGCTCGGGCCAGCGTCGGTTCCCTACAAAACTCAACGCTGGCCGGGGGCCCCCATATGTGTGCATTTCATATAAACAGCTTTTTTCAATATCCTCTTTAGTCTTGCCCTTTGTCCTTTTCCGTGTGTTGCGCCCGTGGGTGCCCCATCCCTTGGGGGTGTGCCCGGGCCGCGCCCGTGCGGCGGTTGGGGTCTGCGCATTGTCATCAGTCCCTTGCCGACGAGTGATCGAGCCCCGATATGCTAGGTCCAGGGCATCGTCGACTCCGCGCTCCTGCGGCTCCGACGCCCTGCCTGGCTAGCTTCGGGACCGGTCCTTTCCGGAGGTTGGGGGCGAAATGCTTGTGCGTAACCCTCTCCTCTGCACGGTCGCGACCGGGAGGATGCCTTCGGGAGGTGGTTGACCCCACGGCTCGTAGCATGGAATAGACAAGGGGACGAGCCATATACTCTCACGGTCCATCGTGTGCAGACCAGATCTCCCCCGGAAGGGTTAAGAAGGGTGCTTGGCGTACAGCACCCCGAGAAGGCCCCAGGGACACGGTCCATCGTGTGCAGACCAGATCTCCCCCGGAAGGGTTAAGAAGGGTGCTTGGCGTACAGCACCCCGAGAAGGCCCCAGGGACCCGGGGCGCTAAGTGGGAAGGCGAGCGCACCACCTCCGAGAGGTTCCCAGGCCGAGCATAGAGCTGGCAGTAACCCCTACCCCGAGGTCGTGCCCGCGCAGCCGGTTTCCAGGACTAGGGGCCCGAAGCGAGTATGCCCAGGAAGGCGTTTCCGTCTCTGGGCGGTCCTCAGGCCCAGCTTAAAGCTGACAGTGCTCCGGCCCCGAGGTCGTACCCGCGCAACCGCACCATGCTCGTCAACATCCAGATACGCACCTCATTCAACTTTACGCTTGTTCCGCTAGCTATTTTTTCTCTTTTCTACGACCACGCGTTTCGCTCTCCTCGGCCCCGGGAGCGAGTGGGATTTGCCGAAGCCGCGCATGTGGGCTGCTGGGTCAGTGCCGCCCCGGTTACCATGGCCTGGTGACCGGGTCGTCGACCGTGCCCCGGACACTGCCGATGCCCCGGGGTCTCGGGCAGCGCCCCCCGTCGGGCCAGCTTAGATTCCCGGGGCGGGCAGCGGTGCCCGGCCGGCCAGCTCCTCCCCAGCCACCGCCAAGGTGCCGGGTGTTTCGCTACCTGGCGACCCCGTGCCCGGTCGAGGTCGGTCTCCAAGAGGCTCCCGGCGAGCCAAAGGGCACGAGCTTAACACTTGGGCCATACCTAACCAATGCAGCGTCTACGGGGCCAACCCCGGAACATCCCCCACGTGGCGGGAGCAGATCCGGGCCGGTGACCGGTCTAGCGGTTGCCCCAAGACATCCCGACCGAATGCCTAAATTCGGACTGTCCCCTCACGGATCGGACCTTCCGAGTCAACTGGCTGAAATCCCGGAGCAAGCGACGCAATCATCCAAGGTGCGAAAAACACAAACATTGTTATATACACACACGGATGTCTTTCTTTGTACAAAACAGGTGAAGTCAAAATACAAGCATGCGCGGAGGACCACAGCCGTCGCCGCACGGGGAAAGGTCACTCCTCGGGCCCGGTCTCTTCGCCGGAATCGTCGGTCCCTGGCTTCTCCGGGTGTTCCCCCCGGTTAAAGAATCTGGCCACCGTCGCGGCAGCGTCGGCCACGGCCTTCCGAGCCTCCTCTTCCCCATCGGTGGGGAATCCCTCCAGCACCGGGGCCAGGGAAAACTTCGCGTCTCGAGCCCGGTAGCAGCCAAGGACGTACTCCGCCACCCGCGAGGCAAGCTCTGTTCCCTCCTTCTCCAGGACTTCATGAATTTGCTGGGGGAGCAGGTCCAGCGTATCCAGCAGGTCGCCGAGCTCCACCAGCGCCTGACCGACCCCCGTGGGTAGGTCGGTCCTCTGCGGAGGTGCCCGGACGCCGATGCGTTTGAGACACCCCCGGACATCGGAGCTGTACCGCCCCAGGCAAGCTGCAACCTCGCCGTCGAGATTCTTTCGGAGGGCGAGGTTACCTTGCACAAATCTCAGCCGTCCCTCCGCCCTGGCCAGCTCCTCGGTTGAGCTGGCCGCGCCTGCCGATGACGGGGAGCCGCTTGACACGGCCCGCACGGCGGCCCCGCGCGCCACGGCCTCAAGGTCGGCCGTGCGTTTCCAGGAGACCTCCTTCTCCGCCTGCCGGGCCTCGGCAGCCTTCACCGCCGCCTCCCGCCGAGCCAAAGAGTCCTCTTTCTCCTCGAGAATCGCCTCTCGTGTCCCGAGGGCCTCGGCTTTGGCGTCCAGGTCGGCGGCCAGCATCTTCGCCTGCTCGCCCTCTCGTCGGCGGTCGGACTCCCATGCTGCAAGGCCTTCTTCCCAGGTCGCCAGCCTCTTCTCCTGGTCCCGGAGGCGCCATGCGCTGTCCTGGGCCATGGCGTTGGAAAGCTTGGCGGCCTCCTCATTCACCGCCACGGCTACCTCCCGCGCGCTGACCTCGCGCTCCCGGGCCGCAAGATCGGCCTCCTCGCCCCGGAGACGGTCCTCCCGGGAAGTCATCTCCTTTCCCCGCGCCTTCGCTTCGGACCGGGCGCGGGAGGCCTCGTCGGCGGCGATCTTGGCGGCAATTTCCAATTGGGCGATGCGCCCCTCCGCCGCCTCGATTTCCTGACGGCGGGTCGACACCAGGATTTCAGTGGCAATCGTACGGAAGACAAGTCTCTCCGCTGCCACCGTGATCGCCGCCTGCCCCCTCTCGAGCTCCGCCCGGAGCCGAGCGGACTCGCGCTGCTCGCGGCGGGCCGCCACCTGTACTTCGCTGGCAGCGACGACTAGTTGCCCCAGCGCGGCGTGCAGTGTCTCGGGCCCGCGCGCAGCGCCTGGTCGCGGCGCAGCAAAAAGGACCAGGGCCCGCTCCCCCCCCGCGGGACAAGGCGGGGCCCCGGCGTCCTCTCTCCCCTCCACAGCGGGGACCGCACTTGGTCCCGCGGGGGCCCGCTCCGGCGCGGCCGCCGCGACCTCCATGTCCACCACCGTGCCCGGCGATGACGGGGGCGTGGCGGGACGCGGCGGAGCCGTCGGCGCGTCCACTGCACCGCCCCCGGTCGGGGCCGGCGGCGCCGTCATCGGCCCCTGGCCCTTCCTGTAAAGGCCGAAACCAGCCGGATAAGAATCAGATCGATAAACGCATGAGGGAATGTGCTAGATAGAAGAACCAATGGGGTCGAAGCGTTTACCTAGCCTGGGGCCCTTTGAAGCCCCACGGCTTGGGACTCAAGGACAGCAGGCTCCCGCCGCGGGATCCTGTCTTCCCTACCGGCGCCCCCGAGACGGCGACGGTAGCCGGTGCTTCTGGCGTCTCCGACGCCAGCTCGATGATGCCCCCCGCGTCCGGGACCTCCGTTGACCCGGCCCCGGGGGCCGGAGTCGCCTCCCGTGGCTCTGGGGGCCACGGCCGAGCAACGCCTGCCGGCGCCACGCAAGCGGTGGCCGCCATGGCAGTCCCGGTCCTCCCGGGCTCCCCGCGGCTCGGAGAGGTAGCGGCCGGGATGACGGTCACCGGAGCAACGACCTTCGCCTTCTTGGCCGCCGCAAGTCCTGGATCGGGCCCCGCCGGTCGCTTCCCCTCCTTCTTCGACGGCACCGGCGCTTCAGCCGGCACATCTGCTCCCTCCGAGACGTCGGGTACCTCGACGATCTTGGGGGTGATCTGTGAAACAACGATGCCCACGGAGTCGAATCGCGGGAGATCCTTCTGGATCCTCACCCGACCGCGGTCGCTGCAAAGCGGCGTCACGCCGCTCGGGAGCGCGCGGTCCGCCGCGCCCCCTCCTTCCAGCGCCGACGCCATTAACAGGCCCATCGTCGCCTTACTCAGGTCGTCGGGATGGGTCCTGGAAAGATCCTTGGACCCAGTGTACAGCCAACAGGCCCGGGGCCTCCTGTGAAGCGGCGCCAGTCGCCGGCTGAGGAAGTCACCGACGACCATGTACGCATTTAACCCCGCCGCCGCCAGGCCAGCGACGCGCGCCAACACTGGCGCCAACCGCGCGTCTTCCGGCGGCGGCTCGGTCCAGCTCTTCACCTTCTGGGCCGTCTCGGTCGGCAGCCGGAGCCGGTCGTTGGCGTCAACGCCGATGTAAACCCAGTTCTGGCGCCATAAATCCCATTTGTTTCGCAGCGCCATCGGGATGAACTCGACGCCGGGGCGGCCGTGGAAGTACACACAACCTACCCGCTCCGGCAGATCGGTGGCCTTGTTTTTCGGCGCGCTCTTCATGACGAAGTAACGCCGGAAAAGATCCACCGAGGGCATCACACCACAAACATCTCGCACAAGTGCGCGAAAATCCCCAGCACCATCACGGCGTTGGGGGTCAGATGCATCATTTGCACCTCGTACGTCTCCAGCACCTGGAAAAAGAAATCGGAGAACGGCGGAACAAGCCCGCCGACCGCGTAGTCGACGAAGTACACTACTTCGTTGGCCCCTCGCGGCGCCGGCCTCGACTCGCCAGGGCGCACCTCCGGGGCCGCCCTCCACCGCGTGGCGGCCGGCATCATCCTCTTCACCCGCTCCATCCCAGCATCGTCATTCAGGCGCGACGGCGGAACCGCCCCGCCGTCCAGCGGCCGTACCACGCGGCCGGCGCGCGGCATCGTGAATACGGCGACGGGAGCGGAGAAGGAAGATGCCAAGCAGGGAGAAGCGCGCGCGGGCGGGAAGCCTGAGCTCTGGGCGCAAGAAACAGCTAAGGCAATGGCAGTCCCAACTCAGCAATGGGAGAAGCCGGCTACCGTCCGCTGCTGCTTATAGTCTCGGAGAACCCGTGGAGCGCCCCTTCGACTCCGCCATTACGGCCCTCGATTGGCGGACCGGAAGTGGAAGATCTCCCCTCGCCACGTCTTATCCCGCGCAATTACGACGGCGTCGCCTCGTTCCCTGCTAAGCCTGGTGGGCCCGGCGCCTTTTCGTTTCCCCGAGATATGGCCCTGTTCCTGCCCGGATTAAGCCCCGGTCGAGCAACAGGCCCAGGGGCCGCTGTCGGCGAAACGGGAATGGGGGTCCCACATTCTCGGGAACATAAGGGCCTTCGGCCATATCAGCCCCCCGGGGCCCACTTTCTGTGCAAAAGGCAACTGGCCATCGCTGGTTGTTTTCTAAGCGCCTGAGGCTGCGGGCGCTGCCCGGGGCCGGGACGCTCGGCCTCGGCGCTCACGCGCGCGGCGCCCGGGCGCGGAGCCGGCTCGAGCTGGCCCTCACCAACCACCGCATTTATGGTGAGCCGACGGCGTGGTGACAGGGCGCGTCACCCCTGTCCACCCGCACGAGACCCTGAGCAGTCAGAAGACTTTTTGACTGAGAGAGCTCCCTTCTTCCACGCTCTGGCAGTTACAGTATGTTCGGTCACATTCGCACGACTTTAGCCGCCTGCAGCGGCTGCTCTCCGAGGCGACCTACCCGCCGTGCTGCACCAACTCCGGCATGGGTGTCGCAGGCGGACAGGGGCGACGGGACGCTCCACCAACTCCGGCGTGGGCGTCGCAGCCGGAGGGGCGCATAGGAGAGGTCACCGGAAAATATCTCCCTCCGCGTATCGGCACTGTGGACTCCCCTAAGCTCTATAAAGGAGGATCCATGCCGCTGACGAGAGGGGGCACAAGCTTGAGCAATAGACAACAAGACAACTTTTACTGTTCTTCTTCCCCAAGTCTCCCGGTTACGCTTCCGAGCTCCCCGGGTACACCTTGTAACACAATCATACACGTTCTCCCACATAGCATACACACAGGACGTAGGGTATTACGCTCCGGCGGCCCGAACCTGTATAAATCCTCTCGCCTCCTCTGTGTGCCATTGTTTCTCGTCTTCTCCAACGCCTCGTACACCTGAGAAACAGCTCCCCTGGCCGAACCTCAAAAGGGGGGTCTCCCGACTTCCCGCCGTCGAGGCTTCGTCCTCCGACAGCAGAACAGGGCGGAAGCTGGACAAAACTACTCCACAGGCTCGGTTGGGAACTAGGCTCGAAACCTTCAGAGGTCTTCGTAGTCGGCCTGGTCTTGGAGGAACTCGGCAGCAGTCGGATCTTCGTCTTCCACTCCAAAACCTACTATACATATATATGAACAAGGTGAGTACTTTCGTACTCAGCAAGCCGGGAATGATGCCATGTTGGTTAGACAAGAAGAGCTAAAGGTTTCATTTGCGAAAGACTGCCTTATTAAACTCTTTTCTTTGCGAACACTAGTGAGTTCCAAATTTTTGTTGGCGGACAGAGGCTCACGCCTCCATCCATTCCGCAAATTGCCTTTCAACAACTCACCACATAAAGAATCAAGCATAAACATACATGTTCTTATTATCTTTTACTTTGCATTTGTTGGTCCTTTATCTCCCGAGTAGCTACAACCACTCGTTGACCCTGAGACTCGGCTACAACCAAATCTCAGCTGTGGCACTTGATGCCCGCTACACTGGCCACAACCAGTTAGCTAAACCGCCGCCCTGGCTACAACCCGGGGGCTCATCATCGCTGCCCTGGCTACAACCCGGGAGCATGATCATGGCACTAAATGCCCGCTAGGCTGGCTACAACCAGCTAGCTAATCGGCTTCCCTGGCTACAACCCGGGAGCCTGATCAATCTGCTGCCCTGGCTACAACCCGGGAGCACGATCAATCCGTCTTCTGGCTACAACCCGAAGACATCTGTACAACTGCCACCCTGGCTACAACCCGGGGGCTTAAGCTTGCTGCCCTGGCTACAACCCGGGAGCATGATCTTCATCCTGATTACTTTTCATACACTTGTTTATGGTGCTTAACACCCCGGACCACACAGATCCGTTTCTGGCCACACAGGCCTTCCGTTTGCTTACTCGGCAAACTCAGGTCACGGTTCCCTTTCCATCAAACACTTTTCACCAATCTCCGACAAACAAATCTACGCCATGGGAATCGATCCTTAATGATAATACATAGCCAAGCCACACAGGCACTGTCTCTGTACATCAAGATTTTCACAAATCTTTCCTTTATTTCACAAACGCGCCGATACACAAGGTATCGGGTTTTCCAACTGTTTAGTAAAACCCATCATTTTTCCCAACGACAAACAACGTTGCAGAGCTAAGCCATTATACTCGGCATCGTATCCTCAGATAGGATGCTAGCGTGCCATTTGTGGGGCTCTTCAAGGGGGAAATATAACAACATCCTACCAATTAAGTGCTACTACTGGGCGGGTCCATCGGTTGCGCTTGCATAACCGAGGCCAACAGTTTAAAAAGGTGTAACTAAGCATGCATATATTTTCCAAACAACATAGTTTTGCATATATGGGAAACAATATGATCAAAGAGGCTTGCCTTGTTCCAAGGAGGGGTCTTCTTCGGCGAAGGTGGCTTCGGGATCGTCCACCGGTTCAGGTTCTGAACAAGCAAAAAGAAACACTGATAAGCAGGAGAAGTAAAACACCAAGAAAAAGGATCAAGAAGTAGTCGGCTGCAGAAAAAGGGGGCAGTCGGCTGAACCAGGCTTGCGAACCAGGCGACAGAGCTCCAAAGCTTGAGAGGATGAAAACTTAGCAGAGCTGGAGCTGGCCGGTTTGCAAAACAAAGGAAGAAGGGGGCACGGTTGGCCATATATATATATAGCCGACGTGCAAGGTTGAGGCACGGTGGAGCTGGGCAACGGGTGGAGCAAGGAAGTCAAGATGAACTGACAGGGATATGACAGGAAGTGACTTTGGAGTCCAACTGGTCAGAGGAGTTGGCAGGCACTGTAGCTGCGATGAGACATTAAGGTCAAGGCTAGGACAGGTTGGAGAAATCTCACTGACCGGGCTTCGGACTGACCACTGGTCCAAGCGATACTGCGGTTAGGTGAAGATTGATTCTTCACTACCTCGGTAGTCGGCGTCCAACGGGTGGGTGCAACTCGGGGGACAAAGAAGCAACAGGTCTCAACAAGGTAGTCGGCCACATCACCGTGCTCACTCGGCAGCAAAGAGGTCCGAGTAAGACAAGGATAAGGGCAGGATGCAAGGACTGAGTAGCAACTCTACTCGGCACAAGAGGGAAGGTAGTCGGCTGGCCGGGGAGAGGGAAAACGGAGGCACAGCTGACAGGATAGGAAAAGATTAAGATCCAGAAAACCAGTTACAACAGGGAAAAGGAAAGCGGGTCGTTACACTGTCTACCACTTATCCCTAACATAATTCATTTTTTCCAAAATTCAAATAAACCCTTTTCTTTTTCTAGAAAATCCCTAAAACTTCAAAAATCCATATCTTTTCAACCGTAGCTCCGATTGACCACGTTTAAGTCTCCAAATTTTTCTAAAAATGAGATCTACCTCATGGCACTATTAGTTATTAATAATAGTACTTTATTTCTAGGGTTTGTTGTGTTTTTCTTTCATTTTGCGCGTAGTTGATGCTTCGGAAATCCTTTTGGACGTCGGATTTTGCAAAGTTTGAAGACGAAGACTGAGGCAAGTTACTCCTTGACCATATTGCTCCTAAATTTAAAATGATTTGTTTGCAAAATTGCATGGCTAGTGTGCACGTTAAATTGATCGGCCTCGGTTTGCGTGACAAGCCGACGGACCAGCCTAGTAGTTGCATAAACCCTATAGGGTGTTGCTACCCTATTCCTTGCCATTCCACCTTGTGGTACCTCGGCAACCATGCTCCCTGAGCATGGATTCTGATGGTTCCACTCACATCACTATTGTTTGTCGATTTGGGAAAGATAGGGTTTCAAAAGTTCTAAAAACCCGACACGTGATGTCGGCGGAATTGCGAAACAAAATTGGTTTGTGAAAACTCATGATGCAAAATAATCGCCTGGTGAGGATACTTTGTATTCGCATATAAGGAAAGATTCCTTGGAAAATTGCACCGATCATAGTACAGTGCGACCACACGGGTGGTATGGGATGCCCTTGGCTAAGTATTCAGCCGGAACAGGGTTACCTCATATGCCAGTAGATGTGAAATGCTGAGATAAGGTGGTTAGGGATATCTCGGGTTCCTAAGTAGAGTAAGGAACGAAACCTTGCCAAGTACTCAGTCAAGGTGTTTGGGGTATTTGATTAAAGCGTGATGCTTAAATGAGATTTGGTTTGACCCGTCTACCGGGCATAAGGTACCCCAGGATGGCTCCTGAAAGGTCATGTCGTGAACCTCCCTTGCTTGGCCAGTGAGGGAGTAAGCTCGCGTCGTGTGGGTAAAGCGTACACCTCTGTAGAGTCTTAAACTTAGGAATGGCAATTTTGCCCACGGGCATGGGTATCTACGGGTACCGCGCCCGATGGGTATGGACGTGGGTTTAATTTTTTTCCCGTGGATATACCCGCCTGAGACCCAACAACCTAGTAGGCAGCAGCCGGGTTCTAAATTTCACCCTCGGGTAACCCATGCCCGACCCGTTACTATACATAGCATCCATTCGGCCAGTTCATTTTGGCCTATTTGGCCTATTTGGCCCATTAATTCGGGGAAGTACATATACTATCTATGAAGAAACCCTAGGGTCTTACTCTCTATCCAAAATCCACACACAGGCCAGCGTTAGGCTGCAGGCGATGATAATGTTGCTCTTAGTTAAATTATCTATCTTTTGAGATATTGTTGTCATGTTGAAGTGATACCCAGTGGGTACCCATTGGGCATGCCCGACGGGCACGAGCATGGAGTTCTGCCCGCCAACCATTTCGGACATGGGTCGGGTGGGCTTGGTCGGGTGCCGGGTCAGGCGTGGGATTGCCCTGCCCATGCCCGACCCGACCCATTGCCATCCCTACTTAAACTGTTCAAACAGTCGTACCCACGGTCATGGGCGATGTAAAGTGATTCCTCTAGCGTAGATTTATTTGCAAATGTTTGCAAAAGTGGTTTGTGGGATTAGAAACCGTTACCAGAATCGTCCAGGATGGCTGATGGATGACCAATACGTGGTCTGAAACGGGCCTGTGTGGACCGAAATGTCGAATGGCATCATAGATTAGGCTTCCCGAGTGGAAGCAGCGTGTACTTGAGGATTAAGATAATGAATGGCTCAAGGAGCCAAAAGAGTTGAGACGATGAGATGATGTCCTAAAGAGGACGAATGTGAAAGGAAAATAATAGAGAAAAAATAAGATGAGATGATGTCCTGAAAAGGACGAAAGTGAAAATAAACCAATAGATGATATACTCTGAACCGCTGTCGTGGTCCGACAGGCGGTAGACTTGACTAAAAACTTCAATCAGATTAAAATATGTATCGTCCGCTCGAGTTGTTGCAAAACAATTCGTGGATAGAATCGAGGCAAAAGCCTCCTTCCAGTGATACTGAGACAATCCATACTTAGAGTTTTGGAAAAATGTTTCAACATAAAATGTTTACGAAATAAAACCCACCCTTTCCTTGGTGGCCTGCATAACTCACATTTCCCGTGACTTGCTGAGTACGTATGTACTCAATCTATTATTTTTCCTCCTTCAGGAAGAGTAAAGTTAAAGCAAAGATTAGGGTTTCTTTACTAATCCCAAGCCATTACTTGTGGATTGGGTTCTCGTTGCGCTATCATTCCTCTGCTGCTATTTTGTTTGCAGGTTGCCGCTCAGGGCTTGCCCGAAGTCGTAACTTATAAAGGTATAATATATATTTATTTAGTTAATTATTGTGGTACATCTCCGTTGACCGTGGGTACCAGCAAGATTTCCTGGGACTGGTACCGGCATCGCGGTTCCGTGGAGGATGGTTCACGCCAATCTCCTATGGCGTTTCCTCTCTGGTGTTACTATAAGTAGTGCCAGGACGAGGTGTTATATAAAAGCTCTCCTAAACAGAGCCTTAGATTCTCATGTAGATTCTAAAAATTAGTACATATAAACTCTAGAAAATAAGATACTTTCTCCGTCCTAAAATATAACAACTTCTTGGTAGGGCTATTAAGGAGAGGATAAAAGGACCTGTGTACTTCTCAAGGTGGTGCAGTGTAGGACTAGACTAACTAGGGTGATAACAAAGCCAAGAGGTACTATAGGTAATTTAGTGATTTTATATCTTATATTATTATATTTCAGATAAAATTTAAATTTTAAAAGTTACAATAATTTTAGGACGAAATCAGTATTAACTATAGAAGCTAGGATAGCCAGATTTTCTTGATTTCGATCACCAGCTGCAATAGACTGGAGAGTTGGCACACTGGGCTGGAGCTCTAGATGCCGATGGCCACGGCTCCTTTTTCTTTCCTCTGCGATCGTGACATGACATGCAGCGAAAAGCTACTCATCCTTCTCCAGAAATTTCCTCAGGTTTGTCTTGCAAAATCTGCCCCAAGACAAGCAGAGGCGCAACTACTACATGCTGTGCTCGTGTGCTGCCCATCAGCCATCAGACCAGAAAGCACAGCAACGTTGGTGTACTTCCACGGCAACCAAACTGGAAGCTGGAAGGCTGCAATAGTTCAATTGCAAAGTCTGATGCTGCAAAGCCTTCCATCTCCACGGTTCCAGCACGGTGGACCGGTGGCCTGCCTGCCAGAGGCATCTTGTTCTTAAACCAAACTGTACTCATCAACAACACCTGCTGTCCCCATGTCAGATGTTGACGAATCCTGTACCAACATACTGTACTGCTGCATCATCTCCTTGACAGAATAAACAAAGCAAAAGTTATCCATCTCCCCCTGCACGCGCCGGCCACAGCCATGACGTAGAGACTGCAAATTGCATTGTTCTTGCATACTCCTACAAGCTAACCAACTATGCAACCCATTGCGTGCTTACAGTTAACACTTCGTGCGTAACTGTACAGACAAAAATCTCAAGTACAATTAGAAGATTATTATTCAAGGTGAAGAAATTAAAATTAAGAAGGGAAGCAAGCAAGCAAACCAATCAAAAGGACATGGAAAACCGTTGTTGGTACGGGCTTGGGTCGCGATCAGATGGCCGCCCGCGTGACATGGATGAAAGATATTGCGTCCATCCCCCAGCACCACCACCACCTCGCACTTGACGCGAAGAAATCGGCATCCTCCATCAGATGATGACACGGCAGTGCTGCGACGACATACGATCCTGTCATGTTAGCCATATTGGATGGATGGGTGCAACACCCTATCAGAAACAAGATATATTATTCCCCTTTTTTTCTGAAATGTTTATGTCATTCCATCTTCCATGTCAAACTCAACTCGGTTGTGCTATACTACATAGCTACGCAAACTTGGCAATCCAGAGTTAACTGATTCTAATTCGGTTTTGCAGAGTTTTGAGTGATTTAGTCCATAGGATGATGATGCTGTGCAGTGGTATCTAGAAGAAATAAAGAAAAGAAAATAAAGCATATGCGTTTGTTCAACTCGATGGCGCAACGAAAAGCTTCTCTTTGTTGGTCTGTCCACAAACGTAAGCCTCCCAAGTCCAAGCAGAGAAACGGGTCCAATCGCTTTCCGGTTTGGCTTGGAAAGCGCCATTTCACAAGGCCATCCATAATCCATCCCTTCTTTTGCACAGCACCGTGATCAATTCGACAAATTGACCCCTTTCTTCAGAACTGAACACGCGTTGAACCCGATACTCTCCCTGCGATTCATGCTAACCTTTTCAAGTTAAGCAAACCTGATGCTGCCACACAATTCTGCTGTCGTGTTGCTGTTCCAGGTCAGCCAATTAGGAGTTGGAGTCGTAGTATTGTGATTTGTCCCCTATGAAATTGAAGCCAAGTTAAGTAGGAGTAGTACATAGATTAGAGAGTGGAGTTAGGTATTTTGGCGTCAGGATGACCAGTGACAGTTGGTCGTCGTTGAGGAGCTTGAATTCTTAACCAGTGGATTGCGTGAGGAAGAACGGCTCTCGCCGGGAGGAAGACGACGACGGCGACGACGACGAGGTCAGCCGGTGGCCAACCAGAGCGCCATCGCTTGACCCACCCCGCCTATCCGCAGCTTTTTCTGTCGCGCTGCAGCCTCGTGTGCACATAAATTTCTTAGGCCGCGCGCCCGCCACTGCCTCCCTCGAGCGAGCCCGATAACGAGAATAACGGCCACACCGGCCGCCCACGCGCTCTCATGTTCCTATGTCGCCGCGCGGCTGCTGCGTGTCTGATCGCCGTGGCGATGGTACTCGGGCTCGCCGTGGCGGGCGGCGTCCACCCGGCTGCGGCGCCGGCGCCGGGGAGGGCGCGCGGGCACGGCGGCTTGGCGTGGCACTCGTTCAAGCAGCTGCTCGACGCGCGGCGCGGCAGCCATGTCACGGGGCTCGCCGAGCTGAAGCGGTACCTGGCGCGGTTCGGGTACATGGCCAAGCCTGGCCGTGGCACGACGGACGCCTTCGACGAGCATCTTGAGGTCGCCGTGAGGAGGTACCAGACGAGGCTTGGCTTGCCGGTCACCGGCCGGCTCGACTCCGCCACGCTCGACCAGATCATGTCGCCGCGCTGCGGCGTCGGGGACGACGACGAGGAGCGGCGTCCCGTGTCCGTCGCGCTCTCGCCGGGGCAGGGCGGCGTGGTCAGCCGGTTCACGTTCTTCAAGGGCGAGCCGCGGTGGACGCGGTCGGACCCGATCGTGCTGTCCTACGCCGTCTCGCCGACGGCCACCGTCGACTACCTGCCGCCGGCCGCCGTGCGGGCCGTGTTCCAGCGCGCGTTCGCGCGGTGGGCGCTGGCCATCCCCATGGGCTTCGTCGAGACGGACGACTACGAGGCGGCCGACATCAAGGTGGGCTTCTACGCCGGCAACCACGGCGACGGCGTGCCGTTCGACGGGCCGCTCGGCATCCTCGGCCACGCCTTCTCCCCAAAGAACGGGCGGCTCCACCTCGACGCGTCGGAGCACTGGGCGGTGGACTTCGACGCCGACCAGACGGCCGCGGCCATCGACTTGGAATCCGTGGCGACGCACGAGATCGGCCACGTCCTGGGGCTCGGCCACTCAGCGTCGCCGCGCGCGGTCATGTACCCGAGCATCAAGCCGCGGGAGAAGAAGGTGCACCTCACCGTCGACGACGTCGAAGGCGTGCAGGCGTTGTACGGTTCCAACCCACAGTTCAGCCTCAGCTCGCTCTCCGAGCAGGGCACCACCAGCTCGTCGCCGCCGGGGAGCAGCAGCTGGCTTGCCGGATCATCAGCTAGGCTGCTTTGTACAGTCTTAGTCATACTTGTGACGCACTTGTAGATAGACATGATTTTATAGGCAAAAAAAAAAGATTGGTTGGATAAGGAAAAAAGGTGGTGTGTAGCGTGATTCCATAGAAGAGGAAATTTCTCTTCTAGTGTGATAGCACCATTGGGTGTAGATAATTCAAAGAACTGTTTCTCTTCTTATATAGGTCGTTTTTGCAGTCAAAATTGGTACATAATACCCTCCAGTTACTGTACATAATCTACTGGTATCAAGTGTAACTATGCCTTTTCTATCCAGACCATGCTCAGTGACAGTAACGTTTCTACAGAGAGCATGACATTACCGGTCAATACTATTCGCAGTCTACCGCGACACTGTGGTCTGGAGGGGCAAAACGCTTTCAGCTCCAGGTTCCTTTGCTTCAGCAGATCTCTCTGTGACGACCTTTGACATGCCAAACATTTTCTTGATGGTCTTTGTAAAACAGGTCTTGTGCTCATCTGCAGAGGCATGGATGAACTCCTGGATATGATCTCTCAAATCAGAGACAAATGATGTGTTCTCAGATTTGTTCCGCCGGCATGAGGACAAGGCAGGTTTTACAGAAGAAGCAGATTGACCAGAACCTTCAGGTTGGGCACCACCAGGCATTGACATCATAAAGGGAAACTGCAGGTATAAGAAACTTCACAAGTGAGACCTATGAAAAATTTATATAGTTCATTCAACATGCTAACCAGCAATACTATAGTGGGAACAAGTAGATCATCAATCAATTATGCTTCTTTTCCTGTTTAAACAAAGATACTTGTTTTCGATATCCAACTGTAGTAGTTTACTCCATAGAGAAGATAAAATTTCCATTAGTGGATTGGAGGAACATGGTACAACAAGAAATTTTTATAGTGTTAACAGTCAATGAATATAAAGAAAACCATAAACATGTTGTATCGTAAGCACTCAATACCTTTAGCTTGCAAAAATAGGAAAAATTTAGATGTATCCTCTTAGGAATAAAATTATGAAGAGAACAGGTCCAACAACATAGAGCAACAAGCAGTTAACTGAGCGCAAGGTTTCAGATACTGCTGTACCAGATTGTCGATGTGAGGCGCAAACCTCGCAAAGATAACTACACCAGTATGAATGAAACCATGAATACATTGAAGGGAACTACAATGAGCCATGCTGTTACAGAAGGTCAACTACTGAATATATAACTAGAACTAAATGCTCATGCCTTCCTGACTCAGAATAGAGACTTGTAAACTGTAATAGCTGCGTGTTACCTGGAAAAACGCTGCCACCGCAACTAAACGCACAACATCAGATGGACAAGAAGAGTTGGGGACGTTGGAGAGGAAAATTAAAGGAGGAGAGATGGACAAGAAGAGTTCTACAGGGATTCATGGCGTGTTTGCGACGACTGCTTGAAGGACTGGTTTTGCCGGTTGCTCCATCAGCCCATTGTACAAGATGCAAATCGTGAAAACTAAATCTAGGTGACAACCTACTAACAGCTGCACAGCTTAGATATGCAACTGGGTAACGAGTCACCGCACCACACTTGTTCGTGTCAATCCCTATCCATCCAACTCCAAGTAGAACATGAATAATATATCTCTACTATTATAAAAATTTATAGTGTTTCCGTTAGTCTGTCGATGACGTCATCAGTCCGACCTACACGTTTGCTTGCATTATATTGATATAGACTTCGATTCAATTTCGCAAGCGCACATACAGAGTTAAGGACTCAAATTAAAGACACAAATCAAGTTGAAATCTTTGTGTGTGTGGCCAGTTACTAATGAAGCACCTCCAAAAAAGAGAAGGCTCTATCAGCGAAATTGCCAACATTGATCTCGGCCTCCCATGAATCAGAAGAACAGCTAAGCGAGTTAATCCAGGATTATGAAGGCCATCAACCATCATCAAGAACACCATTACACACAGCCAAAACAACCATCAGATCTCGCGGGAGATAAAAAAGAAAGAAAAATCAAGAATGTCCTAGAAGCACCCTGCCACCCAGCATCACGATGAGACGATGAGCATGTCGGATGAATCTAAAGAAGAGTTTCATCTATGCCCGCAACGGAACCGAGGCGGCACAATCAACAATCCACCCGGTTCTCTCAAAGGCGCCAAGTACATGTAAACAAAAACAACAGCAAAAGCAAAAACAAGGTGAATCACTTGAGATGCGAGAGAATCAAGTAGATGAAGATGGGAGAAACCAGCAGAAGGAACCACCACCATCCTGCTCCGCCATGGCCACAGAGAGGAGATCGACTAGGACGGCATAAAGGTCCATGAATCGCTACATAGTTTGATCTGAATACTCGTATCCTGAGAGTAGCATATCTACATGTAGGATGGCTTTCTTCGATATCATTCGCTTGTAGCGCTTGAATGATGTCTATTGCTGTGAATTGTTTAGAATTTTTGCACGCCTCAGTGGTTACGACTAGAGTTCCTTCGTATTGGAATGCAGGAAATTCTTCAGGAGCAGTAAAGATGCATGAGTTCTAATTTTTTCTTGAACTGGATCTTCCTTCTTCCAAATGCAGGGAAGTTTTGAGTTTTTCTTGGATCAATTTCATGACTTGTTCTTCATAATGTGTACTGATTTTTTTATTGACCTGGATCATTCTTCTTCCAACCGCATGGCTCTGAAATTCTCTTGTTGAACAGAGTAGCAAAAAAAAAATTCTTCTGACTCTAAGAAAGTAACGAGCAAAGAGCTTCGAAAAAGTTTGGGACAATATTCCAGGTAAGCTTATGTTTATCTTTACCTGTTTCATGATTCATCATCTAGAGTGATTTCGTAGCAGTGCATAACTAACAGAGTACATGATGATTATATTCACATCCGTTGTTCTTCAATGTAAAATCAAAGTGTGAAGTCTCTATACCGACGTGAAAACAGCTTATGGGTCAAAACCAAACCAAAGCAAGGAGCATAGTGCAACACTGTCGCAGTGAAGACTGAACAAAACAACAGACTGACGCAATTGGGGAGGTGTCCTGTGGAGAGGTCTTAATTTAGACGGTTTTTGTAGTCCACGTCTAAGATTTAGACAAATTTTTTATATTTGAAAACCTTTTGTGCTGCAATAACCATGATTTTTCATCACAATTCATCGACCATACACATGGTCTCACAACCCAGGTGGTGATAGACCGATAACTATACTAGCTTGTGAATTGTGAGAATGACCACTATATATATATGCATCGTTTTTCCTTCAATTTTTGTAGTTCTTTTAAATTTTGTCTTCACCCATTGCAACGCACGTGCATTGTGCATAACTTCAATCATTGCACGCCGTCACTTCACTAATCTACTCCCTTATCGCACTCTCAAGTTAGGGTTTAGTGTATTGCCTCCTCTCTCCATCATCGAACGATTGCCATACCTCACCTTTCCCATCGCTGCCTTACTCAGCCATTTGAAAATCATAGTCTCTCGTTCCTCAGTTTTCCCGTCTTTTCTTCCCGTAGCAAAGCACGGGCATTTTGCTAGTATGTAAAACAGTTCATCATAATCTAGAAAACGAATTTGACAAGCAAAAGCTAGGTCATATAGCAATGTGCGTTGATGCATCAATGAAGGAAGCACGAACAAGAGTCGTTCCTTCAATCAACGCAACAAAACGGATCAATGTTGGTGAGCTTACTGACCATTCACACAGGGTTAGAGTTGCTGCCATGGCGGCTGCAGTGTGTGATTGGCTAATTAGCCACCGAGCACAGCAAGGTACAAGAGTTGAGACCTCGACCATACAACATAGAGAGAGAGAGAGAGAGAGTAAAGGACAAAACCTTGGTAGTCGGACGAAGAAGAGGTTGGAGAACCACAGCTAAGCGAAGATGTCGAACACGCCGGAGTGGTTTTCCTGGAAGAAGCGAGATATTGAGGGCGAGCGGCGGCAGCGCTCTGGGAGAGGAGTACGAACGGAGGTAGAAGACGGAGGAGGCGGCGCTAGGGTCTTTATGGCCGCTTTGACGGGTGGTTTTAGGGTTTCGGTCAGGGGACCAGGCCAAGTAGTTTTATGGGCCAAATGATTCATCCTAGTCTTTCTTTTGTTGTTCTTGGACAATGTTGAGGTCGGACACAGCCCATGAGTAATATTAGACTTGGAGGCTAAGGGAGAGTTGAGAAGTGAGGGAAGAGCATCGCGTAAAATAAAATAAGTCATTAATATATACTTAATTAAGTATTAATTACTTTAACTTAAAAATAGATTAATATAAAATTTTAAAATAATTTTATGTAGAAATTTTTTAAAAAATACCTTTTAATAATTTAGAAAATATGATCACAAAAAATAAGAAAAACTTTTTTCTCTTCACTCACTTCCGAGCTTAGCCTAAATAGATGAAATTTTTTTACGGGGAATGCTAGGGACGGAATCCTACCCCGTGTCCGAGTCCGCGCGCGGTATGTATCCCCTCCGCGATGCACGCATCATGCGCTACTGTAGCTCACTCTCCACCAACTCGTGCGTGAAAACTAGGACGCTATCGACCACATCATGGTGAGCATGCTACCCGCGACGGCATCCAGGAGGTCCACTTCCTCCCTTTCAACCCCGTCGACAAGTGCACCATTCTCACCTATGTAGGGAGGATGAGCACCGAGAGGGATGACGGAGACCACCACCGTCGCCGCCAAGGGAGGAAAGGGGGCATCGGCGCCGTCGCCGTGGAGGGAGGAAGGGGTCGTCGCTGTCGAGGAAGGGAGGGAGCATCGGCGCCGCCAACGGAATCGGGATTCTACCGATGGGAATGGGATGATTGAATAAATATCTACGTTATTTTTGTATTTGAGCCATTAGACTTTGTAAATATTACGAAGATGCCTGGTGCTGTGATGTACTCCCTTCGTCCCAAAATATAAGAATCTAGGACCGGATGGGACATATCCTAGTACAACGAATCTGGACAGGTACAACGAATCTGGACCTATCCAGATTCGTTGTACTAGGATATGTCCCATCCGGTCCTAGATTCTTATATTTTGGGACGGAGAGAGTATCTGTTTGCTACCGATGGGTATCTGGTACCAGAACGGGTATCTACCAGTTTCATTTCGTCCGAACGGAATTCCGTATATTAGTAGCCTATTTTTTTAAGATTATGAATAGTTCTGCTTTTACTTCAATAGAATTTACACCGCTTATTACAAAGCTCTTGGTTAAACCAAATGCAAATATAGGTACTAATAAACGATGAGTAGAAATCAATCTTAAGCCACACCAACCTAGAAAAGGAGATACAATCTTATTTAGGAAGCAATCCTAATAATAAATCTATCTCTATTTAAAGTTGACGAAAATTTGCATAACTAGTGATTCCAAATTCTGGCATGGAAGATCTATGAGTTGCATGTCCTCGTCGCACCTTTATAGCTAAGTATAAATCCTAATTCGGTATGTTGTACTAAAAATTACATAAAATTGAAAGAACATTGGCCTATCAACACGAATGGCCAGTATTTAATTTAGTTTTATTAGAAAATATGCTCGTGCGTTAGAACGGGAAAAACTAAAATTATGTTAAAATTTAGATGATTATAGTTCAATTTTTGAATCCATAGCCCTTTAGAAAACATATTATTCATGTGGACCTTCTAGGTAACTTGTTCAAAACAATATATTTCTTGTCCAGCAGCACTAATATCAGAACCCATGGTTGGGTCGTTACCGTGGAATGACATGCTTGAGCACGCCAGGTCGCAGACACGGAAGACGGACTTGGTTGGGTCGTTACTAGGTTGGAGGGACAAAGCTCGTCTCTCTTCTTGCGGGATGGACAGGACACCGATGAAACAGATACAAACGACTGGATGAATCATTTTCAATTTGGCCATGGGCGCGTCGATCGTACTGGGCCCAAAGGCCGCGTGCAAGGCAGGCACGACGCTGTGGTTGCATGCGAGGCGAGTGTCACAAGGCGGGCATCATGAAATGCGACGCTGAACGCACCCGCGTGAATTAGGAAAATTAGAATCAGAACGCGAAACGGAAGCGGTTTATACTTTTGAATCGTATGGGAGTCAGATGATGTACCAAAAATTGACGGAAACAACTTCAATTTTAATAATTTGTAAAGATTTGAAATAATTTGTATTTGTTTCCATATCCTAGTTATTCGTACCCATTTCTGTATCCGACTAAAAATATGAAAATGAATACGGCACAAGCATTATCCTTCTGTATCCGCTCCGTTTTCATCGCTAGCCAAAATAAATAAAATCGTTGCAACATTAGCTCATGAGATTGTTGTGAAGCTGCAATATGAGAAGCTTGATTTTGTGTGGAGAAATTAAAATGTTATGGTGAAGGGAAGTGGGAAATGGAGAGATGTAGAATCACAGTTTGACATTTTATATAGACGTCCTGCAATGGGCTTGCACGCAAAAAGGAGTCTTGGGTGGGCCTTCTCTTGTGCTCTATTGCATTCTAGGCTGCCAGTGGGCCTTCTTACACAGAAGAATAGAGAGTAGACAGACAGACCATGGATAGAGGAAGAATGCACGCGACGCCACAGCCGCACACAAGACAAATTGATTTCATCCTCTTCTTCCTCCTCCGCTCTGTTGCACTCCATTGTTGGCGATAGTGACCATGCTCTGCTCCTGCTACTCCTCCATCAACCCCGTCGCAAGGGCTCTATTCCTCTGCACTTCCTCCTTCTCCTCTCTCGGCTTTGCCACGTCGTAGCTCGCTGGTCTCAGCCTCGGTCTCTCCACCGCTGCTGTCGTCATAGCCATGCTCACGCCCTCCCCCAAGCTCCACCTCATCGTCACGCATATGTCCCTCCCCTCTTTTCTTTGCCTGCCTTTGCCTTTTTCCTTTCCGAGAGACCCACGGATTGAGGTTAAGGGGGGCACTAGAACAACCTAAGCTAACTAGGTCTTCATCGGTCCTTCAAAGCATAATATTCCGAGCTTCGTCCTTCGAGTCTTGGCAAAAGTATCGTAGTCTTTATGTGTCCAGGTCGGTCTCTTGCTTAGTATGTCACGTCATCTTCTGGGTATGCCTGCTCTTGTGTGTCCTGATGCTCTGTTCCTTCATCTGCGGTTTCATTGACCAACTCATCCCGAACTTCTTCTGTATCTATATGGTTCTGGAGGGATTTCTTGAAAGTAGGTGAGGTCTGTGACACTGATCCGCTACTCTGTGGGTTAATGGTTTTGGGACTAAACGTAGGTGCTTTGTTACTTCCCACATTGGACTGAATTGTCCTGGTATTGCCTTGGTCTTGAGGGTATTGTGGAGAATAATGCCCCATCTAATGGTAGTTGTAACACTCGACTTTGGCCAGGTTTCTATCTTTTTGTTGAAAACTCAACTGTGAGTGTAGAGGCCATAGGCCCCGGGTACCTCAAGGAAAGCAATTACGGCCACTCAGATAGAGGATGGGCCGGCTCCTGCAATTGAAGATAGAGTAGGACTCGGCTTCATATTACTTTGCATGACAAGAAAAGGGATGTAATCCTAGCCGGACTCTCTATGTACTAATAAGAAAAGCCCTTGGTCATATCCGACTAGGTTTCCTACTTTGTAACCCTTATCCCTCCAGTATATAAGGAGGGGTAGGGAGCCCCCTAGGGCATAGAAGAAGAACAATCTTACCAGAGAAATCTCAAAGGCAATACATCACAACTGGACGTAGGGTATTACCTCATCTCGAGGGCCTGAACCAGTATAAATTATTCCGTGTTCCTTTGCAATCTATCAAGTTTAGGTCTCACAAGTAGCCACATATTCTTATTGCCGGTGTAAAACATCGATAATTGGCGCGCCAGGTAGGGGCCTCGTTAAGATCATCTTCATCAAGTCTGATGGATCCAATCACCGGAGTCAACGGCGTTAAGTTTTTCCCCGGATAAGCCATCAGATTCGGGAGCCTCGACTTCACCGCCAACAATCTCGGCAATCTCACCTTGTCCGATTCTGTTTCAACCCAATCGGTCAGGGACCAAGCCAACTCAGCGTCGGTTGGCCTACTCAACACCGTAGCAGTTTTCAACTTCCTGCTTCGGCAACACCCAAGATATACGAGTTCTAGGACAACTCTCTTTCCTGATATTCGACTCAAATTTGGCTTCGAGCCGATCGAGATTGGGTCCAGGGGAGACGAGATCGTCAATTTCCCACTCGGACTCGACAACGCCGCAACAATCTTCAATTCCAATCTAACGCGGCAGACTCAATCCTCTAGAATTCGACTCGGATACGGCTCAGAGCCGCTCAAGATCAGGTCCAAGGAGGTTGGGGTCATCATCACACCGCTAAACTACTCCGAATCCGACTCCCAATCGGATAGCAGCTTGGGAAGCTTTTCTCCATCACGCGAGGTCTTCATGGCGTCCAAGGGCTCAATTCCCACACAAGATGCACGCCGACTACATGATCAGCAGGAGGAGGAGGCTCGCCGACTGCATGAGCAACAGGTGGAGGATGCACGATGCTTGCAATCCGAGCGTGATGCTCCCCATGACAACTTGTGCAAGGCTAGGCGGACTGCTCAACAAGAGATCCTTCAAATCCGAGTAGGTGACCATGACGTCTTCGTGACCCCACAATAGAACGTCGTGGCCGCTGCTACATTACTTGACACCTTGCAGTTCGAGCCCGACCACCAGGCCACCCCGACCATCGTAAGGATCATGGCAATGATCACCGCTGCAGCATGCCAGTAGCAACAACAATCTGGAGACATTTTCATACCGTCAAACAAGACAGCTTCAGACACAACGGTTTCATCTGCTTTAGCACGGCACCGAGTAGCTGGCTCTGGTCAACGTCACTCAGAGTTAGACATACGTCACTCGGCAATCCGAGTAACGATTGATGGCGGCATCATCATGACGACCGCCGCAATAACCAGGACGCCTGAGGACGACTATGGCGGGATCTCCACCACGATATTAACAGTCGACGCCGAGAACACAAGGAGGATGAGCGCCGCCGACTAGAAGATGAGCGTGAGCGCTTTAGCCTCCAGCAGGAGCGGTTTCATCACCGTAGTCTTAGTCGGAGCCCTTACCTAGATGAAGGAGTACTAGTGTTCACCCACGAACTACAACAAGTCGGCTGGCCATCTGGCTTCAAGCCGACTGGAATAGAGAAGTAGATGGGAAGACCAACCCAGAGTCCTGGATCACAGTTTACACCTTGGCAATCTGTGCGGCCGGAGACGATCACAAGGTCATGGCTAACTACCTGCCAGTCGCCTTGGCTGACTCGGCAAGGACATGGTTACAGGGCTTCCCAGGCGGTTAATTGGCTCCTAGAGGGAACTCCATGAACGTTTCATTGCGAACTTTCAGGGAACGTATGAGAGGCCACCTTCTGAGTACGATCTAGATCAGTGCCACCAGAGGAAGAACAAGTCCCTCCACGATTTCATCAAGCGTTTTTCTGAGAAAAGAAACTCAATACCTAAAATCAAGGACGAGGTCGTCATCACCGCCTTCCGCAAAGGAGTCAGAGACGCGCCATTCATCACCAAGTTCACTCGGAAGCCACCCAACTCCGTCAAAGCTCTCTTCGAGATGACCAATAAATATGCTGATTCAGCCGACGTAGTGGTAGAGGCATTTGACGACAAGCCCCGACAGAAGGAGTGACAGGAGACGGACGACGCGGCCCTATCCAAGCCTGGGAACCGCAAACGGAAATCTGAGGACTTCATTGTGGCAGTCGATCACAACCGTCCTTAACCTCCTAGAACCGAAGATTATCAGAACGACAAGTGACATGCTCGGGGGCTCAAAAGCTCAAATGCAAAGAATGGCATCCCTACTCCCAACTTGTGCAATATCGAACAACTAAGTCGCTTTCTGATAAATATTTTCTCGTTTATATGATATTCTCATCTAAATGAGCCTGGAGGCAACTCACTTCCCTATGGTTTGACTCACATACGGCTTAGCTCCAATTGGGATCGGATATATGGGGATGAGATCATCAATTCCTCACTCAGCCTCGCGGCAACCGCAGCCGCTTACACCTAATAGGTGTACATACTGTGCATTTTTTGTTTTTGCTCTTAATGATTGCAAAAGTACTCAAGTAGCATAAATTCCAATCCGTGAAGCTTTCCTCCATGAAAAACAAACTCAAGTCACCTAAAGAGCGTGTCTGAGAAAGAGCCATGAGCTGACTCCCGACGCTCGGGAGCTATGACTAGTCAGGCAGAGTGTTTAAATGTAAGGGGTCAACTACTCGGGGAAATTAATATCAATAAGAGAAGGAACACATATTTACATCCGTTGTAAAATATTTAGATTTTCTTCGGGTGAATGTTCTATACATCAGATGCTACTCATCCGATATGTTTATAATGTAGGGCCCGATTCTAGATACGCGTAACAGGAACTCATGGCTACGAGTCGATCTCTTACACTCGGGTGTTGGACCAGTCTACCAAGATACACCTGGAGTGTGTCGCTTCAAGAATCACTCGGAATGCTCCACAAGGGCTATTGTTTGAGTACCCGCGCCAGTCGGGACACGGATGTCACCTGACCTTGGTACGCCCTATGGGGGGCTAATAACCGACCTCCGGCAGCAGTCGGGGCTCGAGTACCCACTCTGCTGGGTAAGGGTACGCCCCATAAGGGTCGCCAGCCGAATCCTATACTAATGCGAGGTTCGAGTACCTTATTCGGTTATAATTTTGCCAGGTTGGGTATACCCTAAGAAGGTCGCCAGCCGAATCCTACGTTAACGCAGCGTTCGGGTACCTATTTGACCAAAACAGGGAAAACAAGCGACTATTGGAGCTTTCAGTCGGAGGTAGCACCAAACCCAGAACCTATGGAGTTGCTCATTATTTTTCAAGACTGAAAGACCCCAATCATTCGATTCCTACCAGAAGATAAACTTTCTAAAGATTGCAACGAAACTGAATAAGTCAAGCGACAGAGCAAAAGCTTTATCATAGTCGGAGAAGACCAATATTGTCAATGCGCATCGGGAGTTCTCATGCACTGCGTCACACCTGAGGAGGGCAAGCAGATCCTACAATCTATCTACTCGGGCATCTGTGGCAACCATGTTGCATCCAAAACGTAAGTCAGAAAGGCTTGCAGACAAGGATTCCTCTGGCCGACTACAGTTATCGAAGCTGAGGTACTTGGCTGGTCCTACAAGGGATGCTAATTTTTTTCTTGGCAAGCACATCTACCAGCACAAGAGTTGTAGACTATCACAATATTGCGGTCACACATCTGTTCGTCACGGTAGATAAGCTCACAAAGTGGATTGAGGATAAACCTGTTGCAATCATCGCTGCGGCCAGGTCAAAAGACTTCATATTGAGCATAATCTACAGATCTGGAGTCCCCAATCGAATCGTTATGGGCAACGCACTCAGTTCACGAGTGGTGTATTCAAAGATTTCTGCGATGACTTCAGCATCAAAATCTGCTATGCTTCGGTGATACAGTTCCAGAGCAATGGGCAGGTTGAGCAATGATCAAAATCTCCAGATTTTATAGGGTTGCGCTGGGTAGTTCGGTTTGGACCGACTTATTTGGTAGTAGGTAAATAGCATGCCCTATTGAGTCGTCCATCGGTCGCGTTAAAATCGCGATGCAGGTGCTATTTTACAAGAACTAATTAAATAATCAGATATGCTTCCTGCTAAGCCTACAGCCGGGTGTATACATTCGGGTATCTTGATTGTTTTAAGGTATTGAGGATATATCCTTATAAGGATCAACAGCTGGTCTTCATTAAAATTGAGGATGCATGTATCTCTCAAGTATACCTGACCACATATTGGGTTAAAATACAAAAAGTGGTACTCGGCTTACATGCTTAGCTAAAAATTGCCCTGAATAAAAATTCTTCGAGCTAACATGATGCTGAAGAGTCTAATTTTCAAGTAGTATACTACTCGGGAAAGATTAAAAGGTTAAATATCTTTGACTTTATGTTTAATTGTTTCACAATTAAGCACAAAGTCGGGGGCTACACCTAATAGGTACGTCTATTCGGCGCACACTATTCATATTTTTTCATGAAACCCTTCATAGTCTCGTTGCCAGCTGACATAAAGTAAGACTCAGAAGAAGAAACACTCGGACAATGAGTACTCGTGAGCAAAGCACTCAGGAATCTCTTCACTATAGAGGATAAGCACTCGGCATCAGCTGTGACTCAACTATGAAGGTCTCAGGGGCTACTATGGAGGCCATGGGCCTCGGGTACCTCAAGGAAAGTAATTACGGCCACTTGGATAGAGAGTGGGCCAGCTCCTGCAATTGAAGATAGAGTAGGACTCGGCTTTATATTACCTTGCATGACAAGAAAAGGGATGTAATCCTAATCGGACTCTCTATGTACTAATAAGGAAAGCCCCTGGTCGTATTCGACTAGATTTTTTACCATGTAACCCTCATCCCTCTAGTATATAAGGAGGGGTAGGGCGCGCCTAGGACATAGAAGAAGAACAATCCCACTAGAGAAACCTTAAAGACGATACACCACAACTGGACGTAGGGTATTACTTCATCTCGAAGGCCTGAACTAGTATAAATTGTTCCGTGTTCCTTTGTAATCCATCAAGTTTAGGTCTTACGAGTAGCTCTATATTCTTATTGCCGATGTAAAACATTGACAATGAGGTTCTTCGTTTCCTTATGTCCATTATTTCCTTGTCAGCCTCTTCTACCAGTAAGGCCTTATTAATCATGTGCTGAAATGTCGGGAAGTCGTGTGCGACCAGCTGAAGTCGAAGATCAACAGTCATTCTCTTTAGAAACTTCTGTATTTTCTTCTTGTCGATATTTACTTCTTCAGGGCATACCGAGCCAATCTATGGAAGTGGCTCAGGTACTTGTTGACACTGTTATTCTCTTGCTTGAGGCTGTTGAATTATTCCTTTTTCATGGTGATTATACTTCCAGGAACATATGCTACTCAAAAAGTTTCTGCGAATTCTTCCCATTCGAATTCGCATTCGATAGTTGCAACGTCTTCATGTACAGCACAATAGTTTTTCCACCGTTCTGCGGTTGGTCCTCTTAATTGATGAGCCGCAAAGAGCATTTTCTCCAGCAGCGTGCATTGCACCAAGTTTAGCTTTCTTTCTATATCCTTAATCCAATCGTTTGTCTCGACGGTTAATAGAAGATAAATTCATAACAAATTCGAATCAAAACAAACAGCACAAACCAACACTTCAAACACATGACAACAAAGCATCAACGGAGACTCACCAGAGAAAGGAAGCAGCAAAACACCAGCGAGTTGCCGACGATCGGGCAGAATCGCCAACGACTGGTCAGAATTGCTACCGCGTAGCCTCGCTGGAGACAACTAGAGCCTTAACAAAGAATCACCAGAGAAAGAAAGCAGCAAAACGCCGTCAAATCGCTGACGAGCAGGACGAATCGCCTCGGCGGAGACGACGAGAACGAGAAGGTTCTCGTCTCTCTTCTCCCCCCCTCTGTGTCGAAAGATATAGACGCGGATTTCGAAATTGAACAGTATATGTGGGTCCCACGTAGCCCAACGAAAGCCCGATCCGTTTCAAAGCCCACAGGACAAAACTAGCTAAGCCCAATCCAAATCAACACGAATATCAAACAAAGATTGACGGCCTAAAAAGCAAAAGATACAGCCCAAAAGTTGCTGTCAATAGCTTGGTCATGGAACCTGTGCCTCTCGGCAGTGGGCCGTCCTGGACCTATTGGCCTATTTGATTTTGTCGATAGCATCCGACGTCCTATGATAAAATGGGGCTCCCTACCTCCCCTTTCCTCTTCCCTCGGCGTCTCCCGCGTCAAAGATTTCGGAATGGGCACGCCGTCTCGTCCTGGCTCTCCCGAGATCGCATCTCTAGTAAACCCTAGGGCAGTTGAGAGCAGCGTCGAAGAGGCCCTTATGCCGGCGGTCGCCTACACTGCCGATCAATCGCCCTTCTGTGATGATTTGCGTGAATTCAATTCGTTGGTATGGCTTGAAATTGTGGAGGAGGCTGGCTACGATGTAGCTGATCTACCGCCGGCGTATATAATCCTGTACCCAGGTACGAGTTGCCTTGATGTTTTCTTTTCGCAAGTCCAGATTTCAACCAACTTAGATCAAGGAAGCTTGTTAGGGTTTCGGAATCTGGGGAAGTTTTGTTTGTGAGGCTGGTCGGCCCTGCGGAGGAGGCGAGCGCGGGGGCGACGCCGGACGGGGAGGCGGAGGACCACCATCACCATTCCCTCTGGGCGTATATGGAAGCTGGGGCCGGCGACCGGACAGGTGGGGGGCGGCGCTGTGGAGGTGTCGCGAGGCAGCAGTGGCACCGCCGAAGCCACAGGCTGCAGGAGGGCGGTGGATGGGTTGGCGGCGGGGCCGACTCAATCCGATGGGTTAGCTTAGCGACGGGTGGGGTGGTGGGGGGTGGTGGGATCCGGCTGGAGGAGGTGCCGGAGATGGGAGGAGGAGGGTGGGGCAGGGGCGAAGAGCTCGTCGGCGTAGGAAATCAGTGACAGAGAGAACTAAGGCAAGAGGAGGCCAATCTGGTCGGATGGCTCCGCAGCTGGATAAAGATCAAATGGCACATAATTTGGGTGCTGGTTGGGCTGAAAATGCTTTACGGGGCTATAGACTTGGCCACTTTAGGAATTTTACTATGCTTGGTTCATGTTGCATTGTGTATCTGGTGCTGGATTGAACCCATCTAGAGAAGAGGTGTCTAGTTGGTTTGTTGTAAAATTAATGCGTTTACAGATATATGATGCGTGCTCTTTTTAGTGGGCCATAATTTTGGTGTTTAAATGGCTGTAAGCCACACGTAAAACGAGAAATATTATTAGCGTATGATTAATTAAGTATTAACTATTAGGAACTTAAAAAATAGATCTATCTTTTTTTTAGAGATGCTTTCATATAAAAAGTTTTTATAAAAAATACACAGTTTTACGTTTCGAAAAGCATGCTAACGGAAATTAAGACAGTAGTCATAAGTTATAAGCTAAAAAGAACACCACCTTAGAAGCTACTTCTTCTTCTTCTTTTTTTCCTCTACAGATTTGCTAACCAAGTTATTGGATCTGATTAATATTTCCCTGTTGCCTCAGTGTTAAGATATCCTTGCGAAAGGATGGGGATGGCAAAGGTTAGTGCCCTACAGTCCTAATTCTGTTCAGTGGCCCGATTTCAAGAGATACCTTGAGAACTATTTCACCGAGAATCGAGGCAAAGTTGCCGCTCTTTGTGCCCAGCACAAGCCTGAGCCAGTTGGACAAGGCGTTGCCTATGAATATAATGAACTGTGCGCTGCAGCCAACATGGTGAGGTTCTCCTGTCTCTGCAAATCCAAACTGTGGCCTCCATACTTGTCTTATTGATACGGTAGCTAATTGAGTTCCTTCCGCTGTTGCAAAACAATTAATCCTTCTAGTGTATCGGGATGGAGAGCAAGCTTCTCAGGACTTCTTTCAGAGTTCTCACCCTTGAAGAAATCTGCCTAAGCACCCTGATCAAGGATCGTGCAAGGCAGTTGATCCAATCAAAGGATGAATCTCCTGCTGCAACCGCGGGCCTGGTGGTATGCTGTTAGAAACTAGACCAAACTGTTGCCTTCCTAATTCTAGTAATTATTATTTGATGTTAACTTTCTTTGCACCTCTTGCAAAACTATGGCTCCAAGTGTATTGCAAAGGAGGCTGAGTTGATGTTCAAGTTGTTAAGATGTGAGTTTGACACCACTGAATTGGTCGAATTGAGCAATAAGGTCCGGCGTTCTGCCTCAAATCTTATGCTCTACAAAGATTCTGAATTTGCCACTGCGGCCGCTGGCGCCATGCTGGTATGCGTCTGCACCTACCAAAATAAAACTGCTAGTTGCCAACTTTGTGGTACTTTTACTTTTATTATGCTGACAAGTTTCATGTCACCAATTGCAAAAATGATGTTCTGAAGGGTATGGCTGAGGAAGCTATGTCCTTTGGTCGCTTGCTCAGCCCATATGACGATGACATGGAGTATTCAATGTGTGATGAGATCCGGGAACAGACAGCAAAGCTCTTTACTAAGCTCGAGGAAGAATTTGCTTGCAAGGCTGCTGATAATGCTGATACGGTTAGCACTTCTGCTGGTGGCACATCAGAGAAGCCTATAGGGTATGGTCTGATTGGTAATTCAATATTTTATTTCTCTTTATGTGAATTTTGTTGCATCAGATTAGTGACATTTGATTGTTCTCTACCAGTGACAAATTTAAAGAAGTTGGAGGTTTGGAGGAGTCGAAGGAGAAGAGGAAGTTGAATAAGATCGGGAATAAGACCAAGGTCGAAATGTGATAGAAGACTGGGTCATTAGCGCTTGCAATGTGACTTAATCAGCTTGACAGTTGCAAGGACCTTGAAGGGAAGCTTTTGCTGACATCTGAGCAACTGGAGGTTAGTGGAGAGGCCCGTGATAACGTTTTCAAATTAGAAAGTCATGCAGTACCCTATGTTATGAAATGGACACAGTAAACTTCAGAAATGCTAATTGGTCTAGGCAAACCCGAGCATTGACTCAGTCCTACCCTTTTCTGTTTATATATGATCAATATCTTGCACATTTTCAGTTGGTCGTGCTAGATGATGTGGATTCATGATTTTCCTTCGTGTTTCTTTCATAGTCATTAGAGTGCAAGATTATATGTCTCGGTTTACCAAATGATTGGTGTTGCCTGACATTGTTTTAATTCCCTCTTCCTTTAATATCAGTTGGTCTTGCTAGATGATGTGGATTCATGATTTCCTTCGTGTTTCTTTCATGGTCATAAGAGTGCAAGATTATATGTCTCGGTTTACCGAATGATTGGTGTTGTCTGACATTGTTTTAATTCCCTCTTCCTTTAATATCAATGGGCTTTCCTTATGCCTGACATGATTTCATGGTAATTTATCTGCAGTAAATGATCAATGGACGAAGTTTCAAGCGGCACATGACGTACTAAGGAGGGTTACTGTGTTTTCTTTTTGATAGCAACAGCAAGTGTTCTGGCTATGGTAGTTTGGATCGTGTAACAGAACAGTACTGTATCACATTTAATGTCAATGAGCGTCTAGACCATGCTTTTGCCGCATATTTCCTGGGTTTAGGGTGTGAACTGTGTACCTGGTTTTATGTACCAGTGCCAAATATTCCTTTACTAATCAGGACGGTACTTGAGATTTCGAGCGTTACATTACCGTTGAGAAAATACATTATGATATGTTTAATGCAAGGCATATCATCGGTGAGCTACAAGATGTTTAATAAACAATTACATTTGAAAATACTGAAGCCTGAAAAGCATAGCAGTAAGTGTTAAATTCACGCATTTTGTGATTTTGACAGATATATGATCTATGAAATTCCAATTGTGCATTCTGACGCATCTAGAATAAGACCACACTTTGGTGTGCATACAAGAACTCGAGGTATTAAAGCATAAATAGGGATATAGCGGACCAGTCATCACCTTAAGGAAGTCGCCGGTGATGTGTGCCACGACAATGTGTATACCTGCTTCACCCAGAAGAGCTGCGATGGGGCGACAGCGTGCACCCCCGGTTGGAAAATAAATCATTGGGACAAGAAGAAATCAATTCTTATTTTAATATCCATAAAAAATGAAAATTAAAATAGATTTACAAACTAACATAGTACAGCCAAAGTACAACTTGTACATGGATTTTTTAAGTTACGAAGAAACATTTGCAAGCAAATCTACGCTAGAAAAATCACTTCACATTGCCCATAACCATGGGCATGACTGTTCGAACAGTTCAATTCACTGTAGAGGTGTACGCTTTTCACACACGACGCGAGTTTACTCCCTCACTGGCCAAGCGGGAGAGTTTCACGACAAAGCCTTTCCAAAATGTCTTCAGGATTGCTTGATGCCAACTGGACGGGTCCCAGACCAAGTACTGGGCGAGTCCCAGACTTCTCGTACTCAGGGTCCCATGGGTGCATCTCACATTACCACCCCGGCAATTCCACATCCAACCGCAACCAAGCCAACTGTAGGTCTACTAGTTACTTGGCCAAGGGTGTCTTATTCCACCCATGTGGTTGCATTGTACTATGATAAGTGCAATTCCCTAAAAAATTGGTCCTTATATGTGAATAAAAAGCATCTCTACCTAAGTGATCACTTTGCATCGCGATTTTCGCAAACCATTTTTCATTTGCATCCGCGGTGTCGGGTTAGAAAGGTTTTATAAACCTAAGTTTTCCCATATCGAAAACAAGTGTGACTTTGAGTGGGACCATCAATACCCATGCTCATAAAGCACAGATGCTGAGGTAACACTGAGATGGAGTGACAAGGGATAGGGTTTTCAAGACCTATGGGATATTGCAACTACTAGGTGAGTCCATCGGATTGCCACACAAACCGAGGCCGATCACATTATCATGCACACTTAACAATACAATTTTGCAAATAAAATATTTTATAAACTGAGGACAATATGGTCAAAGAGTGACTGGGCATCGCCGGGGAGATCGATGGCCGGTGATGACCGGAGCCGTTTGGCCGATTACCGGCGAATTCCAGCAAGCGGCTTCGGCGGCGGGACGCGGAGATGGTGGCGAAGAGGTTGAGCAACTCGGAATAGAGGGGAAATGCACGACGATGGCCAGCGGCGGTGAGAGGAATCGGCGCGTGGCGGCGGCGGAACGTAGACGCCGTCGCCGGGGCTCGGGCAAGGGACCTTGGTTCTTGATGTTGCGAATGAGAGAAAAGGAGGAGGACGGGCTGACCGGGGAAGAAAGGATGGCGACGGCGGCTCGGAGGTTCAAGCTTGCTCCGGCGCGGCGGAGTGAGTGGGACAATGCGGCCACGGTGGGGAAGAAGGAGGGGAAGGCCTCGTCCCTTTATAGGCGAGCGGCTGCACTAGAGGACGAGGGAGAGAGGCGGTCGCGTGAGGGATGATGCGGAATGGTGGTGGCACAGAGCACGGTGCGGCAGGGCGGCTGGCAGCGCGCGGTGGCGGTGTCCTAGGGTGACAAAGGCACGTGGGAATGGTGGTGGAGGCGGCGTGGTTGGCCAGCGTTGCTGGCGGGGGAGAGCCGTGGTCGGGTATGGCGTTGACGCGGAGATATTTCTTGTAGGCGTCTGACCGAGCACGTGAAGCGCGCGGAGTAGAAGACGGAGAAGGAGGACGGCCGTGCAGGAGGGGCGCGTAGGCACGCGTCGCGCAGCTGCCGAGTGGGCCCCGACGGTCAGCGGAAGGGGCCGAACGATGGGCGCGCATGCAGGCGGCCTGGCACGTGCGCGTGGGCCGTGGTCCCACACTGGAGCGGCCTCGGGTAGGAGCTTGCATGAGCGGGCCATGGGCCGCGGCTGCACGAGAAAGGGGACACTGGGCCGCGCATTGGGAAGGAAAGAGAAAGGGAGAGAGGAGTGCTAGCTGGGCCGAGGGAGTGAAAAGAAGGAAGTGGGATGGCCCAAGTGGAATAGTGAGGTTTCTAATTTTGCTAGAGATTTAATGGAGAGGTATTTGGAGACTTTGAAAAAGATATTTAAATTTGAATTTGATTTTGGGCTCAATAAAGTCTTAGGATTTTTGTCAAGGGCTTCAAGACCAGAACTTTTAAGGATTTTGAAATGGGTTTGAATTTTTGAGGAAAGTAGGAAGGAATATTTTAAGGAGATTTTGAATTGGAATTTTGAACTAGAGATTTAAGTGGGATATTTCCGAGGGATATTTGAACAAGAGGTTTGATGGAATTTTTGTAATTGAAATATGAATTTTGATGGAGAGCTTCTGAGGGAAATTCGAATTCAAGAATTAAATTTTGAATCGGGACTTTGATTGGGGAATTTTGGGGTTTCAAGGAGGGATAAATTGAGATCCGAGGCACTTAATCCTTAATCACACAAAAAGTGCCAAAATTTGAAAATTAGGGTTTTATTCAAAATAGTGTTTTAACGGCCCAAAAAATCAGGGTGTTACAAGCCTACCCCCTTAAAAAGAATCTCGACCCCGAGATTCGAGATAAGGGGAATGATCGAGACTACAATTTGAGTAGCAAAGCAAGCATGGTGGGGGACAAGACCATGGACCCTAGAGCCCTAGATTGGTCGTCGCTAATGCGTGGAGAGAAGGGGGTGATGCGGCTGTGGGACGCACGGCACGGATGGGAAAAGCGGGTGAACGCAAGCGTCAAGCGAGCCGAATAGGGCCCAACATGGAGGAACGGACGAAGTTACGTCGGAAGAGGGTGTCATGCGGAAGCCAAACCAGAGAAAAATGACGGACAAAAACTCGGCAGAAACACTATTTGTTTTTATAACAGTAGAAATTATTATGGCCTATACACGTCAATGGCCCTGAAATGAGGCCTTATCTAAAGGCTTAGCTGTTTTTCTTTTGCGGGGTAGGGCCTAGCTGGCTTAATTAAGTGCCACAGCCGTACAACATATTTTGAGATTGTTTTGGGCATGTTCGAGATGTATACTCGCAATTGGCAGGAGCAAACTGCAGGGCAGAGTTTCTTGTCAACACCGTATTTAACAACAGCTATAGGCCTATAGCAGAGCATCTTGATCATAAATCAACAATAATAGGTCTGCTGCCTTTACGCTTGTACTTGTACATGTTGAAATGCTGTTTGTTCAGATTATTGGCATTGTTTTTTCGCCGGGCGATTATTGGCATCATAACATTAGTCCCAATGCATACACCACAAACAAATTCTATTTTGTTCATGTCATTTATAAGACACCACTAAAGAATTTGGTTATTGGCATTGTAGAGAAGTCATAATGCCTGTTTGAAAGAGTTTATGGCTTTAGCTTATCAATGACACATAAAACGAGATAAATTATTAGTACATGATTAATTGAGTATTAACTATTACAAACTTGAAATATGGATTTATTTGATTTTTAAAAGGATTTTTATAAAAAAAATTTGTAAAAGACGTACCGTTTAATAGTTTGAGAAGTGTGTTCACGAAAATCGATGAAGAGGCTCAAACCATAAGCTGTTAAGAACAGCAACAAATTCTATTTGGGGCAATTGCGTTCTTGCCCCTATTTTGCGCTTCAATTGTGATTTTACCCCTGTTTTTTAGGGTTTGTGTTTTTGCCCCTGTTTTTTGAAATGAAACCCCCATTTGCCCCTGGTTCTGACGATAGTTAGGTGGGTCCCAATTTTATAAGTTAAGAAAATAGGATAGACAAGGAAAATAATTTTATAAATATGAAATGACTGTTGTACCCCTAGTGAGTAATTGACTCAACCCAACCACAACAGATTCATACCCAATCCCCATCAGAAATCCTAACCCTAGAGAGGAACAGCGGCGGTGGCTCGAGCAGGAAAGGGCAGCGGCCAGCGGTCCACGGGCCAGCCGGCACAGGGAAGGGCCAGCACAAGAGGCTACCGGAGGCGGCTCGAGCAGGACGCGGTGCAGCAGGCGGCGGCGTCCGCGGGCCGGCCAGCGCAAGAGGCGGCCGCGGCGGCTCGAGAAGGACGCGACGCAGCAGGCAGCTACGTCCGTGGGCCAGCCGCCTCAGGGAAGGGCCAGCGCAGGAGGTTGGCCGTGCTGGTGCAGGTGGGGTGGGCCTGCGCTGGTGGCTCGCCAGCGTAGGTGGGGGGCGGCGGTACTGGTGGCGAGCCGGCTTAGGGGCAGCCAGCGGAGGGGAGTTTCGACGTCATGGAGGAAATCTTGTCCATGGAGGAGATTTTCATGGAAGGGGCTAGCAGGTAATTTGTTCTATTCTAGCGACTGTGGTTGTCCTAAGTAATAGTGTGGTTGTCCTGGATGAATTAGCTAATTGTGTTTTTTTTGGCTGTGATTGTAGGCTGATTCACAACTATTTCAAACTAGTTGTTAGAGTGCGGTCATTTTTTAGCTTGCCAGATGGTGGGCCAAAGACCTACCTCCAGGGTAAAACCTTGCCAACACAACTAGTTGAGATGCATAACTATGGGCTGCTACAATTAGTTAATTTCATAGCTGAACATTGCTTGTGGGGTTCCAAACAGTACATGACTTTGTGCCGTTCGTTGGACAATGCCTCTATTGAGATAAAATCAGATGAACACATGCTAGAGTAGTTCCAACTCAATGCAGAGAATGGGGTTGTGTGTATCGATGCCCAAATAAATGATTTTGATGGTCCATTGCAATTTTCACCCACAAAACGTAGGTGTCATCCTTCAGTGAAGAATAGAACCCCAAATGAGAGAGCCACAAAATAGATTGCCAAGAAGTCGAAAAGAAAGGGTTCACATGATGAGGAGGCAATAGGAGTTGATGATGAGGAAATATACTCCGACGCTGATTCACTTGATGTACTAAGCGATAGCAGCTATGATTCTGATTTGGCTGCATCATCTGACTCTAAATCTTCTTGCTTTGACCCTGAATTTGATCCTGATGATGAAATAGTTGATGAAACTGATGAGGACGATGTTCCTATATTTGCATATGATGCTCAAGACCCATGTATTGATGTTGGTGTGGTCTTCCCAGATGTGGATAATGCAAGTCCGCCGTTACTCATCATGCTATCTTGCATGATCATGCTTTCAAAACCATCAAGAAAGACAACAAAAGATTTAGAGCCATATGCAAGAGAGCAGACAAGGGTTGCAAGTGGGTATTTTTTGCATCTACAAGCAAGAAGTACATTGGGCGCAAGGTAAAAATTCAAATCTGTCCTTTATGTTTAGTATTTTTTGTTCATTAATTTCAAATGAGAATAAGCAAGGTAAAATGTTCTTTTGTGCATTCCTTGTAGGTTAAGGCTAACGGACCGTTGCATACTTGTGGCTCATTCAACAACTGTGGTGATACAATGGCATCAAATAAATGGGTAGTTGATCAAGTGGTGGAATTGTTGCGGGATGACCCCACCTTGGGCCCAAAGAGTTGCAAGATGAGTTGAAGAAGAAGTACAAGATCGAAGTCCCGTATGATAGGGTTTTTATAACGCCCCTCTCCCGTTAACCCGAATCAGGTTAACAGAGGAGGAACGTCATTACCTGTAATACCTGTACCAGTCCTAGGAGACCAGCTGGTACATACAGGACATCGGTGGATCACATCCAAACCTGATTTATTTATTATACATAGTCTTTACATAAGTTGCAGCCTCGTACAGAACCCGAGACATGCAACGATACATTACAAAAGTAAGCAGCGGAGAAACACAGGTAGACCTAAACCCACAAGCAAGGCTTGGGACCTAGGTCTAAACCCTAAAACTCCTCGTACTCACTTAATCCTGGTAGTACTGACTGAGGGTGGGGTCTTCATCTTCATAAACTTCTGAGAGAAGGTGAGCAAGGGTGAGTACACGAGGTACTCAACAAGTCACGGAAATTAAGTGGCATGCAAGGTTTAGCAAGAAAGGTTAGGGTTATTTTCGCAAAAGCAATTTTCAAAGATTTTATGGTTTTAAAAGTCTAAGTGTACTCTTTGAGTTGTCGGAAAAAAGCTCATGCTTCAATCCATTCCATGAGTTGCTTTGCAACAACTCACCACGATTAAGTTAGTCGAGAAGAGACTCGCGTCTCAACCCATTCCACAAGTCTGAGACTTGTCACAATTTCCGATTCAAAGTGTACCATCCTCTAGTACCTCCATTTAGGTGGATTCTCTTTATCTCAAAACTTGTCATTTAACTCAAACAACTCAACTCCGGTGTCATCCAACACCCCAGGTCACACAAGCCCGTTTCAGGCCACACAGGCCATCCATCAGTCACACAGACTGATTCTGGTAATGGTTCCCAACCCGCAAATTAATTGCACAGATATTTATAAATTAAAAACTACGCTAGAGGAATCACTTCACATTCGCCCATAACCGTGGACACGACTGTTCGAACAGTTCATAGACCTTTGCAAATGGTGCACACTTTACCCACACGACACGAGCTTACTCCCACACTGGCCAAGCGGGGAGGTTCGCGAGAAGGCCTTTCCAGAGCCTTCTCAGGATAGCACGTTGCCCTATAAATGGGTCCTCTCAACCAAGTACCAGAAACTCATTTCCTGTACTCAGGGACGGGGGTATATCGCCCTCTTGGCACCCAACCACTCCCACATTTATTAGCAACCGAAAACCATCCTGGGAACACTACTTACTTGGCCAGGGGCGTCCTATTCCACCCGTGTGGTCGCACTGTTTATATGCTCAATGCAATTCCTCAAGGAAACGGTCCTTAAATGTCACGTGAGGTCGGAGCCACACAGGCAGCGACGACTCATGACCAAATTTTGTAAAAACTATTTTATTTCGCAAACACTCGACCAAGGGTGTCGAGGTTTAAAATCTTTTTATTTAAAACCCTAGTTCTTCCCATCGTCATGTTTTAGTTTAGGTAAAAAGGGGGTCATCGACATCCGTACACAAGTACAAATATCAAGATGACAGAGTTATAAAGGACAGGGTAACAAGTTATTCAAGGCAGGGTCAAATGCAACAAATAGGTTAGGCCTGATGGATTCGATTGCAAATCGTGGCCGAAAGCAATCGTGTCCCTAATTATGCAAATTTTAGAAATAAAATAAAATTTGAAATCATAGGTCCAATATGGTCAAGGGTGGCTTGCCTTGCTCGAGGTCGTGCGAATCTTCGACAAAATCGTCCTTCGGCAACTCCTCGGGAACGGTCTCTACGCGTCGCAAAAAGAAAACACGCAAAAACATCAAGAATCAGAACCTATCTCATACAACTAGTAGTGCCAATATGTAGATCTCAATTTTAGAAAAATTTTGAGAGTTGAATGGGCTCAAACAGAGCTACGGTTAAAAGTTATGGATTTCTAAAGTTTAAGCTATTTTCTTTGGAATTAAAAAGGATTAAAATTATTTTTAGGAAAGAAAAGGAATAAAAGAAAATAAAAGAAGAAAACCAAAGGCTGACAAGTGGGGCCATTGGGTCAAAGAGAGAATGAGGTGTTCTGGAGCTGACATGTGGGACCGGCAACAGTAACGAGAGAGAGGACAAAGAGGCAAACAGGTGGGGCTGGCTTGATGAGAGAGAGAGTGGAGGCTGGCAGGTGGGACCGGTGTGTCAGTGAGTGGAGACGGACACAGACGCGCCGACAGGTGGGGCCAGGATCCAGGAGGTGGGCCGCGTCGGCTGACGCGGCATGTCGCGTGGCATGCCACGTCGGCATGGCCGACGGAGCTGACACGGCGAGGATCGACGGCCGACGATCGCCGGGGTCGATCTTGCCGGCGGCAGCGAACCACGGCGAGCGGCCGACGGCTACGGGGAGTGGAGACGACGCCGATCGGGTGAACGGCTCGGATTGGACTAGAGGGCAGTGGAAGATGGTCGGCGATGGCCATCCCGAACCGGCGGCGGCGGCGGAGGAAAGAGATCGTCGCCGGCGACCGTTTTGGCGGCGGACTGGCTCGGGTTGGGATGGTTTGAGTGCAGTGTTTAGCTAGGAAGGGAAAGGGGAAGGTTAATTGGACTATACCTTCATCGACGGCGAGAATCAGAGCGGCAGCTATGGCGGACGGCGGTGAGCGGATTTGGGCGTTTTCAATCTAGTGGCTAATTGACGGCGGGAAGTGATGGAGGAGCTTCATGATGACTCAAGGAACTCGGCGGTGGCGGCGGTTTGGCCGACGGTGCTCTGGAACGGTGGTGGGAGCTTGGGTCAGAATGCGGTGGAGAGAGTCTCTCGGCGGCGGGCTTGCTCGGGCTCGTATTCTTGGCGGCCGGAGGAGGGGAGTGTTGCCCTATTTATAGAGAAGCTCGGACGCTAGTGGATTGTGGTCAAAGGCGGTGGCAACAGGACGAGGAGCTCGAGCTCGGCAATACGACGCAACGATGGCGCCAATCATTGTGGCGCACATCATCGGCTGTAGAGAGGAAAAATGGAAAGAGGAGATGATGGTGAGGCAACGGGACAGAGGGCTCACGCGTGCAGTTTGACCTCCGGGGCTCGGTGGCGTGGGAAAAGCTGCGGCGGCCATGCTTTCCTTTGACTCCGGCTCTTGGTTGAGGTGACGGCGCGGATTTCTCGCCGGCGGTGACGCGAGGATGGGACGGCGGCGTTAACGACAGAGACTGGTGCTTAAAAAGGGGAGGGAGACAGAGAGGTATGGGCGAGGAAGACTCGAGAGAGCTCGGGAGAAGAGAGAGAGAGCGGGCGAGGGACGAGAGGTTGAAGACGACGACGTGTCGTCAGGACTGACAAGCGGGACCGCTGGGTAGAGTCGATCCCGTGCGTTCACGTGCGTGCATCGGACGGCCGAGAACGAGGGCAGGGCGAGGTGGCTGACACGCGTGCCCGTGGGGATTAAATCCTGCGCGCGCACCCGCGCTGGGCCGAGCGGGCCGTGCGGCGAGGAAACAGTAACAGGTCGAGAAGGGAAGGAGGACGGCCCGGCTTGCACAGTACTATTTCATGTTTTTCCAGGGATTGTTTGAATAGGTTTTTTTTGAAGATTTGAATTTTGTAAATTGATTTGAATGGGGTTTTAAATTTTTGCGAAAATTTGGGGAACTTTGCAGAGGCTCTAGGGCTGATTTTTGGAGAAATTCTTGAGATCACACATGGCACAAAATTCTAAACTCGAGTAAAGAGCCAAGTTTTGAATTTAGATTTTTATTAAAATAGTTTTGACACAAAACAAAATGCAATCATTACAATTTTCAGAGGCAAAGAGAGAGCACTTGACATGATAAATGGGAAGTGGGATGACAGCTATGATTTACTGCCTACCTATCGAGATGAGCTTCTGAGATCAGTACCATGTAGTATTGTTGAGCTAGACACTGAAGAGCATAATGGTGATGTTTGCTTCAGGAAGTTCTTTATTGTCTTAAGCCTTGCATTGATGGGTTTTTGCAAGGATGCAGACCATATATTGCTATGGACTCCACTCATTTGACCAGAAGGTCTAGAGGTCAGTTGGCATCAGCTGTTGCAATTGATGGTCACAACTGGCTATTTCCAATGGCATATGGAGTGATTAAGACAGAGTTTAAGGAAAGTTGGACTTGGTTTGTCCAAAACTTGAAGAAAGCCATCGGTACCCCTAAAGGTTTATTGAACTTGCCGATTTTATCTTTCATGTTCCATCTATCCAGTATCACCTTTGAGTTACTAACATGGTACTGTTGTGTTTATGTAGGTTTGGTCCTTAGTACAGATGCAGGCAAAGGAATAGAGGGGGTTGTGGATGATGTGTATGGAGTGGAACATAGAGAATGCATGAGGCATTTGTGGAAGAACATGAAGAAGTTCCATGGCCCTCTGTTTGTCCAAAATATGTGGGCAGCTGCCAAGAGCTTCACACTTGAGAAGTACACCTACCACATGGGCAAGATAGAGGAGAAATGACCTGAAGCACTTTGTTGGTTGGATGACAACCATCCATATATTTGGAGTAGAAGCAAATTCTCCAAAGAGTGAAAGGTAGATTATATCAATAATAACCTCTCTAAATGTTTCAACAGTTGGGTGTCAAAAAGAAAGGATAGGCAAATTGTGGACATGGATGACACTATAAGACATGATTATAAACAAGTTTGTTCTGAGAAGCAAAATTGGTAAGAGGATGGAGGGGAGGATAATCCTAGTTGTTACCAAGGCTCTAAATGCTAAAAGCAATGCTATTAAGGACTATGAGGTACTAATATGTGGAGCTGGGACAACAGAAGTAATTGTGGCCACCATTAGGCATGCAGTGGATTTGGATCAACAAACATGCACTTGTAGGGCTTGGCAAGTGACAAGAAAGCCGTGGAATCATGCTTTAGCTTTCATTGCTAAGCTTAGTAGAGAGGTTCAGATGGACGATTTTGTGGATGAGTGCTTCTCTGTTGAGAGGTTTAGAAAGGCATATGCAAGTACTTTTAGTCCAATGACATCCAAGCATCGGTGGCCACGTGTTGATCTAGGCTATAAAATCAAGAAGCCTAGATTGAGAAGGAAACCTGGGAGACCAAGAGTTTCTAGGATCAAGGGTTCTGAAGAGGCTGGCACTAGTAAGAAAAGGAAATGCAGTGAGTGCCATGAGCTAGGCCATACAGCCAAGCACTGCCAAGGAGGTCTCACAGCAAGTCAAAAGAGGAGGCAATCATCTTCAGCCATTGGAATAGGAGAAGGGAGCAATAACTCAAGTGTTGCACACACATCAATGTGAGTCATGCATTGGTATTCATTTTCATTTAGCCTCATTTTTTATCAATGCTTTGTTTCTTACATAACTATCAACTTGTTTATTAACACATGTTCACTTCCATCATATGAAGGACTGGTGCTACTGCTAATCCAAATGATATGGGAGGAGAAAAACTACCAACCGAAAGGGGGCCGGGAAGACGAAGGGGAAGAGGGAGAGGGGGATGGAGAGGAGGGAGGCTGGCTGAATGGTTTGGTGCTTTAATGTGATGTTTAAATTCCATATGTAATAGCTTCCTACTAGTATACTTTTGCTGTACATGTATGTTTAAGGCTAGCTGAACGGTTTGGTGCTATTGCATGTGGTACTTTGTTCTAAGCTCTCTACTAGTTTCTTTTGTTGGCCATGTAATATGTGGTGCTATGTTGAGTATGTGGTACTTTGCGATGCTTGCTACATATGTGGTTGGATTATGTTGAAATTATTGTTGCAATTCTACTAAAATTGCTGCTAAAATTATGTTGAGAAATATGAAGTTATATCAAATTAATGCCAAAATTATATTGAACCTCTGTCAAAATTGTCAAATATTTGTTGATTTGAAATATGTTTAAATTTAGTTTAAAACATGTGTAAAAACTATACCAAAATAGCTGATATAAAAAAGGGCAAATACACAAGTTGTATGTATAAGTAAGGGCAAATATGCAAAGAACATGCAAGGGTATACTTGTCATTTTATCACACAATTAACATTGTTTGTCGGACTTAACAGAATAGAGGCAAACGGGGGTTTCATTTATAAAAGCAGAGGCAAAAACAAAAACCCTAAAAAACAGGGATAAAATCATAATTGAAATACAAAGTAGGGACAAGAACGCAATTGCCTCATTCTATTTTATCCATGTCATTTATAAGACACCACTAAAGAAATTGTTCACCTGGTGTATAGTACCACTGAAGAAATTTGGTGTGACAGACAGGTTCTCGGAAAGCAGGGTAACTAATCAAGGACAGAACATGTAGTGTAGCTTGTTAATTAGTAGTTTGGTGGAGTTAAATAAGCACTAAATATCTCCTTCAAGTCTAGGAGCAGAGCCATGTGCAGACTGTAGATGTTATCTTAATCACACCACGGTTGGGATAGCCACTGAAAGCACTGACAGTCAGTGTTGCCTCAAAAATGTTATCTTAATCACACCTCGGTTGGACAATGCAGAACACTCAGTACTAAGCTATGGCCAGTTGGCCACACGGAGGAAGATCCTATAATTTTCAAAGTAAAATAAAGCCATTCTCCTGGGTTGTGTCTCTAGGTAGGCTAATTGTTTCCCCAGCTCTTGACAAACCGTTCTGTTTTCTACCTAAAATTATAAAAGAAAAATTGATAGCAAAACCATACAAAGCAATGCTAAGATACCATTTGAATCTAACGGGAGGGATAAAAACTCCTCTCGTTTCTCGTGAGCACACTTCCTAAACTGCTAAACGGTATATTTTTTTAAAAAAATTCTATATAGAATTTATTTTAAAAAATCATATTAATTAATTTTTTAAGTTTACAATAGTTAATACTTAATTAATCATGCGCTAATGGTTTACCTCATTTTACGTGATTTTCTTTTTTTTCTCTTCCCTCACCTTCATACTAAACCTAAGAATAACCACAATCAGATTGTCACATAACCACGATCAGATTGTCACATAGGACCATAGGAGTATCAGTTTATCAATGGGAGTTCCTGCCCGGGCATTTCCACGAACAAAAGGTGGACACCACCAACCAGCATCACTAGATTCCAACTAGCAAACGAGAGTAACGCAAGGTGGGTTTCGCACATTCCAAAACCCCGGTCGCCGCCATCGCCGTGGGGCGGTCACTTGGGCAGCATCTGCGCCGCCGCCGCGGCAGCGTCCTGCTGCTGCTGGTAGCTGAGCGGGCGGTGGAACAGCATGATGTGCGGCTCCGGCCGGTGGATCGCGTAGTGCACCCACCCGCGGCTCTGCTGCACGCCGATCGCGCGCCACTCGTTCTGCAAAACGAAACCCCAATCGGAAAACACACCCACCATTTCCCTCCATGAGACAATCTAAGCCAACAAAGAGACGCGATTGTTACTACCTCGGAGAGGAGGCGGTTCTTGGGGAGGAGCTTGGCGATCTCTCGTGGAAGGACGACGTGCCTGCGCCGGCCAAATGGATCAGAATTTAGGTTTTTGCACCGGAGAGAACGAGATTGTTAAAGAACAGGGGATTCTCGTCTACCTGTACTCGTAGGTGTCGTCGAAGTACTTATCGGAGTACTGGATCTGGCCCATGTCCACCACCACTTCTTAGATCAACTTCCCCACAAGAGAATTCCCCAAAATCTACAAGAAAATCCTAAATTTTTTGGGGAACAAACTGTTATTAGTACTAAGGTTAAGACAGCAAAGAGAAAAGAAGCTTCCAGATCTAGAAAAGAGGATGTGCGTCGACGGGTGCTCACCGGAGAGGATGCCGCGGAAGCAGCACTGCTCGCTTGCGGTGACGGTGATGGAGATCGATCGGCGCAGGCGGCGGGCGAAGGAGACGGCGAGATCGACTAGGCCTTAAGGAATCCAAGGTGCAGGCCTGTTGGGCCGGTAATCAATGGGCCTAATTGGGCCTTTTTACGAGCGTCACTGGGCTTTTTGGTTCTGAAACAATGCTGAGGTCCAACACAGTCCATTCCATTAATATTGGATGTAGAGATTAAATTGATGGTCTATTGAATTTGCCCTATCCTATCCCTCTGTTAGGCCTGGGGCAAAAAAAAAGAAAAAGGAGAGAACCTCGTGAATGTTCTAAAATCCTGGGGCCCATCAACGTAAATGAACCAGGATTGTTACTTTAATTTCTCGGCCTATATGCATGTGCATTTTGAGATCATTTTGGGCATGTTAGATTGACATGAACTCGCGATTGGCATTGGCAGGCGTAATCCGCAAACTGCATTTAGCAGCAACTATAGCCTTTAGCACAGCATCTTGTTAATTCTTAAATCAACAATAGGTCTGCTGCTGCCTTGTGCAAGCTGTTGAAGCGTTATAGTTTTTAATTAGATTATTTACATTGCAAGTCAACTGAGGGAAACTGTCATATATATATGCTATGGTGTGACAGGTTGTTAACCCAGCTTCGATCACTGTAATTAACCAAACAGGATATACTAGTAAACAACATGATTACTGTAGCAGCCTAGCTATACTGCTAGCACACACATACACGGGAGTAATTAATTGTTGCTGGCTTACTGCAGTTGTGGAGGATCACGAGCCAATCAACGGCGAGTTGATATGCTGATATGCATATACCTCCTTCACATTTGCATCGGAATTCACGCAGCTTAGCCATGGAACTGACGTAGCCTGCACTTCAACCATCTCTTCTCTCCTCGATGTTGCAGCGCAGGGGCTCAATCGAGTCAACGCCTCGCGACCATGCACAGATGATGCAATAATGGACGGTGCAATTTTCGTAGGTAATGAACAGCTTGCAACCACAACCAGAGTCGTCTCTCTGGCTAGCTGTTTCTTCACCCTTAATCCACTGCCATACCCTTTCCCTTTTGCTGCTAGTACTACTTCAGTGTAATTAAGCTTCACCATAACCAGCTTGTAAACATTCACTGCTCCTTTATTAAGCTCTGATCGAGTTGAAATTAAGCTTGAGATGGACTGGAGCACTGGAAGGCCACACTGAAAGCAAGTCACATATGGATGCAAACATCGACCGATCAGCAGAAACAATAAACTGGCATGCCTTCAGACAGGCAATGTACTAGCTAGGTTACTACTCATCAGTGGATGTACATACGGTTGGGATGGGTTGTACGTACGAGCCGTGCAATCGATCGCACAGCGTACACGGGACATGAACAATTAATATTTTTGTTTGGCTTGCTTTCCAATCATCCTAAATGCTTTCCTGTCAACGAGACAGACGGCCGGCATGCTTGGTTTGCCGTCGACGAGCAGCATGTATCGATGATTCGGTGTATTCATTCATGCATGCATATGCATTGACGTCTCGGCATGTAGCGGCACAGTCGGCGAAAAATGGAGCACAGGAGAAAGAGTGTGAAGGGAGCATGTAGGTCAACCTACCCAACGGTGAGCATTTCATCTATATACATGAACATACTAATACCAATTAACTTGACAGTGAAGCTACGCATGTGCTATCATATGTATGAAAGCCAATAAAATTTGCCTGCACATACATATATACTAGTATATATGCATGCCATTTTCCCCCAGGTAATTAACTTTAAACGCGCACTATTGTAAAAAATAATAATTTGTGCTGGTCTAGATATATGTATGCTTAGGCTATTCTCAGTGGGGGTTTCATGAGGAGTTTCATGGCAATAAATAACGTGCCACATCAGCAATTCTAGTGACATGGCAGGGTATTTATGATGAAAGAGATTAACAAAGTTTCATAGGGATGAAACTAGTCCAACCCATTTCCAAGATCTTGGAAACTGTGTGAAACCCCCACTGAGGCAACTTTTGTTTCATCATCGTTGGGATGAAACTCAAGGAGTATTCTCAATGGATATTTCATGAGAGTTTCATGCAGTAATTAAATGCTATGGGTATCTTTGGAAACAGTGAAATGAAACTCTCTATTGAGAGAGATTGTTTCATTCATAGTTTCATCCTATGTGGTGATATTGGAAATAGTGAAGTAAAACATACCACTGAAAATAGCCTTAGATCACATATGTCAATAATGCAAACATAATGATATGGGATAGCTGTTAATTAGCTTGACCTTGAAGTAGGCCATATAGCCTATGTATGAGAGCAACAACCAATGCGGATGTCAAAAGAGAGCATAGGTTTCTAGCTGGGAAGACATGCAGGGAAAAGTCATGACGCATGCATGCTAGAAGCAATTCTGCAAGCATGCATGCATGTGCCAATGCAGTGTGCGAGGGACACCGAGGTGATCGATCAGTAGTAATAGTACTTGCACATCAATTAAATCCCTTTACCTACACGATAAACCCTCCCGTCTTAAAGGTTCACCCAACTGAAAGCACATTTTGGCAGCTTTTTCTTGAAAAGCAAAGTTGGTAGTACATGTACTACCGGCATAGCATAATACTAGCATCTTAGCATCCGGTTCTCGGAAAGTAAGGTAACTTAATCAAGGACAGAACATGTAGTGCAGCTTGTTAATTAGCTGGGTGAAGTTAATAAGCCCTAAATATCTCCTATTTTACACGCACTAGCTAGTTTGTTTCCTCCCTGAAAAGCCTTGTCGCCATGTATATATACGATTCCTTCCGTCCACAAATATAAATGTTTTAGACTCTGATATAGTCTTTAATATGTTATTTTAACTAATACTATATATAAAAATAAATTACTTTAAATAAAAAGATTGTATATTATGATAGTATGTTTAGTGATAAATCTAATAATATCATTTTTATGTCATCAATTTTTATGAATTTTTTTCTACTATAGACGGTCATAGTTAAAAGTGCTAGACTTATCAATGTTCTAAAAGTATTTATATTTTTGGACAAAAAGAGTACCTAGATAGTATATATGAGTATACATAAAAGCTTCTCATAGTAAAACGAGACGACATAAATAGACCAAAGTAGTGTACTATATTGTGTATCTATGTATTAGAAGGAAAAAATGGGAGAAAATTAATTGCTCCCGCCTACGGCATGGACTACTTAACAACGCAACGGCTTCCTGTAAAGTCATATGCGGATGGACGCAACACTGCACGTACAATACAACTGATCGAACCGGCCTAAAGGAAACAATGCAACAATTCAATACACGGCAACCCCCATGAAAGCTACTGCATGCCCGTGTTTAAAGGCGAACTGTTTCTTGGTGTAATATATATGGGCGCTATATATTGCAGCTTGTATCTTGAGAAGAAAGAAAGCATCCTTCAGGTTTCCTCTCGGTTTGCACACAAGCAACCCATATAGCAAGAGATACTAGTTAGCTACCTACAGGCACACGTATGTCAAACATTTTACACTATATCTAGCTAGTTGCACTTGCACGGACGACATGCCATGGGAAAGACAGTTTTACAATCAAGTTAGGTCTATAAACTGGCCAGTCGGCTGGAAAAATTACGGCCATTCTCGATCTAGACAACCATTGCCTAGCCAAATTTATCTACCAGCCGCCGGCTAGCTTAGCTAGCTAGCTTGTTCTAACTGCGAGACAAATTCCAAAGGGTGGACCTAAGCTAGCCGTAGCACAGCTGCGTCATGCATCTGTACCACCAAGTACTGCACGGCTAAATTAGCATTGGCCCGGGAAATTAACTCATTTGTTTTTGCATGCATGCATGTGTATACACACAAAGGGGCGGGAGAAGAGGGCCAAGCACGCACGTAGTACAGCAGAATAGCAGACACTGTCACAGGCAAGCAATGCGAGCATGCAGACTCTTGCAGAGAGGGTGGCCATGGCGAAACGAGGCAAAAACGAGGACCAGCTCGTCTCGTCTCTCTCTCTCGCCTGCCTGCACTGCGCTACGCTACGTTGCTGGCCATGTGACGGCGTGGGCCGGCGAGGAAGGAAGGAAACAACTAGCTAGGTAGATAGCCCTACAACGCTAGCTGTAATATATATCGGGAGTAATTGTCAGGTCCACACCTTTGGAAAACAACTGCTTTCCCATCGCCCAAATCATTGAGGCTGCGTGCAAGCAATGGCCTGCAGGCAAAACACAAATATCTCTCATCTGTGCTTAATTAGCTTCTCTGGTAAAAACGACGTCGTCGCACGCATGCATATATGAAGTAGTGATGCATGGTAATAATACATGTACTAGTACATGTGAAAATGTGGTCGAATTGTGATAGTATCTAGCTGGATTGTCAGGTCGACAGGCGAGATGTTGATCCACTCGATATGGACAAGGATATATTTGCCAAAACTGCATGCGCAGTTCGGTAACTACTCAATAGTGCCATTCCGTACCGATCGACGATTACATGAAAGACAATCCATGCTAGCTAGATATATATATGCAGTAGTAATATTTGATGTTTTTGTTAGATAATGGGTAATATTTGATGTTGCAGCTAGCATAAAACGGTGTCAACACATGCAGGACGGAGTTAAGGTTAGGCATATGCAATCAGAGTTAATTAGCATAAGCGAGGTAGCCGGTGCGTTTAATTAGCAAGCAGATGGTGGGCGCGGGAGTAGACAGGGACTGGAGGTGAGGAAATGATGGGTAGCTCGCGCTCACGTCGGCAGGGCGGGGGTAGTGTGGCTGGCGCGGTGCCCGGCCGCCAACCGACACGTGGCAGAGGTACGGCAGGGGCCCTGCGAAAGCAACCGCCACGTGATGCCCAGCAGGGCGGTGTCAGAGCCCCGAAAGGGACGCCCCTCTCCCTCTCTACCGGTCGCCACCCCTCTCCGCCTGCGCTGCCGCTGCACGCCTAATCAAATACTCCCTCTCTCTAAAATATATATACTTTAAAAAATATTTTGAGAGTTAATAGTTGGAACGAAAGATCTAAAACACCTATATTAATAGATGGCTGGAGATAGAAATTAAGAATAATAAGAGCGAAATATGTCTCGAGTGATCATGAAATAACAGGATCACTAGAAATAGCATAGAAACTAATAGAGCAAAATTCATATTTTATATATCCTAGTTATTTATATTTAAGACAAAATTTTAAGCTAAAGAAAGCCATTTAAAAAAAAAACTCAACTCTTGCATGCTGAGATAAAATTAGCAGTGAGAAGAAAGACTGCAGAATCTATTATTAATGTGAATATAGTATTAGCGGGTGGAAAGATAAGAGTATTGAAAAGATAAGATTTCTTAATTTGTTGGTTGGTTAGATGTGAAGATAATAATTGATTTATTTTAAAATAAAGTTTAAACTTTAAAAGTTGATATATTTTAGACGGAGAGCCGCCTCACCTCGGTCTCATCCTGCGCTGCGCTGCGTACGGTGTGGTAGGCTGCGAAGTTTCCAACCGACACCCCCCGCGGCCGGCACGCCCGCGACGACACGCAACGCACGCCGCGATCACCACCATCCCGACCCGCGTAGCCGGCAACAAGCAAGCAGCTGGGTGTGCGTCGTTTGGTTTGGGTTTTAATATGGGAGTAGCAGTAGAAGAAAAGGTTGGTGGCTAGGCTGGCGCGGCGGGGGGATCAGTTACTAATGGCCGGCCCTCGTGGGCGCTGCCGCCGCGATTAGTTAGTTAATCGCGCGCGGGCCGGGGAGCGGGAGCTAGCTAGCGCTTGCTGCACGTACTCGTACTGCTACGGCGACGACGAAGAGAGAGAGAGTCACGTGTATGGAGGCGCGGGGGCAGCGCAACTGCGTAAGCACGAGTGGGCACGTGCCGCGGCGATTCCGGGGACCCCCCACGCGCGCAGGCCCCCTCTCCCTCCCGCCTCGGGATCCTCGTCGCTGTCACGTGATTCGATGCCGTTGCCACACACTGCGTGCTCGCCCCGCCCTCCCGCTTCCGTATCCATCCGCGCGCGGCGTCGCATCATCCCCTCCCTCCTGTGCCTGTGCGCGCATGCATGACGGGCGGCGAACGGGTCGTGTGGGTACGTTTCGCGCGGACTGCGCACACAATAAAAAATAATACCCCGTTACAAAATATAAACATTTCTATAGATTAAGATTAGAGAAAAAAATTTTGGTGTCCGTCGATAAATATAGAATGAATAAAGGTTGGAGAGCATGTAGGATTAAGATGAAAATAAATTTAAATGTGAAATAATTGATATAATAAGTAGTATTGTAAATAGTGCTAGAAATTTTTATATTTAAAACAAGATTTGAATCTTAAAAATTCTTATATTTTAAAAAAGAGGAAGTACAATTCAAATCTTGTTTTAAAATATAATAATTAGGATGTATCACATTCACTGTGTTATTTTATTTTAAGACAGATGGAGTAGAAAGGTTGGCATGATGAAAAGGGCTGTTTCAAAGTACAGTATATATCGCGACTTCTCTGCTGCAAAACAAGTGAAAGACAAGTGGCCGGCCAGCCGGTGCTTCATGCGATTCTCGGATACCGTGCCATATACTGCATGCCTGCTGTCAGACAATCAGTTATGCGTGAGGTGTGACGTCCATCCGATGGAGATGGTGGATCGCTCTGTTATACGGTAATCCAGTACTACTAGCTACATCCAGCTTCGCTCCAAAACTTTTACTGGATGCGAAGTACTACTAGTAGAAGCCAGGATGAAGTGAAACTAGCTTCATCATTCCATCTTGCTCCTACAGAAACTAACAATCTCTGCACATACAATATGAGGATCGAGTACATGTTCCTGAGGAATGACACATTCTCATTTTCTGTCGCTGATGTTTGAATATTCCTTTTTCACCAATTTATTAGAGCTTGGTTTGTTCGCTTTCACCGTTACAGGTCAATCAAATTAATAACCACCATTAGCATGCCAGTATATTTCTTGGGTGAGCAAATTGTTGCGGTGTTCCGAGAAAGACGCTCCAACGGGTTAGTTGTCAAGAAACTAGACCGATCACATAATTATAGCCGTTAATAAACATTCCAGTGTTAACTCTGGTAAATTCCTTGTCAACTGATACGTCACATGTATATTGGCATGCACCACCTTGTACAATAGCCTCCTTGCCTTGACCATTGATGTTTAGATTTTGTGAGGAGGAAGATGCTACTAATATATATAACTCTGATATTAATTGTCTGATTATGTGCACTCTCACGCAAAACAAAAAAAGATCGTCACATCAACCAGATTCTTTGTTTAGACAGAAACGAACATAGATGTGCAAAACAAACAGAATTTACAAGTTGCTGCGCTGAAAGCACAGATGAAGCTAGAAGCAAAGGATTAAGGTCGTTTGCAAATGGGGCCAAGGTTGTCAACACCTTGATCAATAACATATTGACCGAAACTGCATAATTTGAATGCCAACTAAGCAATACTGTCGAGTTTGACGACAAACATACAGAAGCCCCCACATGTCACAGTAACTTATGCCATTATAGGTGACTGTTGTTTCTCTCCTTGGGTTACAGTAAATGGGTGCTTGTTGGCAGTAGAAAAAAACGGACGCAAATGGTGGTCCTCTAGTCGTACACAGGTGAAGGGGAGGTGTACAGCTAGCAAACGATATCGTACATTTCCGTGTCCCTGACAAGACACAGCACCCTGCTCCACCTCCACCCTGTGGTCCTTCATGTGGTCACAAGATGGCAAACATCCCATCCATCACCGATTTAGGTGGCGTCCGCTTCAACTGATGTGTGTGTTTTATAAGCCGCACACAAAACAAAAAATATTATTAGTATGTGATTAATTGAGTATTAACTATTAAAAACTTAAAAATGAGTCTATTTGATTTTTTAAGCTATTTTTGTATAGAATGTTTTTAAAAAAACGTACCGTTTAGTAATTCAGAAAACGTGCTTATAAAAAACAAGAGAATAAGTAAAAACTATAAGCATAACCGAACATACCTTAGCTATATGACCATATCCACCGTTTATTATGCATGCAATCTCTCATGTTTCGGACCCATATACACATCATTGGGATTCTCATTGGCTTGGATCGATGGTTCTAATCATGACTAATGAGAAAATAACTAGAAATAAACAGCTTTTGAAAATCGTCGATATGGATGCTCAGTGTATAGACAAAATCAAATTTTATCATTAAAGGCAATGGTCCTTCGGGTATACTGCAGATTAGTTGAGAAAAAAACATGTCCGACATGTCACCCTTATACATGTTATTAATTGGAGTGGCACAATAGTTGCTTCTCTTGTCACAAAGCAACTTGGAAAAGGACCCTCGGCAAACTCAACTGCTGATGTAGGTCATGACAGATGCTTGATCCCCCCAATTAAGCAAACAAAAAGACCTAATCTCTTTAAGATGACACCAATTAATTTGTTGAACAAATGGAGCAATTTTGGAATGTGATGTTGCTACAGTGCAATGTGCAGGCATGCAATTGCCCGAGACTAAAGCTGTACCACTGCCACGTCAAACTGCAATCAATCTCTATTTCATCCAAGGTTTTATTAGCTCCTTCACAAAGGGAAAAAAAATGATAGAAAGAAAAAAAAAAGCTGTGGAGAGATAGCTCCTTCGAAAATGAGATGAAGGAGCAAGCAGCAAAGCAGCAGGCGAGAGTACGGACGGATAAGGAACGGCCAAAGAGGCGTCCACGTCTCGGACCGGAGGCTGGGGGGCAACGTGCAGGGCGCATGATTGCGGTGGCGCCGGCTTTCCCGCCGAGAGCATGAGTGAGAGAGAGATCGAATGAGGACAGGACGACGTTTTCACCGTGGGATCGCCATGCATGAGACGCGAGCAAGTGCGGGTGGACTGGATCCATCCACGGATAATTCGTTCTCGTCTTTAATTCAACTAAATAAACTCGTATTGAAAATAAAATCACGGTAGGTACAGTGGTGGCCGTCGGCTTCGCGAGACAGAACATATAGCTGCCTGCAAGATCGACCGTCATGGAGGTGGAGCAGCAGGGATTGTTCATGTCTTGCAAAAATAGCATACGACTATAGAATAGGAGTGCTACTACTACTACTGTACGTACCACCACTGTATGGGCACTCTATGCACCACCATTCCTCCGTGGATAACGTGCATGGTCGAGCGTCTCTCTCTCTCTACTCTTGCTGTCTCTGCAATCTGCATACCTTCTTCTCTTCCCTCTCTCCTGGGAGCTAGCGAATGAATTGGAGAGAGAGAGAGAGGAGAGAAGCATTGGGCAACGGTGAAAGAGAGTTAAGAAAAGGAGAGGATGGAAAGTAAACGCGAGGCGCGGCCGGAGGTCCCCATGAGCGCCGACACTCCACGTTGCCTTGACGTCAACCCGCGCGCGCTTTACCTGCGGTAACTACCACCGCAACCGGCGGCAGGGCCGGCCCCACGCGCCAGCCAGCCATCCGATCCGCACCGCACCGCACGCCAACCAACCAATCTCATCGGCAACTGCTTCTGCTTGCCTGCGTGCATGGCCACCGCCACATTCCCAGCCTCACCTCACCTCATCATTGATTACTGCGTCAAGTAGTAGCAGCAGACTCGCAGTGTCATCACAAGGGAAAGTGACTGGCTTCCGGTGTAGATATAGCGGTGTTCTTCAGTAACATACTCCTACTAGTAGTAGTAACAGCACTTCTCCGAATTATGAGGCCACGAAGGCAACTGCCATCATGTACAGTGTGCACCAACCTCCCTCTCTGCGCACTCATTGGCTCATCTCTCAATTTCCATTCCCATTTACTTCTATCTATCCATGTGTCATATGTGTACCTATACAGGGCACAGATTAATCACTGACAGGTGGCCCATTAACAGTGGGCCCATCAGGAGTCATCCTGACAGTATAATGTGGGTAGCTAGCTAGCTTATGTACTAGATACTCGCATTTCACATGGAAATTTTGATATATTAAAGGGTACCGGTATATATATGATCATAGCTAGGTAGCTGGCTAGCGCCCTTTTGGAGTTTTGACCAGACCCGTTTAGAGTGTCAATTGAGCAAGCTGTTGGTCAAGCTGAGACAGCTCACTTCAAGCTCGCTCGCTATATAGCTAGCTGTATATAATGTATCCATCAACACAGAATCGTGATGTGCCTGAGCGCTTTAAGCATGTGATTACGGAGTGATCTCTCGTAGTGGCACACCATTTCTTTTCTCTTAGCGAATATATATGTAGCCCACGCACGCACTCGTGATCAGCTCTAAGATTATTTTAACTCCACAAATATCTCAAAATTTTATATTTAACCACGGCGACAAGTAAAATTGTACTGTTTGCTACAATTCATCCATGCTTTCGTTTCTAGAAATACAATTGCATCGCACATAATAGTTAATTCTGTTAATCCTTTTCTCGTTCCCTGATTAACACGGTAATTTTAGAATTTAAGAGCTAACACTGAGGCTACTGCTCACCAAACGATAGTGCACACGAAGCAGTCTGACATGTTTGTTAGGAGATGCAAAGTGTGATCGTCATCCATGAAATGAAGATGCTATAGGACCAGCGAATGGTTAGCAGGCGGACCAAAATGGAGCTAAGTGGAAGCACAACTGCTACGTTGAATTTTAATTAACAAGTGTCTGAAGTTAATAACTACTACTATTACTTCCCTAGCCTCAAAATATAACTATCTTTAAAACTATTTATGGAGATTAATAAAATAGATAAAATGAAGTGGTGGATGATTGTAATTGGTTGAGATAAAAAAATAGGTGAAAAAATTAAATAAAGAATTGTTGTGCTTGATTTAAATAAGAAAATGTTACTATATTTTAAAACAAATTTAAATACTAAACATAGCTGTATTTTAAAATATAGAGAAAGAGTACATTCTTAAAAAAAAAAAGCTGACTAGTTACTGGTGTCACCTAAAGGTTACTACTCCTCCACTAGAGGGGGCCAGCGCGTTAAACGACAGCTTCGCATCATTAGCTCACGTATCAATATTCCGTGTGTCAGGCGCACCATGTGTCAACATGTCCAATGTCGGGTGGTCATTTCAGTTCATCTTGTTGCTGCAGCTCTCGGTTAACTTTTCCGGTAGGAACCTCCTATGCGTTACTGCATGCACCACGTGCCAGTAGGCTTTTACCGTACGTAGTACGTACACCTGCATGTTCGTGTATACAGTATAAACACTATAACGTGTACCCCCTCCTACAGTAGAGTGTCATACAGGTACGCAACGTAAGTGGTATGTATATATATACGCATGGGCTCAACTGCTGTTATCCGTAATTGAAAGCAAGGTAAATGTTGTTTGGGAAGTTAGAGATTCTGAGAAATAATCGATGAGAATGTTGAACTAAAGATCTATTTGATTGAGAATCTCTAATTCTTTCGAACTCTCGACATCATGAAACTTAGGACTCGTTTAAATTAGATACGTATTGTCTGTTTTTTCTAAGCCTATAACAGATACGTAAGGATAAACGGATATATATAGATACGTGACATGAGTTATGAGTGTACTTTAGGAAACCAAACAGGGGGTGGTGACACTAGAAGGCCTTTTACGTTAGTTACCAATCGATCCCATCATGGCATGTGCGAAGTCACGGCGTACGGTCAGCTCACTCGCTCGCACGCACCACAGGCATGCAGCCGCTAGGGACGTAGTAATTGGCCTGTGGCCTATATAAAGAAAGATTCCTTCTCTCCAGGGCCAGCCCCCGCCATTGGCCAATGCCAAAACCTACTCGATCACAGGTTCACAACGACGACAACGTTAAGTTTAACGTACGCTGCCAACTGATGAAGACTTGCAGTGACGTCTCCTATATATATCTACTTTTTATGAGAATACTTAGAAATAATATAAAATGATATAGACATCATATCTAGATATTAAGTCTGATACATAAAAATATTAATACATGATATCTAGATATTAGATCAGATAACTAGACATCAGCAACAAGTGCATCGTCACGACCGGCAACAAGTGCAGTGCAACTAACCCTAGCCGCTCATCGTCACTACTACGTTGGCTGGACAGAAACCGGGCGGTTAACCTTTCTCAGTGGCAGGCTTTCTGCTGCCGCGCGCGGCAGTGGCTGTGGGTGTGCGCGTACTCCTGCGAGACCTGTAGCTAGAGTAGCATTGATTTCGATCGGGGGCCAGGATGCTTCGGCATCCGTTTTCCATGGACACTCCCGCAGGCTACAGCTCATGGAGTCACGTGCTGGTGTGCATGCATTGCGGTTAAAGTAACGGGGAGAGATTCTTTACTAGTAGTAGCTCCGATCCCTCTTTGTTTTTCGTTGGACGAAACAAAACTAGTACTACTAGTAGTAATTTAAGTTCTTTCTCCTTCTTATAATATAAGAGATTATATTATTTTCTGTAAAAATTAAGAAAGTAGTAAAAGAACAAATCGTATTATAAAAGATGATAGTTAGAATAATAAACCAGTACAAAAAATAATAGATGAAAAATAAAATAGACAAAAGTTGTTAGGTAGAGAATAAACTAGTATAACAGTTGGTAGTCAGAGAATAAAATCGTCATAGGATTCTAAAATTTTATATATTTTGGTATAAGATAAAAGAGAAAAATCCCATATATTTTGGAAATTTTTAGACGGCCCAACTTATGCAATGCGAAAAGATTAAGCATAGTGCTCTGCTGGAGTAATGGATGTGAGAGAGAGTGTGGGTGTGTGTGAGGTGCAAGTGGTGGAGCATCCATCTGAATGTGGGTGGGCAGAGGATGGATGCAGTGCATGGGGCACGTTGGGGGCCTGCTTCTGTGCTGGGTTGCAGCTTCCTCTTCTGTCTGCAGCAGCTAGCGACGCTAATTCTATACCCCCTCCCCGCTAATTAATCGCTCCACCTCCTTAATACACAGCTTTTGTCAAACATTGTTTTTTTTGCACACACATGTGCTGGGCTCGTACCACTCCACTGCTACTGCTAGTGCTTGCTACCCCCCCGCCCCCCCCCCCCCTCTCTCTCTCTCTCTTACACACACTCTCTTTCTCTCTCACCCCCCACTCTATATTAATTACTTCACAACAACCCTTCCTGTTACTGGTGAGCGACTGGAGCTCTTCAAAGCCCCAGCACTATTTCTCCTCCTTCCTCCCATCTCCTCTCATCACACTCACATCGCTACAGACTTTCTCACACTCACTCACTAAGCTAGCAAAGATAGATAGATAGATAGATAGCTCGTACTGCGCGCATCAAACGGGCAGTAGTTGCACTGCCCGTTTCAAGGGACGACGGCCAGTAGTAACAGCCTGGTTGCCAATTCAGAACGTGTGCGTGGTACGTACGGGGAAGCGGCTAGCTCGTGTGACTCGCGATGGCGTCGGAGTGGGAAATGGCCATGGGCGGCGTCGACCTCGGCATGGGGATGAGCACGTACCACAACGCCTCCACCATCACCGCCGCGCCGATGATGGGGCACCACGGCGGCGCCGGGTATGGAGCCGCGCACCACCACCACCATTTCTACGGGATGCCGCCGGCGGCGATGGGCGACGCCATGCGCGTCGACGACCTTCTCGACCTCCCCAACACTCCCGGCGCCCACGACTTCTTCCCTGCCTCCGCGGCAGGTGACAACGGGCACCACGTCGGCGCCATGGGCGAGCCGTCGGGCGCCACGCCGTCCGCCGCGTCGTCGGATCACCAGACGTCGATGCTCTCCTTCGCCGACGACTTCTACATACCCGTAAGCACCCAGATAATTCAAGATCGCACGCAAAGCTAGCCACTTGCATATGCATTCATGCACATTTCCTTGTGAATTTTGCATATGTATAGTTTGAGTGGTTAAATTTGAGGCTTGATGAGATCAAACGCTTTGAGCTGAACAATGGCGATGGATGTGTGTATGTGCATGGGTTCAGACGGAGGAAGCTGCCGAGCTGGAGTGGCTATCCAAGTTCGTCGACGACTCCTACTCCGACATGCCGAATTACCAGTCCTCCGCGCATGCCGCAATGGCGGCGGCGGCCGCTGCTTCCGCGGCCAACAACGGCGGCGGCAGCTCGGCTGGCCAAGACAGCTGTCTCACGGCGGCGCCTGGCCGTGGCGCGCGTAGCAAGAGGTCTCGCGCGACGGCCGCCGCCGCCGCCGCGTGGCACTCCCTCGTCCCGCGTCCGCCGTCCCAGTCGTCGCCCTCATCGTCCTGCTCGTCGTCCGACTTCCCGTCCTCTAACAAGCCGGCGAGGCCGAACGGCTCGGCCAGCGGCAGCCGTGGCAAGAAGAGCCCCGGCCCCCCGGGGGCGGAGGTGGGCATGGAGGCCGGCGTGCGGCGGTGCACGCACTGCGCGTCGGAGAAGACGCCGCAGTGGCGGACGGGGCCTCTGGGCCCGAAGACCCTGTGCAACGCGTGCGGCGTGAGGTTCAAGTCCGGGCGGCTGATGCCGGAGTACCGGCCGGCGGCGAGCCCCACCTTCGTGCTGACCCAGCACTCCAACTCCCACCGCAAGGTCATGGAGCTGCGTCGCCAGAAGGAGCTCCTCCTCATCCGCGGCAGCCACCGTGACGCCGCTGCCGCCGCCGCCGCGGCTGCCTCGGCGGCAGCAGGATCCGCCGCGGCGACCGGGAGGCCGGAGCTCATGTTCCGCGACTACGGCGTGTGCTGATCAATCGGCGCACACGGCCGGAGCGAGCCATGCACGCATCACATCGCATGCATGGATGGATGCATGCATGCATGCACGCGGGCTTAGATCCTTTTGCGAAATTCTCCCGTCTCCCTCTTGTTTATTTCCTCCCTTTTTCGCCTCTCCTTATTTCAGATATTTTTCAATGTTTTTGTTAATTAATTTGTTGGTACCTACCTCCCTTGCAAGTTCTTCTATCAATCAATTCTGTTGGTATAATTATGATTGTGATTAGCCGTCCAAGGCAATGCTTAAAATCAAACGGACGATCGTGATTAGGCAGGGCGATTAGTTGTCGCACGTACGTACGACGTACTAACGTACCTCGTTTGTTCTGCATCTCCTTTGCATGCTTTTTCGTTATAAATTTTTCTGGTGAATTTTCTCTCTTTGCTAGTAGTATTACCAGTTGGCTCATTGCGTTGGGGCTTAATTTCTTCGTGGCCATTAATAACTTCGACTCGACTGGACTTGCTATAGCTACTCCATGTTTTTAAAATTTTTCATAAAAAAAACTTGGCGGTAGGTTAAGCATTTTAATGGGTGAAAAAGAAAGACGCGAGGTAAGCGAGAATGGTGGTGGTGGTGGGTGGGTCAGCACGTGACTTGGCTCTATCATGGCCTTTTTGGCAGGGGAAAGAGTGGGCAATGGTCCGGTCACGTGACGGTGCTCCCCTTCCCCTTCCGTGTCCTTCTCTCCTCACTTATTCGCGACGTTTAATTTTCTTCCTCTTTTTCTTTCTTTCTTTCTTTCTCACTCCATTGGTGGGGCTAGAAGCTAAGCTGCGTTATGAGAAAAGCGAAAATGAGCTCGGTGTTGGCCATGGCCATGGAGCTAGCGAGCGAGCGTGCCGCCTGCCGACTTCCATGTGGAGCTGTTTGTTTGAGCGAGCACGCCCCGTATATTGTGGGCTGATTATTGTAGTATACTATAGTAGTACTCCTCTGGTACTGTTACTGCTGCCTGCTAGTAGTACTAGTAGCACTGAATAATGTAATCATGCGTGCATGTTCTCCGGTGTGCTCGATGCAAAGTCAGACGTCTCTGGTTGCAGATGTGACCTGCAGATACACCGCCAGTTGAGGCTAGCTGCAGGGAAGAAGACGAGAAAGAATAAGCAACGGTAGTAGTAGTAGTACTACACCGGCAAGGGAGCTTGCGCTGCGCGGGTGACAGGCATGGCGTGCAAAGCGACCGGACAGGAGGGTTTCTTGGCTTTACACAAAGAGGGAGATGGGGAGTGGAGGCGAGACGACGAGTAGTTATCGGCTGTCACGTTGGCGTGCAGGCGGCGATTTGACACCTGACACTTGCCCATGCGGAACGCAGCGGCAATCGTCGTCTCTCGCACCGACGGCGTCGAGCGATCGAGAGTGCGGCCGGCGTGCTGGAAAAACGATTGACTTGCCGGCGCGGTGGAGGGGTAAGCAAGCTGTGTGCCCCGCGGTGAGCTGTGTGTGACACCCACAGCGTAAAGAGGGGTGGGCCACTAGTAGTAGCAGCAGGCAGGGTGGGGGGGGCACGCATCATCTTCCATCATGTGTGTTGTGTTCTTCCCTGGCAGCACCCACCCCAGCTGGGAGCAATCAGACACACAAGACAGGGCCAGTTGGGCCTAAACGACGATGGTAAATGCGACTACCCACTGACAAAAAGCAAATTGCAAAGACCACCTGCCCCACGCCAAAGGGCCACAAGGCCCACAACCCACCACCACCACACAGAGGTGAATTATATCTGGTTTTGTTTAGCTCAGTCGCTCATTCAGTTGAGTGCCCATTCGGTTTGTTTTTACCAGGTTAATTACTTGGGCTCATAATTTCCGTGAGAAATCTTTAGCATGTTCTCGAAAAACCATCGCTTAAGTAACCAAATCAAGGCACGTATGTGGTACTCAAAAACCCAAGATGATACATAGCATCCTAAAATGGTTTGCATATCGAACAAACCATTTGACATGCTCGGTTGATTGAGATTCCAAGGACAGTATACAGTCACAGGGGTACAGAGCCATTCATCGGTACATAGCGTAGGCACATTATGACAATGAGTTGTCCTCAAGTAGACAATGTCGTCGCCAGGAGCTTACTCCCTCTGTCCCAGAAAAAAGTCACTTCTAGATTTTTAAGAAAAAATTAAGAAAAAAGATAAATGACCAAAATACTCATTAAGAGAAAAGTAGTATTATCGAATGGGTAGATGAGGGACATTGAAGAAATAAAATTTCTCGATTTGTGAATTGAGGGTAGGTAAGAGGATAGAAGTTGATTTATTTTGGAACAAAGTTTGAAGTGTAAAAGTTAGTTTTTTTTGGGACGGAGGGAGTATTTCAAACCAAATTAGTAAATGCTATTCTACCATGTCCTAAATGTAAAAGAAAAAGAATCTATGCCATAAAAGACTAATAGCTAGCTGCCCAAAATGATGATGTAGTAGTTGAGTAAAGAATCTAAGTAGTTTTCTTATTTTCAATCAAGTTATGATTTTGTAATTTGTGGATGTTTGATTTGCAATATTTATAATAATTGGTTATAGCTTATTTGATGCAAAGGCTAAAATAAATTTCATTATTTTAAGAAAAAGTTTACCTAGTAGTCGCGAGCAAATAATGCTATCTTTGAAGGCATTGTTTTGAGTAGTCTCAAACTTTAGGTAGTGTTCTTTTGGGCTTATTGAGTGGCTTATTTAAGCCGCACGTAAAACGAGAAATATCATTAGCGCGTGATTAATTAAGTATTTATTATTAAAAAGTTAGAAAATGGATCTATTTGCTTTTTTAAGCTACTTTCATATAGAAAATTTTTGCAAAAAACACACCGTTGATCGTTTTGGAAAGCGTGCGCGCGAGAAACGAGGAGTTAAGCCAACTAGAATAAGCAGGAACGAACTGAGCCTTAGTGTGCCCATCCTGGCTGATTTATTCTTGCTGGCTTGGTTTTTTTTTTTCTTTTCTAGGCTGTGTATATCCTAATAGAGAGGGATGTGGTTTATTTCTCGATGGACTATATCTCATTATGTTAAAAAAAAAGTAGTCGCGTCTGGTGATCTCCCTTCGAGTTGACGCTCAACATACATGATGAAAGACGCACAAGTGTAGGGCAACAGTTGAGGTTGACGTTTAGTTTTTTTAAAAAAAGAAAAAGTTGTGCGCGATATACTTTGAAACACAGTGCAAATTTGAGTTGATAGTCTTATTGTCAACGTCTTGTATTCTCAGCAAACATTCTATTAATCTCATGCTCGGTTTACTTGGGAATTGGGTGATACACTACCGATTTTTGCTTCTATTAGCACCATGTTTGTGCGTTACAACGGATTCTCTGGAGCAACATCATTTTTGTGGTAGGTTATTAGAATACCGACGCCATATCTGTGTGTTGCAACGGGACCTCTGGAGCAACACCATTTTTCTGTGGGTGTGGGAATACCCTTTTTTTCTGGTGGGTTGTGGGAATATCGGTGTTGTGACCTTTGGTCACGAACAAGAAAAATGGAGATAGGCAGGGCAATGTATTCTCCCGTCTATCCTAACAAAATGTAATCAATGATGTAATGTACTCAGGCACTGCTCATTCAAAAGTAATATGTCATTTACAATAGGACTTGCCTGTTTTTTATAGCCCAGAGATCGTACAGGAAGATTATAAGAATGCCCTTCAAGGAACCACTAACCCTAAGGGCAAATTAGTTATAACACGCTTGCTTTGTTGTCCCCTCAGGGACATTTGTTCGGAGTGGTTCAGACTAGTCTCTTACGCCACGTGGAAGAATATTCCCTTGTTAGCGTCTGTCTCAAGCTTTGTCTTCGACTTCGAGCTTTCTCCTCCTCCAAAGAGGAAATGTTCTCGATCCTCACTCTGACGAAATGTTCTCTCCTCCAGACAAGTTGAATACTTTTCATCGTCCCTGTACTTAGCAAGAAAGATCATTAGTGGTTATCCAAGTACCGGTCGAATAGGGGGCACGGCGTCTAGTCTTGCACCAATAAGCCCCTCACGAATAAGAGTGAAAACTTTTCGGCCGAAGCCGTGTCTTTTAAAATTCGCAGGCTCTCGCCGTCCCCCTATTTGGCCGAAACTTGGTGTGTTCCTCGCCATCATCATCATTATTTATTATATATTTTCTATATTATATATATTTTTCTTAATATATGTTATATTTTATTTTTATTATTATATATTATTATTATTATATTTATTATTTATTTATTTATTTAATATATATATACCTTATTCACTATGGCTTCTCGGTTTCTGTGCCTGCTCGGTTTTCGTGCTCGCGACTGGCCGCCAGCCGCCAGGCCCCCTATATAAAGGGGCGAGGCGCGGGGGTGTAAGCCATTCACGCCTTCGTTGTCTCTTCTACTTCGCCTCCTGTTGCATTTCTAACTTTCCTCGCTCTTGATTGCACATAACTCTCCTACTCCTTTTCGATCTGCTTCCACACTAGCCACACCATGAAGCCTTCCAAGAAGATAGGCAAACGCTCGAAATCCAAGAATGTCGATTCTGATGGGGACAACAATAACCAAAGTCTTGGAGTTTCCACTATGACCAAGGCCATGCTTAGGGAAATGATTTCGAAGGGCATGATTGCTAGCCGGGATGATGTGTTACTTTCTCAGGGGAAAACAATCCATCCACCAGCCACGAGGGGTACACTGTGGTTTTTCAAGCATATTTCAAGGCTGGTCTCCGCTTTCCCTATAGCTCCTTCGTTTCTGAGGTGCTAAAGTTGTACAAGGTCCAACTCCCTCAACTTGCTCTGAACGCCATTGTTCGCATGGGCGTTTTCTAGTGGATGGCTCAAGGTGCGGCTGTGTTCCTTGCGGAGAGGACTTCTCGTATTCCAACAGTATCCGATACTACACACAGCCAAACCCTTGTTTCGGTGGAATGAATTTCCTCACCCGATCCAATCGTGGGACTACATGGCCAATCCCTGCCATCCGATCGAAATGGGGAACCAACTGACAATCAAGATGGTTTTACCACAATATCAAGGCCAGCTCGAGTTCTGAGGCATACAAGCTTCTCATCTATGTAGGCAAAGTGGCCGTGCTAGGCTTAAAGAAATTCTCCGCACCTTTAGCGCGAAGGTTCTTATTGAGGAATTCATATTACTTGGCATCTGGCCCCTCTCTGAAGGATGGCAATTAAATCTCGGCAACCTTCCTAGCAACTCGAAATCTATCTTGCCGTCGTTTACCATCGTCGAAAATGATGAAATAGGTATGTTTTCAACCCCCCTTACCTTACGAATTCACGTTTTTGATCGTGGTCTTGACCATTTCTTCTATTTCAGTTTTCGACCTCGAAGAAGCTGAAAAGGATGTTGAAAAGCTAGTCGGTCCTTACACTTAATCAGAGCACGAGTCTTTTTTGAAGCTACAACATGGAATTCACCAGAACCGTGTGATAGTGGCGCTTGGTCGCTCACTGCCTGCCAAGACCTTTCCCATCACCTGCGATCGCCACCCTAGCGGTGGTCGAAAACGGCAGGTCGTTTCGTCTTCAGTGGACTATGAACCCGATGACAATGATGGAGACGACAAGGCTAAAGATTCGGAAGCTGGCATGGACGGGCCTAATGAAAACATTCCCCCGTCTCCTATTAGCCGTGAAGATGCTCTTCGCGCCGCAAAGGGGAAAAAGGCTTGCTTGGATTCTACCTCTTCTCAAGCACCCAAGCGTGTTCGAATTGCTCCTTCTAGTGACTACCGGGAGGAAAACATCTTCGACATCCCCCGATGCTTTCTGTTTTCGCGATCGCTTGTAGCGAATTAGTAGTTTATACTCCGGCCTCAGAGTGTTTTCGGCTTAAAACATCCAACAGGGCACACATGCACATTTTTTATATAGGTTTGGGCCTCTGTATCGGATAATAACCCTTCTGTAACGCCCTGCTTTCGGCAAGACGTTAAAACGATAATTTGCTAAAATCTACCTGTGAAAATTTCAATTTTATGTGCTGTGTCGTATGTCGTGCCTGGATCTTGATTTAAAATCCTGTCCTTGATCTCGACCTTTCATCCTCTCTAAAACCCTCCATTCCAAAATAATCTCTGATTTCGAATCGTCGATATCGAGCTTCGTTTCAATCCCTAACGGCGAGTTCCCGATCTTTCCCTTAGTAAACCCTGCTTTGATATCCGAACCGATGTGCCAACATCTCTGATTCGATTTCCGCTCCGAAGATCCGATGTCGAAACCCTAAAACACCCCCTGTTGAAATCTTCCCGTAAATTCACTTGTTTTCTCTCCCCCTGAAATCCACCTCTACTCCGATGATCTAACCCTAATATGCATATATATATATGAGCATCCCTATATATGTAAGTATTTGAATACATGCATATATACATACATGTATCAACCCTCCTACTCAACTCCACCAAATTATGTGTGTGTGTATATATTTATACATTTAGGTATATATATATAAATACCTCGCTCTCTCCATATATATATATATATACACACGCACACACATAAAACCCTCCATAAACATACCCATATATATGTGTGTGTGTGTGTGTGTCCACCCAAATATATCTCGCCTCCATCCAAAGCCCCAGGAAACTCCTCAAATTTCCCTTGAGCTTTCCCCCAAAAATTCAAATTAAATATTGTAATTTGAATATGATCCTCCCTCCTTGAAATTCTCTCTTTGGATTCCCCTACAAAAATCCTCAGAAAAAGAACCAAACCCAAAATACACCAATACCCTTGGGTTCCACCCCTTGTATCTAATGAATTTATCTATGTACAAATACGAAATTTGAATTAAAAATCCCTTTTGAAATAACCCCAAAACCCTTCTAAATAAATCCCTGTAAAAATCGCCAGGGGTACTATTCCTCCTGGGCCTCCTTCCTCCCTATTCCCTGGCGGCCTAGAGAGCCGGCCTGCGCATGGACTCCATCGGCACGTGTCTCCTTTCCCCGCCAGCCGTCGATCACCCCCGCTCGCCCACGTGACTCGCAGCCGCACCGATCGCGCCACATGTGCCTCGCTCGCCACTCGGCCACCATCCGATCCGCATAACGGACGTGCGCCCCGCCCGCCGATCGTCGCCACCGCACCCAGTCGCCTGCGCTCGGCCGTCGATCGCCCGACCTGTATATTTCTTTGCTCCTCCGTCGCCCGTTTCCCCGTTCCTCGTCCCGTTCGAGCCTCGAGCCCATTTGGTCAAAAGCCTCCAAGGCTGCTCGACGCCATCGTCGTCCCACCCAGCCCCGCCATGACGTGCCACAAAGCGCCAATTGGAGGACAACCACGGCCACGCCTTGCCGTCCCGTTTCCCGCTTCTCTCCCTCCTTTTGCCTCTCTTTCTCTCGCCACTGCCGCTCGGTCAAAACTGGCCTCGGACCGCTGACACCATTGTCGCCCCCACCTTGACCGTGCCTCGCCCGCGCCCCGCCTTTAAACCCCGCCATCCGATAGACCACCTTTGACGCCCGTTGCATCTCCACTATTGCAAATTTCACCGGCCACGTGAAATCCCGCCGAGGCACCATCCCTTTCCCTCTCTCTCGTCCATGATTGCCTCCCTCCCCTTGAACCAACCTCAGAGCTGCCTCCAGCCCCTATAAAACCCCCTCAGGAGCCCTCTGTTCACCCCTTGGCTCTGCGGTCTCGGGAAGGTGAGTACCCAGCCTCTTCATTATGCTTGTCGACGACCGAACCCCGCCGCCGACCGCGCTCTCCTTGAAGCCGCCACATTTTTTTCGGTCGCAACGCCGCCGCCGACTCTGCAGCTCACCCTAGTGCTCATTCAGTAGCCACGCGCCTTCCCGCTGCTCTCCTCACCACGGACAACCCAGACTCCATCGCCTGCCTTTTTCCCCCATCGCCGGTGAGCTCCTCTCTGCATGCGCGTGTACCCCTTTTGCCGCTCGGGATGTCACTAGATCCAATCGACCGGGCATTAGTCGAGGCATAGGCTCCCCTGTTTCCCCTTCACCGCCGACAAGAACACCATGGACGCCACCACCGTTGTTCCCTTTCTCTCCCTTCCGCCTTCGGTTCCTTGCCGTCGGCCGCCGCCGCTCGGACCCTCTCGGATCCGAGCCGCTCAATCGCTTCACCGAGCTCCACTCCTCCCGCGGGCGCCGCTGCACACCACCTATCGACGTCGCTAGCCGGAATCACTCCCCGTCGCTGTGCGCCGTTGATCTCACTAACCATGCGCCTCTCTCTCACTCGCCTTTGCTGTGTGGCCCCGTGGGGATAGAGCCAATGGCCGTCTCCCGTGCCCGTGCACGCAGCCTCCCCGGCCACCGTCGCTGGCATGTGGGCCCGTCCATCCCTGTCCATGCCAGCACGCGCCGTGCGCCTTATCTCTCGCTAACCCCCGTGCCCCACCCACTCATTCCCTCCAAGTTGTAGTGCACCCAGTCCATGCACCAATAGCCGCTGACCGGTGGGCCCACCTCCCTATGGTCCACCCCGGCTCATCACAATGCACCCCGTGTGGCTGACACTTGGGCCCCCACCTGCCACTGACCCAGGGAATATTCCCTTGAATATTCTCCTCTGAAAATTTATTTAAATCCTTTTTCCAGTTCCCAAAATTCATTTAATCCTTCCAAAATTCATAACTCTTTATCCGTAACTCCGATTGACCCCGTTCCAACTCCAGTAATTTTCTAAAATTGAGATCTATTTAATGGTACTAATTAGCACTAAATAGGATCTTTTTACTGGTCTTTGTGTAGATTTTTGTGTGTTTATGCATAGTAACAGTCATCGAAAAATTCGTTTCGAAGCGGTTTTCGCGATGAATTCTCGACGACCAGTGAAAACCTAGAGCAAGGCAAGTCACCTTTGATCAATCGAGCCTATATGTGAAATTTGATTATTTTATTTGTGAAATCCTACATCGATATGCGTGCACTAAGTTGTCCGGTCCCGTCTGCAAGTCAGACCGGTGGACCTACCCAATCTTGCTGCATTTAAATCCTCCCTTGATAATTGTAATACCATGTTCCCTTGTAACCACCGCTGTCGTGTCTCGGTATTCGTGCACCATTGTATGAGTACTGACGGTCGCCCCTTTAACTTAAAAATTTGGAAACTTCTTGGGTGAAATATGGTTTTACAAAACGTTTGGAAAACCCGACACCTGGGTCGGTGCCTTGTGAAAGCAAAATACATTTTTAAAATGGAGATTCGTGACACAAGGCTGATCTGGTGTGTGAGATACCTGTGTGGTCACTTTAAGGACCAATTCCTCCGGAATTTCATCCGAGCATATGACAGTACAACCACATGGGTGAATTGAGAAGCCCCTGGCCGAGTAACTAGACTCTCAGGGACGCCTTGCATACCATTGGACTGTGGATTGTGCGGGAGGGCGTCGGGGTTGTCTCCTGGGTTCCTGGTACAGCATGGTCGTGGACATATCCTGTGATTGGTCTTGAGGACCCCTCCAGTTGGCATGGGGTAACCTGAGAGGGCTAGGGAAACGCCTTGTCGTAAAAACCTCTAGGCCACCGATCGTGCCTGCTCAATATGAGCTAGTGGCTAGAGTGAGTCGCGTCGTGTGGGTAAAGTGTACCCCCTCTGCAGAGGTCTAAATTGTTTGAACAGCCATGCCCACGGTCATGGGTGGATGTGAGGTGATTTCTTAGCGTAATTTTATTTTACCATGATTGCAAAAATGTGTATGTGGTTTTGGGAACTGTGAGAAGGAAGTGCCATTAAGGACGCTGGAGGTCCGATGAAATGGCTTGGCTGTTGTGGACAGTAGGACTCGGAAAGTCCGAATAAATGCTTTGGCTCGGGAAGCCGTTTGATGTGATTCTTGATTGAGAAAACTGGAGAAATAAAGTGTCGATGCTTTGCAGTGGCAATAAAACTATAGGGCTACTCGGCGAAGGTAAATTCGGTGGATTGCAGAGGAACACAGAGAAGATTTATACTGGTTCAGGCCCTCGATGTGAGGTAATACCCTACGTCCAGTTGAGGTGTTATTCCTCTGAGGTGGTTTGTGATCAATGATCTTCCGTGCCCTGAGGGACGCCCTGCCTCCCCTTATATACTGGGGGACCGGGGTACATGATAAGAATCCCAGCCGGATACGGCCAAGAAATTTCTTTCTTAGAGATAGAAACCTACCCGACTAAGACTATGTTTCCTTTTTATACAAGGCAAGGCCTGCCGGGTACTATTTTATCTCTAATTACATGATCTGGCCCATACTCTATCCGAGTGGCCCATATACTGGCAAGGAGGTACCCGGGACCCATGGCCTCCACAGTAGCCCCTGAGATCTTCATAGTTGAGTCACAGCTGATGCCAAGTGCTCATCCTCCACGGTGAAGATTGCCCGAGTGCGATGCTCCCGAGTACTCTTTGTCCGAGTAAGTCCTCTCCCCGAGTCCTACTTCATGTCGGCTGGCAGCGAGGCTATGAAGGGCTTCATGTAGATGTATGAATAGTGTACGCTGAATAGACGCACCTATTAGGTGTAGCCCCCGACTTTGTGCTTAATTATGAAGACAATTAAACATAAAGTCAAAGATCTTTAACCTGATAATCTTTTCCGAGTAGATTACTACCGGTATATGAGATTCTTCGGTATTATATCAACCGGAATAAACTTTATAGTCTTGCCGAGTAAGGATCTACTCGTATATAGGACTCTTCGACTTCATATCAGTCGGAATGTGTGTTTATAGTCTTGCCGAGTAGGATGCTACTCGTATATGGGACTCTTCAACTTCATGTCAGCTAGAATAAGGGGTTTATAGTCTTTTCCGAGTGGCATCCCACTCAGAAGTTAGACTCCTCCGCATCATGTCAGCGGGAAAAGATATTTATAGTCTCTCCCGAGTAGTGCACTACTCGAAAGTTAGACTCTTCAGCGTCATGTCGGCTGGAGTGATGTTGCTCATGGCAATTGGTGGTCACGCATGTAGGCCGAGTGCCACTTTATGAAAATAAATCCATAGCGTGGTCAGGTGTACCCGAGAAAGATACCTGCATTTCCAATTTTAATGAAGACCAGCTTATGATCCTTGTAAGGATATATCCTCGAGACCTTGTGGATAAAACAGATACTCAAACATATATGCTTAGCAGTAAGGCTCTCATGAATCATATCTGTTTACCTCATCGGCTCCTGTTAGTAGCACCAGCGCTATAATTTCAACTCAGCCTGTGAGCGGCCCACATGGAGCATGCTACTGTAGGAACTCATATCTTGGTGGCCCGATGCTGACTGCGTAGGCCCAAGCCCATCTAGTCGGCATTGGATCTATAAAAGCGGGGAGAGAGAAAAAGATTCCTTCATCTTCCCCAAATCAGCCAATCGCTTCGTCTTCCACCTTCGCGCCCAACTTTTCGCTTCCCGCCCAGCTAGGGTTAGCTGCTGCTATTCCCCACCCGAACTCGGGCGATTCCAATCCTCTTCGTTTGTTCCAAGCCCCCGATTCATTTTTCCCCAAATCTTGCCGCTTCTAGCCATGCCGAAAGCTTCGGATCTTGCGGGTGCGCTGGAGAGTGCTTGGCCGATTTCAGATTGCGGCTCGGTGAAGCTGAAGCTGCTGGAGAGTCAACTGAAGTTGCCCAGCCAAGAGGTGATTCGCTGTCGCGGCCGGCTAAGGGTGAGTTGGTCCCAAATCCCCAACCTGGTGAAACAATAGTTTTCGCCTCTTTTTTCGATCGGGGTTTGTGCCTTCCATCTTCCAATTTCTTTCGCACGTTCTTGACTTCTATGGGCTGGAGTTGTATAGTGCATTTGAACCCTACAACTCGATTCTTCAGATCTCCATAATTTGTTACTCTCTGTGAGTGCGTCTTGGGTGTTGAACCCATTTTATTTTCTTCCGGATCTATTACATCCAAAACCTAGCCCTCCAACAAGAATAAACGTCAGTGTAATAGGGGGCTGGTCTCAGCTAAGGGGAGCGATAGGAAAAAGTCAATCTTGATCTTCCCTTGAAAAATCCTCCTTAAAAAGGCTGGACAACCAGGAGTGCCGTTCTATTTTGCGCAGATTGGCTCCTCCTTGCGCCCATTCACCGGCCTGCCGCCGTGGTTTTACCAAACTAGTCAGCAAAGCCATCCTTCGAGAGATGGGGTGCATCAAGTTGGTGAAGTTAGATGACCTCAAGAGGCTGGCCTGACAGACAGACCTTGGGTGGCTCGTCGCTTCCTGACTCGGCGCATCCAACCACTGAAGCTGAGGAGCGCATTTGGCTGGGTTTTTAAGGGCAAAAATGATCCTGACCGAGTAAGCAACGAGTCAGCCAACAAGCACGTAGTGACTGAGACCCTGTTCGGTTACTTCTCCGAAGGGGTGATCGCGATCGAAGACGATAATCGCCGGGTCGCGGCCTATAGCTTCATTCGGCCCCAGACCAAGGTAATCTTTGATTTTCTTCTGTGATGAATGCCTGTGGACTTGTGCCTGCGATTGTTCAGCACTGCATGATGTATTTTGTTGACTCGTTCGTAGTGGCACGAAGAGTTTGATGAAGACTCCCACCCGTTGTCGGCCGTTGCATCGAAGAAGAGGCCGAGGAGCCCTTCTGCTACCCAGCCGGACTCCAAGAGAGTGGGGAAAAAGCCATTCTGTATCGGGGCGAGGGGCCATGACGCTGCGTGCACTTAATGTGCAGGAGGGCTAAAGATAAAGGACCCCGCTGCTGCGACGCCCAGGCGATCAAGCCCCAGGTTGAGACCTGTGGGTTCGAGCCCAACATTGCCGAGTCCGGCAACAGCACCGCCGAGGGGCCGGCCAGAGCAGATACCGCCGAGCACGAGGGCGCCCAAGCCAGCCACACCAGAGGCGGGGCCGACTCGAGCCGATGTGCCGCCGCCTGCTGTGATGCCGACTAGCCTGACTACTGGGCGCACTACGCTGGGACCTGAATCACCTGGTGGGAGACTCAAGTTCTCCAAGAGGTAAGCGGCTCTGGGTCTTCTGAGATTCTTGCCTGTTGAAGTAGTGTTTTGATGTCTTGTTTCGTCATGCAGGAAGCGGGCTGATATCGATCTCAAGGAGACCGCCCCGACTGCTCCCCTTGAAGAGCCCGCTCCAGCCGAGCTGGCGCCCATGAGCACACCCACTGAGCTGGTGGCCAGCTCGGTCGCAGAGACTGAGGTGGTCCTGACTGCGGAGCCGCTGGCGCCGCCCGACCAAGGAGTAGTTGCTGAGGTTGCTGCCCCAGTCCCCGAATCGTCGCCTGCTGTGGAGGCCGCTGTCGGAGCCCCCGAGTCGATCCCCGAGGCCACGGGGGACGGCGGCGTGGAGGCCGGGACCCCGTCGCCGTCGTGGTCGTCGTCGTCGTCGCCGCCGCCGCCAGAGATCCCGAATCTGCCTTGGATTGAAGCTCCTCCGCGTAGGATGCCCCGGACGTTCACCTGGACGGTGCCTGACAGGACCGTGAAGAGCTTCAAGCTTGATGAGGTTGCAGCGAGGAGGGAACGCGAAAGCTTGCTTCGCGCCGCCATCACCGGGTCCCAGGGAGTTGGGGTATAATTTTTGTGATGGAGTCGTGGTAGTCTTCTTGTTTTGATGTCTGACTCCACTCTTGATTTGTTCTTTTCCCTGAGCAGAAACTTGTCGACCGCAATGAGGAGATGACTGAGATCCTGGTCGAAATGGCCCCCTACCTCGCGGAATTAGAATAGCTCCGGGCGTTAAAGGCCGAAATGGAGGAGCATCATGCGGGGAGGGAAGCCTGGCTGAAGGAGGGCGCCACCCAGCTCAGGGAGGAAACTTGGGCTCAAGCCAGAAAAATTAGAGGTAAGTCCCCGAATGCATATTCCCGACCGAACCCTTGTCATATTTCTTCAGCTGAGTTGTTCCTGACTGCCCAGTTGCGTCTTGGCTGCACGGTCGAGTTCTTGACTAATCTGTCGTGCAGCCCTTGAAGCTGAATTAAAGACCCAAACAGAGGGGGAAGCCCAGCTGAAGGAGGCCAAAAAAGCCAAAGCCGAGCTTGAGAAGGTCAAGGCCGACCTGACAGAGGCCAATGCCGAGCTTGAACGAGAAAGGGCCGAGTTAAAGGAGGCCACCATCAAGCTCGGTAAAGAAAAAGCCGAACTAGAGAAAACCGTAGCCAAGTGGGAGGCCGACTACGAAAGTAAGTCCCCAGCTTGACCATGATCTTAACCAATCCATTAGTCATTCTATCTGCGACCGAGCCTGACAAGTTTACTTGCCGGCGGACCTGGGCAGACATGAGAGCCAATGTCCAGGCCCAGTATCGGTTTTACACAGAGGAGATAAGAGTGATCAGGGAGTCACGGGAAGCCCTCGTTGGGTCCGTGAAAGGGCTCCTTGACCTCATAGATCCCAGCCCTGTGGGAACCAGTTGCAGCAGGATCCCCCAAATAGAGGCGCGTCTTGAGAATGCACCGAGTGCCTTGAAGAAGTACTCGGATGAGCATGTTGTTGCCGGCGTGGCCCAAACCCTGGCGATGACCAAATCCATCTACCCGAGGGCAGACATTGAAGCCATTGGGGAGGGGTTTGCCGAGGAGACGACGCCCAAGGAGGTGCTGGCGCTGATTGCCCGGGTGAAGCCAACTGCTGAGATAATTACCCGAGATCTGGGTCTATAAGGGCAACATATTATGTAGTCGGTATGTATAAACTTTTGTGGAAAACATGTGTAAACATATGTGCGGCGCCACCAAGCTTATGTACTCAGTCGTCATTAGCTTTACTTGACCGTGGAGTCTGTGTCGAGTTATTCTGTTAGAACTTAATAAAATCGTTCAAAGTAGGAAACTAAACTCGGGCAAACGCGACAGTTGTAGTAAGGCTTTGTGACTGAGTAGGATAAGCTCGTATATTATTGACAGCACATATGTACATGCAGCCCCCGACTCACTACTCGGTTGATACAAGCGGCGTAGTGAGTCAGAGAAACTGTACACATGAAAAAAGTATAAAACTCAGGTATATAAAGGACGTAGCTGTTCTATGTTCCATGAGTTGCTGATGAGAGTACCGTCTTCGGTCTTTAGTCGGTAGGCGCCTGGCCGCGTGACCTCGGCTATAATGAACGACCCTTCCCAGATTGGGGATAGTTTGTGCCTATCTTTGGTGGTTTGTATTTTCCTCAGGACGAGGTCCCCGACCAAAAAGGCGCGGCCCCGGACATTGCGATTGTCGTAGCGACGCAGGCCTTGAAGATACCTTGCCGACTGGATTGTTGCGGTGTCCCTTGCTTCTTCCAACTGATCTAGCTCGACCAGTCGGGTGTTATTTGAGTCATCTTCTGAGTAAGCCCGGACTTGCGGAGAGCCGAACTGTAACTCTGTCGGTAACATAGCCTCGGCACCGTAGACCAGAAAGAAAGGGGATTGCCCTGTTGCCCGGCTAACCGTGGTTCTGAGAGACCAGAGAACAGATGGGAGTTCTTGTTCTCACCGGCCGGCATATGGTTGTAGACGGTCGAATATCCTGGCCTTGATGCCTTGTAAGACCATACCGTTGGCTCGTTCGACCTGCTCGTTGCTCCGCGGGTGTGCCATAGATGTGTAGCAGATCTTGATGATGAAATCTTCGCAGAAGTCTTGGAATACGCCGCCCGTGAACTGAATACCGTTATCGATGATGATGCGGTTAGGGACCTCGAACCGGTATAATATACTCGTGATGAAGTCCTTTGCTCGTGCCGCTGTAATTGTTGCAACGGGTTTAGCCTCAATCCACTTGGTGAATTTATCCACTGCGACAAATAGATGTGTAAACCCTCCTGGCGCTTTCTTGAAGGGCCCGACCATGTCGAGCCCCCATACTGCGAATGGCCAAGAAATAGGGATAGTTTGGAGTTCCTGGGCTAGGAGATTTATTTGTCTTGCGTAGAACTGGCAACCCTCGCACTTGCGAACAATGTCCTTGGCGTCTGTTACTGCTGTGGGCCAGAAAAATCCCTGCTGGTAAGCCTTTCCAACTAACGTTCTGGATGCGGCATGGTTGCCACATATGCCCGAGTGAATCGACTGCAGGATCTACTTGCCCTCCTCGGTGGTGACGCAACGCATGAGGACACCGGATGCGCTCCTTCGGTACAGGTCTTCTCCGACTAGTAGAAAGCTTTTGCTTCGACACTTTATCTGCTCGGCTTGACTGCGATCTTCTGGGAGTTCGTCGTCCAGGAGAAACTTGACAACAGGAGTCCTCCAGTCTTGACATATGTGCAGCACCTCGTCTGTGGCCGGGGTAGGTTCGCCTCCCGACTGCTCTGGCGCCGGTTTCTTCTTGACTGATGGCTCCATGAGTTGCTCGACAAAGATTTCAGTCGGAACTGCTTGTCGCTTGGATCCCATGTTCGCCAGCTCGTCTGCCGCGTCGTTGTATTGGCACAGGACATGTGTTATTTCCAGCCCATCGAACTTGTTTTCCAGCTTGCGGACCTCCTGACAGTATGCCGCCATGATATTGTCGAGACAAGTCTAGTCTTTCATGACTTGGTTTACCACGAGTTGAGAATCCCCGCGCACAACCAGTCGACGTATGCCGAGTGATATAGCGATGCAGAGCCCGTGAATAAGTGCCTCATACTCGGCAATGTTGTGGGAAGCTGGGAAGTGGATTTGTAGAACGTACTTCAATTTTTCACCGGTGGGGGACGTCAATATGACTCCAGCCCCGGCGCCGCCGATCCACAGAGAACCGTCGAAGTACATTGTCCAGTACTCTAGCTTTGCTGTTGATGTAAGCAGTTGAACTTCTGTCCACTCGGCCACGAAGTCGGCTAGAGCTTGTGATTTAATTGCTGTCAGTGGCTAAAAAGTGATATTGAACGCCATCAACTCGAGTGCCCATTTAGCAATTCAGCCGGTGGCCTCGCGATTATGAAGGACATCCCCGAGTGGAAACGCTGTGACCACCGTGACTTGATGTACTTGAAAATAGTGTACTAGCTTCCGGACTGTGATGAGTAGGCCATATAGCAGCTTCTGGACCTGCGGATATCTCGTCTTCGAGTCGGCGAGGACCTTGTTGACAAAGTAGACTGGCCGTTGTATTTTCTGGATGTGACCCTGTTCGGATCGCTTGATCACCAGCACCGTGCTGACTACCTGAGTGGTTGCCGCCAGGTATAGCATTAGCGGTTCTTGGGACAGAGGTGACGCCAACACGGGAGGTGATGTGAGGAATTGCTTAAAGTCTTCGAAGGCTTGCTTGGCTTCCGGAGTCCATTGGAAGTTGTCCGCCTTTTTGAGTAGCTTGAAGAAGGGCATACCCCGTTCGCCCAGTCGGGAAATAAACCGGCTGAGTGCCGCCATGCAGCCTGTCAGCTTCTGGACGTCTTTGAGGTTAGTCGGGGGAGCCATGTTTATTATGGCGTTGACTTTCTCCAGGTTAGTCTCGATGCCGCGATGCGAGACGATGAAGCCGAGTAACTTTCCGGATGGCACACCGAAGGCGCACTTTTTCGGGTTCAACTGCATCTTGAATCTTCGAAGGTTTTGGAAGGTTTCTTCCAGGTCAGCGATGAGGTCTTCTTTGGACTTGGTCTTGATCACCACGTCGTCAACGTAGGCTTCCACGTTGCGCTCAATCTGAGTGTGCAGACACCGCTGAATGGCCCGTCGATAGGTTGCTCCTGCATTCTTCAAACCGAACGGCATTGTGATATAGCAGTACGCTCCAAACGGCGTGATGAAGGATGTCTTTAAGCAGTCTTCCTCCCTCAGGCTAATTTGATGGTATCCCGAATAGCAGTCGAGAAAGTTGAGTAGGTCGCACCCTGCTGTGGAATCAACCACCTGATCTATCCTAGGAAGACCAAATGGGTCCTTGGGGCACGCCTTGTTGAGATCGGTGTAGTCGACGCACATGCGCCATTTACCGTTTTTCTTCCGGACCAGAACTGGGTTTGCCAGACAATCCGGGTGATAGACCTCCTTGATGAATCCGGATGCGAGGAGCTTGGTAATCTCCTCCCGAATAGCATCCTTGCGGTCTTGAGCGAAGCACCGCAGCCGTTGCTTGACTGGCTATGCGTCTGTCTTCACATTGAGGGCGTGCTCGATCACCTCCCTTGGTACGCCCGGCATGTCGGACGGTTTCCATGCAAAGATATCTTTATTGGCTTGTAGGAAGGTGACGAGCGCGTCTTCCTATTTGAGGTCGAGTCCGGTCCTGACTAGTGCAGTCTTGGAGGGGTCGGAAGGGTCCAGGGGGATCTTCTTCGTGTCAGAGTCTGCTGAAATTCCCGACTTTGCTGCCTTTTTCGCCGGAACTTGATCCTGCTTGACTTCCGTTGTGACGGCTTGCCGAATGCTATCGCGCTCGACTGCCGCCTCTTGTGACTGCCGCCTCTTGTCTTTGTCCTTGTTGGCGCCAGATGATGAAGCCTGCTCGGAGGCAAACTTCTTGAGCATGTAGCAGTCTTTGGCCGCGTGCTTGCCCTTGGGGTGGAAGGGGCATGGCCCGCTCATGACTTTCTGGTAGTCGTTATTCCGCTGGGGCCGCGACCGAGTGCACTCCATGTTGGCCACCTCGTTGTCCGACTTCCGCTTGCGGCTGCCAGACTTGCTTTGAGACGGCTCGTTGTCAGCTTTCGCCTTTTGGTCCTTCTGTCGGGACTCCTTCTCGTCAAGGGCCTCTACGACCGCTTCAGCCGAGTCAGCGTATTTATTGGCCATGTCGAACAGAGCCCGGACAAACGACGGTGGTTTCCGAGTGAACTTCGTGATGAATGGGGCGTCCTTTACTCCCTTGCGGAAGGTGGCGATGATAGCCTCGTCACAGATCATTGGGATCTTGTTGCGCTTCTCGGAGAACCTCTTGATGAAATCTCTCAGGGACTCATTCTTCTTCTGGTGCAGCTGATAAAGATCGTGCTTTGAAGATGGCCTCTCGTAGGTCCCCTGAAAGTTAACGATGAACCGATCCCTGAGTTCTCCCCAAGAATCGATCGACCGCCTCAGGAGGCCTGTCAGCCATGTCCTCGCCGAATCGGCTAGCGGGACTGGGAGGTAGTTAGCCATGGCTTTGTTGTCGCCCCTAGCAGCTCGGACTGCTAGGGTATATACGGTGAGCCAGGACTCGGGATTTGTCTTGCCGTCATACTTTTCGATCCCAGTGGGCTTAAAGCCAGTCGGCCAATGGACGTCCTGTAGCTCCCGAGTGAAAGCTGGGATGCCTTCATCTGTGTGAGGGCTCGGGCTTCGACCACGGCTGTTAAACCACTCGTGATGGAGGTCAAAGCGCTCGTTTTCATCTTCCAGTCGGCGGCGGTCATCTTCTCGTCGTTCGTGGCGCCGGGTGCTGATAACGTGGCGAAGGTCATGTTGTAGGCACTCTTGGAGATCTTGATTAGGCCGGCGATCATACTGGTGACGGCGCCGGTTGTCGTTATTGGTATTGCCGAGTGTAGTTTGCCTAGACTCCTCGCGTGGCCGACTTGAGCCGGCCGCCCGACGCCGAGCTGACGTGGATGAGCCCGCTGCTGGAGATCCCGACTGGTTAGTCGGTACTAGGGTGTCGCCCGACTGCTGTTGTTGCTGTTGGCAAGCAGCAGCCGTGATCATCGCCTTGATCTTGGCGATAGTTGGGGTGGCCTGGTGATCAGGCCCGAGCTGGAGTGTGTCCAACAAAGTTGCAGCGTGACGAAAACGTCGTGATCGCCGACTTTAGTTTGGAGGATCTGCTGCTGGGTAGCTCGCCCAGCTCTGCGCAGGACGTCGTTGCGAGCCTCACGATCAGCCTTCTCTTGTTGTTGCAGTCGGCGCGCCTCCTCCTGTTGCTCCTCTTGTAGTCGGCGCACCTCGGAGGGTGGTGCTGAAGCCATGAAGATCTCGCGGGGAAGGAGAAAACTCGCCAGACTGGAGTCCGAACTAGCGTTCGAACCGTTATCCTACTTGGAGTTGGACTCCGAGTAGTTTATCGGAGTGAGAATGACCCCAACCTCTCTAGATCCAATCTGAAGCGGCACTTGGCCATGTCCAAACTGAATCACAGGAGATCGGGTCTATTGTGCGGGATGTAAATCCGCAGCGTCGCCGAGCCCGTGTGTGAGATTAACGATCTCTCCCCTTCTCGGCCTAACCCGGGCTGGCTCAAGGCCTAGCGTAAGTTGGACGCCGAAGGAGGGAGTTGTCCCAATGCTTGGCGATGTGAAGGACTGCCGCAGTAAGTCGTGGAAGGAGATCGCGGCGTCCTGTGGGCCGACTGGCGCTACGTCGGCTGGCTCCTTGGCCGGCTGGACTAGATCTGTTCCGGCCAAGGTAAGGTTGCCAATCCGGTTGGCAATGAAATCGAGGCTTCCGAAGGAAATCTCGTCTCCGGGGGAGAACTTGTTGCTGTCGACTCTGTTTGTTGGATCCATCGAATTTGCTGATGAAGAATTCACCGGAGCCCCTACCTGGCGCGCCAACTGTCGATGCTTTGCACCGGCAATAAAACTATGGGGCTACTCGGCGAAGGTAAATTCGGTGGATTGCAGAGGAACATAGAGAAGATTTATACTGGTTCAGGCTTTCGATGTGAGGTAATACCCTACGTCCAGTTGAGGTGTTATTCCTATGAGGTGGTTTGTGATCAATGATCTTCCGTGCCCTGAGGGGCGCCCTGCCTCCCTTTATATACTGGGGGATCGGGGTACATGACAAGAATCCCAGCCGGATACGGCCAAGGGATTTCCTTCTTAGAGATAGAAACCTACCCGGCTAAGACTATGTTTCCTTATTATACAAGGCAAGGCCTGCCGGGTGCTATTTTATCTCTAATTACATGATCTGGCCCATACTCTATCCGAGTGGCCCATATACTGGCAATGAGGTACCCGGGGCCCATGGCCTCCATATAAAGATTGATGAATCTTTCACTCCGATCGGATGAAACTCATCTCGTCCTGATTGTTGAGAAGCACACTAGCAGATTTAATAGATTTCAACAAAATGGATTTACAAAATCTCCAGCCACTCTTTGAAGCCTGCAACAAACACTTAAGTTCCCCTGACTTGCTGAGTATGTGAGTACTCACCCTTTCTTTATATATATATAGTTCTGCGCTGGGATCTAAAGCTGGAGTTGCAGAGAAGTGAAAATTGGGGTTCTGTCCTGGTTCCCAGCCGTTGCATGTGTGTTGGGACTTAGTCCGCTGTTCCGCTGCTACTGCTGCCTCTGTGCTGTTCGTTGCTGTCTTCGGCTTGCTCCGAAGCTACAACGTATGTTAAGGTATAAGTCTATTTAATTGTTATTTATTTAAGGTACTACAATGATGCACGTCTGATTGCCGTGGATACCAGCACTGTGTCCTGGGACTGGTATCGGTATCGCGGTTCCGCTGGAAGGCAGTTCGCGCTGCAATCCTGCGGCACGCCCTATTTGGCATTGTTGTACGCCGGTGCTAGATCGGGGTGTGACACCTTCTTCATGTTTTTTGTTTTATATATTAGGTGCGGGAAATATAGATTACATACTTGAAAATGGAACTTGCCACTATTTTTTCTACATATAGAACTTCTTCAGGGAGAGAGCATTCCACGAGTGACTCAATTCCGTGCTATCCAGCTCGGCCAACCTGTAGGAAGCAGTACCCGTTTGCTCTCGAATAATAAATGGTCCTTCCCATTTTGAGTCCAATTTTCCCACAGAGACCTCATTCAGCACCTTCTTCAAAACCAAATCCCCCGGTTTAAACTATCTTGGCCTTACCTTACTATTGTAATGCCCCCTTTTTCTTCTATGTGCTTGGCCATTTTGTGCAATTCTTCCACTTTGATTTCATCCAAGGCCTTAAGCGAGACCTCCCTGCCTTCCTCCTCGTTCTGGGTGAAAATCACTCATGGGCAAGAAGCTCCCAACTCTCTTGGCGTCATCGTCTCATCTCCATACACCAATCAAAAAGGCGTCATTCCTGTTGCCCGAGCAACCGTCGTTCTTAGCACTGATAGCATCGAGAGCAAATCTTCCGGCCATTTCCCTTTTGGCAAACTCTCTAGCCTTTTCCTTATTGCCTTGACCACCTTTCCATTTGCCTTTTCTACTACCCCATTGGTTTGGTATGCCCAACTGAAGCAAAGTTGATCTTTAGGTTTAGACCCTAGCACATTTCTTTGAACTTGCCTGACTCAAATTGTTTTCCATTGTCACAAACTATTTCCCTTGGGATGCCAAAGCAACATATGATATTTCTCCATACAAACTTTTGTATTGTTGCTGATGTGATTCTTGCTTCTGCTTCTGCTTCTATCCACCGTGAGAAATACTCTATTGGCACGATCACAAAACGCAGATCTTCCTTTGCTCTAGGCAAGGGGCCAACTATATCAATTCCCTACCTGTAGAATGGCCAAACTTATGGAATACGTTGTAGTTCCCTCGGTTGTGCTCTCAGGATCGGGCCATGCTTCTGACATGCCTTACATGCTTTTATATATTTCTCTGTGTCTCTTATGATTGTTGGCCAATATATTCCCTGCCGGATCACCTTGGAAGCAAATGACCTCGATGCCTGATGTGCTGCACATAGTCCTCCGTGAATATCCACGACCATCTTCATTCGCTCTTCTTTGGTTACACATTTCAACAACAGCGCCATAACTCCACTCTTGTACAGCTGCCGGTTGATCATCTTATAGTTCCAGTAAATCAGCTGCACTTGTTTTGCCTCTATTTCATTCTCCGGCAACTGGCCGCTTACCAAATACCACATTAGCGGATTTCTCCAATCCATTTCTCCCTGTTGAATATGCAAAACATTTTCCCCTCTTGAAGCACTCAAATTCTCTAAAACTTCGAAAAAGGAATTCTCGAGTGGTTGTCTAGTTGCAACTGCTTTTGCCAACTCATCTGCTTCATTGTTTTCTTCCCTCGGGATGACTTTAATTGTTATCCCCAGGAAATGTCTCTCATTTGTCCACACCTTATTCAAGTACTGCTGCATTGTTTCATCCTTTATCTCGAATGACTCGGCGAAATGACCCGCTACAAGCTTGGAATCTGTTTTAATTATCAACCTCCGAGCCCCTAGTGCTCACGCCTTTCTCATGGCGAGTAGAATTCTTTCATACTCTGCCATGTTGTTCGTTGTCGGGAACAACAATTGTACCAAGTATCTCAATATTTGCTTCATCGGTGTCTTAATGACCGCCGTTGCGCCCACACCTGCAATGCTACATGACCCGTCAGAGTACATGATTCAAGGTTTTTGCTCCTTCATGTTCTTCTCCGCTTCTGTCGAGGTCCACTCCACCACAAAATCCTCCAACACTTGTGAATTCACCGCCGTTCTTGACATGTGTTTTAGGTCAAAAGGCACCAACTCTATTGCCCACTTCACAATTCGGCCCACCACCTATTTGTTTGCCAACACTTCTCGTATAGGGTATGATGATAGGACTTTGATCTCGTGCGAGAGAAAATAATGCCTCAACTTCCTTGATGCCATTACTATAGCATATATCAACTTCTCAATCTCTAATTAGCTTGTTTTCGCCCCTTGCAAGGCTTATGACACAAAGTAAACTGGCACTTGCTTTTCCCCCTGTTCCTGCACCAGAACTGCACTCACTATGGCTGGATTTGCTGCCACATAAAGTAGCAAAATCTATCCTAGCTATGGGCTTGCCAGAGTTTACATGTTTTGAAGGTACTTCTTCAATTTGTCGAACGCATCCTGCCATTCACTCGTCAACTCAAAATCAGTTGTTCCTCTTAGTGTCTTGAAGAACGAGAGTCCTTTTTCTGCCCATTTTTATAGAAATCTACTCAGGGATGCCATTCTTTTGTCAACCTTTGATCCTCCCTTGGATTTCTTGGCGGTTCCATCTGCTATATGGCATCAATCTTATCTGGATTCGCCTCGATTCCCCTTTTGATACTAGAAAACCTAGAAGTTTTCCCACTTGAACCCCAAAGATACATTTCTTCGGGTTCAACTTGAACAACAACTTCCAAAGGCTGTTAAACATTTCTTAATTTGCGCTATAAGTTCTCTCCTGGTTGCTCTTGACAACAATGTCATCCACATAAGTTTCCACATTTCTTACCAATTGGTTTGCCAACATGTTATAAATGAGTCTTGTGAAAGTTGCTCCGGCATTTTCAAGCCAAAAGGCATCCGAATGAAACAGTATGTACCAAAACGTGTGATGAATGATGTTTTCTCCTTATCTTCTTGCACAAGAAACACCTGGTGATATCCTGAATATGCATTTAAGAAGCTCATAAGTGCGTACCCTGCGGTGGAATCTACCAACTGGTTGATTCTCGGCAGGGGGAAATCATCCTTTGGGCATGCCTTGTTCAAGTCTGTGAAGTCTACACATATTCTCCACTCGCTATTGGCATTCTTGACTAACACCGGGTTAGCTAGCCACTCGGGATGCATGACTTCCCTGATAACCTTCGCCTTCAGCAACTTCTCCACTTCTATTTTCGCCATTGCTTGTCTATCTGCCGACATTCTTCTCAACATTTGCTTCTTCGGCTTCTGATCCTCCTTGACTGCCAAATTGTGTTCTATCAGTTTCCGATCGACTCCCATCAATTCATCTGGAGACCAAGTGAAAACATCCATGTTTCCCTAATGACAGTCAAGATCCCCTCTTCTACCTCAACTGCTAGGTTTTCCCCCATCATTATACATTTCTCCGGCCTATCTGCATCAAACACCATCTTCTTTGTTTTCCGCTCCGGCATTGGCTTTTCGCTTCGAGAGAAATTGTCTCGTGGATCCTGCTCAATTGCATGTATCCCCTTTCTATTATGGGTTCCTTGCAACTCAAACTTCCTTGCTGCAAGTTGACTTCCTTGCACAGTGATCACTCCTTGTGGCCCAGGTAGCTTCATGCAAATGTAATTGTGATGTATGACTGCTTCAAAAAGGTTGATTGCTGATCTGCCTAGAATGACGTTGTACTGATATGGCACATCCACCACGTCAAAAATGACTATCTCGGTCCTTGTGTTTTCTTCATTTCCCAACACCACCTCCAAGGCTATTTTTCCCACGGCATCAACCTGCTGCCCTCCAAAATCTTGAAGCGGCACTCCTGTCTTGGTTAGCCTATCTATGGAGATCTGCATCTTTTTGAATGCATCGAAAAACAACACGTCTGCCAAGCTTCCCCCATCTACTAACACCCTGTGGACTTTACATTGTGCGGTGTCTATAGAGATAACCAGAGGGTCCTGGTGTGGGAAAAGGATGTCTTCCGCGTTTTCCGGGCCGAAGGAAATTATAGTGCTTGAATAAGCTTGTGACATTGCCTATTGGCTTGTGCCGACATGATTTACCTTCCGCACATAAGTCTTCCTCTGTCTTTTGGACTCTATCCCAAGCGAAGAACCACCTATGATGGCGTTGGTTACTCTTTCTGGAGTTTCTTCAATTGCTTCCACTTTCAACATCGATCCCCCTCTATCAGATTGTGAGTTTGTGGTTGAATTTTGTTTCACCGCCTGATTGGTCAAAATTCCCTGAATCGTCTTGCATTCCTCTATTGTATGTGTGCACTATCCATGCCACCTGCAAAACTTATTGTATTCAACATGGAACCTTCCTCTTCCTTGACCTCTGTCATTTCCTCGACCTCCTCTACATGGTGTGTGCCCTCGTCCACCATAGTAAAAAGCTTTTCCCTCGTCACCACGGTGAAAACTTCTCCCCTCTCCACTGTGGTGAAAAACTCTCTCATCCTCCTTGATAAAATTCACCTGCTTCTTGTTCTCTTGCCTGAACTTTTTCCACAGCCTACCATTATACTCAACTTGATTCTCCTCAGTCGATGGATTATTTAGTTTTCCCTTCGAAAACTTCTTGCCCAGCATTGCTGACGCTTCGGCCTCCATTCTCAAATCATCTTTTCTTCTCTTGCAAAGCTCTCCATCCCTTCAAACAGCTCATTCGCTGTGCTCGGCTTATTCCTTGCGAGATCAAACCACAATGGCCCCTTGAGTAAGACCCTTTTCACCGCAGCTATTATCATTGCATCATCCACATGATTAATCTGGCAGCGAACTCTCGAGAACCTCAGCATGAATTCCCTTATCATCTCCGTCGGAAGCTGCTGGAATGCATATAGGTCATCATGCTCCTTCGACTCTTCATATGCTCCAATGGAAGCAACTCGAAAAGTATCCCTCATGTGCTCCCAAGAGTATATAGACAAGGCTGAAATGGTGGTGTACCATAAGAGTGCTACTCCCTCTAACATCGTGGGAAGTATTTTCATCTTCGTTGTGTCATCTCCTCTAGCTGCTTCAACCGCCATCTCGTACACCCTTAGGTACTCATTTGGGTCGGTATCTCCCTTGTACTTTGTGATGTTTGACAATTGGAAGTTTGCTGGCCAAGGTGCCATTTGCAGGTTTGGGCTTAAAGAGCTTTTGTCGTCCATAGTTCAAGTTCCTTGGAATTGAGGCTGGAGGATTGACATATTTTGGGCTAGGTTTGGGATGTTTTGGTATGTTGCTTGCGGTGTTACTTGGTTCTGGGCTGGTTGTTGGAAAACGGACTGGGGAATTGGTTGTCGCTGGGCATGTTGGAGAAATGGTTGTTGTTGAGCATGTTGGAGAAATGTTTGAGCTGGGGAAATGGTTGAGCATGTTGGAGAAATGGCTGTGGGAATTGATTGTATGATGGGTGAGCAGAAGGCTGAGCCGAATAGTTTTGGCCATTAGGCATGGAGTTTTGGTTATTTGGGAGAGATGGTTGTGTCAAGAGAGTGCTGGTCAGAAGGCCTTGAGAATGCAACCATACTGGGATGGGTGTGGTACCCGAGATATTTGGCTGGCTTAAGGTAGGTGGTGTACTTGTGGAGTTCGGTTGGTTTAGAAGGGGTGGTTGATTTGTGGAGCTTGGTTGGTTTGGAATGGGTGGTTGGTCTGTATGCGACGGATTTTGAGTTGAAAATGGGGGAATAGTATTTTGCTGTGATCTCCTTTGTGATGATTCTAGGACATCTACCTCAGGTTCAATGTGCTCATTTGTTGCGGCCATTAGATTTTGCAGGTTTTGCAGTCTCTGCGATTTCCTCTGCATCTCTTCATATTGTTCTCGATTGATCATTAGAGCCCCTCGTGCTTCCATCAACTCTGTAGGTCCACTTCGCTCACAGGTGCGATATTTCCTCTAGCTTCCACATATTATTAGTAGCATCTACTTCCTTATTTTCTCCTACCACGTTCTCAATTTCCCTTTCTGATTCCATCTTACCCGTGGTGGCTGGATCTACCCTCCGTCACGGTTGCTGCTGAATTGTATTGGTATATCTTGCTGGTACTGTTCCCACCCTCTATGGCCTCGGGTGTATCTACCCCCTGATTTCACCTTCTAGAGACTTGCGTCCCCACAGATGACGCCACTGTTGTGATCTTAGGTCACGAACAAGAGAATGGAGATAGGCAGGGGAAATGTATTCCCTCGTCTGTCCTAACAAAATGTAATCAGGGATGTAATGCACTCAGGCACTGTCCATTCAAAAGTAATATGTCCTTTACAACAAGGCTTGCCTGCTTTTTATAGCCCAGAGGCCATACAGGGAGATTACAAGAATGCCCCTCGGGGGATCACTAACCCTAAGGGTAAATTAGGTATAACACGCTTGCTTTGTGGTCCCCTAAGGGACAGCTGTCAGGAGTGGTTCAGACTGGTCCCCTACGCCACGTGGAAGAATATTCCCTTGTTAGCATATGTCTCAAGCTTCGTCTTCGACTTCGAGCTTTCTCCTCCTTTCTCGAGCCTCACTCTAACGAAATGTTCTCTCCTCTGGACAAGTCGAATAGTTTTCACTGTCCCTTTACTTAGCAAGAAAGGTCATTAGTGGTTATCCAAGTACAGGTCGAATAGGGGGCACGGCGCCTAGTCGAAATTGTATAGTTTAACTATATTTGAATTATATGTTATGAAATTATTTATCAAGGTGAATCTAAAAACATAAATCTTACGATGTTAAACTATATAAATTTATAGAAATTGATGGTTAAAGATATAAACGTTTGACTTAGAACAAAGCTAAAACGACAAGTAGTTTGAAACGAAGGGAGTAGTATGTATCATGTTAGTAAAAACTAGTAATATGTCCGTACATTAGAACGGTGCCATACATTCCACTGGAAATGTGCTGAGGTGTGGATCTATCATAAAGTACGTGATCCTTTTTTAAACTAATCTTTTTTCTTGGGAAAATTTTCTGTTTTTCTTGTACGACGATGGGCTGCCCGCGAGGGAAGGGACGACTAACTACTGTGCTTTTAAGTAGTATTAATAAAAAAAACCATATTTCGAGTTGTTGCAAACCATAAATTGGAGAATGTCATGGTGGAGGCGTTCAACTTACATGGGTGCGAGGCTAGCAGTATGGTCCGTGCAAATTGAAATTCGGTGTTTCTTTATGTTGTTGAAAATTTGTTGCTACTATTATTTCTATTTTGCTTGATGTGAAACCATTGTTCTAACTAGTAATATTCCCGTGCTAACGCTATGGCTATATTTAGTAATGCAAATCACAATATATGTTTCGGTAATCAATCATATAATAAGATAAATCTAATATTTAGGCAAAAAAGAACTATAGATAGAGTTGTTATATTGATAATAATTACATGGCCTGAAAAAACAACATCGTAACTTTTGTAGCTTTGAAAACCATCTAATTCCTAATGCTCATAGGAGTACAAACCGAACATATTACCGAATGGAAGATCTAGGAACCAAGAAAAAAACAACTTGAGACAACTAATAAATATCACTATTTTTCCTGCTCATCGCTGCTCTCCGTATATGACATACATGCACGCACAACAGAACAGAAAAAAAACGGGCAGAGATCCTCACCCCTTATCTATAATCGTTAAAGCATACTCTTAGTATCATAGCAACCTTGCAAAGCAAATATAATGCCTTTAAAATTCACTTTAGTTAATCAAAATCTTGACCAGAAATAAGGCTACTCCACAGGACTACATCTTACATTTGTACTATGCCAGTTTGCTCCATCATACATGACAATTAAATTTATCTGATCCATTTCCACCTCCAGTGAACAAAACTACAAATTCATGAGACACAACAAAAGACACATAAGTGATATGTTGATAGCTATTTCGGAGCCCGGACAGTCGCTCCACTGAACCTAGTGGTCATAATTCATAACAATAGCAGTGGCAATGGCACTCTGGTTAGCAACCATAGGGTCCAACATTATGATCTAGGCATTACTGATGATGTTAAACAAACCATTTTCTTAGGAAAGTAATAGGTCTAGAAAGATTAAAAGAGTATTGGCAGATTAAAAGATTAAGAGACTCATCTAACGAAGTAGAGAACATTGGCAGACAAATCAAATAACATGATAAAGGTGACCAATATGAAAGTACTGCCCCTGCCTTGATTTTTTTTTTCAAAACATGCTAGAAACCTTACCATGTACTTTTCTCAACAGTCAAGACTCCCACAAGAGTAGTTCTTATGAGGACTAAAACTGAAAAGTTGAAGGTATAAAACTTTCTACATTGGAGGGTTGATAAGCACAATTCTGTGGCATGGCATTGAGTTGTTTGATGAAATGCCAATACCAATATGAGCAGGATACATATTTAGTAGAAGTGATTGCTGTAGTATGGTTGTATAGATCAAGTAGCTAGTAAGGTAAATTGTCGTAGATCTATAGGAGAATATTCTCATGTTAATTCTCTAGTCTGGCTATAGTCTTTGTTTCGAAATATATAAATTGAAGTGCTTTGTCGTGAAGAACTTTATCTAGGCTAGATTTCATAGATCTTTAGTGAACTCAAGAGAGTAGTCAATTATTATGGTAACTAACGACATGCAAGCCCACTGATCCATTAGAATGTACACAGGTACGATACTGTAATAATGTTGCTGATGCCCATACAGTAAATGTAGGATTGCAGCTTCTCTGATTCAACAATTCAAAGCCATAGCTAAACTATTTACCTGTTCATGCAACTTCTTCAATGCACCCATCAATACATGCTCTTGCTTAACCCAAAAAGAGACTAAATTCCTAGAATAACAAGTCAATCAAAGTAGAATTTAGAGCTTTAAACAAACCAGCACATTGAGTTTGTGATTAAATTCATAGAAGAAAAGGTCAGCAGGAAATAACTGTTTTTAGCAACATATTTTTCAACAACATACAATTACTACTACAAGCACATCTCAAAAGCTAATATGCATGTGCTGTTGACATCAATTGGGGAAGAGACGGAGACCAGGAGAGAGAGGAGGCGGTATTTTACCTGCTTAGAGAAGGGACTTGGGGTAAATACTCCATTGCACGGCACCAAAAGCATGCCTCGATAGAAAGCAAATTGAAAATATCTCTAGAATGCATGCCAGAGTTTGGGATAATTTTTTTGGATAGAACTATTACATTGTCTAGGACAATAGAAATAAATACTTTATTGCATGGCACCAATGGCATGCCTCGTGATAGAAAGCAAACTAAGAAAAACTCTAGAATGCATGCCATATTTGGGATTTTTTTTATAGAACTTGTATAGGACAATAGAAAAATTAGGAATGACATGATGCACCTGCTGGCCAATACTGTATATCTTCTTCATTTTCTTGTTCGTTAATTTTCAAGATCAGAATCTAGATCAATTTCATCTATAGGTACTTGGTACATATTCTCTAATTCTAACTTTTGAAATATTATAAATGCAGCTACTTTGAGTGGATTGGATATTTAAAAGAACAAAAGTTATAGCTAATGCGATCAAAGGACCACATGCATTGAGTATTCAACTGAGACTTTGACAGAACGATAAATGGTTATCTGCACAAGGCTGTTAAGCTTTAAAGTAGCAAATAAAGAAAAATATAAATTTATGATCATGGTCTTAAAATAAAGAATAAGAGTTCCTTTTATAAAGAGCAAACAAGTAATTTGATAATGCAGCAGCCAAGGTAATTAACTTTACTGTCTATCAACTATGTAGAAATCACCTTAGTGACAAAAGAACTATTGAAGAATAGAGGTCGAGACATCGGAGGGGAAATTTTAGAGTAATCAAGCATGGAGGTTCGTAATCGCATAATTGTTGGCACCAGAGGTTATGCTACCTAAATCCATGGACATATGTACAACATAGCCAATAATTGAATTTTAGCTGGAGGAGTAATCTCCTATAACATGGTAACTTTGACATATATTTTGACAAATTTATAGTAGAGCTTAAGTCATAATAGTATTCATCTTTCACAATTCTAAACATTAAATCACATCGTGAGATACAAAATAGCATGAACACTAATTACCAGGTAGAGCGCAGACCGACCGAAAGGAAAGTGTTGCACTGTTGTTTCCAATTCCTACAGATTTTTTTTGCAAAACTATATAAAGAACTGATGAATTATTCAACACCAAACATAGCCATATGATTTGTAGAGTACCCCAAGATTAAAACAAGCTATATGATTTGTTCTATCTAGTTGCAAACCTCAGCTTAGTCGACTCTTCCCCATGCCATCTAGCTTGCCTCTACCAGATTGAGTCAGGCCCGAGACAGATCGATGTCACTCTGATGCCACAGGTCTCGCCTGAGCTAGATCGATGCCTCCAGCCTGGCCAAAATAAATATACAATGACACTAAATTGCTAATTGAAAGTATCATATACCATTTAGATACATACATACATACATACGCATAAGCAATTAGGCATGCACGCACAAGCAGATTACTATGAGAAAACATATATATCTACCGAATGGCAAAACTTTATCTAGAAGTATAATATAGGAGTCTTTTTCCACTAATGGATCAATATTTCTTTTCTTCTACAAGCGGACGAGCCAGCTTATTATATATATTATACTTCTAGATAATAAGCTAGTATGTCTAACCCAACATATTTTTAATTTAATTTTAATTCCGATCAAGCAAAATAACTCGCAAATGCTTCTAGATAATAATATGTTGAGAATGGTTCATTCTTTTGGATTTGGATCAAGAATGCAACTAAAAACGTAATGTCAGATAAATAGTACTACAGATCCATGTATTTTATCCAAACTGAACAACAACGTTCGATTTAGTAAATCACAGATCTCAAAATGTTAAAACTTATTAACCAGAGGTTAGCTCATGACTATTTGTTTCAGAACCCAACAAAGTACCGCATGCCAAAGTATAGCAACATTCTGGACCTTGTGTATGTACTGGTCATAGGAAATGTAGATCTTACCCTCAATTTTTTACTATTAACAGAAGAACATCTCTTCTCCCTAACCATACAAATTAAAATTGTAGTAATCACACAAGTGCAGAACATGTTTAGTGAATCTAATAGCTCAAATGCGTTATTTACTTCGGAATTCAACAGAACAAAAGGGAGCAAAAAAAAATGAAGCACTACCAAACTACAAATTTGGCAAGAAGCAAAGCGACCAATAGAAAAAAAAAAGGGCTAACTTGTTGCATTCAGCTGTGACTCACTGATTGCCACTCGGTCATGTAGAAGTTGTATGCCTGTGGCCATAAGTAAAACCACTACATCACTCGTGGAGACCAGATTTATACATCAAACTTTTTTTTGAATCTTCCATCACAAAGAAAACAAAAAAATGTTAGTCAATCTTTAGCTCGAAAAAATTTAGCAAGCCATACAGAATACAAAAACTATGAGCCAACCACCATAGCTCATACATCAACATGCACTTGAAGGACAAATCATTGTTCAGTTTTGTGTTCCCAAGTATTAGTGGTGGAACATACCTGCAGCATTAGGTACTCTTCCATAAAAGGTCCTATGTTGTATTGCAATGTAGGAACACACCTATAGTCAGGTGGGTTACTTTCAGCCAAGCAAACAAATTGTCTGATGAAACCTACAGAAGAACAACTGTGAGAAAATAACTACTTAAAGAAAAGAAAACACCATTTTGAGAAAGCATGTGTGAGAAACACAAAGGCTACTAACAGTATTGAATAGCATACATGTTAATCATATTAAATTAGCCATTTAGGACCGAGTTAAATAGTTACAAGGAAAGATACACTCTTGCTAGCTTATTAGGATACAAACTAATTGAATTATGTCAATCTCTGCAAATATTCTTTCAAATGCACAACCACACAAAAATAGCCATATAGTGAAACGAACAGCTGTGGATAGCTGTTAACGCCAAAATTTAGTATGGTTCTTTATCAGATTCGGTTAAGGAGTAAATTACAGTTAGATGGCGGAGATTAATCCAGGAGAGACCGAGTTTTGGAAGGAATCGTAAGGGCCACAGCATGGCGGTTTAATTTTTAGGCAGAGATAATAATTTTTTAGGAAACCTGATTTCGTGTCCGATCAGGACTAGTTAATTTTCCCTTTATAGTAGGAAACTCCTGTTTCGTATCCGATCAGGACATATCAACTCGAGGTATATATACGTATGCCCGGGTACCTTGTAAAATCATCAAACAGATCAATACAAACTTCGGCGCATCGCCACCCTTTTCAACGGGTTTTTGTTCTCGAGCCGGGCTGCATCGGTTAAGTTCGGCCTCCTGCGAGAGGGTAAGTCTCGTTACCCCGACTACCGTATTGGCTAGGACTTCCTCGGTTAGGTCCGATATTCTAGTCGGCATACGGTAGTCGGCTTACCGCGATATATCTGTTCTGTCTACGGCTGCATCAGTTAGGTTTGACCTCATAGGCCGAGTAGATATATCACATCACGCATGCATAGATTTATCGGTTTACTGAGTGTAACTATCATCAGTTTGTGCTGCATCGTTAGGTTCGACCTACTAAAGTGCTGATAAGTTATTCCTGCTAGGTTGATCGGTTTTATGCAAGCGTTTTATCGGATGTATAGGCGATAAGTTATCATATATCACATCACGATTGCATCAGATCTATCGGCTCATCGAGGTTCTTTTATCGTTATTAATCTGTGCTGCATCAATTAAGTTTGAACTACTAGATTGATAATGATAGATTTATCCTTGTTAAGTCGATGGGTGTCCATGCAATGTTCTATCGAGTGCCTAGCCGATAGATTATCTTTTATTAGTTAAGGCCGATTGCATTATTCGACACGTTTTTGGCACGCTACACCGTCATCGGCTTTCCAGCCGATACACGGTATATCAGTAATCGGCTAATTAATTTATTTGGTTCCTTAGCCACATGGTTTACTTATTTTATCCATCTATGCCATCATCGGCTTCCAGTCGATGTATAAGTGCTCTAGTCCATATCGGCCATCGGCCGATGAGACGAATCCAATTCGGCTTTCAGCCGATTGGCTCATTGATCTAATATTTTCTATCTCCTTATCAATTGCAGTGTCAAATTGACTGGCACGCCTACGAACCTCAAAATTTAGGACCTGCACTGGAGTTAAGCAAATCTCCCAGGTCTTCGTGTGTCTCAAGGCGCGAACCAGATCATCGGCTCGTTCTCAACGCTGCCGGTGATTTTCGGTGTCAACAATAGCATTTAAACAAAAGTACAAGCTAGTCTAACCATACGTACAACATAGCGATTAAACTGTTTGTATCATAACATATGTTGATTTTCCATCAGGAGCTACTAAAAGAAAAGAAAACATCATTTGTAATTGATAAAATAATTGAAGTAGTACAAAACACACCTCTTTGCTTGCGACAAGCTTTGACCATACTTCATTCCTAGCTAGCTCCTTCCTTCCAATTCGATCATCGACTGAGTTCAACTAATCTGAATATGAAATCAGGATAAGAGTTATTTACATGAACATCAAAGGCAGGAGCTACCATTCCGAACACACATATGTTCTATACACCTTTCAATCAAATCTTATGTAATCATGAGTTTTCCTTGGACTAATCTTTAAATATATGACAGAATTAGACGTTCTACATTTCAAGTACCACAAAAGACCAATCCATCTATGAATAGTTTAAATATGATGGCATAGAAAATAATGCAAATAATCAAAATTTAGCGAACCATATAATTGAAGTACACATGCAAGCCAACAATTTACTGTGTATTACGAGAGCCTTTCTTTAGCCTGCCAGTTAAGAGCACTGCTCCAGTAGCATATTGATTAAGAAGAATATTATATCTTGTTTATATCATCAACATTCAACGAAAAATGTTTTATGATGTCAAGAACTCAAGATGATTGACTTGTTGATATGTTTTAATGCGTAAGAACTACTCTCAAAACGGAGAAATGTAGACTCTAGGCCATTAACTGAAATACCGGATAAGAAAAACACAATGCTAGATTTATAAAAAGAATTGTTCCTACTGGATAGTTTTCAAACAATTATGTTTAATTTGGCTGTTGCTGGTGATGGGCTAATGGCTGTTCATTGAAACTCTATTTCTGTTTTGTTATCTCGGCTGATTCTCTCTCTCTGAGTAAACTTGACTAACACAAGTTCAAAATTCATGCATCAAGATTTTTAGCAATGGTTTTGAGGATATTATTGCCCTGAGTAAGCATTACATCGATCACCTACCGTGCAATGTGTAAATAGGAACCTAGAACATCATTAGGCAATAGCGCATGGGACTGAAAAGGGGAGGAGGCGTCATAACCTAAACCTCTTTGTCGTCATTCCTTCACACAAATAGAGAACATGAAGAGAAAAGAAAAACCTGATGCTGATGACAATCATAGGGGCCAACCAGGAGGAGAGGACAGCTGCAACGCGATGCCTCGTGCAGCGCGGATGAAGACAGTTGATGGCACGACGGCTCAGATCTGAGCAGTGCAGAGAGGTGGTGGTTGTGGCGATGCCGTGGACGATGGGTCGACAAAGGCATAGGAGATGGCATGGGCATGGTGTAGAACACCACCATGACCTGCGCCGGGGTAGAGCGGGTGGTTGTCGGCGAGCCGGTGGGGCAGGGGAGGAGCCAGCGGCGCAGGGGATCCGGCGTCGTGGGGGCATGACGGGGAGGAGGCGGGGAAGAGTCAGGCGCAAGGGAGCCAGCGGCGCAGGACGGGCGACGCCGGCGGAAGGGAGGAGGCAGGCGCAGGGCGGGCGGCGCCAGCGCAGGGGAGGAGACGGGGGGGAGTTGGGCGAAGGTTTTTTTTTCTTTTGGGGGTTTATTGCTGGTGCGGACGATGGATGGGAGGATCGCGGGATCGGTAGGATCATAGGATTGCAGGATTGGAACTGGTAAATTTTATATTAGTATAGATGTGATGTTGAGCTTTATACTTTGATGCAGTGTTCCAATTTATTCAAATCAGAAAAAAACAAAGGCACAGATGAACTGCTGTAACTAGTAATTGTGCACGTACTGCCAAGGACTTAGCAAGAAAAGTTCTCGGCCAAAAAAAGAACTAGCATGAAACGGGCCATCCGTTCTGCTTTCCAACGAGACGTGCCCATGCATTGCTATGGGCTGTGTGATGGGCCGTGTAAGTCAAAAACCTCAGCGAAAGTTATGGGCCTCTCAATTCACCGAGAAGCGAGTGGAAGTACGTCTCCTCAAAACGAAAACGTATTACTGATTCATGTGTCTTCCTTCCGTAGCCACACGCTGACGCTCCTGCTCCTCCATTTCCCAACAACCGGCACGCACTCGCATCGCGCCGCACTCGCACCCCTCCAACATCGCAAGCACTGGAAGCGCCCACGCCTCCACGCCCTAGCTTGCTCTCCCAGCGTCGCGCTCGCCGCAGCATCCCCCCTAGCGCCAGCGCCGCCGCCGCTCGCCGCACGCCGGCGAGATGATCCCTTTCAATTCCGCCGTAGCCGCGGAGGTCCGCGCCCTGGTGCAGGGCGTCGACGACTCCACCTTCGACTCCACCCACCGCGAGCTCTGCCAGGTAAACGCGCGCGAGCTGCTCTGCCCCACCCGAAATCCCTGGCCCGAGGTGCCTCGTTTTGCTATACAGCGATTGGCTCGTGTTGCGGCCGTCTGGATCCGGAGATCCGCCTCCGTGCTGGATTCGTCGTTTGGAGCGACTCTATCTTAGGGCTGATCTAGGGTTTTGGCGGATTTATCTGTCTTATGGGTATTGACGAAGAGCAATGCTGGGCATCGGCCTTGATGCTGTTCTGCGCTACTTAATCTAGGGTTTCGGTGGGATTCCTCACGATTGGATAGCGTGGATCGTGTTGGCTGGTTCTGTTTAGGTTTCGGTGGGATTCCTCGCGATTGGGTAACGTGAATGTGTTGGTTGTTTTTTTTGGTTGCTTAGGTCGCTGAATATGGTGCACATGTTCCATGGTCGAGTTTTCCAGTTTGATGCTCGTGCAAAATCCACTCATAGATTGGAATAAGACATTTAATCTTTGATTGTTTTGAATTTAGCCTAACTTGTAGCCTGTGTGTCTGGATTTCCTGTTATGCAGTGCATTTATTGAAATTGCTCATTTTAATGCTTCATGTATGACAAGCGAAGAGCACATTGGGTCTGTATTAGCATGGATAGGCCTGTTAAAAACTTTAGAAGTATGCATATGAGAATTGTGTTAAGATGTCTATGTTTGTGATCTTCTACATGATTTTGCATTGTTTGTACATGCAGATGTCTTGGGATGTACGTTGTATGTTTATACACACACAATTAAATTGGCTGGATCACAGTTGACCTTTTCAGTATTTGTCAGAATGACACCTTGCATTTTATTGTATTATTGGTGCATGCTGTTTTTAGCATTATGGACCCTTGATCATTCTAAATGATATATATCTTGCCTCCTGTTATCAGTTGCATTCATAATTACCTCCACCAAAATTTGCTTTATCTGGTGGTAGTTATTCTAATATTTTATCTTTCCATTCTTTCAGCTAGTGGACTGCAGTCCTGATGGATGCATTTTGCTGCTTCGAGTTTGTTTGGATGAAGTGCTGCTCAATGTCGATGTAGCAAAGAGCTTTCGATCGAAACAAGAACTCTTATCGGCTATTTTTAAGTATTGTCTGAATAAACCATACTTCAGCACCAGTTTTTGTGAAGCACTGAAGACAGTACATGTTAGTGATTCGTGCCTTCAAGCATTGTCAAATGAACTTAACCTATCTGCTGGAGAGAGGGTTGGAATTGGGCTTGCTCTGTCAAATTCTGAAAATCTAGGCTTGAATTTGCAAGGTAGATGCTTGGTAGATCAATTTTTCTGGCTTAGTCATGTGTCTTTCTCCTTGAGATGCTTAATTACACATGTATTCTTTGCTTTATAGGGCAAAGGTTCTCAATCGCTGAAATCGAGGAGATATGCTCAAATCCGGCCCATGTTTTATCAAATGATCAAATTCATGATATTGTTGTGTTTCTTCACCAGACTGATGGCCTCTCAAAGCATATCGATTCTTTTACTAACATCATCTCCCTATTAAATGTCAAAGAGAGGCCATTCTATGTTCCATTCCCAATTAAGGATGGCAATGCTCAACCAACAATTTCTTCAAGGTTCAAGACTTCGACTTCGTTCTATTTACATTATGCTTCATTTTTAATGTTGCTTTGCTCATGTACATTTAATTGCCTTTGTTCCTTACAGGCATATGGAGCTATACACTGGTGGCTTGGATGATGATTTTGATTCCCTTTTATCTGAAATTGGGAAAGAAATAAGCATGGCCGACATCATTACTGAATTGGGCTACGGATGTACCTCTGATTTTGCTCATTGTAAAGAAATACTATCACGCTTTGAGCCTCTTGATGATATGGGAATCTCTAAGTTGCTTGGAGCAGTTGTTTGCACTCGTGTTGGTCTTGGTGAAGCTCACAATACATATTCAACGTTCATGTCAGCTGTTGGCAACGGCCAACCAAGTGACTCATCTCACTTTACTGCATGGAATATTGATGTTCTTGTGGATTCAATTAATGAAATCGTGAGCCTTTATCCTTTTTTTTCTTGGTTTTCATGGTTGTCAACTTTTTTTCCCGTTCATTCTTTAACCTATCTTGTCTTTAATTGTTTATGCAGGCCCCAAGAACTAATTGGATTACTGTAGTGGAAAATCTTGATCATGAGGGTTTCTGTATCCCTGATGAAGCAGCATTTTGTCTGTTGATGTCCATATATTCTCGGGCCTGCAAGGTATATTTTTTTTCTAGCTTACAATACTGAAAGTCCTGAACTGTTTAATGGAATTATTCATTGAATCATACAGGATCCATTTCCTCTTAATGCTGTCTGTGGGTCACTGTGGAAGAATACAGAAGGACAATTATCATTCTTGAAACATGCAGTGGTTGCACCAGCTGATACATTTACGTTCAAACATTGTTCCAGGAAGATGGTATCTTTTATTCTGACCATACTATCCTTTCAAAACATCTTTACTCCTAATGAACATCTTATTTCACACATCTAACCTTTCTTATCTTCCTTAGGTGTTTCCAGAATTGGCGAACCGCACGCAAGGCAATCAGGCCTGGTACTGCCTAGACCTTCTAGAGGTCTTATGCCGACTTGCTGAACTTGGCTATGCAACAATGGTTCGGTCGATGCTTGACTACCCACTGATTCATTGCCCTGATGTCTTACTTCTTGGTGTTAGCCACATAGATGTATGCTTTCTGTTCTAATTTTGTTTAATGCATCCCCTTGAATATTTCTTATCTTTTTAACTTTAGGATCATCATTCTTACCTTGCAGACTGCATATAATCTCCTCCAGTATGAAGTATTATCTTGTGTTTTCCCTATGATACTGAAGGACGCTACATACAGTAGTCTTATGAACTCTCTCTGGCATGTCAACCCTTCCCTCACTCTTCGAGGATTTGTTGATTCACATTCCGACGTAAATTGCCTTCTGAGAATTGTGGAGATATGCCAAGACCTAACGGTAACATAATTCTGCCAAACTTATGTAGCTAAGTTTTTGAGTTAATGACTGAACAATCTTGTACTTTGTTTATTTTTTATGTGAAGTGTTAGCTTTGTAATTCAATGAGTCTTTGCTTTGTGCTTGGTAGCTCTGATTTGTTTTGTTTATGTATAAATGAAGTAGATGGTGAAGACGTAACTTCTTGTATTTATTTGCAACAAGCCTATACGGATGAGTTCCATTGGATATGTTATAGCAAAACTTGGGTTCTAAACTTAGTTTTCAACCCAAAGCAAAATGCTATTGGCAGTCAAACAATAAAATTAGTGGTTTTCAAATTATGCTGATGCGCTTTCTAAGAGAAACTAGCTAAAGTAACTGTGGAGATACTCTTTTAATATTTTCAATGTGCTAGCCTTTTAACTTAGGACAATTTGCATTTTTCACAAGGATGATTTAGTTTGATATTTTTGATATCCGAAGTGCGAGTAGCATGAATTTTGATTGGTTGACCATAGTTTAGTTTGTTTACTTCTTAGTGTTGGTAGAACATACATTTCATGAGTTATATTTTTCGCAACTATTACTTGATGCTGTATATGCAGCTCTATTTGTTAGGCTAGCATTACTTGCACATATCTGTATAGATTGATACATTAATTTACAGACTTCTTGTTATGCATCAATAGTTTATTATGATCTCAGTGGATTTTGTGAATGATTATTTTTTATTCCCACACTTTTATTTGGAACAGATCCTACCTGCAGTCCTTGATTCCACCCCGTTTGCATTTAGCATCAAACTTGCTACAGTTGCTTTTAGGCAAAACCATAGCAATCTTGAGAAATGGTTGGTTGAAAAGTTGACTGCTCAAGGAGAGACTTTTCTTGAGGTAACATATATGAGTTTTTCCCCATGGCACCACAAATTCAGACAGATTGTACTTTTCTATATGGACTTCACTCCAGCTTGACGCTCTGTGGTCTGTACTTTAACATGCACACTAACAGCTAGTATTTCCAGGAATGTGTGAAATTCGTGAAGGAAATTATGATTAACACAACTTATGAGGCTTCAGAAGGTGCCGTCCAACAACCTCAAGCCATGATTTTGGATATTTGCCGAGAATCTTGTCCTCTAATTATAAAGGTTTCAGTATCTTCTATTCTTCTTTTCAACTATCATTTGGTGATGTGCTGTTGCATCAATGTAAATACGCCGAAACTTTGAAATTGGCAGGTTCTGCAATCTCACTCGGGTCAGCTGTTGTCCAATCAACTAGTGGAGGAACTAAGGAGAGTGGAAGCAGTGCATGAATCAAGGAATCATGGTGTTGTAGGAAGGGACGTCCCTACTTCTGAGGGAGGTCCTGATGACATTGAAGCACAGGCAAATATATATTTTCACCAGATGTTTTCTGGGCAGATTAGCGTTGATGCTATGGTACAAATGCTTGCACGCTTCAAAGAATCTTCAAACAAGAGGTGCCTTTTGTACTTGATTTATCCACTTTCTGCTTAACTTGGTACCTTCTTTGCAAAATTAATTGGAAGTGATAATAAAAGAAAATAGTTCAGAGTAGAGTAATGTGAGAAGCTGTAATATGAGCATGCTATACAGCTGTATACTAGGGCCCATCACTGATTGCACAGGCTTGTAAGATGGGGGTAGGACTGAGCGCTCACTGATTGCACAGGCTTGTCCTGCATGTCCTGAGGTTCTGGTGTTCTGTTCAGCGAGATACCATGGCTCCCTTTATATTTTAGTGCCAGCTAAGCTAGGAGACTGACATATAAGAAGCAACACAGCCGAAGTGCCAAACTAGTATCAAATACTAATAGATACTTAAATAAGATAATGCTTATGCTAGCTGGTGTATACCCATTGTCTTGCGTCAATTTCTCCTCTTGCTCTAATTCTGTTCCTGTCCTCTTCTTGTCCTTTTACAAACTTGGACTTTGTGCTGGTCCATAACATGTACGACCTGTCTCTTTATTTCTCCTTGGTGTTGATGATGTTTACTTATTCGTGATGTCAAGTTCTGTCCAGTTAATTTGTCATTTTTTGGACCATTTTCCGTGGCAGAATAATTATTTGCTAACAAGTCAACTTTGGTTTTCTGTTTTTCCCCATTGGTTCTCTCTGAGTTCCCCTATCAGTGAGGGGGCAAAAACAAAATATCCTTTTTTTTCTTATTACGTATATGCTTTTTTTGTACAGACAATATCAGTTAATCATATAAATTTGTTGGCTGAGTTATCTACAGCCAACATCTTTTGTCGTCTTGATGTTTTTCATGGTATCTTGTCTTAGTTATGTCTACTCTGTTTCATTCAAGCTGATATTCAAAATCCGTATGGTTTTGAATGCAGGGAGCTATCGATTTTCAATTGCATGGTCTCAAATTTGTTCGAAGAGTACAAATTCTTCCCAAAGTATCCAGATACACAACTTAAGTTAGCTGCCGTGCTAATGGGTAAGTGCTCAATTTTTTATTCGTTTTCTTTCCTGAAGTATTCAGATACATAGATTTTTTCAGCCTGCGCTAATTTATTCTCTTATAATGCAATGTTTCCAGTATGTTTTGTGTTGGAACTTGTGCTTCTTTATTTTGGTGACCTGATACTCATGATTTAACGGAATGTTTGGATGCAATTTTGTTAAACTAGGTGTTGGTACTTTACGTCTGCTTATTTTAATATTTTATAGTATTTGGAAAGTTAGAACTGCTGTTGTGTCCATGATAAATGAGATTTTTTTTTTTTTTGCTTCATTGCATGCATACTCTTCACAAAAGATTATGTGTAGTTCGTGTTTATGCCTGGCCTGTTATGGACTTTTGGCTAATCTAATGTGAGTGATAATTTGTAACATCATTTGCAAGGCGCTTGCATAGAAAGTTGCTAGGTGGCAGTGTGCTATATGATCTCATCATTTGCATGTCAGGTCATAGTTTGTTCTGCTGAATGTAAAATCATGGCCAATATCATTCAATTGTTTCTAATGTAACTTTATGTGTGGAAACAGGATCTCTCATTAAGCATCAACTTGTGGCTCACCTGGGATTAGGAATTGCTCTACGTAGTGTTCTTGATGCCTTGCGTAAATCTATTGATTCAAAGGTTAACCATTGTCAATCAAATCTGTGTTATCTGCATTAACTTTTATGTTAATTTTGTACTGACGCGTTATGTTTGCAGATGTTTATGTTCGGTACAACAGCGCTAGAGCAGTTTATGGACCGTTTAATAGAGTGGCCACAGTACTGTAACCATATATTGCAGATATCACATCTGCGTGCAACACATGCCGAATTAGTTGCTGCAATTGAGCGAGCACTTGCCAAGATATCATCAAGTCAAAATGAGCCCAATGTAGGCAGCATGCTTTCTTCAGATCAGCATGGTTCATCATCTATTGGAAATATGGAGGTACAGTTACATCTAAGGCAGATTATTGAGTGGATTATTGCCGTGGATTATCTACTTTATTATAGGGATAAATTAATATTTTGAGAGATAAACTTAACAAATAGCTTAAAATATGTGGTCTAAGTAATGCCGTAAAGAAAGGTTTTTTTTGAGAAAACGTATTTTTTGAAGCGTGGAGCAAAGAATTTATTTCAATAATCCGGTGCATAAGCTGAAAATAACAGGGCCCAAGTCAAGCAGGCAAACTTTGAACTTGTTTATACTTGTATTAACAACTTCTTCCTGCTATATATTGTTCTAATCCGTTTTAAGATAACATTATTTTTTGTGTTATGCTTAGTATTTTTATGTGGCATTATTACCATCTTTCTCGTATATAAAGAGATGCCCTTCTTATGTAGGCTTCTGAAGCATCATGGCAGCTCATCAATCCAACTCCAACACAACTTGAACGGTCACACCAACAGAGGCACCAGGGTTTCCTTGGGGAGAGGTCCAAGGGCTCTACAAACATCATTCAAGCCAAGAAAATTCTTTCTAGTGGGCAAACACCACTTGCTTCAGCACCTGGTGGTGATTTGGCTGTCAATATAAAGGTACCAGTGTTGAATTTATTTTTGTATTTCTTGTGATGCTTCATAGATGCATTAAATTGTTTGTCTTGTTATATTAAGATTATTGCTATGTTTTGTCTAACCTGTTGCTTAATATGAACAATTTCAGGCTGCCACACCACCATCATCACAAGGTTCTCCTCATCATTCTACCACTGTATCAGCTCCTTTGCAACCTACTGGCTTTCTGCGGTCTAGAAGTTCAGCTCCTTCAGGTCACTTTCTAGCTTACATGTTAAATTCAATACTAATCATAGCACGCTGATAATTTAATCATAACTGTGACCATTCTTGGTTCTTGAATTTATGGCCTTACAATATTTTTATGATCTGTCAATTGTTTTCTAGGCATTCGACAACCTTCCTTTACCACAGGATTTGGAGCTGCTTTGAATATTGAAACTCTAGTTGCTGCTGCAGAACGAAGAGATACACCGATTGAGGTTTGTTTAATTTTTAGTGTGAATTGCAGCAAAGGTCGTCTTCTTAAAACTACTTAAACTGGTTTTGGGGCCTTGACAAGCTTAAGAAATGTAGTGATGCAACCTAAGTCCACTATGAGAAAACAGTCCTTTCTGCTGATTGTTCACAGTAACTCTGACAAATGTGTTATGTTAATAAAATATAAACTATGCTAGACTTCTTTTCAAGAAAATTGTATTGACCTTTTCAAGAAACTAACAAGGACTGCCTGGCAGACCTATATTTAACTTATATTGAGAGGATGTGGGGGTATAGTTAATTATTTTTCTTTGAGCGCACTCCGAATGTGTGTGTGTGTGTGTGTGTGTCTGCAAACAATTGATTTCAATTATTCAATGTTAAACTCAGTATGTTTTCTTTTATCACCTCATAGGCCCCTCCTTCGGAGGTTCAAGACAAGATTTTCTTCATGATCAATAACATTTCCACTTCTAATATGGAGGCTAAGGCAAGAGAATTTAATGAGGTTTTGCAAGAACAGTATTATCCCTGGTTTGCGCAATATATGGTCATGAAAAGGTAAACATGTTGGCCAATATACTTGTTATTTTCATGTAGCCTTTTCTGCATTTCAACTGATAAAACAATGCCCTTATGTTTACAGGGCAAGCATTGAACCAAACTTTCATGATTTGTATTTGAAGTTTTTCGACAAAGTTAACTCAAAATCATTGAATAAGGAAATGGTTAAAGCTACATATGAGAACTGCAAGGTCATGCTTTACTCATATCTTGTCTTTCTGTTTTTTTTCAGTGCCATTTTATTCAAAAAGTTGGAATGTTTTTTTTCTGCAGGTCTTATTACAATCCGATCTCATAAAATCTAGTTCGGAAGAACGTTCATTGCTTAAAAATCTTGGTAGTTGGCTAGGAAAATTCACTATAGGAAGGAATCAAACATTACGAGCAAAGGAAATCGATCCTAAAATTCTTATAATAGAGGTAACAGCTTTACTTTATTTTGCTTCTTTTATGTTTCTTCGTTGCTTTTAATGTTGTTGTACACATGAAACGTAGCAATATGTACTTTTTGGCTGTTTGTTACTGCATCAGCCTTCACAACTCTGAATTAACTGTTACCTAATGACACTGCGTTTTACTCTATTTTAATTTGACAGTTTGCTATATTTGAATATTGGATTGGTATGCAAAGTTTTTAGTTGGATATAATGACTGGATGATTGTGTCTAGCATTTAGATTGTGTTTGATTTGTGTCAGTTGATGCAATGATTTCATGCTGAATTCAACTGGCGCTTTTATTCGTCTATGTATTTTCTTCTTGACCTGATTTATTCATTCCAATTCATATTTTTCAGGCATATGAAAGGGGATTGATGATTGCTGTTATCCCATTTACGTCAAAGGTGTGGCTTTTATGTTGTTCTGATTTAAATAGAAACTATCATGTTATTGTGCTTGCCATATTGACCAAATGGAGCTTTTCAGATTCTTGAACCTTGCCAGTCTAGTATAGCATACCGTCCTCCAAATCCTTGGACAATGGGTATTCTTAGCCTTCTTGTTGAGATCTATAATCTGCCTAATCTCAAGATGAACCTGAAATTTGACATTGAGGTTTCTTTTCCTCCTTCCTCCTTTTCTATTTTGTGATGATTCATTAAAGTTTGCTTGGAAGTATGCCAGCTAATTGTGATTGTTTGGAGCTGTAGGTCTTGTTTAAGAATCTTAGTGTTGATATGAAAGATGTGAAACCATCTTCTCTTCTGAAAGATCGTATTCGGCAAATTGAGGGAAATCCAGATTTTTCAAATAAAGATGTTAGTGCATCTCAAGCACCAGTAGTTGCAGAGGTTTCCTCTGGCGTCATGCCTACAATAAACCATGTGGAACCACAACCAGAGATAAATAGCACTTCCCATGCTACAAGCCTTCCAAATATGTTGAGTCAGGTTGGTTTTCTGCTTTTGCGTTTAGTTAAGATCTAAGATCTGCACACAAAATGTTCTTTTATTCATGCTGGATATTTTTGTACTATAGTATGCAGCACCTCTTCGTCTCCCTCCAAACAGCATGGTAGAAGATGACAAGGCTGCTTTAATCATGCCTGAACAGGTTACCTCGCACAGTTTGAGCCAGGTTTCACCATCTCAAACACCATCATTATCGTCGTCTTCGTTTTCTCTCAGCCAGGTCTGCACTTGCTGCTTATTTATATATACATTGAAGTTCAATTTTTATAGTAATTGACTATATTTGTTTTGCGGATCCTTCACAGCTCATGGCGGCAATTCCACGTGCAGATATATATTTCAGAATTAATGAAAAGCTTAGCTCTTTTGGCTCATTGCAATATAGCAAGTATGTGTTTTGAAGATAATTTCAGCTTACATTTAATCTTCTTTTATTAACAATCTGTTAACATTCTTGATATTCATAGAATCATGGACATGGCTTTGGATAAGGCTATCAAAGAGATTATAGGTCCTGTCATTCAAAGAAGTGTTACAATAGCCAGCCGAACAACTAAGGAACTTATTCTAAAGGTGACCACTATGGACATGCTAGCCATGCATCCATGAAAGCTATTTGTCTTTCTGTGGTAGAAAAGTTCTTATGTGCTTGCTTATTTGTTTTCCTACAGGATTATGCAATGGAAGCTGATGATAGTGCCGTATCTCGCTCTGCACATTTGATGGTCGGGACACTAGCTGGAAGTCTAGCCCATGTTACATCCAAGGTACTTCTGCTTAAGTTTTCTAATATTTAATTTGTTGGTGTAGGAACATTTTAAGACTGTTTAGTTCTATTCATGTTTGGATCTCATGTATGGTGGCTTATTCAATTGTTCTTTTTTTGTAGGAGCCTCTTCGCGTTGCTTTAACATCTCATCTTCGGAGCCTTATTCAGGGCATAACTAATAACACTGAAACCACAGAGCAGATTATTCATATCCTAATCAATGATAATCTTGATCTTGGATGTGCCCTGATAGAGACTGTTGCAACACGCAAGGTTGGTCTCAAATCTCTTATCATTTTATTAAGTTTGCTTGTGCTTCTTTCCAGCCTATTGCATTTTTCCTTTTTGCTTCCATAATTGTTACGTTGGACATGTAACCAACAGTATTCTTGATACTGCTTGTTACGAGTATAATGTAAACCACACTTCACCTTTTAGCTTTGCTACTGAATGTATACACCTAGCAGCAGTATTATAGAAACTATAGAAAATTTACATTGCAGCATTATAACATCAATAACATGCTTACAGGCTGTTGAGATGATTGATGGGGAAATCAAGCAGCCCTTTTCACAACTAAGGAGACAAAAAGAGCTACTTGGATCTGCATATTATGATGCTTTTCCTTACACTCAAGGTCTTAAGCGTGTTCCAGACGCTCTTCGTCCTAAGCCTACTGGCCATTTATCTGCTGCCCAACGACGAGTGTATGAGGTGAAACAGTGGAGCATGAGTATCTCTACAGCAAATTTCAATTTTCACTATATTTGACTATCTGCATCTTGCTTCCCTGTTGCTTTTAGGACTTCATTACTGTATGGCACAGTCAGAGTAGTCAAAATGCTGGTGCTTCGGCTGCTGCTACAGCGATGGCGGTAGCTCCAAGCAATTCCAGTGTACCTCGAGTTTACAGTCCAAATTCAGCACTGACAGACTCCAGTAGTTTTTCCACTCTCCATACACCATTCACATCTGCAAGTCAGACAACAGAACTGGTACATGAAGAATCAGATCGTGGTGCTACACATCTTTCAAGGTAAATAGGCTTTGGACTTCTTTCATTTATTTACTTGTATTGGAGCACTCATTCTTAAGCATTGCACATCTTTTGTCTTCTCAGCCTTTCTGCAAAAATTGGTACGACTGACACATCTACCCAAGTTATTGGAACCACGAATGTTGCATCTGTTTTTCTGCCTATGGTTCCCAATGACCTTCCAGTGGGTGAACCAACAACTGCAAATAAAGTCAGTATCTCTTATTCTTGTATGTACATGAAGAAATGATACTGATGTGCGTTTTCTTATACCTGTAAAACTCTGTTACCAGGATCTTGTTACTTCGGCACCGCTTTCGCCTACAACTGCTGTTGATCAGATGGGATCTGTTTTTGCGGAACCTTTGAATACTGGCGATGCACTGGAGAGATACCTACAAGTTTCACAAAAGGTACAAATATGTGTTATATAGAATCTATAATTATTTAAATTTGTCTAGTATACCATGGTGGAATTACATGACATGTGTTAGCATGTAACTATCTAAATTGCATCAAAAAATGAATAGCTTATTGTGGTTTTTGTCCAAGGAGTTCCTGTTGAATAGTTCAAACTTTGCATATAAAAAGTGTGTTTTGTTCTCACTGATATATACAGTCTTCACCCAATACTTGGTAGTGTTTGTTCTTCTGGTAAAATGCCATTGGCTTCGTTAAATATATTTTCTGCATTTACGGTCACTTGCAAATGCAACTTTTACATTCTGTCTTTTACCTTCCAGCTGGATGCGATGATTGCCAAGGATGGCAAAGATGCAGAAATTCAGGTTGGCTCTATTACCATTTCCTTCTAGGGATTTTGTTTTTATTTTCCTTTTTAGTTATTTACTCCCTCCGGTCATTAATTAGTGTTAAAAACGTCATATATTAATGAATGGAGGGAGTATTTTTTACTAGATTCATTTTCAGTATATTACCCTTTCTCAACGTAATGCTGACATTTATGTTGGCCTATTGCTGTGTCCAGTCTGTCATTGCAGAAGTTCCTGACATCTTACTCAGATGTGTCCGTCGAGATGAAGCTGCCTTGGCTATTGCACAGAAGGTGTGACATCATTTCTTATAGCGCTTGTTTCAGTATTTCTCTCTCCCTATCTCTCTTGATTATGTGGCTACTTTGGTTCCAGGTTTTCAGAAACTTGTATGACAACGCATCAAACAGCACTTATGTCACATGGCTCTTAGCAGCTTTGGTTGCAATACGTGATGTTTGCAAACTTGTTGTCAAAGAGTTAACAAGCTGGGTATGTTCCTTAGTAATTCTCACATGTTTATATATCTAATGTTATATACCGGACTGAAACTCTGGTAGTCTTTGATACTATTGTCCTTCCTTTCACCGTATACTTTAGAGGTTGCACAGTATTCATATGTGTTATTTCTTTTGTAATTGGTACAATCGCAAAGAAAACAACTTGGAGAATACCATCGCAAAAGTCTCATGCTGAAAAAATACCTCCGCGATCAGCCAGAAAATTCTTGAAAATGCTCTTACGGTGATATTCTGTGCAGATATGCTTTTATAGCCATTTTTGGACAAGATTTTGTAAATATTAACAATATCCTTTTCTCTTCTGTTCAATATACTCTTTGAGATTATGTTTAGTTATATTTTTTCTACAAGGAACTTGTGTGATTGGTGCTTTATCTGGTAAGAAAGTCCCACCTTTGCCAAAGTTATCTTTCACCTGATCAGTTTGGTTCTTCTAGCTTTGTAGGTCATTTAGACTGATATGCCATGTTACCAGAACCATCTTTTTGCCATACCATCACGTGCACACATCGTTTTGCCATACCATCATGTGCACACTATGGCTCTGATCGGCAATGCAGGCTGCAGCTGCCTGCGACTGTGCTGCACAGCGAAGCAGATGAAAGAAGGCTTGGCTTTCCTGTAGCAGCTGGCTGTGGTGCAGTCACAGCCAGTGGTTCCGAACACGGCGTATGAACTTGTAAAAATAGAAAAATGATCACATCAACACACCTCCATGCATAGATCTGCTGGCCGAGTTAAATTCAAGTGTAGGTAGTTATCAAGAGGCCTGTTCCAAATAGTTTTGGAATAGGAACTGTGTTTCTCTTACTCTACAAAGTGATGTTGACTGAAGTCATGACTTGTTTCTGGATCAAGTTCCTTTTAGTGACTAACATTCAGTGTTTTCAAGTCGTCCGACTAATCGCGGTTAGTCGTCCTAGTCGGTACTAAGGCGACTTGTTTTAACCACGATTAGTTGGAAAGTTGCCTGATTAGTTGCGGTTAATCATGATTAGTTGTCCTAATCGGTACTGAGGCGACTAGACTCGACTTTCCTATTTGAAAACATTGCTAACATTTTGTGCAGGTAATATATTCTGACGAAGATAAGAAGTTTAACATCGACATAATTATTGGATTAATTCGTTCTGAACTGCTTAATCTTGGGGATTACAATGTTCATTTGGCAAAGATCATTGATGGCGGAAGAAACAGTAAGTTGAAAAAGTCCTTGAAAGATCAGTTCTTGTTTAAGTTGGGCATTATTGAATGTTTGGCATAGATATACCTACATTATTCTAGAATGTAGCATGTGAAAAGTCATCATGCATTCCGTTTATTGGCTGATGTCAGTTAAAACAGCTTGTATGTCCTGTATTGATGGAACTAATAGGAGAAAGATGTGACGAAATTTTTCCATAATTTGGCATACCGCATCCAATGTTCAGGTTGATGAAGTACTTAATGTGGATTATAGAATTTGAAATGTTGCTGAGCCTACTTGTTACTGATATTTTTTCTAACATGGTTTCACGTACTGAACTATTTGGTTATTACCGAATAAATCATGTAACGCAGGACATTGGAACAGATAATTTCTAGTGTCTAATATAAAAAAAGGAACCCATGTAGCATGTGGATAATTCTACCCCTTGTTTCTCCCATTTTAGCCTATCTATCATTCTATCTATACTCCTTTAAAAGAAGGTAGTGGTGGTGGCAGTGAATCTGCCACCCCACCTGCTCCCGTTGTAAATTTTGCAAGTTACCCCTTGAACTTCTTAACATTAAGAAACAATCAAATTTAAATGGATAGCAACATATAAAATCAAATTAAGGTGAATATTCCCTACAAAAAAAACATGGGTAACACATGGAAAATAGTTTTTATTTATTTTAGGCAATATTATAATATATTTTCTTTTTCCGTATCAAAGCACGGGCATTCAGCTAGTAATACCTGAATGATGGTTACTTGTTTGAAAATTTTTTTAACAAAGCACACCAAATGCTTTTTAATGTGCATATGTCTGTCCACAATATATGCAATGGATAATGAAAACCCAAATGTTACAAACTTCTACCTGTTGCCCATGTTTAAATGTGGACATGGACAAGTGTCAGTGAGTTTATCTTAGTGCCGGTAAGCGTAGTGAAGAAATGTTTCTGTGATAAACTGTCTTTGTTACAGCTTACTATTGAAGCCCTTCAATTAGTAAATACAGGAAAAGTTGAAAGCAAAAGAAAGAAAGATTTTGAACCTAACCTATGCGCTGCATCTAATTTTAGATATCTTCATTGGACATTTTTCATGTGTCTTTTTTTGTGTTCATCCTCAGAGTCTGCAACAGAATTTGCTATATCACTTGTCCAGACATTGATTACCCAAGAATCAATTAGCATCTCGGAGGTTTATAATGTTGTTGATGCCTTATCAAAGGTAAGACTTATTTTTTTTGCAGATGTTTTATACTGGTGGTCTTGTGACCGTCTATTTGGCTTACACATGCTATTTTGCAGCTTGCAATTAGGCCCAGTTCACCTGAATCGCTGCAGCAGTTGATTGAAATCGCTAGGAATTTTGCTGCCATGAAGGATGAAAATGTTAGGCAGTCAAGGGATAAAAAGGTCTGGAGATCGATAATTGGTCATACCTTCCATGTTCCAAAAGTAAATGTTTTGCTGACTCCACAAATTACACTTGACTGGTTTCAGGTTTTATCCGGTCGTCCTTTGATGAGCAAAGAAGAAAATAATGCTAATGATGTCATGTTCACTGATGCTGTTGGTTTTCAGGAAAAGGTTAGTTATATACACCGTATTAGTTTTCACTGTGGAGACAGTGCATCATGCAGGATTGTATCATGCTTTGGAACTATTAGAGATAGAACAATAAATTCTCTTTCTTTATGGATTTAACTTTGGTTCATGTTCCGTTACTTCATTTCTTCATCCCTATTTTTCATTCTTTGCATTTTGTGTACTAACATGAATAGCAACCAAGGTAGGACATATGTGGTGTATGTTCTATCTTCTGTGTACAGGCAACATGTGTCTTAATGCTACCATACAGTTTTGTCCAAACTGTTACTCCATTCTCAAACAGATGCCATTCAAATGCGTGCAATCAAATCTTGGAATGTTAACTCACTAACATATGCAAAAGAAAAATCGATATGTGAAAATGATATTAGCGTATTTTCCATGAATACTTTTACGTAGTTATGTTTTTAACAATTTTTATGAATATTTTGTTAAAAAAGGAAGTGAATAAATATTTGAATTATAGACTATCTATGTCCTCCAAAAAGAACGGGGGAGTACTAGTCATTTGACAGTTCTACACTGTAATATCAATTTTTTTTGGTCAACATGGCTAGAAGAGACTCTGTAGTTGAAACATTCCAGTGCCACCTTCCATAGAAAAATTAATATGCCGCTGAAATCAATTGTTTTTAACTAGAATCTTTCATATTTTCAATTGAATTACATAAGTGTATTGTATTTGTGTCCCCCTCAAGTAATGTTTCTTGGTGGTATGAATTGTTTATTAGTTGGATACTTTTATTTTGCATGTGTATAGTACTTTATTGTGTGTACACTCTGCATATGTGCTTACAAAAGCAGGCAAACCACTTCTGCATATTATGATGGTTTTGTGCAAGTGGTTAGAGATGCCTTTCTTGTTAGTCCCTTAATAAATTGGTTGTTCCTCAGTAGGTTAGGTTGCGTAGATGGATATGCATTAAAAGTTTAAAACTAAGGAACTTGTAGAATGTTATCACATAATATATTTTGGTCTAGCCATTAGTATTCTTTGCACACTGGGGTTAAGAGTCCTTATTGTATTTGACGGAATATTGTTTTGTTCCAAAAAAAATCATAATCCTGTGGGTCTTTGTTACTCCCTCTGTCCCAAAATATAGCTACTTCTAGCGTTCAAATTTTGTCCCAAAATATAGCACCTTCTAGAGTAGCAAGGAGTGTTTGTAGTGATGAAATGTCTAAAATACCCCCCATCTCCACAACCGAGACAATTAATGAACAGCAATCTAGTCTTTTTACCCCTCTCCTTAATCTCCGTGAAAAATCCCAGAAGTAGCTATATTCTGGGATGGAGTAATCGATTCTTTAAAAATACTGACTGCTAAATATATTGCTGCTGCATACTATAATGTTTAGGCAAAATATGATTTGACTTTGAAATTTCAATATCTTCATGGAAAACTAATGCATTATTTGGATGATGCACAGGTTGCAGTATCATTCTCTGAATGGTGTAATATATGCGATCATCCCACTATGGGTGATTCAGCATATACTCATTACATTGTGCAGCTACAACAGGATGGCTTGCTAAAGGGAGATGATTTGACTGACCGCTTCTTCCATATTCTCACGGTGTTTATTCTACCTCGTATCATTTTTTGCTAATGACTTTTATGATACGTGAGTGCTAATATTTTTGAAAATCGCCCAGGAACTTGCTGTTGCACACACTGTAGTCTCTGAGCAAGTAGTTGCACCTGGCGGGATTTCTCAGCAGCCAACCCAGCAACTCCAGATTTCATACTTCTCAATTGATTCATATTCAAAGCTTGTGGCGTTGGTGGTAAAGGTATATTAAATGCTACTTTGCATGTTCTTTGTTTATCACATCAAGCGAATCGGGATGGTTATGGCCTATGGTACAGTAATATTCTATTTACGAAGAGTTCCAACAAAATTTTCCTTGCCACTCGCACTTGTATGATTGCGTAACATCTCTTTTAAAGAAGCTATACTTGAGTGCCTCATTAAAACGGCCATGTTGGGTGGCATTTACATATATAGCACTACAGCTGCCTGATTTCCTTAGCATAAACTATTCCTGTTGCTAAAATTGCTTTGACTTAACATGTTGCATTCTTTTCTGTTCATTGGTGTTATTATACAAAGGAATTATGTAGACTTATTTCTAAGTTGATGCTATGGTGAAAAGCATACATTGAACAATAATAAACTTAACATGAAATGTCTTAACTCTTTAACTTTTGTGGGAAATGTGTATCTCTTTTTTATACACGGTACTCACCATATTATTTATTGATTTCTTCAGTACTCTTCTGTGGATCTTGGACCAAGTAAAGGAAGCCTTTTTAATAAGGTCAGCTTTACCTGCTAGTGACTCCTCAGGACTTTATATTGGCATTGCCATTAAGTATTTCTTCACATTTGTGCAGATTCTTTCTGTCATAGTTAGGATTATTCAGAGAGATGCTGAAGAAAAGAAAGTTTCTTTCAACCCTCGCCCGTATTTTCGGTTGTTCATAAATTTGCTTAGTGAGCTTACTACTGCTGACCTTCACCATGATAGTGCTAATTTTCAGGTACATGTTATGCATGTTTAGCTTTGATAACCAATTTTATATGCTAGTAAAATTTTTGCATTTGCATGTCTTGCTTGCACCAATATTTTGACAACAGTTAGATGTACCAGGTTTTGACAGCATTTGCCAATGCATTCCATGTGCTTCAACCCTTGAGAGTACCTGCATGGAGGTTTGTCATGGCCTTTCAATTCTCACTTGTCACGTTCTCATTCTTTGTGACTGCCTCTTTTTGTTAGTCACGTTCTCATTCTTTGTGACTGCATCTTTTTGTTACATTCTTTGCGGGCACTTTATAATGTCTTTTTCCAATGCCTTGTATTGCTGTTGAACTTTTCAAAGTTTATTATGACAGTATTTCTTGCTTTGAACATCATGAGATGCTGCTTAGTATTTCCTTTTTCCGCAATACTAGATTAAACAATATGATTAATTGTTGAAAATAGCGATTTGAGGAATTATCTAGCTCTGGAATTATATGATCCTATTTTCGAACATGCATACCTTCTTGCTTGATTTGAGCTATTCAATAAGTTGGTCCATAACCATGTTGTTCCACAATGTTCCAATTCCATACAAGTTGAGTGATATATCAATCAAGCAATGAATCAGAATTAGTCAAGTCCTCCCGAACCTATAGTCTCTCTCATCCCAACTAAGCCAACACTGCCTGGCTATCCGCCCGACAATGTTTATCCCCAATGAATCCTAGACCGTAACAGGTTGGCACATGTATCAACAAAGACTATGGGCCATTTTGGTTTGATGTCGTGCGAAAATTTTGGTAGCGCCAAATTTGGTATGGTAAAGTTGCTATTATCTAATAGATGGTGTTGGTAAAAATCAGCACCAATCCAAACATTTAGAAAATACTATTGAAAGTGCCAACGAAATGGTAGGAAAATTTTGGCATGAAACCAAAACAGCCCTATAATACAAGAATGGTCAGGCACGTTGTTCCGCTTTTTGCAAATCATATCTTGTTTGTTGCTTGTCTTTTAACAAAAAAGTTCTCCTTTTCTAGTTTTGCTTGGCTTGAGTTGGTAAGCCACAGAAGCTTCATGCCAAAGCTGTTGCTGTGCAATGCACAGAAGGGCTGGCCATTCTTCCAGAGGTTGCTTGTTGATTTGTTCAAATTCATGGAACCACATTTAAGAAATGCTGAACTGGGACAACCTGTAAGTATTATCCTGCATTTTCATTTGCAGCTGTCTGGTACATGGTACTTTGCATTCTGATTTTGGTGCATTGTTCTGTTCTCTTTTTTCGTTTTGTAGATACACCTGTTGTACAAAGGAACTCTGAGAGTGTTACTTGTGCTACTGCATGACTTCCCTGAGTTCCTTTGTGATTACCACTTCAGTTTCTGTGATGTGATTCCCCCCAGCTGCATTCAAATGCGTAATGTTATTCTTAGTGCTTTTCCCCGCAACATGAGACTTCCAGATCCCTCTACTCCAAATTTGAAGGTATTTACTGGTTGTGATTACGTAACACTGTACTCCAATGCCTAGCTAATGTGTTTAATCGGCTTAACCAATTTTTTGCAACACAGATTGATCTTCTTGCTGAGATTTCAATACCTCCAAGAATCATGTCTGACGTGGATGGTGCCTTGAAGTCAAAGCAAATGAAGACACAGGTTGACGAGTACCTCAAGGTGAAATGACAATTGCCACTTGCCAATTGTTATGCATGCATTTCTCTAATGTAACTATGGTTTAGAGTGTCTTGATTGTCACTCATTTTAAACTGAGATGAGGCATTCAGCAAGTACTACCTCCTTTTTTTAATAAATGACGCCGTTGACTTTTGTCGTGACGTTTGGCCATTTGTATTTTTAAAAAAAATGGTGTAAATATGCAAAAATATGAGTTATGCTTAAAGTTTCTTTAATGATAAATCAATCACAACAAAATAAATTATACTTAAATTTTTTGAATAAGACGAATAGTCAAACGTCGTGTCAAAAGTCATCAGCGTCATCTATTAAAAAACGGAGAGAGTATATTGTTCTGAACTATGCAAGCAAGGATGGTATATATAATTTTCCCCCTTCACTTTTATCCGTGCAGAGGCCAGAAGGCTCCTTTTTAACTGACTTGAAGCAGAAGTTACTTCTACCTCAAAATGAAGCAAACATTGCTGGGACTCGTTACAATGTCCCTCTAGTTAATTCACTTGTCCTCTATGTGGGCATGCAGGTAAGTTTCTAAATCTACCATTTGCAACTAATGTGTTCTGTTAAAAACAAGCCTTTTTTATGTAACTGGCCGAATGCCCATGCGATGCATCGGAATTAAAAAAGAGAACCCCACCATACACTTTATAGCCTTAAAAATTAAAATAAAATTATTTCCATTGTTGCTTCAGATCATATTTGTTATCATGTTGCACGTTTACGTCAAGCTACGTAGTTGCTTCTAGCAGTGTAGAAAAGTGATTATTATGTTTCACGTTTGAGATTAGAGTATGAGCTAGAATACATGACAAGGCCATGGTATAAAATGTGTGTAGAAGACAGACAGGAGGCCGGGGAGCTCCTTTTTGGGTACTACCACAGCAACAAGGGCATGAGCTTTGTTTTTTCTTGCACAAAAGCCTTATTTTGGTGATTTTGGGTTGGGAAGGGATAGAAGTTTCCCTACCTTACTGTTCTTACTGTTTGCAGGACCCACATGACTGTGGTGGTGGGTGGTGTCAGATTCACCACTCACCACCACCATTGGGGTCTTTTAAAGAAGCATAGATATGCTATAAAGTATCTTACTCCCTCCGGTTTGTTTAATGTTTGACACCGTTGACTTTTAGACATGTTTGACCATTCGTCTTATTCAAAAAAATTATGTAATTATCATTTTTTTTGCGATTTGTTTTATCACTAAAGGTACATTAAGCATGACTTATATTTTTACATATTTATACAAAATATTTAAATAAGATGATCATGTCCAGAAGTCAATGACATCAAACACTAAAAACCGGAGGGAGTAGTAAATTTTTTCCATTACGATGCATCCTCCTCCCTCTTTCCCAAAATATAGCTATCTAGGAGTATTTTGGCAGATTTAAGGATTGGGGTGAAAGGTCTAAAATGCCCTCGTTAATAGATGGTGGGGTGATGAGAATTAAGAATAGTATGGGTGTGGTGCGGGTCTTGATGGTTGGTGGGCTGACTAGGGCAACATGGGAAGTAATGGGGTAAAAGTCACCTTTTACATCATGTAGTTATATTTGGAAAGATTTTGAACCTAAAGTAGTTATATTTTAAGACAGACAGAGTACTAGGCAACTACCCAAGCAATGTAAAATCATATGTTTAACCCCAGCATTCATCCATATTTTTATTGACCTTTTTGTGGCCTCCCTGTTTCACGTAGTATGCTGATACTTGGTATCCTATCGTATTTCCTGTACCATGTCTACAGTGGATGCACCAAATGATATGGATCCAAAATTATAGTCATGGCTAGGCTTTATTTTCCTGTGTTGTATGTCACTTTCTTGACATCTTGAGGTCCTGAGAACTCTAATATGGTGCTTTAATTGATAAATTCAGGCTGTGCAACAGTTGCAGCTTCAAAAACTGAATGCATCAGCCTCAACGCAGCAAATGAACCAAAGTCCACTGGATGTCCAGATTGAAACAGCTACGGAGCTCTTCAGAAATCTTGTAATGAATTCGGATACAGAAGGTCGCTACCTCCTCCTCAATGCGATTGCCAACCAGCTGCGCTATCCAAACAACCACACACACTACTTTTCCTTCATAATTCTGTACCTGTTTTCTGAGGCAACTCAGGTATCAGATGATTACTATTTTGGTTTCCTTTTCATTTGCATGTAAATAGTCTCTTTCTGATGAAGCTAAATTGTAACTCACAGGAAATCGTCCAGGAGCAGATAACAAGGGTTCTTTTAGAACGCCTTATAGTTAACCGCCCTCACCCGTGGGGGCTACTTATTACTTTCATTGAGCTGATAAAGGTATGCTACTGTGACAGCTTTCATTAAGCCAGATTTTGGATGAATAAAGTTTAATATAGAGGTACTCTCTTTCAGAATCCACGCTACAGCTTTTGGGCTCGATCGTTTACTCGCTGTGCTCCTGAGATCGAGAAGCTGTTCGAGTCTGTTGCAAGGTCGTGTGGAGGAAAAGCTGGAGACGATGGAGTTGGTCTCCCCGATGGTGGCCATTAGATGAGGCTTGATTTGTTAGATTAGTTGTACATTTTGGACTTACCGTGGTCCTACGTTCCACCTCTAGCCTCGTGCTTATGTAATGTAACATCATCAATTAACGGTAGGTTAGCTGTATATATACCTAAGGATACTTAGTTAGCTAATTTTTTTTGTTGCGCTAGTCGCCGACCAAAACGACTGACAGTTAATGTTTTCGATCGAGTTTTCTTGGTTTGTTCTATGTTCAGCCTGTCGGTATCGGATTAATAATAGAATTCCATGTATGACGTGTGTATTTTGTGTGAAAAATAATGAAATTGTGTCTAGAGGCATGTGACTGTATACATGCGTAGTGAAAATAAAAAATATTGTCTTTATCTATGCATTTAAAAATTAGAAAATGTGATTTGTCATCCGTGACGGTTTGTGAGTAATCGTCACTAATTACTCAGTTCGTAACTTGTCACCCACCCATCACAGATGAAGCCTCATCGGTGGCCACTTTATCTGTCACGATGGCTATAGGAGTCATAGTTGGGGTTTATTTTTTTGTCACATAAGAGGTTCTCTCATAGAGTGTGTTTTGAGGGATTTTGTGGGTTGGAATGGGGCCCACAAGATGTTTGGTTAGGATGGATCCAGTAGGGAATTTTTCACTGATATTCGGGATGAACTGATTTGAGAAAAACGGCTGGACCGCGCCGACCTACCTTGCCGGTCTTACCAGGTGGAGGTAGACGATCCGACCGGATGGATCCATCTTAGCATCATTCTATCCCTCTAACTAAATAAAAAAACAGGGTTATCCTTCAATCAAATAGAAACTGGGACCATCTCATCCCAAAAACAGGAATTGGTCCAACACATCCCACCTCGTTCTCAAACTAAACACATCCGTAGTGTGCATCATGGCTAGATCCGTCGACGCCATAGGAGCGTGGGGGCATAACTATGGTTAGATCGCCGTTGTCTCCCTTGCTGGTTTTCTTGGGTTTCCTGGTCCAGATTGCCTTAAATGGCGGCCAGTTCCTACTACCTGCACTGGAGCTAGAAAAGTGATACTATTCACCTCTTCTAGCTATAGCTGAGCTCTCCGGTTCTTCTCCACCAGTGAGTTGCAATGGGAGCATCTCAATATCCTCTGGTAGACCTGTGGCCCATGCCTCTTATTTGTTCATTCAAGTAATTTAATCCCGCCGCTGAGATGCTCTATTCACTCCTCAACCTTGATAGGAAGTTGGTTTATTCCAAAATTCGTGCATAAGGGTAAACCAACATCTTGCTGAATTCTAAATGAAACAACCTTATTTTCAAGTGACAGGCAATATTCATTTCAACCAGTTATGAAAGATAAATAGACTAACTGCACAGCTAATTGAATTTCTTTTCGAGGTTGTGTTCATCTTAAAACCGTATTTGCTTCCTAATTCACTAAGAACGTGAAGAGAAAGGGCAATTTTGACATTTTCTATCCTTAGATGGAGGTGTCGACGGAAATCTTGACAGTAATGGCATTGGTCTAATTTTAAATAGCATCAGTGGCACACATCTGGTTTCAACCTTTGTAACGATATATTTCTAATATGACACTTTCACAGTGGCATATATCCAATTAAACCAAATTCAAATGCTTTAAATATTTATACTATCGAACGGAGAGAGTAGTAAGTAGTAACTAGAAACTAGGTTTTATATTCTTACCAACTGGCTAGAGAATTTTCAGGTCTCGTAAACAGAATGCTTAGTACTTTTTAAATGGAGCTCCGTGCAAATAATTAACGGACAGAGGGGCGACACGTACGGATTGCCCTATCACCGTCCGATCGCGATAGTGATGGACCCAAAGGAAGGAAATGCTTCTACACTCGCATACAAAACCCACACACTGGCTTAGGCGAAGCAAATCTGCTAAGCTATTTGTGGCCGAGAGGCAGCATCAATGAAACACATATATGCCTATGTATATAATCATCATGCATGCGCGTATATTGATAAGAGAGTATGTGAACAAACAAAAAGCTTTGAAAATGACAGACGACGGCAATGGTCGTGACATGCTAGCTAGTAGCTAGATCGATAGCTAGGTTATGGCATGGTCCAGGATCGATGGATAACTAGATCAGATCATATCATATGAGATTGGATTCACCCAAACTCATCAATGCATGCGACGCTGTGGTCCACACAGTTGGTACCGCTGCGAGGCACAGGCTTGATGATATCTTTTGGGCACGTAAGTATCTGGAGAGAAAGTTAGAAATTGTCCATGTGTTTGCATGTGTGGTCCTTTGCCTTGCAAATCTTGTCCTCTCAATGGAGCTTAATATCTCCAGCGTCTTCTATAATACATGCAGATGTTACTTCTTTTGTACCTTTTCAGTGGTTTCATCAGGTTGTTGCTATCAAAATAGAAGGCAGATGATCTGCCTATTTTTTGGAGATTCTTTTTACGACTCATTATAGCTGTATTTTCTCTTTTACCATCGAAAATTGCACTTCTTTCTCTTACCACTCTTCCGTTAGTGTGTATTTTTATTTTGCCATCACCATCTAGTAAAGGGTAGTTGACAGTTAAGTTTGCAACTAAAAGATCATTATGCCCCTGCAGCATATGTTCCAAAAAAATAAAACCACTTAAAGTTTAACAAACATAATAAGATATAAAATTCTTGCCACTTAAAAATATTATTTTTTAATAAAAACACAAAAATGGGAAGTATATTGTTGTTATTATTATTAAAAAAAGGTCCACAAAATAATTTATACAGGGGAATGATGTGCATATATAGCCGTTTAATATTTTTTAGAATATTGGAAGCTATGCAATATTTATACATGGCTATGAAAAAAATATTTTTCCTTTAAGAATTTCGTATTTTAAGTTACATGTGTGAACCTTTCAAACTAATTGAAAATTTTCATACAAGTTTTTCCTGTATTTTTTAATATAACTTTGGGAAACTGAAACATCAATCATATTTGTTTTGGTGTTCTTAGGATTTGCAATTGTTTTAGAGGCAAATATAATAGTCAACTACTCCCTCCATCCCATAATATAAAGGATTTTGCCCTTTTAGCTTGTCTTAAAGTATAAGTAATTTTATGATCCCAAGACAATATTTTATTTTCCACCTACCAGTTTTGTACTGGTTTATTCTCTACCTACTAACCTTTGTATTAGATTATTTTTCACCTATCACCTTTTATACTAGTTTATTACTCTCTACTATCACCTTTTATAGTATGATACGTCTTTTTGCTATTTTCTTAATTTTTATAACAAATATCATAATCTCTTGTATTATGGGACAGAGGAAATAACATTGACCAATGACAAAAGAGAACTGGGCGCTAAAGGTATAGTGGCATAAGAGAAGCAGAAAGCTCTGATGGTGACACGGAGAGAATAAGGTTTCAACGAGTGATAAAAAGAAATGTTTTCACTTTTTTTTGCAGTACTTTAATTCGCTGTAGATATACTCCCTCCACCGTTATATAAGGATTGGAGTTTTGAAATTTGTCCTTAAAAGTAAATAATTCTACACTATTAGTTGTTACATCAAAAACCTATCATTTAAATTTCTCTTCATTTTATCCCTAACTACCCTTATTTCTTATGTTAATGAGATGTATTATAATCTTTTTTTTATTCTTAATTTCTTTAAAATAACTTGAATAATTCCTTATATAGAAGGATGGAGGGAGTATACGGTAAAGAGAAATAGTCTAACTCACAAATGGTTAAAGCAATGTCCAGTCGCATGAAGAATTGTCAGTTACGGTTCTTATCTCCACAGTTCTCTGAACTCATGCTGGTCAAGGACAGGTAATATATTCCCATAAAAAAATTTAACAAGGGCTTCTTTTTTCTACTTGAACGGGGCTTCTTTTTTCTACTGAACGATTGTGATTTCGGGATGCGATTGAAATGACAATGATACAATTGATCAACAGCTGAGCGTTGATTTGCGCCGGCCTTACGATGGAAAGACACAAATTAAGGATTTGTTTGGTTATATATATTAAGACACAATTATGGATAGGATAACTTGGATGCGATAAGCAAAAATTTAGTGGGGTCTATTTGTTATATATATTTTTTTAATTAAATATAACCATCTGAGATCTTGTTTTAAAGATTTAATTGTAATGAATATAACGGTGAAATCGGGTCATAAAATAGATAAATAATTTAGAAGAAAAAATACTTCAAAGCTCGTTAACAGAAAATTAAACCCAACATGACCAATCAGAATAGGCCAGGTCAGTAGAAGCAAAATATGAGTGGCTCCATCCGATTGATTTGATCGGATTCATTCATCCAACATCTTAAGAGAATATTTCTTGAACCGACCGTCCCATCCAACTTTGCCCATAAACCAAACACCCTTAAAGATTAAATCGTCATATCTCATCCAAGAATATCCCTCTAACTAAACACATTCTAAGCAGCGTCCGCAGATAACTACAAGAGGGTAAAGATCTATTAATTAGTCATTGCTTTTATCCATCCCGCGCCAATAACTAACGAGGAGAGAAGAATAATTGGCCTATCTCGTTTATATATTGGACGCATTCAGAATTAAGGATTTCCCTGTGCAAGGAAAAGAAATTTTACAATCTCCGGCCACTGTCGTTAAGCACGCAACAATTGAGTTTTACTCCTACTACTAAAATAAAAACAGACTTAAAGTGATGGGACATGCCCCTAAGTACTCCCCTTAGAGCTTTAATATTATAGTTAGATGTCGGCTATAAAAATTACCATGTCATCTAAAATCTAGTCTACTTATACAATATTTAACTATAAACACATATTACGCTATTAATACATTAGTCTACCTCGTTTTCTCTTAAAGCTTCTAAGTACAGCTAGCTTTCTTCTCTCTCCTCTCTCCTCTAACTCAGCATAAATCTGAGTTGGCAACTTTTATAGCTTGTTTATGTCATCTTATTATATATGCTTTTTAAAATGATGACATGCTTAATCTAGCTAAAAAGTCACATATATTCTAACCAATTATGTAGGAACTATGTGCCCATGGTGAAAATAAAAGATCCGTCGCTAGTACCCTGCTGCTCCTAGGATAGTATCATAGATCAATAGTGAAGCTAGCTAGAAAGCACGAAGATAACCAGTTTAAGATTTAATATTTTTTATTATTTTGACAAGGAAAAGAAAATAACAGGGTTCTTCCGAAGACAGAAGAAGAACGTACAAACCCCTTTCTTTCTCCTGGTATGTGCAAACCTGAAAGTCGTACAGAAATCCCATTTTCTAATCTGATACAGTACATACGAGGGATATGATCACGTGCGATTACAGATGTACATTAATGTTGTCTTTTTATAGTTTCAGAATAAGTTTATCTTTAACCTGTTTTACACATACTAATATCAAGTTAAAAACTAAAATGTCTTATATTTGTTCTTTAATCTAACAAACTCTAATATATATTTGTCTCTTATTTTAACAAATTTTAACACATTAATTACTTAAAAATAAAATTAATATTAGATAAATAAGATAAAAAGATAAATATGTTTTTGGACGGAGGGAGTAACGCATTAGCCGTTGGTGCACTCCCCCGAACCCGAGGAGACGCGAAGGTAGCGGCGAGCTGCTTTTGCTGGGAGAAAGTTCAAACTGAGACAAGACAAGAACAGCAACAGGTCGGGGGAACCTGTCGCCTCCCGCTCCACCGCCCGACGCCCATCCGACGGCTCCACGTCGCCCGACAATCCCGGGCATGGCATGCAAGAATGCCTCTCGCGGTCACGTAAACAGCGAGGTGGTACGTGCTCATGTGGAAGCCGAGGCGGCTACGTGCGCGTCTCCCCCTCACATGCCCTAGGCCCCCCTCGTCACACGTCCCGTCCCTCTCCCTGCCCCCGCCTCCACCTATCGCCGCCTCCTACGCCACACACACACCGTTGCTTGCATTGCATCCACCCACCGCGAGCTAGTAGAAGCTAGCTGCTGCTGCATAAGTATCTCCGCGTCCGCACCATACACGCGCGCTGTCGCGTACCAACCATTCGCGCGCTCGCTCACTTCTCCAAGCTCCATATCGATCGATTGATCATGAACCAGTGCGTACCGAGCTGGGATCTGGACGACCCGGTAGAGGGCGCCGCCGGGCTAAACGTCGTGGGGCACCGCGTCGTGTCGGGGGGCGCGGGAGGCTTCATGCCCGTCGCGGTGCCCATGGCGGACCAGTACTACGAAGTGGCGGAGCTCACGTGGGAGAAGGGCAACATCTCCTCGCACGGGCTGCTGCTCAACCGGCCGGTACCCAAGTACCCGCCGCATCAGCAACAGCTGCAGGCTATCGGGGCAGAAGGCGGCGGCGGCCGCGTCGGGGACCGCGAGACGCTGGAGGCGGTGGTGGGGGAGGCGGTAGCGCTGTCGTCGTCGCACCACCTCGCGCAGCCCGTGCCCGCAGCGGCGCCATGGCTCGGCGTCGGCGGGGTGGTACACGTGGGCGCACCGGCGGACGCGCTCGTGCCGTGCGCGAGGGACGTTGAGGCGGCGGAAGCTGGGGAGGGACGGAGCAATCGGCCGCCGCATGTCATCGGCGAGGACGGCCGCGCGTGCGCCAGCCAGGGGAGCGCCGCGCCCGGCCGCGGCGAGAGCACCCTGCTCACGCTCGACGCCTGCGGCACCGCGGCCGACGACGTGTGCGGGTTCACGACGACAACTAACAACTCCACCTCGCTGGACAGGACGGAGGACAAAGGCTCCCCCGAGACGGAGAACACCAGCATCGCCGGCGGCGCCAGTGACTCGCGTTGCTTTAGCCGTCGCTCGCAATCTCAGGCAAGCACATATACATAGCTCCATCTATTGCACACGTCGTACACATCTAACATGCCCATAAAGTAGCTTCTCATCTTCACTCTCATCAATCAGCGCAGATTAATTCCATTTGCTTATTTTTGTATCTATCTATCTATCAATTTGATGAATGCGTTTGCATTGAAAAATTAAAGAGAGGTGGGCTGTGCGACGAGGAGGAGCACGTCGTGATCGAAGGGAAAGGGGCGATGAGATCGTCCATTTCCACCAAGAGGAGCCGGGCCGCTGCCATCCATAACGAGTCTGAGCGTGTAAGCGATCTACTAATGAACTAGACATTGCATGCCGATTAAATAATGACTTATTTCCGAATTCTTAGATTGCTCACTAGATTGGTTTAGTAACAAACTAAGAACTACTGGAACCTTTGTTCCATTGCAACGTCAAAAATCTGTTGATCTATTAGTGCTCTTTTTACACTGTGATGGGATGGCATCACAGGAAAAGCTAAAACGATGCACCAGGTTATCTCCTTTTCTTTCTTAGTTGTAGCTTAACTTCATTTCTCTTAATAGAAATGGAGAGGTTACTCTCTCTGACTCGAAAAAAAAAATGTTGATCTATTAGTGCTCTTTCTGCACTGCGATGGGATGGCATCACAGGAAAAGCAAATTGATGCACCAAAATATCTCTTTTTCTTTCTTATATATGTTTGAACCGGTTGAAGCTCAACTTCATTTCTCTTAATAGAAATAGAGAGGTTACCCTCTCTGTATCAAAAAAAAAAAAGAACTGTTGATCTAGGTGTGTTTACTTTTACTTAGCAAGTATTGCAGATTTCCATGCATCAAATATGAGTTAAGGGGATGTGAAAAGAATCGCATAACCATGGCAGTCCACATGATGTTCTACTACCCCAGATAACGAGTTTTCTTGGCTAAATTTGCTCCAAGTATCCACTCTACTATTTTGAGCCACCAACCAACACCACTGTACTTTTTCCCTGAAGATATGTCACACATAGTGTTCTTTTCTTCTCCTTTTTTTTTTGTGATTGTCGGGATTGAGAATCTGGTCCAAGTATCCACAACTGATTTATGAATTTCATTTTCTTTTGTTGGGGAAAAAGCCACTACCAGTTAGTACATGCCAAACTAGTTCTTTTTTTTTGTTTTTTTAGCCCAAATGATATCCTAGACAGCAGCAAGTTGAAAACTCGATGTTTGTTATTATCACGAGCTGGAATATGTTTTAGATAGCTATCACAATTCATGATATCCTTTTGGCCTTGCCTTGACGGAACGCTCTCAGGATGCCAACATCACTTTCCAAGCTGATGGGCCTGGCGAAAAAAAAAAAGAGAACTTTCTAAGCTGATGTGTATGACGCCATGCATATGCTTGCCTGACTCTTCTGAGTTTTGAAGCATATGTTGTTAACTGACATTGAATAGATCAAAAGTTTCAAGTTTTTTTAAAAATAGCTTAAACCAAAAATGACCAGCTTGTAATTGCTGACTTACTATGAACAGAGCAGCCGCCCATGGGTAAAAAACTTGTATGGAAGGCCCATGGGCCAAAATTCCAATTTTCTCACCAAAGCAGTTTTTTTTTCAGGGAAAAAACCATAGATCTACAAAATTAACAAGCTATTTGATAAAGAGTAACGCTATAGATACTAAAAAATTCATACGAACTTGTTACTAACAAAAACATCAACCGTTTGATTGAGTACATGGAAAGTTATCAAAAGTCAAGATTCAATACACATCAGCGTTTGTACAAAGTTAGTACAAACAATTGAGTACGTACATCTTTTCCCTTTGATAAATTCGATTTACTAAAAAAAATATCATTTGGTACGCATTACAGAAACGACGGGACAGGATCAACCAGAAGATGAAAACATTGCAGAAGCTCGTCCCAAACTCAAGCAAGGTGAGAGCCAATGACAACAAACATGGTGAAAAAGGTACATCACCTAGCCAACTAATTTCACGGCTCCTGTGAACCGTGGCGCTTTTTCAGACGGACAAGGCGTCGATGCTGGACGAGGTGATCGACTACCTGAAGCAGCTGCAGGCGCAGGTGCAGGTGATGAGCCGGATGGGCAGCATGATGATGCCCATGGGCATGGCCATGCCGCAGCTGCAGATGTCCGTCATGGCACAGATGGCCCAGATGGCCCAGATCGGCCTCAACATGATGAACATGGGCCAGGCCGCCGGCGGCTACGCGGGCCTCACCCCGCCCATGATGCACACGCCCCCCTTCCTCCCCGTCTCCTGGGACTCCGCCTCCGCATCCGCATCCGCCACCGCCGCCGCCGACCGACCGCCTCAGCCTGCTGCCGCTGCGCCCGACGCCTTCTCTGCCTTCCTCGCGTACCAAGCGGCGCAGCAGAACACACAGGTAAAATAAATACCTCAGTTATAAAATATAAATGTTTCTATGGTTTAAATCTTCTTTTAAAATATAAGCATTTATATCATTCAAATCATGTTTCATAATATAAGTATTTTCTATGACTATTTATAGTACTATTTATTTTATCAACCACTTTTTAAAAAATTTCTTCTTATCCTCACCCCAATCATACCTCGTTTATCGAGGGATAGCAAAGTCTTTACTCGTTAACCTTATTTCCTGTTGAATAACCTAGAAATATTTATATTTGAAACGGAGGCAGTAGATTTTGTTGAAACAACTTACGCTTCCAATTGGAACCTGACGAATTATATTCGCACAAATCTGTGCAGCAACAGAACGGCATGGAGGCGTACAACCGGATGATGGCAATGTACCAGAAGCTAAACCAGCAGCAGCAGACGCGGCAGGACCAGCGAAGCAACTCCAGGCAGTGATCGTGACATGGTACTTACTACCTGTACAGCGCTATTTGCACAGAATCTATTTCTCCCTTTCACTCGCTTGGTTCGCATTCTTTTCTTTTCCCCGTTTCACCGAATCCTAATCTTGCTGTGGTAGATGTGAAATACGTCGTGTATATTTTTGTTGCCTAAAGAAAAGACAACAAAAAAATATACATGTGTATTTTTTTTGTCTTTTCTTAAGAGGTGTATTTGTATTGTCTTGACCTGTATAAACCGGCAGATCGTCATGTACAGCTGTGTTTTTTGTAGTAGAACCAAGCAATTGCACTTTGATCTGGACCAGGGGGGTCAATTCATCATCCTGTCTGACTTTCGTCTCCGCTGTTTCTGTCTGCCTTCAACTAGACCTCAGCTCAGCTCACCAATCATGATTTGCTTAGCTTGTCAACCGTTCATTTTTTTTCGCAGATCTTTTTACCCCAAATCCCCATCTCCATCCTTCTCCTTGCAAGTATATTCTCTCAGATTTTTTTTCCCTCTCAGTGCTCCAACTCAATCTGGCCAAGAAACTCATGATTTCTCCTTTTGCAACTCAAGTGTAGTTGCTGCGCCGTGCGTCCATACCAGGAGAATCAACAGTGTGGTGCACTCAGCTGCCGACCTGCGCGATGTATTAGCTCCATGGAAATGGAGAATCGAACAGCTAGAGCAGGGCGGCAGCATGATTCAGCACCGACGCATGCACAAACGGGAAAAAGAAAAGAAAAGAAAAGACGAGAGATGCCGTACTGGTCGACGCAGAGTAGTACAAAACAGGTTAGCCTTTTGACTCCGTTGGGCCATCCATCCTTCCTATGTAGGCGCACATGCCGCGGACCGCGGGGAAACAGCTCGATCCGCGGAGATGTACTCCATATGGGCAAAAGAAAAGGGTGAAAAAAGGCGCCGCGAATGTCACCGTGTCGGCCATCCGTCCGAGCCCGGCCGCAGCACAGCGTTGATAGCGTCGTCGTGAGCTCCGGCGCCAGCCGCAGCCAGAGCCCAGAGAGCACGTAGAGTTAATGGCAGTATTCGCTTCAGCTTACTGCCGAACCTTGTCACCGCACGTGAAACCAGACAGATTGTTAGCATATAATTAATTAAGTATTAGCTACTTTCTCTGTTTAAAATAAAAGTATCTCTAAAAAATCAAATAGATCTATTTTTTAATAGTTAATACTTAATTAATCACATGCTAATAATATTTTTGTTTTACGTGCGGCTTATAAGAAAAAAATAAGCCAATTTAAATAACATCTAAACCAATAAGCTGATTAGAACGGTGCCTAAGTAGTAGCAGTAATTTATTGGATGTTGTGGCCTGTGGCATGGCATGCTGCTGTCTTGCTCCATCCAAATCTGCATCAATGAAAACACACACACTACGCACATTCACTCACTCACGCTGGGGGTGTAGGAATCAATACATGCATCCACGCCACGCGTGGAGCTCGGCTTCTCGCGCGCTGCATGATTGCATTGCATGTTCTCAACTCTGATGAGTGAGTACTACTACTCTTACTACTGCTGTGTCATGTTCACGAAGTATAGGTAAGATGCCGGCGTCGGAGATGAGATCTGGATCGATCGAGCCGCAATAACTCGGAAGCATGAGCGGCAGCGCGGGCGGGACAGCAAAGATGGGATTGTTTGGCTGGAAGCTATTGTAACGCTGCAGAGATGACTCTGTTCTGTTTGACCGGACTCCGGATCGAGCCCCAAACATTTCTTGGTTTGAAGGCGAAAAAAGAAAAGGTTAGCACAGTAATAGTAGGAGTAGGAGTAGTAGGCATGAAACTGGCGAAAATGGAGGAGTCCAAAAGTCAAGTACTAGTAGCAGTAGCAGCACTATGCTGATAGGATAAAAAAGAAAATGCTACTACTACCACTTGTCAGGTGCTTTATAGAACGGCGCAATACTGCTACTACTACTGGAGAGAAAGTATAGATGGGAGGGTGGATAATCTGGCCGACTCGCGTGCTTTACCACTTTACCGGCAACCCAATCATGTCAGTAACTAACGAACGGAATCACAGAAAAGCAGCGGTAGGAGTACAGCCGTATAGGTTTCAGATTTGTAATTTTACCGCGCGCGGGAACTAGGATGTTAGACTGCGACGCGCGCGAAATGGGAACCTTTCGGAAGCGAACAACACGTAGGTGATTCAAAATGCGTAGCGATTGGCAAGGCACATATACGACAGCAGAGAGGATACAGATCAGAACAGCTAAGTACTCCATATAAGTAGCAATATACTCTCGATTAATCATCATATCACCATTTGAAAATGATAAATTATAAAAGCTGACAGTGGGCGGGAGAGCGTAACCTTGTACGCCTGCCTCCTCCATTTCCCACACAGCTTTTGCTCGCCCGGTTTCTGCAAATCGCAACGACGACACATCCCAAAACCAACGCAAGGGGACCCGACCTCCGATACAATTACAAACGACTACTAGTACTACTAGTCATCATCATAGCAGTAGCAGTATAACTAGCAGCAGCAGGATCGCCGGCGACGATCGCCGGCGCGCGGCGGTTCAGCTGTACTGGACGAAGGAGCGGTAGAAGGTGTTGGGCCTCCAGTTGGCCGGGATGACGTTCTTGGCGACGAGCGTCTTGCCGGACTCGTTGCGGATGCGGATGGAGAATGGCGCCTGGAGCCTGTGGTTGGTGTCCAGCCGCCAGATGGATCCCCACGACTCCCTCATCGGCGTCCACCTCCCCGTCGGCGGGCCGTGCGCCGTCTTCGACTCCATGAGGTCCACCTGCACCACGTCGCCGTCGCCGTCCTCGTACTCCACCAGCACGGCGAAGTACACCGGGTTCGAGAACTCCTCCACGTGGAACCCGATCTTGAGCCCTGGGAATTCGCATGGCACCCTGCCCATCATACAATCCACCACAAGTTAATTAATTACTACTCACAAAGTGAAGAATTACTCGCTGCTAATCTTGTCATATGCTGCCTGCTTATTGTTCCTCTGTACAATAATCTGCTCCCGTTTTTTAATCAGATAGGGGGCCCATTGATTGATAAAGTTTTGCTGCTACGAGATCGAAATGGGTGGCCGGTGGCGTATAGCAGCAGGGCACTGATACGTTGGGGCTGCAAAAGGAGGCGTGCCTACTGCTGCTAGTAGCCAAAAACGAGCATGTTGAGATGTTGCAGTCTGGCAGAGGAGAGAGCCTGTGCCAAAAAAAAAAACCTAAACCTAATAAAGTTGGTGCCATGCATCTGCACTGCACATGCAAGTGTCCACCCCATTGCCGGTGTCCGGCAAGGAGTAAAGTGTGCAGTTGGGTTGGATTCACTCAATCCCACTCCACCCAACTTTTGCGCCTGTGCTACTAGTACTAGTAGTAACAAATTTCAACGGGAGATTTGGAGGGAAACACACTGCAGCACTACCAGTCTAGCACTACATTAGTACAGTACGGTTGCAAGTTTGCAACCGCAATGTGGTGGCTTTGGGGATTTTGCTGACCTGGTGAACTCGATGTCGATGATGCCGGAGTGGCGCAGCTTGTCGTTGAGGCCGGGCTTGGCGAGCCGGCCGAACGCCGTGCCGCTGAGGTCGAAGTGGAACGGCGCCACCGGGTAGTAGTTCATGTCGGTGATGATCACCGTCTCCGACCTGCCGGAGCACGACGAGTCCTTGGTGCATCTGATCTGTGAAAAAACAAACAAATAAAAAAGAAAGGCCAAACGTCAGGTCTCATGTCCATCGATCGAGAGCCTAGAGAATGGAGATCGTGTGATGAGCTATTGCGCGGGCCATTGAATGCATTTGGCGCGCCAATCACTGCGGCCACCGAAACCGGGTGGGGCCACACGCACATGCTTGCGTGGGGCCCCACCTGCAGAACGATGGTCAAGACTGCAACGGCATGCTGCTTTGACAGTTAGGGCCCATGTAGTATGCGTTTCCCTTTTTTTCTTTGCTTACCTTGTAGCAAGAGCCGCATCCTTTGCCGTCCTTGAACAATGGCTGGTTGCCGCAGGAGGTCATGGACATGAACGGGTACTGGTTGGTGTGCTTGAAGCCGCATGCGCCGCCTGGATCAAGATTTGAGACCGAGACATGAGCCACATTGCCGGAAAGAAAGACCGGATCGATGAAGAAGAAACGGGAGAGGAATGTGTGGATGGATCCGTCGACCGTACCGTTGTCGTCGGGGCCGGCGCCGTTGGGCTGGCCATACCAGGTGGCCCTGGCCTTGGTCCATGGGCCCCAGTAGACGGCCGCGTCGCTGGTGTTGAAGTCCACGCCGTTGCCGGCGAAGTCGGCGTCGGTGGCGTTGAAGTCGGCGGCGCAGTGGCCGACGGCGAGGAGGGACAGAAGCACCGCCGCCGCGGCGAGGGAGGACAGCGAACCCATGCCGGCCTTTCTTTCTCTCTTCCCCCTCTCACTCACTGCCCTCTCCTCTTCTGCGGTGTGGTGGTGGTGCAGCGGTGAAGAGAGTGAAGTGAGGAGTGGTGTGGTGGTGGATTGGGTGGGGAGGTGGCCGTAGTGCGGAACCGGCATTTATAGGCGAGAAGCGTACACTACTACTACATTGGCTGAACGTGTGTGTAAGCGCAGAGAGAGAGAACTGAAGGGGAGAACGTGCCATGTTGGGCCGCGGCACATGGCCTGGCACGGTGACATGCAGCGTCCTCCTCCTCATCTTCTTCTTCTTCCTCCTCTTGCTCTTTCTACGGCAGCGCGTATTAAAAGTTGGCAGATGATAGTTGGGGCTGGTAGATAGGCTGGCCTGAGCTACTAGCTAGGAGTACTCCAGTAGCTAGCTCCCTGACATGGAGGCTTAGCTCAGCTAAACCTCACCGATCATCTCGTCGTCGTCGTCCCAGTCGGACCAGATGGAAGATGGAGTAACGCCAGAACAGAACAGAGGTGCTTGCGTTAGAAATGTGTCGGCATGTGCATGCCGTGAGAAAAGGGTTGACTCCATGCCACAATGTGCCATGATACAGAGTTGTGGATCCAATTACATGCTGTTTGCTTGCTATGACTGCTCTCTCGATTTTCGTTAGCATGTTTTCTAAAACATAAAACGATATATTTTTTAAAAAATATTTTATATAAAAATATCTTAAAAAATTAAATAGATCTATTTTTTAAATTTTTAATAGTTATTACTAAATTAATCATGTCCAATGACGTTTCTAATAATTACTGCGTGCCCGAGATAAACACAGATTGCTGGCTCATCCTTTTCCCGTGCCCGTTTCATGCTGTTGGTACCGAGTTGTCAAATATGCACAAATGGATATATGGATCTCCGTTCGTGTTCCAGCCATTTTTTCGCTTTCGACTTTTTTTCTCAGGTAGTACTACTAAACAGTAAAGAGAGGACCAAACTATCCGTACACCCGTAATGTGCTTTCACACCTTCATCTGATAGTAATCTGTTTGCTTACAATTGCTGCAAAAATTTTGTGCTTGTTTGAAGCTACAAAGCAATTCCAGACGTTGGATATCTAATCTATATGGTTTTAGAGAAAAGTGGCATGGCAATTGGTACATAGAATGAAGATTAGAACATCCCTAGTACTCCCTCCGATTCAAAATAGCTTTATGTTCAGATAATCTCATTTGTTTTATAAAGATTTTATCTTTAAAGCAATTAATATACTGGACTTTCTGAAAGTAGAAAATAAATACATTGGAGTTTGATAAAGTAAGAGACAAATATATTGGCGTTTGTTAAATAGGAGAAAAATGTATTAAAGTTTGCTAAAGTTTAGTCTTTTAGTTTTATATTAGTACGTATGAGATGGACTAAAAATAAACTTTTTTTAGAAGGAAGGTAGGACAATATTACTACTGCTTAAAAAAACAACGATCCCTTTCGTGAGTATAAATGACAATTAGGGGAGATTTCCTTGTAGTAGACCAGAGTGTGTCTGGTTCCAAACTAACCTGAACCAGTTTCAGACTTGAGATTATTTCAGATACCGGCCGCTTTACTACTGCATGTACTTAATCCCCACTCTCCCTTTCCTCTAATTATTGGCGAGAGCTACCTAGCTGTACATTGCCGTTACGTTCATCTTTAGCGCCTGGCATTATTCGCTAGCTGACACTAAGTTTGCCCAAAATTAAACGATGTGACAGATACGCATAAAGAAAACAAGCAGGATAATGCCCCTGCACAGAGCGAGTAGCATTGCTGCTTTTGACTCCATTTGTCCATACTTTGCATATCATCCCACATGCATGCCCGTAACTACCCGCAATTTCTCAATCGTTACATGCCGGCAAATTAAGACGGCCTGCCAGTAAAGAAGAAAAACTGGCCAACGTCACAGTACCGGCAGCACAATATGTGGAGAAAATTGGGATTATGCAATGGAAAAAAGGGGCTTCGCCCAAATATAATTTGAAAATTGGTTTCGGCAAAATGCCATTCTTAAAATAAAGATTATATGCTAGAATGCCTTTTACAGTGTAAATGAACGGAAATGACCTAGGCTTTATTTCTCTTTCGCCTCCGGTCTTGCAACACTACCTGCGTGCCACCTAGGCTTTAAGGTGGTGTTTGATTTAGCTTCTTATGATAGTTTATAAGTCACATGTAAAAAGAGAAATATTATTAACGTGTGATTAACTAAGTATTAACTGTTACAAACTTGAAAATGGACCTGTTTGATTTTTTAGAAATACTTTCATATAGAAAGTTTTTGCAAAAAAACGCACAGTTTTACGTTTTAGAAAGCGTGCTAACGAAAACCGAGGTTAAAGCCACAAGCAATAAACTGAATCAAACGTCCCCTAAGGGCTTGGACTCAAGTACGAAAGGGAGTTATAGCTCGAGCACGGAGCGACTAGGAGGAGGGGCTCGAAGTCAGATTTCAGCATGAAGGGGAGAAAGAGATCAAGCTCAGACTTCGGTGCATAAGGGAGGAAGAGGTCAAGCTTGGAGTGACGAGGATGGGGGGGCTCGAGATCTGTGGTCTCCAGGACACTGTTGTTATTGTCCAAGGCCTTGTCTTCACCAGCCGCTGACCATTGCTACCCATTTCCACCACCGAGACCAGCCTCCTCGACTCCCACTGACTCCACCTCGACTACACGTGGGCCTTCGTCTAACCATCGACGCTCCCACACCTCCTCCCCCTACCGTCCCCGCCTCCCGCCCTAACCGTTGAGCCCATGCCCAAGTGCATGTCGAAGGTGGAAGAGAATGTTATAAAAAAAAAAGGCATCGATATAGACCCGTTGTAATCGCACGATGATAGTAGAATAGACGAGAGTATGACTGGCCGATCTAGCCAATCGAGAGCTATGAGTACCCAATGTATTCTATAATATGCTGGATCAGGAAGGAGCATTCGTAATTAGTGTCTCGGAGATGTATCCTTCGGCTGAACTTCGTTGTCAAATATCATGCCTTGATGTCATCATCATGTTTGGATTTCCTGTGATGTTCTATATTTGGCTACTGAGGTCTATATCAGTGCCTGTTTTTATAACAAGTGTATCAGAGCGCAAGTCTAGAAACCTATAACAATTCTTAGGGTCGCATGGTTGTGAGGAGCCTGAAAAAAATTTCTGGGGTCATATGAGCTCTGATGTAGTAAGAGAGATGGTTAGGCTTGGCCCAAAACAAGTCTTCGGGGTCGCATGGGTTTATATGACGAGTGAGATTGTTGGATCCAATATGTGACTAGGAGATTGTTGGGTTTAGTATCACATCAAAAATTGATGTTGGGGGAGCACAGCTTAAAAAACAGGAATATTTCTCACCCATCAAGCTAGTCTATGGTTTGTGTAGTCCTAAAGTTTGTGGCTTCGCTTGGGCCTGTTGTGTAGCGGATATCATGTAATCTAGGTGGCTGATGATTGGTAGATCGGATTGCGCACTCTATCGAAGCAGGGCCCAATGGCATTCTCGTCCGTTCATGCTGTAAAGGCATTCTAGCATGTTTCATGCTGTAAAGACATTCTAGCATGTATGTATCATTTGAGAATAATATTTTGTCAAAAACCATTAGCGGGATGGTATTTGGGGAAGGACTTTTTTTTTACGATGGCATAATAGCAATTTTCTCCCGTATGTGTGTAGCCGCATATCTGAAATCGGACGGCTGATCTTGCTCGATCACATCTGACCCGACAGCCCGGCATGCGTCAAACCGCGATGCTTCAACGGCACGCATAGAGAAGGCAACACCGCACGCACACACATAATCGATTCATCCATCGCGGCAAAGTTCGTTTTTTTTTAATTTTCGCCGGGTCATCGCGTCAAAGCATCTGCTCAGCTTCTATACACGATTCAGCAGTACGAATATCATCCGGCACTGGTCCATCACATCTCGCAAGCTAGCGTTGGCTCACTAGTGATAATCTCTAGCGTCGCGTCGCTTTCTGCCCTTTTTCTCCTCTCCATCATATACTTCGTCTGGTAAGCCACGATACGGCCGTACACAAAACCTTGATTGCAATGCAATGCAAATGCAACCTCAACCTCCATCGTCCAGGCCCAAAGCAACCAAGCATCGGCAGAAATGCTCATCAACTCGATCGATCAATCGCCAGACACTCACCTGCTAGTTGTTGGCGCCGCGCTCGGCGGTTGAGGTTGAGCGTGCGTGCGTACGTACGTGCGTGTAGCAGCACTTTGGCAGCCGTGTCTCGTACTGTACACCGCGATCGATGCTCTCGGTGATCACGTTTTGTTCCGTCGTCAGATTAGATCTGAACGAACACTGGCTGATGCTTTTTTCAGAGTTGCCGAGAATAATTGGTTGGGTTGGTGAGGACTCGTGCCGGTCGGTGACAATCATGGAGAGCAAAGTAGTAGCAAACCGTGTCTCGCGAGCCATATCATGGCATGCAGATCAGCCAGGAATATCGAGTAAACTAACAGCTAAAGTACTGCACCGTACTCCCCTCAAAGATGGGCAGTACACCGGTACAGCTTTCATCCATCGTGTCTCTGTTAGGCAATGCATGCCTGCTACTGCTAGTGCTAAATTACAAGCATTCCTCATATTATCTGCCTTGATCATTATTACCACAACAAGCCAGGCATGCCCACTGCCCAACAGTAATCTAGGTACCCACAACTACCTGATGGCACCGGTAATTAAATTACTCATCACTGTCACAGCCAGTCTGCATCTGATGAAATTGTTGACGAACGACGTCTGCTACGGCAGCTACGCCCGTCTCAGGGTGCATGCAGTTCTGCTACTGAAGATTCTACATGGACATGATTACAACAGGTGATGAACAGAAAATAAAAAGTTGTGCGTGAGGCGCACATGGAGAGATCGATGAGGAGAGCGAATGAAAATGAATACTGGCCGGACGGATGCATTGCCGGATAAGTTCAGTTCATCAGCGAAAGCGGCCGGGGTGGTGTTTAACATGGGAGATGCAGCCACCGAGAGCGTTGCAACGCATGTGAGCAGGCGACACTTCACATGCCAACTCGACGGATCGATCTGCTACTAGGTCCGATTTTGTCAATCGATCAACCGTTTTTTTCTACGTGTAAACAGTCAGGACGAGGCACTCTCAACCTTACATGTCCCTTTCGGTAAAGCAGCATCAGCCAGCAGGCAGATGTGCAATAAACAACTGGACATACACACACACAAGTTGTGTCCACTTTAAACCTGCACCTGCGGCTGGCTACTACTACGCACTGACTGCACCGATGCTCTGTACAGAGCCAAAGCTTAGCTTGCTCCTTGCTCGTGTTCCTTTCCGTTAACCTGCCCGTAATCTCTTTTCATCAGTAAGCACGCGAGGCGTCGTTAGAGGGTAGAGACCACCGGCTTTCGAGGAGGGGAGGTGGTGGTTGCCGCCGCAGGCCAACATTGATTGACCGGACGGACGCACGCAGACGACGACGGCCGTAACCGAACAAAAGTTGGCGTAGCACGAGTCTCTTTTTTGTCTCTTGCAGTAGTCTTGCTTACTCACAATCACTCGCTCCCCGTTTCTCGAGAGGAACACTACGACATACATTGCTGTGATGCTACGCGTACGAGCTCCCAGGAGAGAAATTAAGCCCATGACTCCATCATCCTAGCCGCGTGCGTTGCTAGCTCGGTGAATGACAGAACAGAGGTCCCAATGAAGATGACAATGCAAGTTTCATTGGTGTCTCGTCTCCTTGTTTTTTTTTTCTCTCCAGGAAATCAGGAGCAGGGTAGAGGATAATGGCAAGACGCAGTGTCACTGACAGCAGAGATGCTTTGCTATGGACGCCACGGAGTTTGAAGCGAACTAGCTAGCTGACGGAGGCGCTGCTGCCAGTTGGCTTGCTAATCGTGTGGTTTTTGTTAGCACGCTTTTTAAATTACTAAACGGTGTGTTTCGTGTGAAAATTTTCTATAGTACGTAGAAATTACTTTTAAAAATTAAATAAATTTATTTTTTTAATTTATAATAATTAAAACTTAATTAATTATATGCTAATGACTTGTCTTTTTGGTATGTACTGAAAATCTTAACCTTATATGTAGTAGCGAACACAGCCTGAATGAGTGCAGAAATATGGATGGTTTCTGCAGTTATCCCTTCCTTGAGCTTTACCCAAACATCCCCAATTATGCGGCCTAACGAAAGGGAAACCACAAGATGAGCAGCGATATATTAGTTAATCAAAAGTCCAAGTTCCAAAGGGGGTGCAGTGATGCTTGCCGTAAACTGGGGCTCATTGCAAGAATTCCTCCCTTGGGCCCCGAAGACATGCAGCAGTTGGCCGTAAATCAAGGTGCTTCTGCCTGCAGCAACGAGCGTGGCCAAGGTTTCTTTAACGGGCAATCCCTAGGCTGTAGGTGTAGGTCCATGGCCCACATGGCAGTAAGAGAACATGCCGGCTTCGTTAAGAAATCGGACGGCCCAGATGAATACAACTGGTCGCATCGGACGGCTGGGAAGCAAGGAGAACGGCCCACCAGCAACGGGCCATTTTTGCCTAGGGAGGGGCGCCTCCATCGTTGGGGGCCTTTATTCTGTTCCCACTCTAACGAGAAAAACTGTCTCAACGCACGCTATCCCATGGCCCACATCTTTTCACGCTTTTACCCGGGCCCACCAGTAAAGTACCCCTGCAGTACTATCGGTAGAACAGTAAAAACAAAAGTTACTGCACTTGCCATGGTGGTGGGACCCTAGGAGTATGATGCGTGCCGGATGCCATGCTGCATTTATGGCTGGTGGTCGCGGCTTCCGACGAATAAATTTTGCCGTCGGTGGCCGGTGCACCGTGCAGCGGCACAGCCGGTGGTGGCTTGGATAGTGACCTCCGGTGTGTACGTGTCATCGTACGCGCCCGTCTGAAACGTAGGACGTCTTGGCCTTTTATACACTTGGCACATGTGCAGACAGCGTGCTGGGTATTTGACCTTGCCCCCCGTGTTTTCTAGCGGTAGATTAATTGGTCTCCTGCCAGTATTACCAAACATAATAGCAAATCCTGGCCTCTGATACCTCTTTGTGCGAATGCGATTATACTAGCTCTCTGGATAAGATTACACGTAAGCTGGTCGATGGAATCTTGAGTTGCACAAATGCGAACGCGACGCGCGGCGGCGGCGACCTCTCGTCGGAGACGGGCGGGTGGATGGGAATGCGCGCGGTGGAGAGGTGAGGTGAGGAGTCGCTCGCACGGAGCGCGGGGTCACATGCCATGCGCGCGCGGGAGGGCGGCGGCGCGGTGGTCATGTGGCCGTGTGTGGGGTGGTGGTTCTCGCGGCGACGTTAACCCAACGTGGTGGTTGCTCCGCGGATGTCATCTGCGCATGTGAAATCGTAGTGCCCGCGGGGCCACTGCTACATTCTGCTGCTACTACTACCTCTCTTGACACTGCTACTACCTCTGTTAGATAGTGTTCTAATATGCTTTTAATTTTTGGCTTATGTCTTGATTTATGTTAGCGTGTTTTTTAAAATATAAAATGGTGTGTTTTTTTATAAAAAACTTTCTATATAAAAGTATCCAATTTTCAAGCTTTTAATAGTTATATTTAATTAATTATGTGCTAATGACGTTTCTCGTAAATAAAAGCAAACGGACTACTGCTTCTTTCATCCTAAAATAAATTTATCTTTTATCTAAATCTCAAAATTTTATGGTTTTCGGTTTTGTCTAGACCCTCCTTGTACGACTACTCTCTTTTTGTCTGCCTCTCTACCCACAAATCCTGGGTACATTACGACTCCGATACCGTTTCATGTCAGCTCTAGCTACGAGAGCAAATACTAGTGCAATTTCGGTTCTTTTTTCTTCTTTGCTACTCCACTCTATATCGGTGTCTTGTTCCGGCCAATAATTCAGGTCACCCGCCGGGATCCAACTACGGCACGGACGGAGGACATGTCCCTATCCGCTCTAACAAACAGAGGCATTATGCACTACTTGCATGCTCTGGCTACATAGCTTGGTGTAATATGAGACTGTTTGCTGGCAACTTGCGGCTGATCTTATAGCTGGGAATGCAAGTGATTAAGGCTTTAGGTGTGTGGCTACTCTTAGTATACCTACAGTTTTGCGACAATGCTATTCTGCGGACACGCATGCACTAGCAACAAACAATGCTATGCCCAGCTTTCTTCATGTGTACCAACAATCCAGTCAACTTTTCGCCTTGTGATTCGTCCTGTGGCTGTTGATGAGTGGGATGAAAAGGGCGACCATTTTGACAAACTTGGCAGTATGAAGGATGTAAAAAATTGGAGGTAGATGTCAAGAAATGTGTAATTGCATGCAGCTCCTTTATATTGCCTAGATGAATATAGTCCGTGCATGCTTTTCTTCAAGCTGTTGGTATGAAATATAACCTGTGTATTGCATGCTAGAATCTACTGCCTGATTTGTACTATTGTGAAGAGCGACCAACTGTTGAAACTAAGCACGAAGAAGTACCGGTATCATATGGCTTCATAAAGCACAGAGACAGGTACAATTAGAACATTACTCGGTGATTGAACATGTAGCCGAGGGTGATTGCACACCTGAGCACAACTGGGTAAACATTGCATATTTCTTGCTCGTTAGACAACTTTTGCGAAGTTTTCGAGAAAGATTAAAACTTTTGCGTGTTCCCGACAAATATTGCCATACCATACCGGTAGAAGCCGGTGGAAATCTCCTCTAAACGATATTTACATGCGCAGGAAAAAGGAAAAAATATCATAATTAAACAAGTAAAAATTATGTTGTGTATGCAACTATGCATTGGTAATATATCAATGCTGTTTTGTCAATGTGCTCATGTAACCCCAAAAAAGGAAAAGGATATTCTTGCGGTATACCAGACCAGTACAAGAAAGCTGGTGCAAATTGGCAATTTAGCCCTAGAGGCTCCTTAAAATCACCATTTAAGTCACCTTGCAATGACTTCATGCACAATTGCACATTACTGATCTAAAAAGGACAACTTTAACCATTACTATTCACTACCACCCATGAGCCTGCCGCCTTCTACTTTTCTCAAGCCTCTGGCTGTACCAACCAAAGAAAAGAACCCAACATCACCTACAACAGAGTGTTCCGGAAAGCGGAAATTAGCCTCGGTGATAACAGGAGGACGAACGCCAAGATGGAGCCGAAGAACATCTTGCTCAGGTAGTGCATCAGGTCCATGTCAGAATCGCTTTCATCCACCTTCTTGGTTACGATCGCAGAAGCCGAGGGCAGGGCTTCCCCCACGGCATCAGCAAGGTCAGAGATGAAGGATGAGGCATATCCAAGCTTCCCCAGTTCCTGATGCCTGATTCTAGAGCCAGCTCCTTGTACTCCATGTCGATTTCTTCCAAGGTCTCGATGTGCTCGCTCACAAAGCTGATTTATGATGAATTGGTTAAGAAGAAAAGGTAATCATAAGGTTCTGTATGAAAGAAAAATGCAAAACTACAATACATCATTCTTGAATGGTTAATGGTATGAATCTAAAAATTGCAGCTTTTGGCACTGTAAGTATTTTTGATGGAATAAGCAAATCAATCATAATGAGGATGAAAAAAAAAACTCACATAGAACACACAAGCATAAGCAATAAAGATCATATGGGGATACCATACCGTTTCATCACCAATAAAATGAGAACCATATTGAACGAATTTTGTACAGTGATAATGACTTTATATCAGAAAATGCTGGAGAACAATAGACGTGTGCATTAAGTGATAGTTGTGCAGAAGATTAAACTATCGTAAAGAGATGTAGGTTAATATTGCTTTTCTTAAGGAAATACCAAAGCAAGGACAACCTGAATGGCTAAAATATGAAATATGTACAGTTATCATTACCTTACTGGAACAGCCAAGAGGCTCTTTACACCCTGTTGGCCCAACTCAAAAAGAACTTCATCAGTATATGGCTTCAGCCACTGAACTGATCCCACTCGACTCTGCCATGTGTGCAGAAAGGTTAATGATGTGTTGCCTAGTAAAACAAAGGAAGACAACAGACAACTGAGCAAAATTTTCTAGATGGTCAACGTTTGGTTGCTAGCTTCAAAGTGAAAAAGGCCAATAAGAAAAGGTGAATTGTTCACTTTAATATCCTTAAAAATATCCTAAAATGCTTTCCTCATTCTAAACAAGATGGCTCATAAGATGAGTATTAATTTGTCTATACCTGGTAAGCCAGAGTATCACTGTTTAAGATTCCTCTGGATCTTACCTCTCCCATGATCAAAGCAATGCAGTCCTCCATCTGATCTTTGTAAGGATCTCCAGTATCCATAACATAGGTAAGTGGTACTCCATGTGCACTGAAGAATAACATAACATGAAAATTACAAATTTGCAATACTGATTAGTATCAGACATATATTTCTGTCTATTCAATTTCCAAATTCCACCATCCAACAATTGCATGCAACAAAAAAGCACTCCTTGCGTTATGAAACAAATGTCATTTTAGACATGAATATACTGTTCAACACACATCTTTAATTGTTAACTTTATATTAAAAACTAGATGGAAGTTACAAGCATTATATTACGATGAATAGACTACTCCCTTCAGTCACAAAAGTGAGATGCTTGAACATCAGCACGGTCCTCAAAACCCAATTTTGTCCACAAATTTCTGTCATAATATATTTTTAGGACTCAATAAAATTACACATTATGCAAATATTTTTTTTAAAAGTCTACATTAAATTTCAAAAGATACAATCCAAGACATAACTTTCACGTGTCCAATCTAAAGAGAGTATTATACTATTATTTGGATGCACAATGCAGCAAACAATGATACTGCAAATTAGTTGTAGCCAAGATAAGGATGTATGTAATGACGAATTTTGTCTACCGGAAAATACAAGAAATATGTCAAATGCCCTAAGGAAATTTCTACAAGAAGGAATGGTATACTTTGACTGTGTTGACAGTTTGCAATCCAAATATGGGAAACTGCAGGGGAAAATAGAAGGAAAAGGGAAAGGTCAAACCTCTTCAGGATTGGAAAAAATTGATGGTTCCTTTTCAATTAAGTCAGTCATTGATTTCATGTAACCATCACGTTGGTACCATGATTCAATAATGGAAATTGGCAATCCAGCAAAATATGAATCCTCCCTACAGGATGCCATCATATTAATCTTTAAGGATATACAGCATCCAAAAGATTAGAATTTAAAGATCTATACCAAATACGAAAGATGACTAGATGAGAATTCAAATGAGAAGGCAACTGCCTACCTGACAATGTTTTGAACACGGATGCTTGATCCACTTGTTGATATGGAGTATTGAGGGTACAGTGGAAGAATGACAAGCTTTATAATCTTATCCTTCTTAATATATGATCAATCAAAAAGTAGAAAAGGTTATAATCGCTTCGGAAATCACTATTGACACAAAATTTGATTTATAACTTTATTGATGACATATCTCATAGCAAAGTGCCTATTTAGATACATGAGCTTCAGATCCTTCAGTGTCAGATTCAATAAACAGTAGATGCCTTTGCAACTAACTTTCTTCCAGACCATTTGTCAATTGAACCTATAGCATTCCTCCCAGCCATTTGTTAGACAAACCATAATAATACTATGGCTTACTGTTTCTAAATAATATCAACTCTACTAGTTGGTGCTTTAAACATTTATCTTACTCCAGTCTAAATTTGCTGAGTTTTGTGAGCAGCAGATGCTCGCAGGGGGAAAAGTTTGAGGAAACATACGAAAATTTGTAAGAAACTGCTGGTTCAGGAGATCCAAATGATGGATTGGTCCACGGATTCATTACAATATCTTTTGAACAAAAAGAAAAAACATTCTGCATCGATACCTATGAAGGCGATACAACATGACACACGATTAAATTCTGGAATTAATTTGGTTTCCCTGAAAATTTCCTACTGAAATATCACTAAGGGGAACAAAAACTAGTGATCGCAACAAAGAGTGTGAGTAAAACCCAGCTAAGATCTAATCCGCACCAAACCCTCAGTCGAGATCACAGGTCACCACTCACAAGAAAAGAAGGGGGAATATCACAGGAAAGAATCGTAAAGGCGAGGAGCACTTGAGATCAAGAATCACTCACGTCGCGGAACCACCCTTCCCCAAGAACCGCGCAGAGCACCTGAGATCAAGAACCCCGGAGCAGACGCACTCCATAATCCTCCCTGAAAAGAAAAACAGGGGCGGACCAGCTGAACCCCCATATGTTTTTTTTGGGAAAAAAACTGTTATTAGTACTAAGATTTAAGAGAAGGAGAAAAACCTAGCTTCCAGATATAGAAGATAAGATAAGGTTAAGGCAAATTCGAAAGAAAGAGGATGTGCGTGCGTCGGCACGGGTGCTCATCGGAGGCGGAAGCTCCCCTCGCGGGATGGATGGAAATCGGCGCAGGCGGCGCGGCAGTGCGAGCGAACTAGCGAGGAGACGGGAGTCGAGGCCGAGAAGCAGCAGGACGCCGGCGACCGCTGCTCGCCGTCGGGTGATGGAGATCGATCGACCGCGACAGCAAGGACGAGTCAACTCTTTTCTTTTTAGAGGACGAGTCAACTTAAGAGGTTGCATGTTGTTAGAGTAACTCCAACGGTATAGCTATTTGGTCTTTTAAGTTAAAATTTGGTCATTAAAGATAAAAACAAGCTCCAACAAACTTTCTATTCAACTAACCAAGCCATCCGACAGGCTAAACTCTACTCCACGCTAGCCAAACTTAGCCAAACAACTCTGGCTTGTCAAATAGTGAGGGGCCACCCCAATCTCTCTTCCCATCCCTCTTTCTCTCCCTCCTCCCATCCCTCTTTCTCTCCCGTTGGCACCTCTCTCCTGCGTCGGCCTCGTCTGCACCTCCATGCCCCGCCGATCGCGCCAGCCTGCCCCGCCCCACCGCCTGCCCGCTTGGGCGGGCAGGGGTCGACCTCCTTCGTTGCAGCGTCCTTGCCGAATAGGATGTTCTCCCGGATGGTGGTGGCGAACAGCATCGGCTCCTCGCTAATGAGCCCCATCTGCGCAGGCAGCCACTTGAGCCGGAGCCGCCAGATGTCCACACCGTCGAGCGTCACCTTGCCGGCCGACGATGGGTAGCAGAACTCGTCGCTCCGGAACTCTACCTCATCAGCGACGTTCCCTAGCTCCTCGCCGGTGTCACTCTCGGAGTCGATCTTCGGCACCCGTCCCGGCCTCCCGCCTGTGCCGCCGCCTGCCTCCGCCGTCGCCGCCTGTGTCGCTATCGCCTGTCTTCCCTCTTTGTCTGTGGTAGAGGAAGAGAGGAAAGGGCAGAGAGAATAACATGTGGGGTCCAAGAAATTTGAAGAGTAGGAGATAGAGAGACTGTTGAAGCATAAAAAAATATAGAGAGGAATCTTTCTTTTTGGCTGGCCAAATAGGCAAATGGAGAGTGAAATTTAGCCATGCTGTTGGAGTTGCTCTTAGCAGTACCAGGTCTTGATCTACTACATTCAAATATGGTCGGTGGTTACTCAGGTAGACGAGCTATCGCCTAAAATAACTCAATTAAATTATTTATCAATTTAATCTAAATTGAGATACCCTACACGTAAGAAAAGACAATAAAGGATACAAAATTTCAATCCGTTTCTGATAGTAGTAAAGTCCCACGAGGGGCGACCGTCAATGTTGGAACAGAGAATTTCAAACTGAAATCGGCACTTATTAATATGGTTCCTCACAGCCCGATCTATGACAAGTCATCCGAAGACGTCAACGGACACCTCCAATAATTTCTGGAGGTCTGTAACACTTTCACCATTAAAGGTGTTTCGTCTGACGCTATTCGCCTTCACCTATTTCCGTTCTCTCTAGTCGGGAAGGCAAAGCAGTGGTTCTATTTATCAGATCAAGATGCCATTTCTACTTGGACGAGATGCTCCAATGTATTTCTATCCAAATATTTCCCATCGGGAAGACCATAGCACCACGGAACAAAATGTCAGGATTTTAGCAGCTGCACGATGAGTCGATCCCTAATGCTTGGGAGAGATTTCAAGAGTGTATCCAAGCATACCCCATCACGACATGGAAGATTGGTTTCTTGTCTACAGTTTCTACAATGGGCTAACGCATCCACATCACGAGCACTTTGACGCAGCTATGGGAGGTGCCTATTCTCAGTTAATGTCAACATGGCCTGAGCATTGATAGAGAAGATAGTCACAAATCAAGCCTGGGATAATGAGCATCTGCAGCCCAAGACGAAGGGAGCCCATCATATCAGCTCAGTGGATATGTTGGTAGCGAAGATGTGTCTCATTTTGAAGAAGTTAGAAGCTCCGGAGGGAGTCAAGTCGTTGGATTCTCGTATGACTTGCAAAGTATGTGGCAATACTGATCACATGGGAAGGAATTGCATGGAGACTCAGGCCAAGAATACCAGTTTCATTGGCAACAATGGGTTCTGACCGTGTGACAACTCAAATTTCAGACCAATCGGCCGAAAAGCCCTTTTGAGAATCGTGGGTTTGGAAATTCTTTCAACCAAAGTGAGCCATTTCTCAAGGAGCTCGTACTAGGTCAATCCAAGATCAATAAGAGTATCAATCAAAAGTTCCTGGCCAACGACAAAATTCTTGAGAATATTAGCACACGATTGGACTCGTTTGCCTCCACCCTACATAGTCAGTTGAGCCACACGACAATGTTGGAGATTCAGATCGCTCAAGTGGCAGCCTAACTCATTCAACCTAAGATGGAACAACTCCTGGGGCAAGCAGAGGTTAATCCAAGGGAGCAAATAAAGGCCCTGCCAGCATAGCCAGTTATGGAGCAATGAAAGTTGATCGATGCCTATTGGAAGTTTGACTCAGACAATGAATTGTCGTAGAGCGTCACCGAGTCGAGTTCGAGCCAATCATGAGTTTTGAGGCCCCTGAGCTGCCTATTTTTTCAATGATGAAGGACATGTCACTCATGATGATCAAAACCGTCCACATTGGAGAGGAAGGAAGTCAGTACCTCCTCACCAAGAAAGAAGAAAGAAGACCCTGAATTCCCGATCATCAGCTATGCTCTCGGTCATCACCAGTTTGACCAAGCCTTCTGTGACCTTGGTGCTAGCGTCAGCGTCATGCCAAATAGGGTTTACAACAAATTGGAGTGGGTCTACCTATCACCAACATTAGTATGCCTCCAGCTAGCTGATCAATCTCTATGACAAATAACATCGAGTTTGCTTTTCATCATCACAAACAAATAAGTTCAGCAAGTTGAGAAATTTTAGGGTCCTTGATTACCATACATTTTGGTACCTTAGATTAGATTTGAGGTACCAAATTTTACGCTAGAAAAAGTGATATCTCTTGGCACCTCTTGAGAACCATAATATCACTCTAGCAAATTTGTTTCGGCGCACTTCTCTAGTACCAAGTGCGTTGTTTTTTACCAGCAAGACATCTACAGTAACTTTGTTAATATAAGATATGCTGGTCTAATCTCTCGTAGGTGGTTATAGGGGTAGAGTGCGTGTGTGTGATGGAGCAAGTGTGCACACTTGTATATAAGCATATATGTGTGTGTACCGTTTTCTGAAAAAACGTGTTGTTTTTTTTTACCATAGATGATATAACGAAAACCAGCGAACTGGCTAAAGATTTTGCTGTATGTAAACGCTTTGATATCATGATGCAACAGCTTGTCTGGTGCTTGGTTCTCTGAATCAGTTTGTGACCGTAAAAAAATCCATCAACCCCTTTGATTTTATAAGTTGAACAGATCAATAACTAAAGTCAAGTTTTTTATTATGCAACAAGGGGGGAAAAGAACTGGGGAAAGACAGTCGCATCTCTGTCTCTCTAAAAAAAACCAATCCAGTTGTGATCCGTGTGTCCTAAAACTTAGGGCGGCTTCTCCATTCAGTTTGCAGCGCATGTTGCAACAACTACGGTGCATATCCTAGTTTAATAAATGAACAACAGCACGGCATGCACATATCATTGTACTCCTATCTATCAATGTGGTATCGTACGTACCATTGATTCACCAGAAAACTCAGACGGATTTTGCACCCCTGCAGTCTGCAGAGCAACTTCCTGCTACCTATAGCTCAGATAATTGCAGTGTGTATCACTGTATAAGAATATAGGATTTGGTAATTAATTGCGCGTACAAATATGTCTCAGAGGATCATTACAAATAATTGGTTCTAATACCCCATGTTTTGATTGCAAAACCTGCCGACTCTTCCTACTCCTAATACAGTAATACTACTACTACTTCTACAACCATCCAGAGAGTGAGACAAAGCAGTGCCAGTGCATATTTCTGAAATTTAGAGCCAGTGAGCAGCTAGCAGGTATGTATACTGTCCATAACTAACCTGAGATAACTGCCAAGACGTGATCTATCTTTTTAATAGTGTTCCGTTTCAAAAATCTCTCTTTTTTAATAGTGCACTCGTGAACCGAAGCCTCCATGGCCATTACGTTGCATGATTTGCTCCGGTTAGCCATGTGACCCCTAACCAAAACACGTCGGGTGCAACGACCTTTGATGGCGATCGCGTCGCCCTCTCTCGGCCTATAAATACGGCACCAATGTGCACCTCTCCGACCATCAAAACAAAGCTCAGAATCCTACCTGACTAGTAGCTACTACTACTCTCTGATCAAGCTTGAGTAGGAGTAGTAGTAGTTGTAGTGGTGGCAGCTAGCTAGTGAGATCGAGATGGCTTCCCTCTCCTCCAAGGCTGCACTTGTTGCACTCTTCTCCCTCCTTGTCACCTACGCCTCCGGTGCTCGGCCGGCGGCGAGCTTTAACGCCTCTGACTTCACCGCCGATCCCAATTGGGAAGCTGCCAGGGCCACCTGGTATGGCGCTCCCACCGGCGCCGGCCCTGATGACGATGGTACGTACGTGCCACTGCCGGTGCATATATGTCTCCGTGCTTGTGTGCACTTCACCAATTGATCGATCGATCGATGAACAACTAAGTTGCGTTGATTATGTCTGGCCATTGTGTAAACCGGCCAGTAATTATGTGTGTGTGTTGATGCAGGCGGTGCGTGCGGGTTCAAGAACGTGAACCAGTACCCGTTCTCGTCCATGACGTCCTGCGGCAACGAGCCACTCTTCAAGGATGGCAAGGGTTGCGGCTCGTGTTACCAGGTGCAAAACAGAAATTGATTTCAGCTCAACAAGTTTGCATTTTTTGGAGATTTTTGCACGACGGGCGTTGAGCCGTTGGTGCAAAGCGACTGATCGAGACGTAGGTATTCACAGTGTTGTTGACTGTTTAGTTTGTTGGTTAATTGCCTTTTTCTTCAGATAAGATGCGTCAACCACCCTGCCTGCTCCGGCAACCCGGAGACGGTGATCATCACCGACATGAACTACTACCCCGTCTCCAAGTACCACTTCGACCTCAGCGGCACGGCGTTCGGCGCCATGGCCAAGCCCGGCATGAACGACCAGCTCCGCCACGCCGGCATCATCGACATCCAGTTCAAGAGGTAGATAGAAGCTCCTGCACGAACAGAATCATCATGAGCCGGAGCCCTGCCTGCAAGTTGCTGGCTTGTGCCGTCGTGGAGCCCTCGTACTTTTGCTCAAAACCAAACCATTAACGACAGCGACCTGGCTTATATATCTGGGACCCAAGCAGATTCTGCTCACACAAATTACAAATACCCCACTTTATTTTTAAGTACATGGTCGCTTTGCAATTTGTCGCCTCATCTGCTTGTTATTACCTACTCCTGCATACTCTGACCATCATGGCGATCGACACACACGACGACAGTGTGTAACACTAACACATGGATTGTTGGGGTCTGATGATGCAGGGTGCCTTGCAACTTCCCTGGCCTGAAGGTGACATTCCACGTCGAGGAGGGCTCGAACCCGGTCTACTTCGCCGTGCTGGTGGAGTACGAGGACGGCGACGGCGACGTGGTGCAGGTGGACCTCATGGAGGCCAACTCGCAGTCGTGGACGCCGATGCGCGAGTCATGGGGCTCCATCTGGAGGCTCGACTCCAACCACCGCCTCACCGCACCCTTCTCGCTTCGCATCACCAACGAGTCCGGCAAGCAGCTGGTCGCCGACCAGGTCATCCCGGCCAACTGGGCTCCCATGGCCGTCTACCGCTCCATCGTCCAGTACAGCAGCTGATCAAGAACGACGACGAACATGCCTAGCATCAGCAGCTACTACCTCTACATTTGAAACCATTCGGCCATTTATCTACTTGATTAATTAGGTATATATTGTATCGATCGATCGTTGTATGGAGTTCGTTTGATTTGATTAGGTGAGACGTCGGTTGTTGGGTGTCATATAGACATCGCTCGGTGTCTTGAGGTTGAGAGTGGGATAAGGAGGAGGCAAAGTTTGTATGTGCTGTCCCGCCCACTCTCACTGTACCAGTGTCACAGTACCAGACCAAGGTCATAAATTATACTACTAGTATACAGTTTGCTGTGTGGCATTCAGTACGATCTCTGCTTCCATTGCTCGATCACTCGTGAGATGCGCTTCCTAGTATAGTGGTAAGGGTGCGTGGTTTTAACTTCAAGGTCCCGTGATTAATTCTCAACACACTGACACTTTCTTCATTATTATTCGACACCAAATTCGTTCTTGATTGTCCAGTTTTTTTTATTTCTTGATCACTCGTGCCTTCTGCTTGTTTGATGCACAGCTACTAGTACTCCTCTTCATGTTCATGGACATATGTAGTTAATTGTGTGGCATCCAGTTGGATCTTTGCTTCTATATGTCTCTCAATCTAAAAATATAGTTATCTCAAAATCTAGTATCTTTTACGTCTTTGTTCATGCCATAACCATCGTATCCTTCACTTTATCACTTTCTCTATTTTGATCAAAGCTGACTCATGCACTCTAGGAATATGATCCTGACCTCTTAACCAACGTCCTGCTCTGGTGGAAAGACTTCTAAATAAGATTATTAAGACATGGAGGTTGAAAAAGTGAATGAATTGATTTAGTACAAACTGAAAGGGGCTGACTTGGAGTTTGCTGCCGTTTTCAGGAATTTAAAATGAACGAACATTTGCAACAATCTGGTGACCTATACTTGATAGAAAGTTCCTTAAAGTTTGATTTCTTCTCTTTTTCGTGGCACCAGTACTCTATTCCGGTGGATTTTGGCAATCCTGTAAAGGAACATCATAATTTCCTGTAACGGCCAAAGCACGTCGTAGGAGTACTTAATTGCAGGGAGTAAGTAGTGCGTCCATTGAACGCAAAGGAGGATACTACTAATCCCACAACACAATACAAGTTTTTTTCACTCCAAAGTTCTCATTTTCTTTTCGTAACAAAATCTATAACCGTGATAGATAGATGGTGATCATGAACAAGCCATTAGCTTGACATAAGAGCAGTCAACGGCGCCGCAAAAGTTCACCGACCGAGGGAAGGGACCTACTGGATTTTCGCCGTAATTACTGGCGTTAAACTCTCAGTGGTGGCAGTGCTGAACCTGATTATAAGCTTTGATTAGACTAGAAATCTGTCTTCAGCAAAATGAAGACCTGCAATCAGTACTCGTAATTAATGTGTGTACGTTTGGACAAGCCCTATACGAGTTGGTCACTTGCTTCTACTAAAATGACTCATGAACATTATTACCGACTTAGTCTCAAAGAAAAGAAAAAAAAATTGTGCTCTATTTAGGTATCCTTCGAAAGGACATGTTGAGAGTAAAAACCCATCGTTTTTCGTGAGCATATTTTCGAACGGCTAAACGGTGTGTATTTTTTGCTAAAATTTTCTACGTAAATGTTGTTTTAAAAAATTAAATAAATCTATTTTTTAAATTTATAATAATTAAAACTTAATTAATTATGCGCTAATGATTTATCTCATTTTACATGTGCTAAAACTTTTCCATAAAACCGAACGCACCCTTAGCTGCTCTTGACATAAGTTAGCAAGCGGAGATAGCAAAGCAAATGTTCACCGATGCTTTTGCCTTTTTTTTCTCCCGTGAGCAGAGGAAACCGCCGAAAGGGGCGTCAACTTCCGACTTCCTTTTTTTTTCCGTTTGTCCCCAACAGTTAACCGCGGAAAGGGACAAAGTAACTGACTCATGATGGATTCGGGCGCATGTGCGGGCGATAAGTGGGATGCCGACGGCTGCGCGCGCATGTGAGGTGCGGGGCCACCACGCAGCGGCGGCCGCAACCAAACCACAGCCTCTCCCGCTCCCGCTCCCGGCCGGTGCAACCACGAGCCGGCACGCGAGATGGCGCAATCACCTCACCTCCTCCTCCCTCGCGCACCAGATTTCCGGGGCCCCGCGCGCGCACCCAACGCTGCCGTTTTCACCAGCGGCGCCGGCGGGCGAGAGCGGCCGGCCGGCCTTGTGTTTCGCGCGGGGGATGGGTGGCACGCCGCTCTGCTTGCTGCGTCGGGGTGGACTTGGCGCGGGAACAGCAGGTGTTGGATTGGAGCAGGGGCGACCTAGCGCCTTCTTCAGTAGGCCGAAGCCTACGCCCCCAACCCAGGCTCAAGTCGGGCCCAAATCCTCAAACCAGGCTTAAGGGCCTATTTGGTTTGGAGGGATTTCACGGATATTTTAGAGGAATTGAACTATTTTCTATGAAAATTTTGTAAAATTCAATAAGTTCTAAGTGTTCGAACCGGTCCAAAGTATTCGAACTAGACAGCTATCAAGATGGATGTAAGTCATGATGCAGGAAGAGATACGAAGAGATAAAAAACAAGTGAGTAGTCAAGAGAGTGTACTTAAAAACTATTCAAATGCCATCAGCTAGTGCCACGACATGGATGAATATTTTACAAAGGCGATCTAGGTCTATTTAAAAGGCTTAGAATAACTATCGATGGCTCTAAGGAGAAAACTAATGACTGCAAGCAACAAAAAAGTGTGTAATGAGTAGATAAAATATTAGAATAGCTCAGCTTTGTGGTCTCGGATAAAATCTAAGGATATGGATAAGTCCATTTCTTATCTATCTTTATTTTGTTCGTAACTTATTGTTCCGACAGTAGGTTCGCATAACAATAAAAAAATTTTTTTATGAAATTTTGAGGTTTTGAGCTTAGCTCGAGTTGGCAAACCACTCATTAAATCCATCAAATTATTTTTTCCTAGGTCAGAAAACCCGCTAAATTAAAAAAATCGAACTAAGTTTCAAAATTTTAAAAATGCTATCCAAATTTCATTCAACAGTTTCTGAACAGTTTTCACGAACCAGTAACGATTTTGTGAACCCAGGTGAGCAGCCGCGGCATCTCATCCGTTTGCGGTGATGAAGTTCATGTGTCGGATTGGCTAATTTTCGTGCGGTGATTTCTACACATGCGTTGCGTACGGCGGTGGACGAGATGTTTGAGCAGCCGAAACACGGAAGAAAGAGGCGTTGTGCAGGTGCCAAGTAGACATGTGAGGAGTACCATCGGTGCAATGCTCTGCAGATAAAAAGAGAGCTCACGCACGCCAGTTAACGTGCCAAGAAACTCATAGGTGGCAACATCACGTGCGCCCACTACTTGCACCATGTGTCAATCTGCATCATCAATTCATCATCATCTGGAACTGAAGTGGACGGAGTGGGATCCTGCAAAGGCAGGGACAGTATTTGCATGGCTCAGAGTGTGTTTGGTTTGGGAATAAACCGGTTAGGTTCATCGTTGTTTTTGAAATAGGATAATTCTAGCTATCTATTTGGTATAATGAATAGGATGGTTTTGTTTTTTAAGATGGGACGGTGTGGCTCGTATTACAGCGAGAGAGAAATGAGTTGAATTGGTTCGCTAGTTCTTGAGATATAAGACTTAGCTTGAATCTTATAGAAATATTCAGCTACAGACATGATCCCATTTTGTCTATCTATGAACCAAACAGAGCTCGACCAGTCCTGTCCCAACGCACCCCATGAATCAAACAAACTATTAAGTCGTCCGATCGCGGCCGTCCATATGCAATCTCATGGCCTAAACTTGTCTCCAGAGTCCAGTCCCCTGCACTTGTACGACCTGCAGGGCAAATTTTTTGGACCTTTTTCTCCTTGGGAAAACAAGTCAACGGTCAAAAATCTAAACCTGTCAGGGCTAAAGTAATTTTAAGTGTTTCGCATGCGCCAAATTGTTACCATAGTTTAAGTGCAAAATAATCCCAAGCTTCAAGTTTTCATCTTTTTAAGAGCATCTCCAGCAATAGCCCCTATTTTAGAGCCCTCAAATGTTAAATGGGGGCTGCCCCTATTTCCTTTGGACCCCAAAAATGCTCCGAACTCCAGCAACAGCCCCTATTTCTGAGCCCCTATTTCTTTTTCTATTATTTTTCACCGTAGACTATATGTATATGTCTAGTTTGATACTATAATTAAAACATAAATATTTATAACACATAAATATTGCAGTAGCAGCAGCGAGGCAGCAGCAGGAGGCAGCAGGCCGCGCGGGAGGCGAGGCGGCGCGGTGGGCGGCGGGCCGGCGCGGGGCCGGCGGGGCGCAGGAGGCCGGCGGCGGACGCAGCAGGCCGTGCGGGAGGCGGGGCGGCGCTCGCGGCGCGGCGCAGGAGGCCGGCGGCGGGCGCAGGAGGCCACGCGGGAGGCCGGCGGCGGGCGCAGGAGGCCGCGCAGGAGGCCGACGGCGCGGGAAGCGGGGCGGCGCGGGAGGCTGGCGGCGGGGCAGGAGGCCGCGCAGGCGGGAGGCCTGCGGCGGGGCGCAGCAGGCCGCGCGGGAGGCGGGGCGGCGCAGTGGGCGGCAGGGCGGCGTAGGAGGCCGCGCGGGAGGCCGGCGGTGGGCGCAGGAGGCCGTGCAGGAGGCCAGCGGCGCGGGAGGCGGGGCGGCACAGGAGGCCGGCGACGGGCGCAGCAGGCCGCGCGGGAGGCTGGCGGCGGGGCAGGAGGCCGCGCAGGTGGGAGGCTTGCGGCGGGGCGCAGCAGGCCGCGCGGGAGGCGGGGCGGCGCGGTGGGCGGCGGGCTGGCGCTCGCGGCGGGCGCAGGAGGCCGCGCGGGAGGCCGGCGGCGGGCGCAGGAGGCCGCGCGGGAGGCCGGCGGCGGGCGCAGCAAGCCGCGCGGGAGGCTGGCGGCGGGGCAGGAGGCCACGCAAGCGGGAGGCCTGCGGTGGGGCGCAGCAGGCCGCGTGAGAGGCGGGGCGGCGCGGTGGGCGGCGGTCCGGCGCTCGCGGCGCGGCGCAGGAGGCCGGCGGGCAGGGCGGCGTGACGAGACAGGTAGGGTTTTCGTTTAAGAAAAAAATCCAATCTTCCTCCACCTCTAGATGTCGACAGCATGGTGGACGAGGAATTGTCGTAGGCGCCAAAAAAAACGTCGATAGGGGTTGTGGTGTAGAGCCCCCAGGACTGGGGGCTTGGGGGCTGGATTTGAGGGCCTCCTCATTTTAGGGGCTCTATTAGGGTCCCTGCTGGACCTAAAATTTTTATCTCACCGCCCAAAACCTGTTTGGGGGCTAAGTTTGGGGTCCCTGCTAGAGATGCTCTAAGGACTAAACTGAAAAAAGTTGACCATGGTAATTACAAATATCATGCTTAGGGGAGTTTACTTTCTTAAAACGAGCTATTTTTGTGCAATCCGGTAGGGATACCTTAAGGCCTTTTTTTGCGATGATAGCTTAAGGCTTCGTTTGTTGATGATTTGGATTATGACAACTTTGTTTGGTGCACTACTTAATTATACTAGGTGCCTGGCTGAATCAATTTTTTTTTAATCTAAGAAGAATAATTTCAGAACGAGGGCAAATGGGAGAGCAACGACACTTGAATCACAAATTGTGCTTAACCTTAAATTGAGCACACGCGGTAAGCTTAACTACAAACTGACCTTAAGCTTACCAGAAAGCCCCAATACTCCATTTGAAGCTCTTGCTTCAAGGAGACTAGTTCGTCGACCAATGTTTGTACGAGCTATTATTATTGACATTATAAAGACTACAATTTTAATGCTATATGTTAGGTAGGTTGGCTTATATTAAAAAAGAGCGCACATCAATTATAACTTGCTAATTATTAATTTTTAATTTTTAAAATTAAATTAATAAACACTAAATTGAGAGTATAACATAAGTACAATTTCATATTGTCGATGGAATGATACCCGACTGCACTATCCGTGTATATACGGTGTATTTTGAGGACATAAAGTAAGGCTGATATGAAGATGTAAACGAAAATGCAAGGAGACATAGATTTTCAGACTGGTTCACGCCCCCAAGATGGTTAATAGGCCTACTCTAGTTTGGTCGGAAGGCCAGTGTTTTTCATTATCTTATGAGTACAAAGTATGGGAAAGAAACCCTAATCTAGCTTACCAGTATATCGGCGTAAATCTCTGGAAGGGTAGTCGATGTCGTTGGGCTTCTCCAATGTCGACTCAGTGAGATTGGACGTATGTGACTTCTGTTGGTTTGTATTGTTTCTTCTTGGGTTTTTTGGCTTATCTTGGCTTGTATCGACTTATCCCTCCCCCATGGAGGTCTTATATTCATCCCCTCGAATGCCCCTTGTCTAAGTATTATTAGGGAAGCATATTAGGTTACGAATTTGAGTAGTTCAGGTAGAGCCTGGTTAGAGCTCTGTGTTCATTTCCTTATCGGTGGCTCCTTCTTTGTCTGCTCCGGACTCCATCCATATCTATAGGATTTGTTTTCGTATAGAACTTGGTATGTTGTACTCCACCGAGGTATGTACATATTTATGGCATATCCCATATTTAGTACACTGACATATATTTATTAATTTCAAAATTTTAAAGAGATAAATTTTACCAAACCTAAACTTATACTAATTCCAATGGATAATGATAATATGATCATCTAATTAATAGTCGGGTCCTTTTATTATCGTGTGAGCTCCCTTAAATTTCCATATTAGTGTTATATAAACATCTTAGAAATTGTACGTTTGTATTTTTTAAAAAAGAACTGTTTGAAGGATGGTACTATGATTAATCTGAGAACTAACTACATGGTAAATCATGTTGGCTTCTCTTGTGCTTCGAGTTTCAGAAACATCACATTATAAATATTTGCACAACGTCATATTATTTATACGTCAATACGTATTTTACTGAGTTTCGTGGAATATCTTATCAATACGCCAATATTTGACGCAAATTGTACGGCCTTGAAACAAGCATTCATTAATTTTTAATTTGAGATTAATAATTTGAATTTCAGAATTAATAATTACCGAGTGGCTCTTGTTCTCTGTATTGCCTAGTTATAGTATTGATTTTGTAGTTTGTGTATTTTTTGGTAATCGTGTTGAGTTAAGTGGACGATGGAAAAACAAATTCAAATATTTGGAAGAAAGCACACGTATGTAATATGAAAGTCTTCCTTTTGTGCACACGTGGTTGCTTTATCAATATAAATTTAGTGAGGTCAGTGATTTGTTCTTAGCATGCATATGTGTGGCGCCTCCCGACTAGGTGGAAGGCCACCATGTGCATAAGGCACCCGATCCCAGGATCAGTAGTCGGGTACGCACAACAATGATACAACACAGAGTTACAATAATACATAACAGAGTACTTACATATACGTACAAGGAGATCCATCCAGGACAGACCCGGGATGGGCAAAATAATCAACTGGTAAACTAGCGAAACAGCAGAACAGGGCGGAAGCTGGACAAAAACTACTCCACAGGCTCGGTTGGGAACTAGGCTCGAAACCTTCAGAGGTCTTCGTAGTCGGCCTGGTCTTGGAGGAACTCGGCAGCAGTCGGATCTTTGTCTTCCACTCCAAAACCTACTATACATATATATGAACAAGGTGAGTACTTTCGTACTCAGCAAGCCGGGAATGATGCCATGCTGGTTAGACAAGAAGAGCTAAGGGTTTCATTTGCGAAAGACTGCCTTATTAAACTCTTTTCTTTGCAAACACTAGTGAGTTCCAAATTTTAGTTGGCGGACAGAGGCTCACGCCTCCATCCATTCCGCAAGTTGCTTTTCAACAACTCACCACTTAGAGAAATCAAGCATAATCATACATGTTCTTATTATCTTTTACTTTGCATTTGTTGGTCCTTTATCTCCCGAGTAGCTACAACCACTCGTTGACCCTGAGACTCGGCTACAACCAAATCTCAGCTGTGGCACTTGATGCCCGCTACACTGGCTACAACCAGCTAGCTAGTCGGCCGCCCTGGCTACAACCCGGGGGCTCATCATCGCTGCCCTGGCTACAACCCGGGAGCATGATCATGGCACTAAATGCCCGCTAGGCTGGCTACAACCAGCTAGCTAGAACACTGCTGCCCTGGCTACAACCCGGGAGCGTGCTCATCACCGTCTTCTGGCTACAACCCGAAGACTGAATTGCCTCCCTGGCTACAACCCGGGGGCTTAAACTTTGCTGCCCTGGCTACAACCCGGGAGCATGATCTTCATCCTGTTTACTTTTCATACACTTGTTTATGGTGCTTAACACTCCGGACCACACAGATCCGTTTCTGGCCACACAGGCCTTCCGTTTGCTTACTCGGCAAACTCAGGTCACGGTTCCCTTTCCATCAAACACTTTTCACAAATCACTAACAAACAAATCTACGCCATGGGAATCGATCCTTAATGATAATACATAGCCAAGCCACACAGGCACTGTCTCTGTACATCAAGATTTTCACAAATCTTTCCTTTATTTCACAAAACGCGCCGATACACAAGGTATCGGGTTTTCCAAACTGTTTAGTAAAACCCATCATTTTTCCCAACGACAAACAACGTTGCAGAGCTAAGCCATTTTACTCGGCATCGTATCCTCAGATAGGATGCTAGCGTGCCATTTGTGGGGCTCTTCAAGGGAAAAATATAACAACATCCTACCAAATAAGTGCTACTACTGGGCGGGTCCATCGGTTGCGCTTGCATAACCGAGGCCAACAGTTTAAGAAGGTGTAACTAAGCATGCATATATTTTCCAAACAACATAGTTTTGCATATATGGGAAACAATATGATCAAAGAGGCTTGCCTTGTTCCAAGGAGGGGTCTTCTTCGGCGAAGGTGGCTTTGGGATCGTCCACCGGTTCAGGTTCTGAACAAGCAGAAAGAAACACTAATAAGCAGGAGAAGTAAAACACCAAGAAAAAGGATCAAGAAGTAGTCGGCTGCAGAAAAGGGGGCAGTCGGCTGAACCAGGCTTGCGAACCAGGCGACAGAGCTCCAAAGCTTGAGAGGATGAAAACTTAGCAGAGCTGGAGCTGGCCGGTTTGCAAAACAAAGGAAGAAGGGGGCACGGTTGGCCATATATATAGCCGACGTGCAAGGTTGAGGCACGGTGGAGCTGGGCAACGGGTGGAGCAAGGAAGTCAAGATGAACTGACAGGGATATGACAGGAAGTGACTTTGGAGTCCAACTGGTCAGAGGAGTTGGCAGGCACTGTAGCTGCGATGAGACATTAAGGTCAAGGCTAGGACAGGTTGGAGAAATCTCACTGACCGGGCTTCGGACTGACCACTGGTCCAAGCGATACTGCGGTTAGGTGAAGATTGATTCTTCACTACTTCGGTAGTCGGCGTCCAACGGGTGGGTGCAACTCGGGGGACAAAGAAGCAACAGGTCTCAACAAGGTAGTCGGCCACATCACCGTGCTCACTCGGCAGCAAAGAGGTCCGAGTAAGACAAGGATAAGGGCAGGATACAAGGACTGAGTAGCAACTCTACTCGGCACAAGAGAGAAGGTAGTCGGCTGGCCGGGGAGAGGGAAAACGGAGGCATAGCTGACAGGATAGGAAAAGATTAAGATCCAGAAAACCAGTTACAACAGGGAAAAGGAAAGCGGGTCGTTACAATATGTGTCGACGAAACGGGAATGGATCCCACATTCTCCGGGAACGTGTGGATCTTCGGCCACGTCAGCTCCTCCGGGGCCACATTCTGCACCGGTGATGGCCGGCTACAGCCTTCTCCCGGTCAAGTACCGGGGGCCCGAGGACCTCCCTGGTCCCGGGTCTCGCCCCCGTGCCTGGGGCCTCGGCGTCGGGCCTGGGTCTCTCTCCCGAGCCCGAGGCCCACAGCTCCCTTCCCGGGGCACGCCCCCGGGACACATCACTGGGATTTCCTGGGCCCGGGTCTCGCGCCCCGGTCCCAGGACGCTCCAAGGTCTGGCCCCAGGTCTCGCTGCCCGGTCTCGGGGCCCACAGGCTCCTTGCCCGAGCCCCGGGTCTCGTCCCTGGTCCTGGGGAGCTCCGTCCCCGGGCCTCGGATCTCGTCCCCGGGACCGAGGATCACAGGCTCGGCTTCGGGGCGCACCGGGACGTTCCCGGGCCCTAGGCCACGTCCTCGGTCCCGGGACTCACAGGCTCGGTACCAGGGCACGTCACAGAGACATCCCTAGTCCCGGGCGCCGCCCCTCGGTCCCGGGACTCTCATTTTTCGTCCCCGAGGAGCTCGGCGCCTTGTGTGCGCGGAGGGCTCGATGAGCTCTCTGCCCCGGGCATGAGGTTGACCTGAGCGGACCAATCGCCAACTACTCGCATTAATGGTGAGGCGACAGGGCGTGTCGTCCCTGTCGTCTGCTTAGCCACGTGTGGGTCTCCCATGACGGCCCCCCGCGGGCCTGCTCTGCCACGTGTGGGCTTCTCATGATGGCCCCCTGTGGACACATGCCTATGCAGTCAGAGACTTTTTGACTCTGGCAGCGGAGACGCGCGCTGTCACATCTCCATACTCCAGCCGCCCGTAGCAACCCGGCAGTATGCCGACCAGACTTGCAGCAGACCAACTCCAGCCGCCCTCGGCAGCCGAGCCAGACGGCGACTAGACGTCCCTCCGGCGCGGCGCGGCAGGCGGCCGCGTGCGTGCGACAAGACAAATCGTAGCTAGCTTTCTCTGTATACTGGGCACTGTGGACTCCCCTTCATCGATAAAAGGAGGATCCATGCCACAGGTCTGGGGACACTCAATCTCTGGCTCTAGCTCGCTCTCTTACTACTGTTCGTCTTCTCCAGCTCGCTCTGTCTCTTTTTTGGGAAGGGAGGTCTAGCTCCAGAGCACCGCCGAGAATATCTTGTAACACCGAAACCACATTTATCTCCCACATAGCAAACACATACAGAAATAGGGTTTTACTCCTCCGTGCGGTCCGAACCTGTCTACGCCTCCTGTCTCCTCGTGTGCCATCTCTCAGTTCGGGTCTCCGGGCCCGAGCATCATTGTCTCTCCGACGCCGCAAGCCGTCCTGTGAACAACTTCCCTGGTTGAACCTCAAAAGGGGGTCCCCAGACTCCTCGCGGTTAGAGGTCCATCCTTCGACAATGTGTGTTAAGCGGCATATTCGTAGATTTCTGAGTGTGGCGTACGCACATGGTGGTGTACGTGCGTATGTATCTTCCATGCAATAAAAAATTATAAGTTAATTTTATATATTTTAATTAAGCATCATTGCCAGCGAGGTCTCCCGTGAAGCCGTGATACGTTCCCTAGCTCGCGTATTTCTCTCGTCTCTGTACGTGTTTGGGAGGATGGGATGTGTACGATGGGCAAAACTGCTAGGCTCTAAAAACATATATTAGACGGGATTTGAAAGAGGCACGATATTTTACGCAAATTGTACGGTCTTGATAGGACGATCCACACAACCAATAGCTAAAATTTTGTCATTAACGTGAAAACTTTCTCGAATTAACAGAGGTAAGATCCCCTAGTACAACTTTTGTAGCCTACGTTGAATGAAATGTCTTGTCTCTTGGCATCGTCTAGAAGTCAGTACATCTGTGTTTTGCCAGATATAAGCATCCAGCTACCATTCCACAATTTTATTGGGATAACAGCATGACCGGTAGAGATATGCGTATATCAGTATTCTATCAGGATGGTATCATATCTTTTTTCAACGACCAAAATGAATTTTGGTCGGTATAACGTGGTTGCACGCATATGGTTAGTTGTAGGCAATGAATTTGCTCTGAGACAATAGATCCTATAAAATAATTGACTCCAATGATCACGGATATGATCGAGGTAAACATCCATGTATTCGTGGATGCAACTATGAAAGGCCTGCTGGAGTGTGACCGTGTAAGCGAGCCACGTAGTTCGTATCCCCTTTGTCGTGTGCCTAATATCCTGTATTGTACTGTTATTTCTCGCTCTATGATCGATACATTTGATACCTATATCTTTTTTCTTGCGTGTTCACGAAAAAAAAGCGACGGATATAAGCCCGTGACTTGTATTTCCTAATCCAACCCAATATCATATGTGTCCCATTTAAGATAGTTGAAATTGTTAATTGTTATATGATGTTTGAGATAGACATTTAAGAGTATAAATGAATGAACTAACTTCTACAAAGTTAAAAAGTTGTTTGGGAAAGTATTCCAAAAAAATTTCTATAAAAAATTTTTTACACGAAAGCACCCCTTAGAAGCTTAGGAAACATGAAAAATGAAAATTCAAAATCTAGAATCGAAAAAGAACAGTACCATAGTAGTATATGAAGACAATGGATCTTCCATGCGCCGTGGTATGCGTAATCTACAAGTAGATAAGACAAAAAGAATGCATCCTCCATTCTCCATAAGTGTCCCCTTTTAAACTGTGTTCCAGTGTAATCTATCCAATGTGAAACCAAAGGCAATATGGCGTTTGGTCATTGGTATTTTTGGCCAAAAAAAATGAAAATGAAAATGAACAACATGCAAGCATCGATTTAAATCCACACACCCAGAGAGTACAATGGCCAAATGCAAACATCAACAGCAGCGGAACATGAACATGCAAGCATCAACAACAATAGTCTCGTCGACGTCCCAGCCCTCTCATCGCCGTCGTCCCAGCTGGATATGGGGTTCGATATATCCGATAATCTTGTTTATTGGTGGGGTCGGATATCGGTCAAAAATTTTGGCCCTTTTTGAATTTACCACCATTATATTATTCATGCGCTACAAAAGTATGGTATCATCTCATTTTTATATATGTGTGTGAGAGAGAGAAATTTTTTTTACTAAATGGTCTGGATACTATATATTTGAATTCCCAAACAGATTGAGCTTTTTTTTTTTTTACAAATTTTGCCTGAATTTATTTTCATATTGCCAATATAATTTCGATATATCCAATAATCTCGTTTATCGGTACCCTCCGATATTTTTTCAATATCGATGATTGGAATCCTTGAGACCACCATAAAAATATAAGGATCAGAAGGCGGATGCTGTACAAACATGAGATCGTACGGGTAAGAAAGAGTGTCACGTTGGCTACCTACGGCCAGAATAGTAACGAGAGGAGACACATGTTGACAATCCAAATGTGGTGAGGGTTTGATCCGACGGTCACAGAAACAGACCGACTTTTTGCAAACGACGTTTGACTCGTACATAGTAATGATTGGCAGGTAATGACGTACTGTACGAGAGTGTACCTCCCCAACATGCCATAACCGGCCTTCAAGGTGCGATTTGACAATAGGAGTCTCGTAAACCGAGGCTGCAGCTTCCATTCCTCCACGATTCGCTCCGGCGCCATGTGACCACCGATCGAGCTCGCTCACACACGGCACGTCGGGTGCAACGACTTATCGGCGCCAAGTTGCCGATCGATCCACTTTCGTTTTGCCAGTTAATTAGTTTTTGGCCGCGCGCCTAATCGATCTGCCTATAAATACACCGGCAATCTCCCCCACCAAAACACAAAGCAGACAACAAGGTAGTAGTACAAGCTTTGTACTACGTCGTACATAGGAGAGAGAGAGAGAGAGAGAGTTTCCAAGATGGCTGGGGCCTCCGCCAAGGTCGTCGCGATGCTGTTCTCCGTGCTCCTCACGCACGGCTTCGCCGCCGGCGTCGGCTACACCAACAACTGGCTCCCGGCCAAGGCCACCTGGTACGGCCAGCCCAACGGCGCCGGACCCGACGACAACGGTGCGTATAGTGTACATGCTTGCATGCAGATTTACCCAGTCAATTTATGGTGCTGATAATTGTCATCGATGGTGCTATTCTGATCGTTTATTAGGGATGGACGAGGGTCGGTCCACGTGTAATTTAGGATCGGTTTTATATCTTAAAAATAAAATTTAGTTTATTTAGTTAAACTAAAACCGGTTATGGATTAATCGTGGACTAACCTGTGCTCATTCCTATGATCTATTGCTAACACGCATGCGCATTGGCATTGTTCGATAACGCAGGTGGTGCGTGCGGGTTCAAGAACACCAACCAGTACCCGTTCATGTCCATGACGTCCTGCGGCAACGAGCCCCTTTTCCAGGACGGCAAGGGCTGTGGCGCCTGCTACCAGGTACAACTAAGCTCGTCATATACGATCTTTTGGTTATCGATACAGTCCTCAATAAATACGTCTCAATATAAAATTTAGTACGGTATCTAATAAAGATGAGTAAAAGATATATAGTTGGATGAAATTTCCAATCATACAAGTTGTAATATATCTATATTATTATTTGTATGTGCTAAAATAAATCCGTACATACTGCCCACCATGTTAAGCTAATCACACCGTACTGCCCCCCATGTTAACTATGGTAGGTGCTAATCATAATTTGATTGGTCAACGGCCTTGAAATCCGTGGGCAACACGTTCTCCAGTTTGTGTTGACCTTGTGCTGATGCATGCTGCATGCATGGCCTTAATTATCAGATACGGTGCGTCAACAACCCGTCGTGCTCCGGCCGGTCCCAGACGGTGATGATCACCGACATGAACTACTACCCCGTCGCCAAGTACCACTTAGACCTGAGCGGCACGGCTTTCGGCGCCATGGCGAAGCCCGGCCTGAACGACCAGCTCCGGCACGCCGGCATCATCGACATCCAGTTCAAGCGGGTGCCGTGCTACCACCGCGGCCTCAACATCAACTTCCACGTGGAGTCCGGGTCCAACCCGGTGTACTTCGCCGTGCTGGTGGAGTATGCCAACAAGGACGGCACGGTGGTGCAGCTCGACCTCATGGAGTCGCGCCCCGACGGCAAGCCGACGCGGGTGTGGACGCCGATGCGCCGCTCCTGGGGCTCCATCTGGCGGCTCGACTCCAACCACCGCCTCCAGGGCCCCTTCTCCCTACGCATGGTGAGCGAGTCCGGCCAGACCGTCGTCGCCAACCAGGTCATCCCGGTGAACTGGAGGGCCAACACCAACTACGGCTCACGCGTCCAGTTCCGTTGATCGATCGATCGCCTTATCTGCAACCGCCATCGTCGTCGTCGCCGGTCAAGAATGAATTTTAATTTGATCGGTACTAGCACTGTATTAGTTACGATTTCTGTGTGACTGCAAATTGCGAAAGGATCGAGAGTTTGTTTTTTCTTTTTAATTTGTAGTTGTGTGTGTCAGCGAGATGTGTGGGAAATGGAGTGGGGCACGGCACGCAGTATCCATGTGCTTGCTCTGAACCGCCCACATTGACAAATCACCCAATGCCAATATGCCATATATATACCAGATTGGCAGACTATTGTGTTGTAACCAAAACCAAAGTTTATAATTGAACTGCATACAGTGTGTTTCCTTATCAGACCAAGAGTACAGTATTACACCATTCCTATTTCAGCTGTGTTTTCCGTTGCACTGCCGTGGAACCAGCCGAAATCGGCACGAGAAACGGAGCAACCAGCCGAGCTACTACTACACACTGTACTTGTCGCGTGTGCCGCGATGAGTTCTACTGTGCTGTTACAAACGATTTTAATCTCTCAAGCGGACATCTCTTTGTTTCTAGCATGTTATCTGGATATTTTTTTTAAAAAAATTAACAAGATAGATTGATATGTAATGTATAGCTCCATAAACATGTAAATTTATACTTTACTTCAACAAATTTATATATTTGTGAGTAATATATTACATATTAATATATCTTATTAAATTTTTTGATAATTATTTAGATGATATATATGCAACGAGAGAGGGTTTAAAATCCATTCCATGTGCTATCTGTGCAAAGGGTAGAGCATGGTTGCGCGTGGTGGTGGTACACGCGACCCGTACGGCGGCTGCACGTGAGGTGCCCCGGGCATACGCACAACAAAACTTCATGTGTGGTTGTGGTTCATTATACGGTAGTCTTGCGTGTTAGCCATGTACCTTAAGCAGCACAGTTGTAGCAGCCATGGTATGGTGTGTGTTCTTGCGTGGAACGGTTTTGTGGTGTAAGTTTGCAATGATGGGGCATGTTCTAACCGAAGTTGACTTCAATTTATTATGTAGAGCTGATAAAATAAAGACAACATCCCATGCTGCAGTCTGAATCAGCCGATTCTTTGCCTAAATTCCGTGCTCTTTGATTAGAAGCGGCAAAAATAGAGGATGTACTGGGAAGAATGGGACTTAAATCATGTTGATAGAGTACAGATAGACACGAGTTAGTCTAAGAGAATTTTGACACAAAGGGGTACAATTTGTGATTTGACACTCTCTTCATTTTCACTTTGATTATGTCAACACTTGTGACAATAATTATGTGGGACCATTTGAATTAATGACAATGCGACAGGATGTCGAATAATCGATGCCCATTTTATAGAGTGTGAATGTATCTCACCAATTGAGCTAGCAAAAATATATGACACCAAGCATATCAACCATTCTAAGAAATTGTGTACAGGAAGAATCGCTCGTAGCCTGGCCCACCTTGCTATATCATGAGTGAGCCTCCCTAGCAAGTCAGGTTTTATTGGGTCTGCTCCCTACATGCCTAACCAGATCCACAAATAGGTCCTATGTCTACACAACCCAAGAGACCGGCTCAAGAGAGGATCACCCGCACTTTTTAAGTCATGCTTCCGCACTATCAACATTTATTGTGTAACTAAACCTGTTGGTGCAGTACTAGGCGCCGTGCCCCCAATTTGACCGACACTTGGGTAGTTGCTAATAATCTTGCTTGCCAGGTATAGGGACAATGGAAACTATTTGATTTGTCTGGAGGGGAGAACATTTCACTAAGATGAGGCTTAAGAACATTTCCCCTTTGAAGGGGGAGAAATCCCGAAACCGAAGATGAAGCTTGAGACACACGCTAAGGAGAGAATATTTCCCCACGTGGTGTGGGGGACCAGTCTGGACCACTCCGGACAGCTGTCCCTGAGGGGGATCACGATGCTAGCGTGTGATGCCTAATTTGCCCCTAGGATTAGTGGTCCCTCCAGGGGCATTCCTGTAATCTCCTTTGTCGGCGAAATGGGACTGGGGGTCCCACAGCCTGCGGGGACGCGTGGATCTCCGGCCACATCGGCTCCTCCGGGGGGCATGTCCTGCACGACCAGCGGCCGGCAGGGAGGCCGTGTCTCCCGCCGATCGTCCGTGCCCGGATGCGTCGCCCGCGGCCCGGGCGCTCGTCCCCGCCCCCGGACGCGCCGCCTGTCTGCCGTCCGGGAGCGCCTCCTCCGGCCCCGGGCGAGTGCGCCCGGAGCGCCGCCTCCGGCCCCGGGCGAGTGCCGCCCGGGAGCGGGCCGTCCGGGAACGCCTCCTCTGGCCCCGGGCGAGTGTCGCCCGTGCCCGGAGGCGCCGCCTCCGGGCGTGTGTGGCAACCAGGCGACCAGACCAGCCGCCCGCAGCACCCGACAGGGCCTCCTCCAGGCGTGTGTGGCGACCAGGCGACCAGACCAGCCGCCCGCAGCACCCGACAGGGCCTCCTCCAGGCGTGTGTGGCAACCAGGCGACCAGACCAGCCGCCCGCAGCACCCGACAGGGGCTCCTCCAGGCGCGGCGCAGCAGGCGGGCGCCGACCGGCACGACCACGTATGCCTGGCACTGTAGAATCCCCTTGCACTATAAAGGAGAATCCATGCCGCCGACGAGAGGCGCGGCTCAAGCTCCAGCAATAGACAACAAGGCTACCTCACTGTTCTTCTTCCCGAAGTTTCCCGGTTACGCTTCCGAGCTCCCCGGGTACACCTTGTAACACAACCATACACATTCTCCCACATAGCATACACACAGGACGTAGGGTATTACGCTCCGGCGGCCTGAACCTGTATAAATCCTCCTGTCTCCTCTGTGTGTCACTGTTTCTCGTCTTCTCCAACGCCTCGTACACCTGAGAACAACTCCCCTGGCCGAATCTCAAAAGGGGGTCTCTCGACTTCCCGCCGTCGGGGTGTTATCCTTCGACAGCTGGCGCGCCAGGTAGGGGGAGTTTCCTTTTCAGGTGTTACACCGGCGACTCCAACATCGGCGCGCTTCATGGCAGGCGGCCGTCATCATCAACGGGATTCCGACGACGAGTCCGGCGGCTTCACCCCACCGGACAATGCTAGCCCTGTGCCTAGCTCACCGCGTTCCCCCACGTCTTCCTGGGGGTGCGCGGTGCGCGCAGCTCGGGCCGACTTCACCCAGTGGCGACCTGGTCGAGCGGCCTCGGCACCTCCCCTTGCGGAGGGAGCCGGTAAGTGCCCGGCTGGGTCCGCCGCAGCCTCATTCGTGAGGCGTGAACAGGCGCGCCGCTCCACGGCGCGCCACCATCGAGACATCCAGCCGACGACGCCGCAGGAAGCCCTCCTGGCGGCGAAAGCTCTCCTGCGCCACCCCCCGGCTTCCACTGGCGGCAGTGGCCGGGAAAGGCGGTGGCTCGGCGAAGTCGCCAACCTCGTAGGTACGGCCCATCGCCTGATCACCGCCGGCAATCATGCAGGAGCTGGCGAGTCCTCGCGTTCCGCCTCGCGCCGGAACAAGAAGAAGCGCCAAAGGGCCAAGGCAGCCGCCGAGAGCTCCGCCTTAACTGCTGCAGGCAGCCCCCGGGGCGACATCGCCCACGAGGACGACGACGGCGGCGGTAAGCGGCAAAGGGCTGCACGTGCGTCGCCGCCGCCGGCAATGGCCCGGGGGTGGTGCGCCTTCCACCAGACAGACCGGCACGACCTTACGGAGTGCCGCGCCGTCCAGCGCTTGGCCAAACACCTCAAGGAGCGGCAGTAGGCCGAGCCCGGTGGGAGCCTGGCTCCCGGGCGCACATACTTAGCCCCGCTCAGAGCCCTAGGCTCCCGGGCGCCTACTTCCTCCCGGTCGGAAGCCATTGGCTCCCGGGCGCCTACTTCCTCCCGGTCGGAGCCATTGGCTCCCGGGCGCGCGTACTTAGCCCCGGTCGAAGCCCTTAGCTCCCGGGCGCGCATCTAGCCTCGGTCGGAGACTGGCTCCCGAGTGCGCATGTTAAGCCCTGGTCGAAGCCCTTGGCTCCCGGGTGCGTATCTAGCCTCGGCCGGAGCGTGGCTCCCAGGAAGCGTCGACCGTACCGGTTCTGGTCTGTTGGTCGGCTTTTGGCTTAGTGAAAATCTCCCCCCCTTTATTTGAAGAAGTCTTCCCTTTTCCTTTGCCCTAGGGTACGACTGCCCGGACTCCATCGGACGCGATGGCGAGTCCGGGCGGGGCGTCCCGACTCAGCCCGGGGCCTCCGTGTCCCGGTGTGATAGTCCGGACCACACCGCCCTGTCGAGCGCGTGTCCAGGCAGGCCACTCCCAGTCGAGGATCTTAGCTCACTCCCTCTCAAGGGACCCGAGCCCGTGCGGTAGGAGCCCCTGGCTCCCGGGCGCATACCTTCCCCCGGTCGGAGCTTAGCTCCTGGGTGCGTACTTAGCCCCGGTCGGAGCATGACTCCCGGGCGCGCGTAAATAGCCCTGGTCGGAGCCCCTGGCTCCCGGGCGCATATCTTCCCCCGGTTGGAGCCCCTGGCTCCCCGGCTCATGTCTAGCCCCGCACGGAGCCCCCGGCTCTCAGGCGCGCGTATCTAGCCCCGGTCGAGCCCCTGGCTCCCGGGTGCATATCTCCCTCCGGTCCGGTCACGGAGAGCTCGCTCCCTCTCAAGGGAACTGAGTCCGAGGGAGCTAAGCCCGAGTCCCGGCAGAACCAGTAGCGGGCCAAGCGCGCTCGAAGCAGTTCGGACGGTCCGAACCGTCGACGGGCGGTCCGGTTGTAGCGGCTCGGACGGCCCGACCCCTGCGCGGACGGTCCGAACCCCGCTCCCTGACCGGAATAGCCTCAATAAGGCGCGAGTACCCGGACAGCACCGCCTTGGCAAGGGCGGGTCCGGGGAAGTCGTCCGGATACGGTCCATATCCTCACCCGGGGCCGTGCCCGGGCGCGTGTCGACCATACATAACAAATCATATTTCAGTCCGGGGCTCTCTGAGTCCCGGGCACATTTGAGCCGAGGCATGGATTCCCGAATCCGTGCCTCGGGTCCGATACCGAGGTGCCGAACCAGGGCGGCCTCGCCATGGCGAGTGCAAGCCTAAGAACGCGACACCCGAAGTAGGGCGCGAAGCCCGGACAGCACCGCCCCGGCGAGAATGCGTCCGGAAGGTCGTCTCACATCCCATATTCAAGCCCGGGCCCCCGGAACCCGGCGTGTATCAAACCGCATTTCAGTCATATCCGCATCATGGCCGGGGCCCCCGAGTCCCGAGCGCATGCCTTTCCCCAGCCTCGAGGCTCACGAAGGAAGCGAGTCCGAGCTCCATTCCTAGGCACATCAAGCGTCTTCATGAATCTGCCTGTATAAACATCCTACCTTTCCCCAGCGGTCCTGGGGACGATTTATACCACACCAAGCCGGGGCGCTCGGGGAGACCCCGTTTCTTCCAGGTGTACCAGGCCAAAGCCGTTCCGTCGCCAAACCTCTCCTTCGGCTCTCCGGTACAGCGCTACATCGACAAAACATCAAACACGACAAGTATGCAGCCCGACAACCTCGACTCCCTCGAGGAACGAAGGTTCGGGCCCGACCACTTCAGGTTTGGGGTTCGAATCTCCGCCGTATTTTCCTACGGGTCAGAATGAAATCTTCCCCCCGTGGGAAGGCCCCTCCCTGATGATCGGAACTTCCCAACCGGGCTCAGTAAGCCTGGGAGCATCTTCATAAATATTATCTGAAAGCGTATCCTGTAAGTGCCTCAAAACCTCAGCACTGGGCAGGCCCCATGTGTACTCGCCTTCCAGAGTAATATTTTTATTATCGTTCCGGGCTCGTGCCCTTATCCTCTCTATGTCGCGATCGTGATGATCTTCCCCCGGGGGCATAATCGGGTCGCGCCCATGCGGTGGCTGGGTGTTGCGCCTAAGCATCTGTTCCCTACCAGCGAGCTACCGTATCCCATCTGCTAAATCCCGGACATCGTCTAAGCCCCGGCTTGCGGTGTCCCGCACTGGTTGGCTTCGGGCTCGGTTTTTTCCGCTGCTAGGGGGCAGATTCCTTATGCGCAATCCTTTCCTCCGCTCAGTCGCGACCGCGAAGAGGCCCCTAGGAGGTGGTAGACGCAACGGCTCGCAGCATGGAGTGGACAAGGGAGCGAGCCAAGTGCTCTCACGATTCATCATGTAGAGCCTGTCGTCGCGGCATCACTGTGCTCCCTAGGCGAACGGGACCCCGGGGCACGGAGGACCCCCGGACCTGGAAAACAGAAGGGACCGAGCCTCCAGACTCAACCGCTCCGCAAGCCCTGCGCCCGGGTGCTCGCGGCCCCTTGTTGCCGGGCTCTCGGGGCAGGCGCCTACCCCAAGCCCCAGAAGGAGGGCTCGGGCGCTAAGGCGATTCACGGCGGAGGGGCCTGCTGCTCAGCGTTCCCGGGGCTCTGCGTTCCCGGGGGCTGGCAGGGCTCCCGGGCCCGGGATTGTGATTCCGGGGCCTTGCCGCCCTCTTCAAACCCCCAGATAAGTAACCTTATCCAAACTTACGCATTGCTTAATCTGTATTTTGCCCCATTGAATGGACAACCTAGGTCCCCGGGGCGAGCTGTGGCGCCCGACCTGGCCAACTGGTCTGCGGCATCCGCCAAAGCACGAAGGGCCCCTGGACCCGGAAGACGGGAGGGGTCGCACCCGTGGACCCGATCGTCCCGCCAGACTCACCCTCGGGCCCCTCGCAGCCGTCAAGGATCGTGCTCCCGGGGCGGGCGGCTGCTCCAGGCCCCTGGCAAGGGACCTGGGCGCGACGGCGTTTCACGGCGGATCGGCCCGATGCTCGGCGCTCCCGGGCGAGAACAACACTCCCGGTCCCGGGATGGTGCTCGCGAAGCCATGCCGCCCTTCGCAAATATCCAGATACGTTACCTTATCCGACTTCACATATTCCACAACTTGTATTTTTCCCTGTATGATCAGCCTAGGCTCCCGGGGTGGATGGCGGTGCCCGACCGAGGCGCCGGCGCCTTCTTTGCCTAGCGACCCCGGGACCGGGCGGGATCAATTCCCGAGGGGCTCCCGGCGAGCCAAGAGTGTCCTCGTGGCCTCGCTACGCTCTCCGGACCAACGGCGCCCGAAGGCGCGGAGGGCCCCCGGTACCAGAAGAAGGAAGGGGCCGGACCTACGGGCTTCATCGCCCCGCCAAGCTCACCTCCGGACATCTCGCGCCCCCGGGAACCGAGCTCCCGAGGCGTTTCAACGGTCGCGTTCGCCGCCCCCCGGGGCCCGATCTCCCGGGGCATGCGGCTACTACGGGGCCCGGACAGGGGTCTCACACCCCACGGTGGTTCGCTGTTGCTGGCCTACGATGTCGAATGGCCCCCGGTACTCGACCTCCCCAGACGCGAGGCCCCGGACACCAGCGGCCTCCAAGCAACACTATAAACCAAGGTACAAAAATATATATATAATCATATACATATACAAATGTCTCTCTTTGTACCAGACAGGCAAAACCAGAGCGCAATCACGAGCGAGACCCGGACGACGACAGAAGAAAGGCGCCCGGGGGCATGGAGGGCCCCCGGGCCCCGAAGGCGCCCACGCATGGCGTCAGAAGGAAACCGGCGTCTTCCTCAACCTCTTCGTCAAGCATCAGCTCTACGAGATGGTCGCCGCGGTCGAAGAACCCCGCCTCCGGGGCAGCGGACTCGACCATGGCCTCCCGCGTTTTCCTCGTGAACTACGGACAAGCATCCCTCGGTCCCGGGCGCCGGTCGCCCCGGACCTGGATGCTGAATCCCGACTGGACTGCTCCCGGGTGCCGATTGCTCCCGGGGGCCGATGCCCGGCCACGGGGCCGACTGCCGTTGGCCCCGGAGCCAGTGCCGACTGCCGATGGCCCCGGAGCCGATGCCAACTGCTCGGGCGCCGGCTGCCCCGATGCCGACTGCCCGGCTGCCGGCTGCCCCGGTGCCGACTGCCCCCGATCGCCTCGGCCCCGAAGTGCGGCCCCGAGAGCCGATCGCCTCAGCTTGCCGGGCCGATCTACCCAAAGAACTCGGTGGCGACAGTACGGGCGGCAAGCTGCCGCAACGCCATCGCGACCGCTGCCGCCGGCCTTCCTCAACACTTCGTTCCATGTTTTCAGCCCAGGTGCCGGGTACGTATCGCATCTAAGTCAGCAAATCGTCAAGCTACGTCAGTACATGGCGAACCAGGCGGACCCAGCGTCCCCTCATTTCTTCAAGACATGGCCCTGTTCCTGGCCGGAGTGGATCCCGGCCGAGCAACAGGGCCAGGGGCCACTGTCGGCGAAATGGGACTGGGGGTCCCACAGCCTGCGGGGACGCGTGGATCTCCGGCCACATCGGCTCCTCCGGGGGGCATGTCCTGCACGACCAGCGGCCGGCAGGGAGGCCGTGTCTCCCGCCGATCGTCCGTGCCCGGATGCGTCGCCCGCGGCCCGGGCGCTCGTCCCCGCCCCCGGACGCGCCGCCTGTCTGCCGTCCGGGAGCGCCTCCTCCGGCCCCGGGCGAGTGCCGCCCGGGAGCGCCGCCTCCGGCCCGGGCGAGTGCGCCCGGGAGCGGGCCGTCCGGGAACGCCTCCTCTGGCCCGGGCGAGTGTCGCCCGTGCCCGGAGGCGCCGCCTCCGGGCGTGTGTGGCAACCAGGCGACCAGACCAGCCGCCCGCAGCACCCGACAGGGCCTCCTCCAGGCGTGTGTGGCGACCAGGCGACCAGACCAGCCGCCCGCAGCACCCGACAGGGCCTCCTCCAGGCGTGTGTGGCAACCAGGCGACCAGACCAGCCGCCCGCAGCACCCGACAGGGGCTCCTCCAGGCGCGGCGCAGCAGGCGGGCGCCGACCGGCACGACCACGTATGCCTGGCACTGTAGAATCCCCTTGCACTATAAAGGAGAATCCATGCCGCCGACGAGAGGCGCGGCTCAAGCTCCAGCAATAGACAACAAGGCTACCTCACTGTTCTTCTTCCCGAAGTCTCCCGGTTACGCTTCCGAGCTCCCCGGGTACACCTTGTAACACAACCATACACATTCTCCCACATAGCATACACACAGGACGTAGGGTATTACGCTCCGGCGGCCTGAACCTGTATAAATCCTCCTGTCTCCTCTGTGTGTCACTGTTTCTCGTCTTCTCCAACGCCTCGTACACCTGAGAACAACTCCCCTGGCCGAATCTCAAAAGGGGGTCTCTCGACTTCCCGCCGTCGGGGTGTTATCCTTCGACATCCTTATACAGCCTCTGGGCTATAAAAGGCAGCCTTGTTGTAAAAGACAGATTATTTTTGGAGTGAATAGAGCTAAAGTGCATTTGCACCTCTGATCACACTTTGCAAGAATAAACGAGAGAAACATTTCTCCCGCTTATCCCCATTTTCTCTTGTTCGTGACCGAAGGTCACAACAAAACCTAACAATCTTCTTCATCATACATCGTGTGGCTTATCTAAATCGGGCCCAATCCAGTAGGACCAATTTTAGATTATCGATGGTTTTTAGGCCTAGGCTTTGATACGACTTTTTATACGATGCACATAATCCCGGCCCATCTTACTGTACCACGAGTGGTTTTCCCTACTATGCTAGAATAGCTAGGTTGTGCATGCCTAATACCTTGGTTGCCATTCCGGTTGGACCTCTAGGAGAGCAAGTCCAATGAGACATGAGTCGAGATGTTGTTTGAGCATCCTAAGGAAAGGCCTATCATGGTGTGGCTGGTTGGATCGGTCTATGCTCAGTCTAATAAGCCAAATATGATTTTGACCCAAAAATGAAAACTAAGGAAACTTGGAAAAAATAATTTAGAACTTTGTGGATCAAATCGAGCCATAAGAGTAGGTACAATAGTTCTCCAAGCTAGTGACAAAGGTTCCACTAGGCTCATACGATGCAATATGAAAGCCCGTTGTTGTCGCCTAGAGAGGGATGAATAGACGTTCCTAAAAAATTCTCAAAATACAGCGATAAAATTCTGGTAAGAACCTCCGACCAAACTGGTAGGAGGCTTCGACCGGCTCTCTCGAGCTGGCTGAGAGGGCTAGCTGGAGGTTCTGGCCAAGAACGCCGGAGGTTCCGATCCTGATGTTCTGACTCTACCAAAATACTTCAATAATAGATAAATTGACAGAGATCAAGTGTAGTGCAAATAATAGGGTAGGAGATAAATGTAGTCAAGTGTAGAGACAAATTAAAACAATAATGAGCAAGTACAAGGGAGACACAAAATTTTTTTTCCCGAAGTTCGGATCACAAAGATCCTATGTCTCCGTTGAGGAGCTCCAAAAAGCCGGGTTTCGATTGACCCCTTGTCTCACCAAGCAATCACGAAGTTCAGCTTGGTATCCACTAGAATTTACCTTTTTTTCTTTGCGGAGGCGATGTTAACCTTCATAAACTCTTTCCGAGACAATCCACAACTCGAGAAAGCTCGCGGGTGACGCCTAACCGTTTAGGAGGTTTTTCTCGAAGAGAAATAAGCTCCAAGCAGCTGATCTGCATCCTCCTCAAGTGCACAAAATTCTTTTAGCCTTTTCTTCCTAAGAAGACTTGAGAATTCTCTACTACTCGGTTGAGCACACAGCGTTTGACATTAATCAGTTGCTTGCTTTTGCATCCATTTCAGAATATTTTGAAGGCTAACATTTTCCAAACGTATGACTGCAGATTGTAGAAAAATGGTCGGATGATTTATAACTGTTCACCAAATTAACAATTAGGCTTCCACATTGGAGCAGCTACCTGTACCTGCATGATTCCTTTCAAACATTGTTGTTATTCCTACATTGCATCTTGCTAGCGGAAATTGATCCCGACAGTTTCAGCAAATTTTGTACCTGATATCTCTTTTTGTGGGAAAGACAAGGGGAACATATTTATATAAGCTTCAGCTCTGATTCAGAAGGCCCACATATTTTTTTCACGTGATTACCACTATGCAGTACAATTATGAAGTCATTATCACTATTCAGTACAATTCTCTATAGCATGCGTGTACACCGAAGTCATAAAAACTAAGGAAGATAGGAAAATGATGTTGGTCTCTTTAAGTGTTCCACGCCATTGCCGACATGGAATTAGAGATCACTCAATCCTCTGATGGTACACATTAAGGGCGTAGCTGTTCAGAAGGTCACCAAATGTCTTGGTTGAGAACTTCTGCACCACATAGTCCCTCGCTTGTTTACCCATCTTAACTGCTAGATCATGATCGTTCACAAACTTCAGCATGGCTTTTGAAAATTCAGGGGCAGAGGGGTCACAGAGAAACCCTGTCTCTTCATTTATGACTGTTTCCACTGGACCACCGCTGTTGCATGCAATTACAGGCTTATATGCCGCCATGGCTTCCAGAGGAACAATACCAAAATGTTCACCCTGTGTAAAGTGTCAGATATAGGTTTATTACTGTGAAATGCTCCTACCATTGAGTCATAGAACATGCTAGACATTTACCTTTGGAGTGTATAACACACAAAGGCAGTTCGAGAGAAGTTCGTTCCTTTCAGATGTTGAACAAGATGTCACAAATTTGACATGTTTAGAAACCCCTTCAGTCGCTGCCAATCTTTTGAGCTCCTCGAGGTATTCAACATTTTCTCTGAGACGCTTATCAAATCCACCTTAAGCATAAGCATTGTAAGTAAACAGTAGTTGCTAGTTGGTAATTCATAATGTAGTGACAATGCAACATTCAACCTGTAGGGGAAAGGTAATTCACAAATAAACAAAAATCACCTGCGACTGTTAAGGTTACTTCCTGTCGAGCGTCACCAGGCTGCATAGAAGCAACAAAGCGAAGCAAAGCAAATGCTGAAATGGCAAGATCAAGATTCTTTTTTCTCTCAAACCGGTTAATTGAGAGGAAATTCAACCTGAGCAGAAAGATTGCAGTTCATTTTAGCTAGAGCGCAACACCGAAATGTGCAGAAGGTGAGAAAAAATGCTCACACCTCGTACTGTACTAAATTTGAAAAAAATTGAAACCTAAGCAAGTTACAAAGAGATATACAAACATGCAGTTACTTGTAAGCATGAGGTTCCTGAAACTGCTCAACGGAGACAGCTGGATATAGCACAGCAGGCTCAATTCCTCTAGCATGAAGGCCGCAAAAGGTCCTGGCAAATGTTTCCGCAGTGAACTTGCTGTTTACTAGAATCAAATCTGCCATACCTAATGTATACACAAAAGAATAAAAGCTACAATTAGAACAGTCACTATCGAACGGTAAAAAGCATAACAGGTATACAGTTCTGGAAGCAAGACCATACCAGTAGTTGTTTCTTCAATCATGTCGATTGGCTTGCGATACAACCTCCGAAGTATGGTAGTATGTTTGAGCAAGCAACAGATCAGGAAAATGACAATAAAATACAATCTGAATACACGAAAAATAATTATCAGCATATAGCTGCAGTTAAAACACACTGATCACCTAAGGTAAAGGATCAATACCTTGGATGCTGCCTTCAGTTTAAGCAGTGGAATCACAACTGAAACCTGGTCTACTAATATGATGTCAAATGAGGGCCACCAAAGTAGCACACACATTGCAACAAAAATGCAGCGAAGATATGCACAGACAGCATGGAAGCGGTAAAATATATGGCGAGGCAAGAAATCTCCATATACTTTAACTTGAAATGGACCTGCAAAACAAGAGAAGAGCATAGTAAAGTCTTCATTCGCGTAAGAACATTTTGTCTTAAACACTATCGAATCATTTGTAAGTAGGGTATCCTAGAGGAAACTGTTCATGATAGTTTGTGCGTAATCAATTAACAATTTGCATAGGAACAACTGCATATGCTCCACATCAAGCCAGTCACAGTGCATAAATGTGTTTAACACAGCAAAGATACACAAAAGGTACTGTAGCTACCATAGTAAGAGGGCTATCAGCAACATTCGCCTCAGATAGAGTTTAGATCCTTACCAGAAACAGTCTCTTCAAAGCATCGGTTTTTGTCATGATGTGATGTGAAAATATGAACATCATGACCATGTGCAGCAAGCTGACAAGCCGCATCAACTATCAATTCTCAGCACACCTACAAAAACATATGTTTTCTTTGAATAATTGGAATCTACAATGCTAAAATAAGACATATTCGGTCCATTGGTCCATATCCTATACCACACCTGCCACAATGGTGCTGCAACATTTTCTCACAAATTTTCTATAACCATGTCATCTACATATAGCGAAGGAGCCCAAGTCCCATATTCAAATGAAACCGTGCAACTGCTTCCTAAAAAATAAGCCAATTCTAGCGCATCTCTACTCACTAGTACTTGACTAGAAGTATCAATTCAGTATGGAAGTGAAGAAGGAAAGAGAACCCCAGCACCCAGACTACACCGTAATTGCAGTAAGCACACGCCAAACCTTTTGTAAAACTGAGGAACCCAACAAACATCTACGCTACATGATCAAGCAAGCTCAGACAACAACTGTTCCTCCTCAAATCTATCGAGGCTTCCGGCGCATGGACTCAAATCGCTAAATACCTACCAATTTTACAGAGTAGCACGCAAACAATCATCTACCGGATCTACGAACTCTGCCTAAACGAGATCAGGGTTCATCCAAGCAACAACAGAAGCGACATGGTAGAGAGAGAGTAGAGGCCTACCTATCCCGAGATCAGGATGGATCACGGCGACCTTAAGCCTCTTCGTCCTCGTCCCCGACGGCTCGCCCGCCGCCGCCGCCATCTCCTCGGCGTACTCAGATGGGCTTCTTCGGCCGCCGCTGCTCTCGGCGGCCAGCAGATCTCTGTTCCCTAATCTCACTCTCGTCGGGCGGCGGGAGGAGGCGGCCGGCAGGAGGCGGCGGAGCCGAGGAGGCCGGGAGGAGGCGGCGGGAGGCCGAGGAGGCGGGAGGAGGCCGAGGAGGCGGAGGAGGAGGAGGCGGGTGGAGGCGGCGGAGGAGCCGAGGAAGGAGGCGGCGGAGGAGCCGAGGAAGGAGGCGGAGGAGGCGGAGGAGCCGAGGAGGCGGCGGGAGGCCGAGGAGGCGGGAGGAGGCGGAGGAGCCGAGGAAGGAGGCGGAGGAGGCCGAGGCGGCGGGAGGCGGCGGAGGAGGCGGAGGAGCCGAGGAGGCGGCGGGAGGCGGCGGAGGAGCCGAGGAAGGAGGCGAAGGAGGCCGAGGCGGCGGGCGGCGGGAGCCGAGGAGGCGGCGGGAGTAGGGATGGCAATGGGTGAGAAACCCGGTGGGGGGCAAGAGAATACGGAACCAGATCGGCTGCCGAACGGCAGCGGGCAGCGCGCGCGTGTCGGCGCCCGGGAACTCCCCCGGGCCCGTGTCAGCGTCCGGGAACTCGTCCGTGCCCGGGCCCTCGCGCCCGGGACAACCTGCACCGTTCGATTGAGAATGAAAGCGCGCGCTGCCCGCTGCCGTTCGGCAGCCGATCTGGTTCCAGAGAATACACCCGTCCCCACCAGGGTTGAAACACCCCATCACCCGTACCCGCCACCCGTCTCGGGTATCAAAATCCCCCATACCCGTCAACCGTGTGGGTAACGGGTACCCATCGGGTGACCCTTTCCCATTTAATAACAGAAATACACTCTTCCCCGCCCCTCTCGCGCGCCTCGCCCGTGCCCGCGCCCGCGCCCGTGCCCGCGCGCCTCGCCCGTGCCCGCGCCCGCGCCCGCGCCCGTGCCGCGCGCCTCGCCCGCGCCCGTGCCCGCGCCCGCGCCCGTGCCCGCGCGCGTGCCCTCGCCCTCGCCCGTGCCCGCGCCCCTCGCCCGCGGCCGACGGCACCGTACGCGAGGCTGGCGAGGGAGGACACCGTGGCGGCCGCGACGACGACGGCGGCGTGGATGGGGTAGGAAATGGGATGGGGATTGGGAAGGGATTGGCTAGGGTTTACAGAATTACGGCGCTTATATACAGTGTATTTTTAAATGGGTGGACCTACATGTCATACTCAAATGGGGAACCCACCGGGTGACGGGTATGGGGTACACACGAACGCACCCGTACCTGCTTCACCCGATGGGTGAGGAAATCACCCATTAACAGACCCGTGGGGGTCAAAATTCCCCACACTCGCACCCTAATAGGGTTTTTACCTGCGGGTAAACGGGTGACGGGTCCCCATTGCCATCCGCCGCGGGAGGAGGCGGAGGAGCCGAGGAGAGGAGGCCAGGAGGAGGCGGAGGAGGCCGAGGAGGTGTTGACACCGAAAACCGCCGGGGCCGTTCGGAGCCTTGGGACACGCGAAGGCCTGGGAGATTTGCTTCACTCCAGTGCAGGTCCTAAAATTTTGAGGTTCGTAAGCATGCCAGTCAATTTGACCCCGCAATTGACAAGGAGAGAGAAAATATTAGATCAGTGATCCAATCGGCCGATAAGAATCCTACCAGCCGATTGCCGATAGAATTTGTTAGCGCTGCACCTAAGGTACTGCCCGCGCCCTTGCCCGGGTCCTCACCCGTGCCCGCGCCCGAGTCCACGCCCGTGCCCGTGCCCGGGTCCTCGCTGGCCTCCGCACCCGGGTTCTCGCGCGTGCTCGCGCCTGGGGCCTCGCGCGTGCTCGCGCCTGGGGCCTCGCGCGTGCCCGACTACCAACAGCGCTTGCGCATCGGCTAAGAGGCCGATGATGATATAAACAGATAGTAAATAAATCCGATTGCGGATAATACTTGTACATCGGCTAGACAAACCGATGATAAATAAATAAATCATAAACTAGCCGACTGCTGACAGAACATGCGTATCGGCATCGGCTAAGAGGCCGATGATGATATAAACAGATAGTAAATAAATCCGATTGCGGATAATACTTGTACATCGGCTAGACAAACCGATGATAAATAAATAAATCATAAACTAGCCGACTGCTGACAGAACATGCGTATCGGCTGGAAAGCCGATAACAGTGCAAGTAAGCGAAATAAACAATTGAACAATGCAGTTGGCTTTATATAATAAAGGATAACTTATCGGCTAAGCACTCCGATAAAACATCGCATAAAAACCTATCGACTCAACAAGGATAAACCTATCACTATCAATCTAGTAGTTCAGACTTAACTGATGCAGCACAGATTAACAATTATAAAAGAACCTCGATGAGCCGATAGATCTAATGCAATCGTGATGTATATGATAACTTATCGGCTATACATTCCGATAAGACGCTTGCGTAAAATCTATCGACCTAGCAGGAATAACTTATCGCGACAGTTTAGTAGGTCGGACCTAACCGATGCAGCACAAACTGACGATAAGTTACACCCAGTAAGCTGATAAAAACTATGCACGCGTGATGTGGTATATCGACCCAGGCTATGAGATCAAACCTAACTGATGTAGCCGTAGACGGAGTAGATACACCGGGTAAGGGGTGACGAGTCTTACCCTCTCGCAGGAGTTCGGACCTAACCGATGCAGCTCGGCTCGAGAAGCAAGAACCCGTCGAAAGGGTGGCGATGCGCCGAAGTTTATTGATCTATGAGATGATTTACAAGGTCCCCGGGCATACGTATTTGTACCCCGAGTTTGCTACAGTCCTGATCGGACACGAAACAGGAGTTTCCTATCTAGAAAAGGAAAATTACCAGTCCTGATCGGACACGAGATCAGGTTTATCTAAAAAGTATTAAAACTACCTAATTAATAGATAAGGTAATTGACTGCCATGTCGTGGTCTTCACGATTCCTTCCTAAATCCGGCTTCTTCTTGATTAGCTTCCATTGGCTAATATGGCCTCTTTCTTCAACCGAACATGATGACGAACCGTACCAAATTTTGGTGTTAACAGGAGGCCGGGAGGAGGTCGAGGCCGGGTGCGTGCGAGAGGAGGAGGCAGGCAGGCGACCGTTGCACTGACATCTGCCCGTTGTGACGCTGATGACCGTTTGCTGCAGTGTTCGGCCGCGTTGGCCCAGTAGATAATTGACACGTGTCCCAACGGTCCGAAATAACGAATCTAGCTGTTGCAGGACAAAAAAAATCCAAAAAAAATATAAAAAAATCTGAAAAATTATGAAATTTTTTCCTATAAATAGGGGAACCCCCAGCCACATTTTTGCTCATCCAAACCTCCCAATCTCTCCTCTTGTGCTCTATTCTCCTCTCTTTTGCTCCCTTTGCTCAAAATTTTTGATTTAGACAAAATTTTGTCTAAAATTCAAAAATTTCCCACATTCTCATAGCTAATAGTAGCAGCCTCCGGTGCTCCTGCAAGGTAAAAAAAATCCTAAATTTTCTTATTCGTTCCTACTATTTTTTAAATACTAATTTTCTCTATTTATATTGCAGGATGGATCCGAACTACCCTACGTTCCAACTGAGCGACTTCGACCCGAGCTATCTGTCGATGTCGCAAGGAGACGACTCCGGGTCGGCTCCTACATCGCAAGAACATCCAGAGGAAATACATGCGGCTTCAGAAGGGTCCGGAACAGTGGGCGGGAGTCTATCAACGGCAACCGGCTCAAAGAGATCAAGAACTTCCTCCGCCTGGCAACATTTTGATGAGATCAAGGAGACCGCCGCGGATGGAAGGGAGGTAAGTTACGCGAAATGTAAAATTTGTAAGACTAAACTCTCTGGAAAATCTTCTAATGGAACAGGGCATTTGAGGCGGCATGCTGAGGCGTGTGCGAAGAAGCAAGGTTACTAGCTAAGAGAGCAGCAACTAGTACTCCATCCGGACGGTACGGTACGTTCATGGGAGTATAATCCTCAAGTAGCACGAGATTCTCTTACTCGTTTAATTGCTAGACAGGATTTACCCCTAAACTTTGGTGAGTCTCCTGCATTTGAGACTTACATTAAAACTGCTCAGAATACTAGGTTTCAAGCTGTTAGTAGACAAACTACAACCCGGGACTTGGTGAATGTTTACAACCAAGGTCGGGATAGTATTAAACAATTATTTGCTACTTGCATATTTTTTATTAGTATCACATCTGATATTTGGAGTGGTAGGGCTAAGGAAGACTATATTAGTGTAGTTGCTCATTATGTTGATGATGAATGGGATCTACAAAAAAGAGTAATAGCTTTAAAATTAATTGATGTTTCACATAATGTAGAAAATATTGCTGAACGAATTTCTAGAGTTTGTGAGGATTTTGGCATCACAAATAAAATATTTGCAGTAACTCTAGATAATGCAGCTGCAAATTCCAGAGCAATGGAAATTTTGCAGCCTTTATTCAATGTTTATGCTGAATCATTTCTTTTACATCAACGTTGTGCTTGCCATGTTATTAATCTTATAGTTAAATCCGGTTTTAAGAGGGTAAGTGTATATCTCGATTCCATCCGTGAAGCCATAACATGGCTCAATGGTTCTAATCCTCGACTTGCGACCTTCAAGCGATTTTGCATCGCTTCGGACAAGCGTCCACGCAAGTTCCAAACGGATGCGGACCATCGGTGGAACTCGACTTATTTGATGTTAAGACACGTCTTGCCTTACAAGGATATACTAACAGTTTTTTTGCAGTCCAAGAATGTTGTTACCAGTGACGGGCAACCGCTACTGACAGAACAGTCTTGGCATGTTGTAGAAAGGTTTTATTATTTTCTTGAAACATTTTATGATGCAACTGTTACTTTGTCTGGTGTTTACTATCCAACTGCTAATTTAATTTTGCATAAATTTTTTGAGATTGCCACTTTATTAAAAGAATATGAAGATGACCAACTACTAGGAGTTGCAGTATTTCACATGAAACAAAAATATCTTAAATACTGGAGGGACATTCCATACTTGTATGCTTTTGCATTTATTCTTGATCCTAGGGATAAAATACGGGGGTTTCTAAATATTTTGAATCTTATTGGGGATGCAATGAATATTGATTACACTAACTACTATTTTGATTTTAAGAGAAAATTGTATGAAGTATTTGGAAAGTATGAAACTAAGTTTCAGGGAGTTCGCGTGCAAAGAGCCTCACCCGTCCTTGTCGCAGGTAAGAAGAAATTGCAGTGGGGCCGAATTTGGTGTGGTTCCTCTTCTTCTTCGAGCACCGGTGGTGGAAGTTCGGCCGTAGCAAGTCCTGCACACGCTTCGCTTGAAGCTCTTGAGCTGTTCACCTACTTGGACACCGACTCTATCAACCAGGAAGATCTCAACGTTCTTCAATGGTGGAATGATCACAAGTCCCAATATCCCGTGCTCTCAAAGCTAGCACGGGATGTGTTCACGGTGCCTGTGTCTATGGTATCATCCGAATCGGCCTTCAGTCTTTGCGGAAGAATTATTGAGGAGAGAAGAAGAAATCTCCGTAGTGAGGTGGTAGAAATGCTACTTGCGGTTAAAGACTAGGAGCTAGCTAAGGAACGTGCCTAACACACCACGGAGAACCAAGATTTAGCTGAGCAGTTCGAAAATCTATACCTACAAAATGACGAACTAGAGTAATCTTTTTTATTTTTCAGTATTGACCTTTAGCTGTACTCTTTTTTCTTTGTCATGGTTTTCTCAAAATTGAGTTTTTACATGACAGAGTTTTTAATGAGGCAGCTGTGTAATATCAAAATCAATAAAGGTCATTGCACAATTTTCCCCTATATCTATGTAGAAATTAAATTACATAACTATATATGTTCTTCTATTTTGCTTGTTTAAAAAATATAAAAATTTCCTTCTCTAATATCATCAAGTGAGAGTGACTGCGAGAAGAGTACAAAAGGAAAAAAAAGACTTAAAAAATTTTAAAAAAATTAGAGGAGTTGTAAAAAAATCTGAAAAAAAATGTAAAAACATTATCTGAGATGAGTAAAAAAAATACTCATATTTTTTTACTCATCTCAGATAATGTTTCTATATTTTTTCATAATTTTTTTACAACTCCTCTAATTTTTTTAAATTTTTTAAGTCTTTTTTTTGCTTTTTTACTCATCTCTCAGTCACTCTTCTCACTGACTCAGTCGGGAGTCGGCGCAGGTGGGGAGGCCGAGGCGGCGGGGGCCCGAGGAGGCCGGCGGGAGGCCCAGGCGGCTGGGGCGGCGGGGGCCCGAGGAGGCGGGAGCCCGAGGAGGCGGTGGCAGGAGGCGGAGGGGGCGGTGGCGGAAGCCGGGGAGGCGCGCGCGAGAGGCGGCGGCGGAGGGGGGCGGCGCGCAGGCGGGGAGGCGGCAGGCGCCGGAGGCCGGGGACGCCAGACGCGCGGCGGCATGCGTCGGCAGACCGGGCCGGCCCGGGCACGGTGGGCCACCGATGGGCCGTGCCGACACGGCACGGCCCACGACCTCGGCGTGCCGTGCCTGGGCTGGGGGGGGAGGCACGCGGGCCTGCACGGCACGGCCCGCTACAGGAACCGTGCCTACATGGGCCGTGTCGTGGCAGGCCGTGCCGGCCCGGTCCGCCCATTTGGCCACCTATACTCTCGCTAGTAGTCGTGACTATAGATGTCCAAATGGGCCGTGCCCTGTCGGGCCGGCCTGGGCATGGTGCTACAGTAACCATGCCCGGGCCGGCCCGGCACGGTTGGCCATGGGCCGTGCCGTGCCTGGGCCGGCGGTGCCTAGTTAACGCCAAAATTTGGTATGACTCTGTATCAGATTCGGTCAAGAAGGAAATTGCAGTTAATTAACGGAAGTTGATTCAGAAGAAACCGGATCCAGGAAAGAAGCCGTGAAGACCACAATATGGCAGTTATTTACTGTGTCTATTAATTAGGCAATATTAGTTTTTATCTTTAGGAAACCTGATCTCGTGTCTGATCGGGTCCTGTTAGTGTTTCCTTTTGTAATTAGGAAATCTTATGTCATGTCCAATAAGAACTCGTATCAACTCGGGGTATAAATACGTATGCCCGGGTGCTTTGTAAGATATCTACATCAATCAGATCAATACAATTTCGACGCATCGCCACCCTTTCGACGGGTTCTTGCTTCTCGAGCCGGGCTGCATCGGTTAAGTTCGACCTCCTGCGAGAGGGTAAGTCTCGTCACCCCGGCTACCGCATCGGCTAGGACTTCCTCGGTTAGGTCCGATATTCTAGTCGGTTTACGGTAGACGGCTTACCACGATATATCTGCTCCGTCTACGGCTGCATCGGTTTGGTTCGATCTCTTAGGCCGATCAGGTATATCACATCACGCGTGCGTAGATCTTATTGGCTTATCGGGCGCGATTTATCCTCAGTTTGTGCTGCATCGGTTTGGTCCAACCTACTAAACTGCCAGCGATAAATCGTTTCCTGTTAAGTTGATGGTTTTTACGCAAGCGTCTTATCGGGATGTATAGCCGATAAGTTATCTTATTTTACATCACGATCGCATTAGATCTATTGACTCATCGAGGTCCTGTTATCACCATCAGTTTGTGCTGCAACGGGTGGGGTCCAATCTACTAGACAGGTGGTAATAACTTTACTCTTAATAAGCCGATGGATGCCTATGCGATGTTTTATCGGAGTGCTTAGCCGATAAGTTATCTTTTATTGAATACAGCCGATTATACTGTTTATTGGTTATCTAGTTCATTTGCTTTATTATCACGATTGGCTAAAGGCTAGCCAATTAGTTTACTTTGCCGACCCGGGCACGGGCACAGGTGAGGACCTAGGCACGAGCACAGGTAAGGTCCCAGGCGCGGGCACGGGCGAGGTCCTGGGCACGGGCACGAGTGCGGGCAATACTTTAGATACAGTGCTAACTATTATTATTGCAATTAGCCGATTCATTTATTTGTGTATCTTGTTGTTTTGTCATCGGTCTACGGCCGATGTTCGAGGATCCTTTTGGCAATCGGCTAGTCTGTTATTTTATCATTATCAGTTACTACTTACACCATCATCGGTTTCCAATCGGTGTATAAGTGCAGCAGTCTGTATTGGCCATCGGCCGATGAAACGAGTCCAAATCGGCTTCCAGCCGATTGGCTCACCGATCTAATTTTTTCTATCTCCTTGTCAATTGCAGGGTCAAATTGACTGGCACACCTACGAACCTCAAAGATTTAGGACCTGCACTGGAGTTAAGCAGATCTCCCAGTCCTTCACGTGTCTCCAGGCGCCGAACCAGGTCGTCGGCCCCCGGCGGTTTTCGGCGTCAACACGTTTTTGGCACGCCCAGTGGGACACGAAGTTTCGACACAAAGTTTCAATTTGAAGATTCAATATGACTGGAAAAGAGATTAACCAAGATAATATGATTCCAGTCACCATGGAAGACTTAACTGAAGAGCAAAAACAGCAAGTCGAGCAGACTATGGCCAATTTTTCAGAAACTTTGCTTAGAATCTTTCGGTATGACGCGACAAGGGCCGATTCAGAAGACGCAATTTCCAAAACCAGTTCTTTTTGGTGTATCGAGCCGTACTCCGCCTGAAAGTCCACCAAAACCCTTACAGGATATGGTAAACGAAGTAGTACATCATGCGCTTATTAACCAGTTAGGAGTATTGGTGAACACGTTGCACAATCTGATCAAGAAAACGGTGGATGGATCAATTGCTCAGGAGCCTAGTCGGGGTCCGGTATATTTACCACCAAAAGTAGAGCCGGGCCAGGTTACTTACGGAATGAACAAAGATATACCGGAAAAATCTGTTTACGCAGAACCAGGCTGGGGGGAACAGGATATTCCCGCTGGATACCATCGGACTACTTATTATGGGGGATATCAACAAAATTATCCAGGAGGTGGGGCCGATCCAGGTAATTATCAGAGAGAATATCCTAGACAGAATCGGCAACCAACTCCACCTATATAGGCCCCGTTTGGTAGGGATTCTCGGGGGTGATTCTCACTCGAATCAGTTAGAGCTGAGGCAAACAGGCAAAAATGATTCTGATTCTCAGCCGAATCGATTCGCAGTGATTCCCAAATTTACACATGAATAGAGAATCGGGCAAAAGGCAGCTTCTCGTGGGAATCCAACGAACCAAAAATAAAAATCCCCACAACAATTCACAAAAATTACCCACCTGCCACTGGACTATACCCTCCAGCTCGTCCCATCCCTCCGGCCTCCCGCGCCGGCGCCGACCTCCGGCCTCCACCTCTGGCCTCCACCGCGGCGACGCCGCCCTCGGCCTCCCGCGCGGCGACGCCGGCCTTTGGCCTCCCGCGCGGCGACGCCGGCCCCTGGCCTTCCCCGCGCCGACGCCGCCCTCCGGCCTCCCGCGCTGACACCGTCCTCGGCCTCCCCTGCCGCCCTCCGGCCTCCCGCGCCGACGCAGGCCCCCGGCCTCCCGCGCGCCGACGCCGGCCCCCGGCCTCCCCCACGCCGACGCCGCCCTTGGCCTCCCCTGCCGTCCTTCGGCCTCCCGCGTCAACTCCGGCCCCCGGCCTCCCGCGCGCCGACGCCGGCCTCGGCCTCCCGCGCCGACGCCGGCCTCCGGCCTCCTCCCGCGCTAACGCGCACCGACGCCGGCCTCAGTGAGCTCTCCCATTTCTTTTTTTTAAAGAGCATGTACAGAACAGTGCAGATAACATGTCTTCCATTTTTTTTTAAACAGCAAGCGAAAAACAGTAGAACAATGTCTTCTATTTCTTTTTCTAGACTGCAAGTAGAGAACAGTGTCTCCCATATTTTTTTAAATAACAAGCAGAGAATAGTGAGCAGCAATATATATATTTTTTATGAGTAGCAGTATATTTATCTGGAAGTATATATAAATCTCTTGCTAATACAGGGGTAGTATAGACAATTTATCTAGAAGTTCCCTCATTAGAATCCAGAGCTAATGTTTTTAGCCAAACGTCTAATCGTACTGATTCTGATTCTCTTCAGTATCTGATTCAGCAAGAATCAGAATCAAAATCACTGAATCACTGAATCAGGAGCTCTACCAAACGGGCCCATAGTATCAACAGGACAACCTGAGAGAAGAAGATTTATCAACAAGGGTTGCAGAGATCGTAAGGGAGCAATTTGGGATAAAACCGAAAGAGCAAACATTTATGTATTGACGTCCATATCCTGAGTGGTTTGACAGAGTTCCATTGCCACACCGATACAAAGTTCCAGATATTTCCAAGTTCTCAGGACAAGACAACACATCTACAGTTGAGCACATTAGCCGATTCTTGGCACAGTGTGGAGAGGCATCAGCTGAAGAGGCTCTAAGAGTTAGATTTTTCCCCTTGTCATTATCTAGATCGGCCTTTACGTGGTTCTCTTCTTTGCCACCAAATTCAGTCCGAGGATGGGTCGATCTGGAGAAACAATTTCATAAATACTTTTTTGCTGGGGTCCACGAGATGAGGCTGACAGATCTAACATCGGTAAAACAAAGGCCAGACGAAACAGTACTGGAATACATTCAGCGGTTTCGGGACGTCAGAAACCGATGTTACAGTTTAAATCTAAGCGATGGACACTTGGCCGATTTGGCTTTCCAGGGTCTCTTAGATCCCATTAAAGAGAGGTTTTCATCGCAGGAATTTGAGAGCTTGGCACACCTTGTACAGAAGGTATCGGCTCATGAAAGCCGATTTCAAGAAGCAAAAAAGGAAAAGTTTCGAAGGCGGGTTGCTCAGGTGCAAGTTTATTCATTGGACTCAGATGGTGACGGATCCGATGTTGAAGTTGGATTGGTGGAATGGGCTAGGAACAAGAAATCAGTATCATGCCCATGGGTAAAAGATATCGGCAGGGAGGAGCGGTATGACTTTGACATCAATAAAGCCTGCTAGACGTCGCGCGGTCGGCACTCCTGGCCCCTGCGCTGCTGTGGGCAGCGACCTGGCGATGGGCCGCGCCTACGAGGTCGGTGACTTCGTTGAGCCAGCGCCTCTCCCGGCCCCCGCCCCCGTTAAATGCCGGGGGGTGGCGCAGGAGGGCTTCCGCCGCCAGGAGAGCTCCCTGTGGTGACGCTGGCTGGAAGTCGAGGTTGCGGTGCGCCGTGGAGCGGCGCCTCCGCTCGCGCCTCAAAGATGAGGCCGTGGCAGACCCAGCGGGGCACTTGCCGGTTCCTTCAGAGAGAGAAAGGGCCGACGCCGCGCTGCCAGGCCGCCGAGGAGTGAGTTCAACCCGCCTGGCTCGCGCTGCGCGTCTCCTGGAAGACGGGGAGCGCGGTGGGCTTACCACGGGGCTAACGCCACCGGGCGGGGTGAAGCCGCCGGACTCCTCGTCAGAGTCCCGTGGACGGTGGCCTCCTGCCATGGAGTGCGCCGATGTCGTGGACGCCGGCGTAACACCTGAAAAGGAAACTCCCCCTACCTGGCGCGCCAGCTGTCGGAGGATGAAACCTCGATGGCGGGAAGTCCGGAGACCCCCCTTTGAGATTCGGCCAGGGGAGTAGTTCTCAGGCGAAGCCGGCGTCAGTCGGATTGACACTCGGGGAGGAACAGAGGGGGCCCGAGCTAGAGACAGAAAGGTCCGGACCGTCCGCTTCGGGTCCGGACCGTCCGAACCGGGAAGATCGCGCGGGGAAGACGATGAACAGCGGACGGTCGGAAGAAAGGATCGACGCACAAGGGAGACAGGAGGATTTATACAGGTTCGGGCCGCTCGGAAGCGTAATACCCTATTCCTGTGTGTATGCTATGTGGGAGAATGTGTATAGCGGTATTACAAGGTGTTCACCGGCCCCGGTCGCTCTGCCGGACGCCTGACCCGAAGGAAACTCAGGCGAGCTGCGGTAGAAGACCGAGGCCTCGACTGGGAGGAGTCCTCAACCGGGAGAAGCTCTCGACCGGGAGGAGTGCTCGACCAGGAGGGGTCGATCGACTAGGACAGCTCGAGCGTGAGCTTTCACTTCGGCGGTTGCTACTGTCTAAGCTTATTCTTTTCTTCCTCCTCTTCCCCTTCTTCTCCTCTCCTCTCGCCTCCCCTTCTTCTCCGGCTTGGATCCTCCTTTTATCGTGCAAGGGGAGTCCACAGTGCCGGTACACCGAGAGAGAGAGCAACTATGCTACGTCTTGTCGCTCGTACGCACCCCGCCACCTGCCGCGCCCACGGCGCTGCGCCCGAGAGTTGTCCAGTCGCCGCCTCCCATGTCAGCCGCAGACGGCTAGATGCCGCCTCCCACGTCAGCCGCAGGCGGCTAGATGCCGCCTCCCTCGTCAGCTGCGGGCGGCCAGACAGTGACGATGCTGTGGGGTTGGCCCGTCTCGTCGTCTGCCAGGCCGTGGAAAATCGGAGCCCTCAGCTGTATTGGGAGCCAGCTGACAGGGGGTCATTATGACAGCGCACGCTTGTCCAGCAGGGAGACAGGCGGGGGGCGCCTTGTCACCTCACCATCAATGCGAATATTTGGGGAGCTGGTTCGCTTCTGGAGAACGTGCCTTGAGACCGGGGAGGATACACCGGAGCGAGGCGCGCCCGGGCACGGGAAAGACGTACCCGGGTGAGGCGCACCCGGGCACGGGAGGGCGCGCTCGGGGAAGGCACTCCCGGGCTCGGGGAAGACGCGCCCGGGCACGGGAGGCGCACTCGGTGGGACGGCGACCGTAGCCGGCCGTCTTTCGTGCAGAACGTGGGCCCGGAGGGGCTGACGTGGCTGGGGATCCACGCGTCCCCGCAGACTGTGGGACCCCTAGTCCCATTTCGCCGACAGTGGCCCCTGGCGCTGTTGCTCGGCCGGGATCAACTCCGGGCAGGAACAGGGCCATGTCTTGAAGAAATGAGGGGACGCTGGGTCCGCCTGGTTCGCCATGGACTGATGTAGCTTGACGACTTGTTGATTTAGACGGGATACGTGCCCGGGTCCCGGGCTTCGCCACCAACGAGGCCTTCCACGCCTGGTCCGAGACGGAGGCGCGGGAGAAGGAAACACTCTCCCGGGAGGGAAGCGTCCGGGCCCAAGAGGCCGGGCTCGCGTCCCGGGGGTGTGAGTTCGCCGTGGGCGAGGGAGTCGCGGTAGTTCGCGAGGATGTCGCGGAGGTTCGCGAGGAGGCACGGGAGGCCGTGGTCGAGTCCGCTGCCCCGGAGGCAGGGTTCTTCGATCGCGGCGAACATCTTGTAGAGCCGATGCCTGGCAAAGAGGTCGAGGAAGACGCCGGTTCCCTTCTGATGCCATCCGCGGTCGTCTTCGGGGCCCGGGGGCCCTCCATGCCCCCGAGTGCTCCCCTTCTGACGCCGCCCGGGGTCTGGTCAGAATACACCGGTGACCGTGACCCGCGCGGCAACATCCCTGGGCCTCGCTCGGGTTTGCCTGTCTTATAAAGAGAGATGTTTGCATATGTATATGATCATGTTTATATTTTCGTACCTTTGCTTATGGTGTTGTTCCGGGAATGGAGCTTGGACTCGCTTCCCTCGCGAGCCCGAGTCAGGCATGTGCTCGGGACCCGGGGGCCCCGGTTGTCATGAGGATATGTGTCCGGGACTCGGGGGCCCCGGACTGAAATATGGTTTTGATATAAGCCGGGTTCCGGGGGCCCGGGCTTGAATATGGGATGTGAGACGACCTTCCGGACTAACTCTCGCCGGGGCGGTGCTGTCCGGGCTATCGCGCCCTATTCCGGGTGTCGCGTTCCTAGGCTTGCACTCGCCTTGGCGATGCCGCCCTGGTTCGGCTCCTCGGTGTCGGGCCCGGGGCGCGGATTCGAGAATCCGAGCCTCGGCTCAAATATGTGCCCGGGACCCAGGGGGCCCCGGACTGAAATGTGACTTGATATGCATGGTCGACATGTGCCCGGGCACGGAGGCCTGGGTAAGGACATGGACCACATCGGGATGACTTCCCCGGACCTGCCCTTGCCGAGGCGATGCTGTCTGGGTACTCGCGCCCTGTGAGGGTCATTCCGGGTGCCACGTTCCTAGGCGCGCACTCGCCTTGGCGATGCCGCCCCGGGTCGGGCTCCTCAGAGTCGGGCCCGGGAGGTAAGTCCCAGGCCATATGCTTTGCCGGGCGAGGGGCGCTCTTCGACGAGCGCCACGCTCGCTGCTTGCGGGATATTATTGGTGCGTGCCCAACCATCAACTTGCGTGTCGTGACCTGAGGCCACGGCTCGAGGAGCGGGCACGAGCCCCGCTACCGAGGGCAGCGAGGACGCTGTCTGGCTCTGGCTTGCCAGGGGCCGTGCTCGGGCTCAGCTTCCCTTGCGAGGGTGCGAGCTCCTGACACCGGGAGAAGATTCTCAACCGGGAGCGGCCTGCCCGGACTCGCGCTCGACAGGGCGGCGTGGTCCGGACTATCACACCGGGACCCGGAGGCCCCGGGCTGAGTCGGGACGAACCGCCCGGACTCGCCATCGCGTCCGATGGAGTCCGGGCAGTCGCACCCTATGTGTGTCCAGGACCCAGAGGCCCCGGACTGAGTCGGGACGAACCGCCCGGACTCGCCATCGCGTCCGATGGAGTCCGGGCAGTCGTACCCTATGTGTGTCCGGGACCCGGAGGCCCCGGACTGAGTCGGGACGTCCTTCCCGGTTATCGGTCTCCGTCTGGTTATGAAAATGTTGATGTTGTCCCGAGCGCTACGTTCCTAGGCCCGCACTCGCCTTGGCGAGGCTGCCTTGGTTCGGGCTGCATAGTGCCGGGCTCACAAGCGGATCCCGGGCTACATCCTCATCGGGCATGGGGCCCCGGGACCCGGGGGGCCTAGCTAGAATGCGATTCGATACATGCTGGGATCCGGAGGCCCGGGCTTGGCCTGCTAAGGCTCCTGCCGGAAGTACTTGACCTGCTTGGCCAAGCTTTGGACGGCGCGGCACTCCGTGAGATCGTGCGAATCCGTCTCGTGGACGGCGCACCACTTCGGGGCCGCTGCCGGCGAAGGCGGCGCGTGTGCGGCCCTTGGCCGCTCGCCGGTGTTGTTGTCCCCGCGGGCGTTGTCGGACCGTGGGGTGCCCACAACAGCCAAGGCGAAACCGTCGACGGCCGCCTTCTCCTTCTGTCGCTTCCTCCTGTCCCGACGCGCCGCGGAGCGTGAGGACTCACCGTATTCTTCGGGGTCCTCGCCAGGGGCCTCGGGGCGCGGCTCGTTCCACGCCCGGGCCTCCTCCTTACGGGCGCAGAGGTCGGTGAGCTTGAACAGCTCAGCTGTAGTCTGGACGTTACGGGTGCCCATCTTTTCGAGCATGCGCTTGTCACGCACGCCCGAGCGAAAGGCATGGATAACTGCGTGAGGAGCAATGTGGGAGATGGTATTGTGAACCTGGCTGAAGCGCTATAGGAAGTGCCTCAGCGTCTCGTCCCTGCCCTGACGTAGGGCATGGAGGTCCGCCTCGGTCCCGGGGCGCGGAAAGGTGCCCTGGAAGTTGGCCACGAACTGGTGGCGGAGGTCCTCCCACGAGTAGACTGATCCCTCGGGGAGGTTCATCATCCAAGAGCGCGCCTGGGCTTTGAGAACGACGGGGAAGTAGTTCGCCATCACTCGATCATCGCCACCGGCCGCCAGGATGGCAGTAGTGTATATTTGCAGGAACTCCGTGGGATCCACGGAGCCGTCGTACTTCTTCGGCAAGCTGGGCCGGAACCTGGCCGGCCAGCGAACCTGCCGGAGGCCTGGGGAAAGCGCCAGGCAACCCGAGCCGTACAGAGCGGGCTCGGGCGACAGATGATGGTTTCCCGTCAGTAGGTTGGAGCTGGAGACCTGGACCTCGTAACGCGTGGCAGCGTCTGCCCGCCGTTCGCGCTGTCGCTCCATAGTGACCCGGGCGTCCTCGTCGGACCGCCCCCGGTCCAGCCGGTCACGGAGGTCGCCGTGGCCGTTGTTCGCCGGAGGCGTGGCGCGCAGCGCCGTGCTCCGGGCTCTGCTCTGACTCGGGGTGAGGGGCCGGCCCGCGCTAGACGTCGCGCGGTCGGCACTCCTGGCCCCTGCGCTGCTGTGGGCAGCGACCTGGCGATGGGCCGCGCCTACGAGGTCGGTGACTTCGTTGAGCCAGCGCCTCTCCCGGCCCCCGCCCCCGCCCCCATTAAATGCCGGGGGGTGGCGCAGGAGGGCTTCCGCCGCCAGGAGAGCTCCCTGTGGTGACGCTGGCTGGAAGTCGAGGTTGCGGCGCGCCGTGGAGCGGCGCCTCCGCTCGCGCCTCAAAGATGAGGCCGTGGCAGACCCAGCGGGGCACTTGCCGGTTCCTTCAGAGAGAGAAAGGGCCGACGCCGCGCTGCCAGGCCGCCGAGGAGTGAGTTCAACCCGCCTGGCTCGCGCTGCGCGTCTCCTGGAAGACGGGGAGCGCGGTGGGCTTACCACGGGGCTAACGCTACCGGGCGGGGTGAAGCCGCCGGACTCCTCGTCAGAGTCCCGTGGACGGTGGCCTCCTGCCATGGAGTGCGCCGATGTCGTGGACGCCGGCGTAACACCTGAAAAGGAAACTCCCCCTACCTGGCGCGCCAGCTGTCGGAGGATGAAACCTCGATGGCGGGAAGTCCGGAGACCCCCCTTTGAGATTCGGCCAGGGGAGTAGTTCTCAGGCGAAGCCAGCGTCAGTCGGATTGACACTCGGGGAGGAACAGAGGGGGCCCGAGCTAGAGACAGAAAGGTCCGGACCGTCCGCTTCGGGTCCGGACCGTCCGAACCGGGAAGATCGCGCGGGGAAGACGATGAACAGCGGACGGTCGGAAGAAAGGATCGACGCACAAGGGAGACAGGAGGATTTATACAGGTTCGGGCCGCTCGGAAGCGTAATACCCTATTCCTGTGTGTATGCTATGTGGGAGAATGTGTATAGCGGTATTACAAGGTGTTCACCGGCCCCGGTCGCTCTGCCGGACGCCTGACCCGAAGGAAACTCAGGCGAGCTACGGTAGAAGACCGAGGCCTCGACTGGGAGGAGTCCTCAACCGGGAGGAGTGCTCGACCAGGAGGGGTCGATTGACTAGGACAGCTCGAGCGTGAGCTTTCACTTCGGCGGTTGCTACTGTCTAAGCTTATTCTTTTCTTCCTCCTCTTCCCCTTCTTCTCCTCTCCTCTCGCCTCCCCTTCTTCTCCGGCTTGGATCCTCCTTTTATCGTGCAAGGGGAGTCCACAGTGCCGGTACACCGAGAGAGAGAGCAACTATGCTACGTCTTGTCGCTCGTACGCACCCCGCCGCCTGCCGCGCCCACGGCGCTGCGCCCGAGAGTTGTCCAGTCGCCGCCTCCCATGTCAGCCGCAGACGGCTAGATGCCGCCTCCCACGTCAGCCGCAGGCGGCTAGATGCCGCCTCCCTCGCCAGCTGCGGGCGGCCAGACAGTGATGATGCTGTCGGGTTGGCCCGTCTCGTCGTCTGCCAGGCCTTGGAAAACCGGAGCCCTCAGCTGTATTGGGAGCCAGCTGACAGGGGGTCATTATGACAGCGCACGCTTGTCCAGCCGGGAGACAGGCGGGGGGCGCCTTGTCACCTCACCATCAATGCAAATATTTGGGGAGCTGGTTCGCTTCTGGAGAACGTGCCTTGAGACCGGGGAGGATACACCGGAGCGAGGCGCGCCCGGGCACGGGAAAGACGTACCCGGGTGAGGCGCACCCGGGCACGGGAGGGCGCGCTCGGGGAAGGCACTCCCGGGCCCGGGGAAGACGCGCCCGGGCACGGGAGGCGCACTCGGCGGGACGGCGACCGTAGCCGGCCGTCTTTCGTGCAGAACGTGGGCCCGGAGGGGCTGACGTTGCTGGGGATCCACGCGTCCCCGCAGACTGTGGGACCCCCAGTCCCATTTCGCTGACAATCTGCTATTGCAAGAGAAACAGATACAGCTCCCGCCAAATCATGTGATTCCATCGGCTGAAGAACTGAAGAAGAAGAGATATTGCAAGTGGCATAATACGATATCACATCACACCAATGAGTGCAAAGTTTTTCGGCAACAAATTCAATCGACTGTCGAACAGGGAAGAATCAAGTTTGAAGACAAGAAGCCGATGAAGATTGATGGGCACCCGTTCCCCGTGAACATGGTCTATGTGGGATCGACATCAAGAAATCAGGCCGATGGAGGGAGGCGTTTGGGTCATGCAAAGTCAAGGATTACTTCATCGGACATGATAGAAAAGTATTCAAAATGTGAGGCACAATGGATTGAGCCAGAAAGATATAATCCGCATTGGAATTGCCCGTTCTTCCGTTTCTGCTGGGATCAAGGGATGAGGTTGCCATCGATTGAAGATTGCCCCGAATGCAATAATATAGGATCTCGGCAGGCTCAACAGGAAAGTTTTTTGCAAGATCGGCCACTTGAAAGGCGAACATCGGTACATAGCCGGTTGGGGCCGATCCATGAAGAATTCTTTGAAGAAAATGATGAAGAAACGATACACAGATCCAATGGATTGTGAAACTGATCGAACCGGTTTGTGAAAACCGAGCAGTTTTAGCTAGTTTTTATACAGAGTTAACTAGAAGTTGTTGGTTTTTACCCGTTTTTGCTCAGTTTTCGGCAAACCCATGAGGACGATTTTTACCTCGAAAACGGTAATTTGGTTTTTACCGGTTTTTGTTTAGTTTTCGGCAAACCGGTAGGGACAATTTTCACCTCCGAAATGGTAATGTTAACACGGAGTGGATCACTATCTCGTTCTTCTTTTGAGGCCACGGTGTAGCAGTAGTACGACTGCACGATGAGTCGACGAGCAGCTTGAATCGAAGCAGAAAGCAGGAATACGCGTTGCATACTGTGGAAATCTGCAAGAACTCTAGGCCACCAATTGATCAGGGCGACTGGGCCATAAACGATTTGCATGAGGTATCAGCTATTGGGCTTTACAAGGCCCAGTCCACCAGCACGTCGATTTGGCTGGAATCGTCATGACTACTAGCGAGAGTGAGATTAGGGACCAGAGATCTGCGGCCCGTACGAGCAGCGGCGGCCGAAGAAGCCCATCTGAGTACACGAGGAGATGGCGGCGGCGGCGGCGGCGGGCGAGCCGTCGGGGACGAGGACGAGGATGAAGACGCTTAAGGTCGCCGTGATCCACCCTGATCTCGGGATAGGTAGGCCTCTACTCTCTTTCTCTCTACCATGTCGCTTCTGTTGTTGCTTGGATGAACCCTGATCTCGCTTAGGCAAAGTTCGTAGATCCGGTTGAATCTCCAAGATGATTGTTTGCGTGCTACAATAATTGCAGTAAGCACACGTCAAACCTTATGTAAAACTGAGGAACCCAACAAACATCTACGCTACAGGATCAAGCAAGCTCAGGCAACAACTGTTCCTCCTCAAATCTATCGACGCTTCCGGCGCATGGACTCAAATCGCTAAATACTGTTCCTTCCGGCTACGGGAAGAGGCCGAGGCGGCGGGAAGCCAAGGAGGCCGGGAGGAGGCTGAGGCGGCGGCCGGCGGGAGGAGGTCGAGGCGGCAGAGGCCGGGGAGGCGCGCGCGAGAGGCGGCGGCGGAGGGGGCGGCGCGCAGGCGGGGAGACGGCGGCAGGCGGCGGAGCCCGGGGACCTAGACACGCGGCGGCAGGCGTCGGCGGACTGGGCCGGCCCGAGCACGGTGGGCCGCTGATAGGCCGTGCCGGCATAGCATGGCCCACGACCTCGGCGTTGTCACAGCCCCAAATCTAATTCCAAGTAATAAGGGTTAGGACCTACTGCCACTAGAGTGCACAAACAAAATCCTTGCTATGTCGCTTCATGCGAAATTAAAGTTTGCAAATATTTTCAAAACTCTCAATAGTAAAACCCTATCGGCAAAAATGGACCAACTCCTAACAGTGCAACAAACTTCACAGAAACATATATGGAAAATAATTTATTCAAATACTAGTTTAGTTACCATGAATTAATATAATTTTTCCAGAATTTATTTCATTAGTTTAGACCTCTTAAAAATTCCAAACAAGTTTCAGCCTGGATCCTTCTCTTTGACATATGCATTGGTACAGTCTAAGGATTTTTCTGAAGATGTCAGGTTGCACATAAAACCATGGAAAAATTCCTGTAAGCACTATCTCACCAAATCAACCCACTGTAAATTTTACATAATTTTATCACTTCAATAAATACTTCAACCAAGTCCCTCAAATCAGCAAAACTAGAAAGCCAGCTGAGACAAATTAGTTTACTTCTAAAATTCACCAAATAAGAGTGAAGATTAATTAGACAGTGCAATTCTACCAACAGGTGTGACACCATGAACCCTACTACCAGGAATTTTTTTTTAATTTAATTCCCAAAGAAGTCACATGAAATAATAGGAGCAAAGCCCTAGGGACATAAACCACACTGCAAAAAAACTGGGTCTGTGTGCCTACTTTGCAATTTTACCAAAGATGAACCAGACCACTTCTAGGAACGAAATTTGGTCAGCATGTTAAACACATCTTCCTCTACCTCCAGTAATTTTCCCATAATTTATCTCCCTTATTTATCTGCTGAAATTACAGATGCAAGACAGCTGTCCATACAGCTCACAACACTTAGTCTCTAGAGATTTCTCCTCTCATCTCTCACTAACCAGTGGGACCCACAACACCCTGGCCCACCTGTAAGCCTCTGCCAGTCTTGGGATAGTGAGTTTCACCCCATTTCTACCCATGCCTCTCTCCTCTCCATAGGAATTAACTCCAAGGACCCACATGTCATAGGCTAAGCCTAACCACAAATGTGTAGAAAAGTATTCTCTGACGTGTGGGACCCACCAAGGACACTGTGGAGATGGAGCAACTCAGCACTGCATGAGCCAACGTGTCACTGCCTCCTTCTTTCTCCCTCACAGCGCACACAGAAAGACCTAGATGAGCTCAAACCTTGGAGACCTCGACCATTTCGCCTGTAATCTCGCCAGCAGAACCTCCTCCTCATCCTCTCCACGATCCCACCGAGAAAACCCACGGAACCTCCAAGAATCACCGCCGGCAACTTCATCTTCCCCGGCGCCGGCAGTGTTCGACAGAAACCCAGCTAGCTCTGGTGAACTCCATCCCATTCCCTCTGCCAAAACATGCTGTACACCTTCTAATAGTTCCATTTTGGTACTTGGCAGCCCTAGGAGTTACCGGCCGAAGTCGCCACCGTGCCTGCCTTTATCCTGCAGAGCGCCACCGTGACGTGGTCGCCGTTCCGGTCGATCCAGGACGCCGCCGCCGATTCCTCCCTCCCCGGTGAGAGTTAAACCGATTCATCGCGTGTGTAGCTGCCTTAGGACTCACATGTTGTCATGCACCCGTTTGCCTAGCAGCCTGTTGGCCGGAGGACGCCGCCGACGAAGATCCACTGGAATCCGCCGCCGCCGAGCCATTTCTCTTTGTCGCCGCCACTATCCAGTGTTCCTCCGCCTCGGGCCATCGCTGGGTGAGCATCTTTGCACCTAGTAGTGACTACCGCATGCATGTGCATAGCTAGATTGAGCCTGAAACAGGATACACATCGACGACCCGAAACACTCCACCGCTAGAGCTCGCCGCCGGCGAGATTCCGGTCACCCGAGGTGTCAAGAAGACCACCCTTAGCTCCGCCGTGAACTTCTATACCTTTTCTATTTTGGGCCCGACAACAGCCGATGCCGCCATCGCCGCCGCCGCCGCCAAGAAGCTCGCCGGCTCAGTCCTCCTCTGTTTCACCCCACCAGACCATCCTCTCCGCGTTCGGACGGTCCGCTTCCTTGGTCTCACGTCGCGCCCTGCTCCCGCGCCCTCGCGCCCTGCTCTGCTTTGCCTCGCTGGCCTGCGGGCCCGGGCTGCAAGGGAAATCAAAAAAGAAGAAAGAAGAAAGAAATAGGAAAAGTAATTAAAAGATTTATCTTACAACAGAAAAATGGCTAAACTTTGCAAATCCATAACTTCTCCATTTTGACTCCAAATTGAGTGAAACCAATTTTGTTAGCTCTGTAAATTTGTGAACTTCATTTCTGAAAAATAAAATATGGCAACTTCTGTACAGAAAATATCCATAAAATAATATGAAGCAAAATTGACTTATTTTGGGCTTAATAACTTGAATATTCCCATAAAATTCATTTTAACTCCTTTTGAGGTAAACCAAATTTCTGTGGATTCATAAAATTGTGCTCTTTAATTTGGTAATAAAAAGTGAGACCTTCTGTGTAGGGTTTTTCTCTAAAAATGGAAATATCTTTTATATACCTCTTTGTGACCTAAAAATTTATGAATTTCTAGAAAATTCATCCTATTTGCTAAAAATGTGAAACCACTTCTGTTAAGCTCAGAAAATTGTAACCTTACTGTGGAAAATTTGTATTTGATAAAAATACCTCCCAAAATAGGCCTAAGTAATTTTCTAACCTTTCTTCTTGTTAAACTTGTAAAATTCATATCTAAATCATTTTAAATCAGATTGCAGTAAACCAAATTTTGTCGAAACCAGGAAGATATGTATTTTCACATAAAAATGCTCACACTCATAAAATTCTACCAGAGAAGGCAAGCACATATTTTCCAATTAGAGTTTTCCTATAGTTTTGGCTTTTGCCGTTTTCAGCCCTTCCACCTTGTCATTTTTGTATCTCCCAATCCAAGAATGCAAATGATTGGTTCTTTCTCCTAAAATCTTTTTAGGACATGCCATACCTACTGTATTTATCTCAGATTTTATTGTTCATTTTTGCATGAGCATATTTATTGGATTCTTATTTGCATATTCGTTGTTTATCGATAGATTCTGAGGATACGGAGTACGTGGAGACTAACCCAGGAGTTGAGAGTGACCCATCGCTGCAGCAAGGCAAGCGTCTAAGCATATTGAACCTATGTTTTCAATAAATTATTTTGTTTGTGAAAACATTATCTATATGCATGCTTCAGTCCATTTAAAATGGGGAAAACGGGTAGAGTCAATATTACCCAATTGTATGCATTTCCATTCCTTGGTTATTGATGCCATGTTTATACCTTGTCACCCCTGGTTAAGGACTTTGGAATACTTTTATTTTACCGAATGCTTAGCCATGCTTATTTCTAGACTTAGAGAAATCCGATAGATGGAGCTATCGGTTCAAAACTAGTTTAACGCGAATGGATGGGTTAAAATCTGAAAAGAATCACTTCTGATTAATAATTGAGAATATGATTGACTTGGACGGATGATAGGGCGATGAAGGGATGGTGTTTCCCCGATGCATGTAGCTCCGTCTGGGTCGTTAAGGACCGAACATGTTGACATCTATTCAAGCACCCTACGTACTTCCACACGCCGGTTATGGGACGGCTTAACTCAGTAGCACGGGAGGTTGTGACCATCTACGCCCGTCCGTCAGTCGTGAGGGGAGACCTTTGGAGGACCTCAGTGCGAGTACACAGAGTGGGCCTGCACTTGGTGAATCCATATGGCCGGAGGTGTCTCCCGCGACGTTGAGCCCGCCTTAGTTGCCACGCACGCACGCGACTAAGTCGTCGGGGGCCCAGACGTGGTTTAGGTGGTCGGGGCTAAGCGTGCAAAAGGTTCTGTTGTGACCTCTAGTCCGCACTCAATGTGTAGAGTGTGGGTACCGACGGGTACGGATCAAACTAGAGTGTAGCCGTTTGGCTTCTATCACATCGTGTGGGTAAAGATGTACACCTCTGATCAGAGTAAGAACTATTCGAATAGCCGTGTCCACGATTACGGACGACCGCTTGATGTGTTAGTCAATCTATGTTAGCATCCAACTTGGGATATGTGGTTACGGGAATATATGGTGATACCATGACTTAGGATAGTCATGAATGAATGGGTTTATATAAAAGGTTTTAATGATAAATATGACTTGGTTTTAGTCATGGATAATGATATGCTTGTGTAGCATAATTGTTTGGGCAATGGTAGCCTATGGATGATGATTATGACTTGGTTTAGTCATGAGAAAGGATATGCTGGTGTAGCATAATTGTTTGGGCACGGTTGGTGCTCATTTATATTTCATTTTCAGAACTATAAGCTTGCTGTCTTAAAAATTCAGATTGTGTTATTTCTCAAAATGCTTATAGTTTCAAGTATTACTTGCTCAATAAAATCAGCTTTATGCAAAATCAGAGTCACATAGCCATATTCCTTGATGTAGAGACTAGCATTACTCCTTTGTACTATTAATACTGTGTAAGTCTTGCGGAGTACCATTCGTACTCACGTTGCATCTTTTCAGGTGAGGATAACGACGAAGATGGTGTGCTCTACTATTATCCCGCCGAGGGTGGCGAGGATAATGTGTAGTTGAAGTTGAGCTCTATCCCCAGTCGGTTGCCCTGTGCATGGGTTTGGCACCACTGGTTCTTGTCTTTTGTGTTTATATTCCACTACAAATCTTTTGTGTCACTTTGTGATGAATTAGGGTGTGAACCCTCTATGTAGTAGTTGTAACTCTGCTGCTCGTCTATCCATTTTTAGAGTACTTGTGATGTTTATCAATTGCTTGCGATGAAAGAGTGAGGCTAGTCGCTTTCCTGGGGACTAGCTGAACATGAGTATGAGTTGTGTATAATTGAGATGGTTGGGGGATAGCTATTGTGGTTCGAGTCCTCTGGGGTACGTATCGTGTTTGGTCGCCACCATCGAGTGGTTTGACGGGCGTATGACGGGGAGGACTAGCAAGTTATCCTTATGATTATCTCTTTTGTACACTTCTCGGCATTTTGGATTTGTATTGTGAGTGGGTAAAGATTATGGCAAGTCTACGATGAGGATGGATGGTTATTGCATTTATTCGGGTTTTATTTGAGACCCCATCCATCTAGATAGTTCGCGTTGCCGTAATAGTTACTCTTCATAATGCACTTCCGAGGTGCCCACAGGCGTGCTGTGCCTGGGCCGGGGGGAAGGCACGCGGGCCAGCACGACACGGCCTGCTACAGGAACCGTGCCTACACGGGCCGTGCCATAGCGGGCCGTGTCGGGCCGTGCCGGCCCGGTTCGCCCGTTGGGCCATCTATACTCACGGGGAGGGAGACCGGCACAGGAGCGGGCCGCCGGCCCAACAGAAGAAAAAGAGAAAGGAAAAAGGAAAAAGGATTTTCCATGACGATTTAAATTCCGATAAGCGTTTTTGATTTATTAAAAATAGTTCCTGTGCTCTGAAAATTCCACTAAAAATCCAGTTAATGTATTTTGGCACAAGGAACATAAGAAAGATATTCCCGGCCACAATAAATTATTATTTGCATTTTACACCTTTAATTATTTTCCTGTTGCCATTTTAAAATTTATTTTCTCTGGGTATTTTCTTAGGCATAATTTTGTGTGGCTAAAGACAGGGTGTGACAAACCTACCCCCCTTAAACAGAATCTCGTCCCCGAGATTCGGAGGTGCTGGCGAAGAGGTGGGGATAGGCGGACCTCAATTCGTCTTCTCGTTCCCAAGTGGCTTCTTCTTCTGAGTGATGGCTCCACTGTACCTTGCAGAACCTAATTACCCTGCTCCTGGTGTTTCTCTCACTGATTTCCAGAATCCGTATTGGCTTCTCCACATAGGTGAGATCTTCCTGGATCTCGATCTGTTCCGAATCTGCCTGTTCCACGGGTATCCTCAGACACTTCTTCAGTTGTGACACATGAAACACGTCGTGTATGCCTGTCATCGAAGCTGGAAGGCTCAACTGATATGCCACTTCACCTTTTTGGGCTAGCACTTGGTAAGGTCCTACGAAGCGAGGTGATAGCTTCCCTTTGGTTTGGAACCTGTGTACCCCGCAGAGCGGTGCGACACAAAGATACACGTAGTCTCCTTCCTCGAAGCTTAGGTCCCGTCGTCGGTTGTCAGCATAACTCTTCTGTCTGAATTGGGCCGTCTTCAAACGCTCCCGTATTATGGCCACCTTCTCTTCTACCTCTTTGAGTGCGTCGGTTCCAAAAACCTGGCGTTCACCTGTTTGATCCCAGAAAAGGGGTGTGCGGCACTTCCTGCCATACAGAGCTTCAAACGGTGCCATCTGCAAGCTGGCCTGGTAGCTGTTGTTGTACGAGAACTCTGCGTAAGGTAAGCTCTTATCCCATGTTCCTCCGATGTCTAGTGCACAAGCCCTCAGCATGTCCTCCAATATCTGATTGACTCTTTCAGTCTGACCATCTGTTTGTGGATGATATGCTGTGCTGAAGTTCAATCTGGTTCCCAATTCTGCTTGTAACTTTTGCCAGAACTTGGAGGTGAACTGGCTACCTCGATCAGAAATGATCCTCTTGGGTACTCCGTGTAAACACATTATGCGAGCCATATACAGTTCCGCCAGTTTCTTACCTGAGTATGTTGTGTGCACGGGGATGAAATGTGCAACCTTGGTGAGTCGATCCACGATCACCCAAATTGAGTCATACCTCGATGATGTGCGGGGCAATCTGGTGATGAAATCCATCCCAATCTCTTCCCACTTCCACTTTGGGACCTTGAGTGGCTGTAACAGTCCTGCAGGCCGTTGGTGTTCTGCCTTGACTCGCTGACACACATCACAAAGTGCCACAAATTCGGCGATTTCCCTTCTCATGCTGGCCCACCAAAACTTGGTTCTAAGATCTTGGTACATCTTGGTACTTCCGGGATGAATGGAGTACTGCGTCTCATGGGCTTCCCGGAGTATCAGATCCTTGAGCTCTTTGTTCTCTGGAACACACAAACGTTCCCCCATCCATACTGTCCCATTTCATCTTCCGTAAAACCCTGAGCTTTTCCAACTCTCATGTTCTTCTTAAGTTCTTGGATTTCTGGATCATTTGCTTGTGCCTCGCGAACTTGATCAAAAAGCGTGGGCTGAGCCTCTAGGGCTGCCACGAATCCATGTTCGACAATGCCCAGATTCAAGCGTTCAAACTCTTGCTGCACTTCCTTGCACAATGCCTCAGCTCGAGCGGTGTTGCAGTAGCTTTTTCTGCTCAAGGCATCCGCCACAACGTTGGCTTTTGTCACGCCCAGAAATTCACCAGAATTTCCAAAGCTAATTTGTGCAATAAATCCTCGTCCAGAAATCAGCCGAGGTACACAAATTGACAATTTGATAAACATAACCAAAACGAAATAACGATAAATACTTACAACAGAGGCACTTAGTCCTCACACAGGAGAAAACAACAACAGAACGGCAACTAGCGTAGCTTCAGCTCCAAGCCACAGGCAGCTCAGCTGGGGTATAAGCCAAACACCATCTTCTCCTCCTCGCAAAGCTTCACTCTAAAGATTGCAATAGTGCAAGACTGAGTACCACCCACCATACTCAACAAACCACACTAGGAAATGCAATGTAATGCAACAGGATACCAAAGGAAAGGCATAATATGGCTTATTTGCGTAAAACAGCATTTAAAACATTTGCATTCGAAATCATTAAAAACAGTATAGTTTAACTATTAATCAGTATTGAATCAACCACTGAACAACGCTCCACCGCATTTCAGGCCCAAACCAAAACTTCTCCAAACAGGAGCTATCTATATTCCATTATTTATTTTCATTAATGAGTAGTGTGGGACTAATCACAGAAACATTGCTAGGCCGCTCATTAACCGCGAGCACGGCTATTCGAATAGTTTTACTCTGGCCAGAGATGTACCAATTTACCCACAAGACACAATCTCAACATCATGTCAGCCATGCGTCGCGATACTCGAAAGTACCCGAATAGAGATTGTGATAGAACCCTCCATGTAATCCGCACAACAAGGAAGCCACCCGCTGGACCACCAGTTTCCGGCCAGAACTGATTGGGTTCTGAGTCTGGGAAACGATCCAACGCCCAAGACATGGACTTATTGACGCGGCCATGGTGGTCTTATTGACACAGCCACAACACACCATGGTGGACCCCAGTTGAACGTACTACACATTGGATCCTACCATTACCCATGCTGGCTTGTGGTTAGCACGAGTATTGCTTCGCAATAGGTAATCCGCGAACCGATCCTTAACTGTCATGAGCACCGCTAGCAACATCACAATCCTGGTGCTCACAACCCACCATTCGGTCAAGTTTTATTTGACATATTTTAATTAATCAACCATGACTCACGGTCGTGAAAATATAGCCATTAATCCATAATTAGTCATAAATGAGTTATTAATTACCCACATAAAATGACACTATAATTTCTAGGCATGGCTAAGCAAAATCCTAAATAATCTAGCCAGATAAATAATTAAACATCTAGCTAGTCAATATTACTACCCGGGGTATCAAGGTATAGATATCAACATCAAAATGGCCATAATTATCAATGGATATTGGATAATAAGTAAATACCCACAATAATGTCATTTGAAAACATTTCATGCAATAACTTTAAAATAAAATAGGTTTCACAACTGGGACCAACATGCTCAAGGAGATTGTCGTGTGACTTGCCTTGCAATCGCAAAAGTCTTCAAATACTCTTCCGAACTCTTCCGTAGACTCTGCAGTCTTCCGAAACAACGATATACGCGACTATACGCAAAACGATAACAAACCCTAAGAGCATCTCCAGCAATAGACCCTATTTTAGAGCCCCCAAAGGTTAAATAGGGGCTGCCCCCATTTTCTTTGGACCTAAAAAATGCTCCGAACTCCAGCAACAGTCCCCATTTCTCAGCCCCTATTTCCTCCTATTTTCTTTTCTATTGTATTTCAGCATAAACTATATTATACTATTGCATTTATTTATTTGTACTCATATATATATATATATATATATATATATATATATATATATATATATATATATATATATATATATATAAAGCTAGCAGAGAGAAGAGAGGCGACGGCCGGCGGGTGAGCTCGGCAAGGCCGACGGGCGAGCGCGGCGGGGGGGCGGCGGGCGAGCGTGGCGGGAGGCGGCGGCCGGCTGACGCCGCGCCTGGCCGAGGACGGCGGCGGGCGAGTGCGGCGGGAGCGCGGCGGGAGGCGAGGGCTGGCGGGAGGCGAGCGCGGCAGGAGGCGAGGGCCAGCGGGAGGCGAGCGAGCGCGGCGGGAGGCGAGGGCCGGCAGGGGGCGAGCGCGGCGGGGGGCGGCGGGCGAGCGTGGCGGGAGGCGGCGGCCGGCTGACGCCGCGCCTGGCCGAGGGCGGCGGCGGCGGCGGTGGCCAATCGAGGTGATTTTTTCTCTTCGATCTTCCTCTTTCCAGATAGCGCTCTCTTCCGGTGGACGGGGAATTGTCGTAGGCACCAAAATAACGTCGATGGGGGCTGTGCTATAGAGCCCCCAGGACTGGGGGCTTGGAGGAAAGATTTGGGGGCCTCCTCATTTTGGGGGCTGTAGTAAGGTCCCTGTTGGACCTAGTTTTTTTGTCCCACCACCCAAAAACTGTTTGGGGGCTGTGTTTAGGGTCCCTGCTGGAGATGCTCTAAGAAACTCCAAATAAACAGTACATAAAACTACATAAGCAAGTAAATTATAATTTTAGATGAATTTAGGAAGAATAACGGATCGATTCGGACTTCAGACGAAAAAGATATGGCTTTTGGAATATTGAATTCGGAATAATTCCGAAAAGAAATAGAAAAAAATATTCTCGGGAATATTCTCTGGATTTTGGATTTAACAAGAATATTTTAGCTGTGTCACAGGAAAAGGACGGCCATCGAGGCCCACATGGAGTGACGCACAAAGAGATAGAACCGCCGGTCAATATCTGGGTTTTTGGTGGGCTGAACTTATGGAACAGAGGGGTTTTGGTATACCGATGACAAGAATGGACACGTGGATAGAACCACTGAAGTGGCAGCTGAGATAGATAGGGCTGACATGACTTTGACCGATTAAAAGGGTTAGCGGCCAAGGTGGCTTGGATCGACTTCGGATTATCGGACGATTGAGATTTATTGGGGCACTGTGCCTCGGGTCCCCTAGTCATGCACTGGGAGAAACACCGGGCTCAGAGGTCACAAAGGAGAATACTCCTGAGGATGTCCGACGATGTGATGACGGTGTCCCGTGGCATACAGAGGCAATAAAGGAGACGGACCGGGGACGGCGTGGCCAAGACGAGCCGGAGGGACACGGCGATGGCGACAGACTTTGGGCTCACCGGTGGCACTAAATCACAGAGACGGAGATGACGGCTCGTCGGCCGGGACGACGGCAGATGGGGAGTAGAGCAGGGATGAGATGAGGCGGCATAGCGATGGTGGCGCTGCAGGCAACAGCAGGAATGGCGACGGCAGGCGACGACACCGGGTGGCGGAAAAGATGGCCTGAAGGCGGTGCGGCGGACCGGCGACGGAGCAGCGACCCGGGCGACGCGACGGCGGACGGCCAGGAGGGAGCGGGCGACGGCCGGCACGACGACAGCGGGGAACGTAGCGGCGCTTGGCGAAAAACGACGAGGAGCGGGAGGCAGAGGCGACGAGGGGAGGCGCCGTTGGGGCAACACGGCCGGAGAGGAGGCTTAGATGCCGGCGACGACGAAGCAAAGGTGGGTGCGGCGAGATGGCCTTGCCGCTGGCGCGGCGACCACCGGCGGCGCACAGCAAGCAGATGAGGACGCGTCGCTGTAAACGGCGGCGACGATGCCGGGCGGGGAGCAGAAGCGGTGCGAGGCAGACGGCGAGGCGGCGGACTCCAAGCGACGGCGGCAGATGGGGGAAGGCAGAGGGCGGCAGAGGCAGCGACGTCGGCACTGGAGAGAACGGCGCACAGGCGATAGACCACGACGACGACTACCTAGCAACGGCGACGACGAAGAAGAGGCAGAGGAGGATGGGCGACGATGCCGATTGGAAAAGAGCGATGGCAGCGATGAACCAAAGAAGGGCGGCTTCAGTCCGAATGCTCACCGGCGGTGGGGATCGAAGACGACGGCGGCGAAGCAGAGGCGACGGCAGACCGGCGCTGGCAGCGCGGCGAAGCCGACGAAGAGGGAACGGCGACGGCGGCTGGAGGAGGACGGCAGCTCGACGGCGACGCTAGACGGAGACGCCAGGGACGACGCGACGACGACAGGCGGCTTCCCGATCCGAGGCGTCGAAGGAGGAAAAGAAGATGGGGCATTGGGGACGACGGGGTGGACGCTCACCGGCGACGGGCGGTAGACGGGGATGACGACGACCACGGCGACCTCTGTCGGCGGCAAGGCAGAGACAGCCGGCAGGGCGGCGGCTGAGGCAGCGCAGGACGCCGGCGCGGCGGCAGGTGTAGACGGCGGCGCGGCACGAGGGCGAGCTGGCGGCGGTAGTTGGAGACAGCAGGGCGGCGCGACGGGGCGGCGGCGGTTTAGGGCACAGGGGGCAGGCGGCGGCTATATATATGGGGCTTGGCTCCGGTGGCGGCACGGGAGCGGCGACGCGGCGGATTCGGCGGCGGCGGTTGCGGGGAGGAAGCGCAGAGGCGGCGCTGGGCCGGGCGGCGGTGGCGGCGCGTGCAGCGGGCCGGGGCTGGGGCGGCCTGGGCCGAGAGGGAGGCAGGCGCCGAGGTCTGGGCCGAGGAGCTCGGCCAGGGGAGCTCGGGCTTCGGCCAGCCATGGCCTCCAGCGGCAGATGCAGAGAGAGAGAGAGAGAGAGAGCAAAAGAAGAAAGGAGGAGATAAACAGGAGGGAGAAAAAAGAAAGGGAAAGAAAGAAAGAAGGGGGAAAAATGAAGGAAAAGGAGGAAAAAGGAAGGGGTTTTTGGAAAAAGTTTCAAAATTCAGAAAATTGGAATTTATGAATTCGAGGAATATTTCCTACATACATATATATATTGGAGAATCGGAGAACACTTGGAGGAGATTAGGAAACAGAATATACTCTGAGAGGTTCGGGAAACAAAGGGTATTTTATCGGGGAATATTTGGGGAAACCGGATCTCAGAATAATTCGGGAATCCGATAAAATTGGAAATTATTTTGCAGAGATCAATAGTTTGAATTATTCGAGCATAATTGAACTTCCCAAAATATGTGGATATTTTGGAGATGCGGAAAATTATAATATTTTCCCAGGAACAGGAAATAGGATATTCCAATATAATATTTCGGGATTAGGGAATTGACAAGGGTGTTTTATTGGGACTGGAATTTGGAGAAATCTTGGACGATTGGGGATTTGGATTTATTTTGACCGACAAGGGGTTTTAGGGAATATCTGGGATTTATCTCAAAGGGAAAATATAAATATTTCGAATACAGAGGATCTCGAATTGGGAGTCCAAAAGAGTTCTAGGATTTCAAAATGAATAAATCCGGTAACTCCGAATTTAGATTTTTGAGGTAACTTTAGGGTTATGCGAACGACACAAAACCCTAGGGAAAAAGGGAGTCAGAGTTCACGATGAACGGGGAGACTTCAAATGACTGAAGAAACGACCCGAACAGGGGAAAAGAAAAGGAATTTATTTATATTTATTTACTTACTTTAGTGATCTTTATAGCATTAAAATTAATTCTGTAGCTCCGAAAATTCCAAGAAATTTCAGAGAGTTTATTAAATCATGAGGAATTTACCAGAAGTAAATACCACCACGAAACACGAAGAATTTATTATTATAAATACTCAAATGCTTAAAATACTCCGACAAAACCCCTGGAATATAAAAGCATCCAAGTATTTATTTAAAATTTAAACTCGGGATTTTTAATATTGGAAATTTCAAAATTTTATTCAAACTCTTTTCTCAAACAAAAATTTTCTAGTGTATTCTTGTATTTCCATTTACCCACGATAATTTTTAATTAAGACGATTTTCAGGGCGTTACAGCTTTCCCTGGATGATAATGTATTCCCACATCATAGTCCTTAATTAACTCCAGCCACCTTCTTTGGCGGAGGTTCAGATCAGGCTGGGTGAAGATGTACTTCAAGCTCTTGTGGTCCGTATAAATCTCACTGCGGTTACCGATGAGATAATGCCGCCAAATCTTTAGAGCATGGACCACTGCGGCCAACTCCAGATCATGAGTCGGGTAATTGCCCTCGTGGGGGCATAATTGGCACGATGCATAAGCTACAACTCTGCCTTCTTGCATCAATACGCACCCTAACCCTTGGCGGGATGCACCACAGTATACTTGGAAATCTTTCTTAGGGTCTGGTAAGATCAGAACCGGTGCTGAAACCAACTTTGCCTTGAGTTCTTCGAAGCTGCGATTGCACTCGGATGTCCAGACAAACCTCACATCTTTCCTCAGTAGCTGTCTCATGGGTCTGGCGATCTTCGAGAAGTTCTCGATGAACCGGCGGTAGTACCTCACAAGTCCAAGAAAACTCCGCACTTGTGTCACTGTCTTAGGCGGTTTCCAATTGGTGACAGATTCCACGTTCGTGGGATCCACGGCAACTCCTTGAGCGGTGATGATGTGTCCGAGGAACTGCACTTCCCTTAACCAGAAGTCGCACTTGTTGAACTTGGCATACAACTGGTGCTCTCTCAACTTCTCAAGAACCAAACGAAGGTGTTGCTCATGCTCTTCCGTTGACTTTGAGTAAATCAAGATGTCGTCGATGAACACTACCACAAACTTGTCCAGGAACTCCATGAATACCTTGTTCATCAGATTCATGAAGAAGGCGGGTGCATTTGTCAGTCCGAAGGACATAACAGTGCACTCATACAGCCCGTACCGCGTGGTGAAAGCTGTCTTTGGTATATCCTCTTCTCGAATTCTGAGTTGATGATAGCCCGATCGTAGGTCTATCTTGGAGAAGACGGTGGCACCTTCCAATTGATCGAAGAGATCATCGATCCTCGGCAAAGGGTACTTGTTCTTCATGGTGACATCGTTTAGTGCACGGTAGTCCACGCACATCCGTTTTGTCTTGTCCTTCTTTTCCACAAAAATGACTGGCGTTCCCCAAGGTGATGTGCTTGGTCAGATGTAGCCTTTCTATAACATATCGTCGACCTGCTTCTTGACTTCTGACATCTCGTTCGGTGCCATTCTGTAAGGCCTCTTGTATATTGGCGTTGTCCCAGGTGCCAGATCAATCCTGAATTCAATTTCCCTTTCTGGTGGCATCCCTGGTAGGTCTTTCGGAAACACATCCTGGTATTCCTTTACTATTGGAATGTCCTCTATTCTCCTTTCTGGCTTTGTCCCACCTTCCGACAGTTGCTCTGCTGCGACTTGATTCAAGCTTGCTTCTTGATGCAACGGCACAGGTGACTTGAAACTAACCACCTTTCCTTCCGAACTGGTCACTGTTACAGTGCGATCCGCACAATTGATCACCCCTTTGTGTCGGGTCAACCAATCCATTCCTAGGATGACATCTATGTCTTTGGATTCCAAGAGGATGAGATTAGTTAGAAAAGGTGATCCTTGGGTTTCTAGGCTCACTAAAGGGCTATAGTGAGCAGTTACCATACGGTTCCCAGGTGTATGAACCCTCATGGGGATTTTAAGTTCCACTACTTTTATCCTATGTGTCCCCACAAATTTCTTGGATATGAAAGAGTGTGTTGCACCAGAATCAAAAAGTATGGTAGCAGGTATTGAGTTCACGAGAAACGTACCCAATACCACCTCTGGTGCAGTCTGCGCCTCTTCCGCGGTGACATGGTTGACGCGCCCCTTTATCACCTGCTGATTGGCGTTGGGGTGCTGGGGAGCTGCGGGTCTAGGTCCCATTCGCCTCGGCTTCGGGCACTTGTCGGTGAAGTGGCCCGGTTCATTGCAGTTGTAGCAGACGTAGCTTTTGCCCCCGTTGTCCTTCCGTGGCTGACCCTGCTGTACTGGCACCATTGGTGGGCGCGGAGTGGACTGACGGTTGTACTGCCCACTGTTGCTGCTGCTTCCAGAGTGTCCCGGGTGGAACGGGCATTGCTGACAGATGATCATGGTGGCTGGTCCACCTTGTTGGCCCGACATCATCCGTGGTCGCTGATGTTGTCCCTGGTGGGTTCGGAACTGTGCTGCCTTCCTCTTGCGGTCCACCTTGTTGTGCTGGCTCTCCTGCCGGATTGCTTTATCCACCAGCTTCTCAAAGTCTGGGTAGTCGCTAGAGAGGAGCTGATTGGTTAGCTCCTCTCTAGCGACTCTGATTGGTTAGCTCGTCGTTCAATCCATCCAAGAACCTCTCCTGTCTTTCCGCATCGGTGCGAACTTCCTCAGGCGCGTAGCGCGCCAAGCGGTTGAACTCGTGGAGGTATTCTGTAACCGTCCTATTCCCTTGGACCAAGTCCTTGAATTCTCTTTTCTTCTGTGCCACAATCCCCGCCGGAATTTGCGACTTTCGGAAATTGTAGCAGAATTTAGCCCAAGTGACTTCCGTGGTAGCAGTGCGGGTCACCAGGAAATTGTCCCACCAAGCCGATGCAGGACCTTGGAGTTGGTGAGTAGCGAAGGCGACCTTCTCTTGGTCAGTGCACTGGAGGAGATTGAGCTTCTTCTTGATTGCCAACAACCAGTCGTTGGCATCAATGGGGTTGGGGGTGCTGGAAAAAGTTGGTGGCCTGACCCTCAGGAACTCAGGCAGCTTGAATTGAGGAGCAATGGCCGGGTTGTGTGGTTGCTGGTGTTGCTACTGCTGGTTGTTCTGCTGCATCTGCCGCATCATCAGCGCCATCATCTGATTCTGGTTGGCCAGAACCTGTGCCAAGGTTGGGTTCTCTGGTAGCGGCGGTGGCACATGGTTAAGTACTCCCTGATTCTGAGGTGCTCCTTCTCGCTGGTTAGTAGCGCTAGCGTCGCTGGCAGCATGGGCACCGCTCCTTGTGTTCACCATCTGAAGGGGAGAGTAGAGAAAGGGAAGGAGAAAAACAGGTGGCTCAGAAACAGGAGTGATAATTAAGTGACTGAATTAAGTTCACTGAACTTTTTGGTTTGGAAACATAGGAAAAACCATTCAACTCCTAATTACGGTGAACATACCACAACAGACGGTATGCCACCACTAACCCTAAACAAAACAAACATTCCTAACATTACAACTAAACAGGAAATCAAACTAAGAAAAATGACAAAACTAAGGGTGACGTGTCTAATGCTCCGAGCGGCTCCGACGGTCATCTGAGTTGTACTCCGGCTCCTGCTCGTCGCCGGCCTCGTCGTCGGTGCGGCTCCTGGATCCACCCACAAAATCCACACTTCCGTGGGCCGAAGAACTGGCCTTGCTACTGGTGTGGGACCCGCTGAAGGAGCTGCTATCATCCGTAGAAGTGAAGCCCCCGTGGATGCTGGTGCCTCCCTGAGAGCCATCGTCGCCAGACGACGCGCTGATCCATCCACCCGTCGGTGCTGGTACTGAAGCTGGTACAGGCACCATAGTTATTAGGACCGGACCGGACATTGAACCGGCGAGGCCATCGGTTCATTGGTTCATTGGTCCAACCGTTAAGAACCGGTTGAACCGCTGGTTCGATAGTTTTAGACCGGATGAATTGAACCGGTCATGAAATATATTGAACCGGAGCAATATATATATATATATATAGTCGATTTATAGAAAAAAATAAGCACATATAATCTCAGCAACTGCACTCAAAAATATTTTGGTGTGAGAAGTTCATCTGTGAGTGAATGATGGTTATGGAAGCTAGAATTTCAATTGTCATTTTTGGGGAAACATTTTTAGTCAGCACGTTAGCCTATTCAGTGATTCAGATAAGGTGTGAGCACAATAGAATCAGAAGATTCAAAATGCCGAGGGAGACTCACGCGGCATTGCCCGAAGAAGAGGAAGAGCACGGCAGCGGCCACAGCGCACCGGCCGAGCGACACCCAGTCTCCGCGAGCGTGGCACCGGGCCACGCGTCACCACCACTGGGGTAAGCCGGCGACCTTTCCAGGGCCGGCATACCAGAGACCGACAGGAGGGACCTCGCCACTGCTGCGGCTACCGGAGAACACAGGGCGCGCGGCAAAGACAGCGACGCGAGCCACGACCAGACCTTGGATGCCAGCATCACGCGCACTAGCGGCGGTGGTAGGGGATCAGCGTGGCATCCTCAACCGGGAAGGAGTAGAGCAGAGGAGGAGGGGTTTCTAGAAGCTTCCGCGCATCGGAGGAAGGAGACGAGATGAGGCGAGGCGAGAGAGTCTGCCGCCGCCGCTGCCGCCACCGTGAGCCTGCGCCGCCGCCGCCGCCGCCGTGAGCCTGCGCCTCCGCGGCCGCCTCCGTGCGCCTGCGCCTTGCCACCGTGCGCCCGCTGCCGCGGGGCCGCTGCCGCCGTGCGCTTGTGCCTCCGCCGCCGCCGCGCGTGCCCCTTGCCGCCGCCGCCGCTGCCGCCGTGCGCTTCTGCCGCCGCCTCCGCCGCCGCCGTCGTGCGCCCGCTGGACCTTGCCGCCGCCGCCGATCTGTTTTGGCACAGCAGTCAGCAACAACGCAGGCACGCACAGGCAAGACCACAAGAGGCAAGGCAACCCTAAAAACTAGACATTTACAATTTTGCCCATCCCTTAGTTGTGTGGTCCAAAAAAAACGGGGGTAACAACGTCCACAAGCAAAAACCGCCCGGTTCCAATAAAACCGCCTGGTTCAGCGGTTTCGTAAAAAACCGGCCGGTTCAACCGGTTTTTACCGGTTCGATTGCATGGACGGTCTTTTAAGTGAACCGAGCCACTATACTCTCTGGTTCCGGTTTTTTCCGTCCGACCGCCGGTCCGATCCGGTCCTAATAACTATGACAGGCACTGGTGCTGGTGCTGGTGGGGGTGGTGGTGCATGTGGCCCGTTCCTGGGAGCCAACTGAACACGTACCGGAGGAAGGGTCCTCTTCCTCGGAGTCAGCCGGATCCTGGCCCCACCGGGTGGCGGCTGTCCCTTAAGTTCCGCGACTTCCTTCTTCAGGCGGTCGACCTGGTTCTGGAGTCCCATGATAGTCATCCTGTTGGTGTCCTCTCGGTCGTGGGCTGCACACACCCAGTTGGCGTGCATGTAGTCCATGGCCATCATCGCCTTCCTCATGTGAACAATGGTGGTGTCGTTCTCATTGTCTGCCAGCTAGAAACGACTGTATTCTTGGTCGGGCGTCCGGTAGGGGAGGTAGCGGTAAGCGGTGGTGCGGAGAGTAGAGTGATGCTTCCGACGTAGCTCTCCTAGCAGGTGGAAAGCGGCCTCCTGACAGGCGTGATGGAAGGTGCGCCCGCCAACCTCGACCTCCATAGCAGGCAGAAGGTACATCTCGCTGGGTAACTCCAAACGAACCCAGTGTGGGAGTTCACCTTCCATGGGCTCCACTGCAGTGTACTCTGGGGCATGGCTGTACCCCAAAGTGAAACTCATCATCCGTAGTTCTTCCACAAAGCCACCCATGTCTGCGCCACGCTAGTTAGGGAGGTTGTCCATCTATAGAAAGACAAGGAGGGGAATCAATGTATGCTCAGATCCAAACAAGTAAACAGTAAATAATTCAGAAACAACAACGATTTTATGCAGTGAATAGTTTTGTAAGTAAAAATTTTGAGATCAACAAAATGCCACTGCGAAAACAAATAATACCAAATAAGATTCACATAATAATTTCAACACAAATAAAGAGATTTTATGCATGCTGTAAATCAAACCTTCCCCAAGAATAACCAATGTTTTCCCCAAAATTTGGACACTTATGCTAACCCATGAAAAAAAAATTTTAAATCCAGATTTAACTTGACTCAAATTTTTCCCATCAATTAAACGGCCAAGATTTTATCCCAACCCGAAAATGAATTCCCACTTTCCCCAAAATAACTCCAACTGTAAGAAGCATATGCAAGTGAGAATTTCAGAGGGCTCTTAGGGTTTCCATTTGGCTGGTCCTACGGTCAAGCTCGGCTCTAATACCAACCTGTCACGCCCAGAAATTCGCACCAAAATTCTGAACATTAATGTGTATAAAATCCTTGCCCAGGAAAGCCAGGGTACATAATTCCATGTTGCCATTCAGAGTATCTTAAAAATAGAGTAAAATTATATTACAAAAATGCAGCGGAAAAAAGAGTAAAGATAGTCTATAAACAGTGGGTCCATCGGCAGCGTCCATTCCCACAAGCACGTTGACGGCGGAGCCAGCCTATTCCTCAGGATGATCTTCGTCTAACGCGTTCTCTAACACTGAGAGGGGGAAAAGGGAGCAAGGCTGAGTACCACCCACAGTACTCAACAAATCACACCCACAAATATGCATATGCACAGGGTACAAAGATGAGCTAGGGTTTATTTGCGGAAAAGGCAGTTGCAAAAGATAGTAGTTCGCAAACATTAAAAAGTTGATTTGATTAACAATATTAATTCACCACTGATTAACGTTACACCACGTTAACCAGGCCCAACCATTCCCAACTGATTGACGCTACACCACGTCAACCAGTCTCCACTGATGAACGCTACACCACGTTACCTGGACTCCACTGATTAACGCTACACCACGTTAACCAGTCACCACCGAACAACGTTACACTACGCTGACCAGTTTTTTTCCCGATCAACGCTACCCCATGTTGACCAGGGCGCGCTGATGGAAGTTACACCACGACCACCAGGCGTAACTGATGAGAGTTACACCACATTCACCAGTCTCCACAGCTAGCGTTACACCACGCTAACCGGTCACCCCCAGTCAGCTCAACCACGCTGACCGGACTCAACACCTTCCACACACCAGTTTGGAAAAAACCAGATTAATTATCTAAGGTGAGACTAATCACGGTGAGTCTTGGCCAATGTGCCCATGACCGCGGGCGCGGCTATTCGAATAGTTTTATTCTGATCAGAGGTGTACAACTGTACCCATAAGACACAGCCCCCACACACGTTCCCGTGTGCCAGTACATCACCACGATGTCCCATACGAGGCTGTGACAGGACCGTTCACGCAACCTCTCCCTAACCATCCACACCACGCTGAGGTTGCACCTGCCGACAGGGCACGCCATATTGGCCAGGCTATCCCCCTTGCGCCACGATGAATCCGGCAGCCGATCAACCCTACCCCGGGCCGACCCAACTCCATCCCGCTCACCCTCTTCTTCGGTGCCTAGGAGAGGGAGAAGAAACGCTTCAAGCCCAGCCATTACCCACGTTGGCTTGTGGCAAGTACGGGAAGTTGCCCAAGTGGTTCCCGCGAACCGGTCCTTAATTGCCATGGGTGTGACAAGTAAAACCATACACCCACAGCCCACCATTTAGGTCAAATTTTAGGAATTTAACAACAGCCTATCCAAGGTTCCATTTTTCCGACATTGAGTCGAATCATATAAAAAGACATTATTTAATTCCCAGGTGAGCTACATTATTTAATTCCCAGGTGAGCTATGTTGCTAAGCATGGCTAAGCATTCCTAAGAATTGTAAACAAGTCACATTATTACCCAGGTGACAAGGATTTAGTCATCAAAACTAAGGATAAATCCTAACATTGTATAGGTAAAACCCATCCACATGAATTATTAAAATAATGCAGTTTATTTAAGTAAACAAAGCAATTTAGCAAAAAATGGGTACAAAGTGATCAAAGTAACAGTGCAACTTGCCTTGCTCCGGCTCAAGGTATTCGGCTACGATCTCGAAATACGCAGGAGAATTACCGGCGTCGGATTCTACAACAAGCAATGCATAAACAATTAAAAACAATACATGGGGCCAACAAACATGGACTAAAAGTATTTTTAATGGATTCTTGGCATTTTTTTGGATTTAATGAAATTTTAATGGACTTAATCGGAGTTCGTATGAATTAGTTATGATCTATTGAAGTTTTACTGCTATTTTCAGTGTATTTTGAGAACGAAGTGGGGTGGGTTAGATCCATTCCTGTTTTTTGGGATGGGTTGGTTCTAGTTTTTGTTTGGTTGGAGGGATGGGATGAACCATGTTTTTTGTTTGGTTGGAGGAATAGAAGGGGATGGAATGATCCTATCACCTGTTTGGTAGGAAGGATGATGCTGGGATGGACAGGGGTGCGCGGTCCAGAACGCTCGATCCCCACCGCTGCGGCGCCGCCTCCCTGCGCCGTCGTCGTCGCCGGAGCTCCCTGCGCCGTCGCCGTCGCCGCCCCGCTCCCTGTGCCGTCGCCATTGCCGGGGCCTGCGCCGTCGCCGCCCCGCTCCCTGCGCCGTCGCCGTCGCCGGGGCCTGCGCCGTCGTCGCCCCGCTCCCTGCGCCGTCGCCGTCGCCGCGGCCTGCGCCGTCGCCGCCGTCCGCGTTTCCCGCCGCCCGCTCCCTGCACCGTCGCCGTCGCCGTTGTCCGTGTTTCCCGCCGCCCCGCTCCTTGCGCAGGCACCCTGCACCGTCGCCGTCGCCGTCGCCGTCGCCGGGTAGTCGGACGGTCCGATCCCGGTGAGGGCAACGGTCCAATGGAGATTCGGACGGTCCGATCCATATACGAATGGTCCGATCCTAGGTAGTCGGACGGTCCGATATGGCGGCGGACGGTCCGAATCTGGGTAGTTGGACGGTCCGATATGGCGGCGGACGGTCCGATCCTAGGTAGTCGGACGGTCCGATGGTCCGATCCGGGGATTCGGACGGTCCGATCCTAGGGAGTCAAACGGTCCGATATGACGGTGAACGGTCTGATCCGGGTGGGGCAACGGTTCGATCGGGGCGCGGGCGCGGACGCGGGGCGCGGGAGAGGGGCCTAGAGGCGCGGCCGAGGTCCCGGGCAAGGGCCCGAGCGTGGAGCGGGGTGCGGGCGAGGGGCCCGGGGGCGCGGGCGAGGTCCCGGGCAAGGGCCCGAGCGCGAGCGCGGGGGAAATCGGACAGTCCGATATGTATGCGGACGGTCTGATCCATATGCAGACGGGAAGGCCGGCAGGCGGGATGGCGTTCGCATAAAGATAACTTCAGATAACACACATATTAGTGTCAATATAATTCATAAAACACTGAAGAGATGGAATTACTTCTAACAACACAACATTAATATAATTAACAGCATAATTTGCACACACCAAGTCTTACACATAATGGGCAAGTTCATGCCTTACAGATAAAGGAAACACTCATGAAACACAGTTCAAAATACTATATTTGTCCAAATGGGCCGTGCCCCGTCGGGCCGGCCCGGGCATGGTGCTACAGTAACCATGCCCGGGCTGGCCCGGCACGGTTGGCCGTGGGCCGTGCCAGCACGGCCCGAGTAGCCGTGCCATGCCTGGACTGGCGGTGCGGCACGGCGGGCCGGCACGGCACGGCCCGTGGACTGTAGCGGGCCGGCACGGCACGGTACGGGGCACGGGCACGGCACGGGCACGGGGCATGGGCACGGGCCAACAGGCCCGCCCGGAGGGCAACGGCGGAGGCCACGCCACCGTGGCAGGCGTCTGCGGCCGGCGGAGGCCGAGGCAGGCGTTGGCGGCTGAGGCCGGGAAGGCGCCCGGGCGCGCAGGCGGCGGCGGAGGGCGCCGGCGGAGGCCGAGGCAGCAGCCGGGAGGAGGCGGGCGTCGGCCGAGAGGAGGCGGCGGGAGGCCGAGGCGGAGGGGGAGGAGGCGGGAGGAGGCGGAGGAGCCGAGGAGACGGCGGGAGGCCGAGGCGGCAGGAGGAGGCCGAGGAGGCCGAGGCGGCGGGAGGCCAAGGAGGCCGGGAGGAAGCTGAGGCAGTGGAGGAGGAGGGGGCGGGAGGAGGCGGAGGAGGCGGAGGAGGCGGAGGAGGAGGGGGTGGGTCCGGCGGAAGGAGGCGGAGGAGGCGGAGGAGGATGGGGCGGGAGGAGGCGGAGGAGCCGAGGAGAGGAGGTCGAGGCCAGGTGCGTGCGGGAGGAGGCAGGCGACCGTTGCACTAACATCTGCCCGTTGCGACGCTGATGACCGTTTGCTACAGTGTTTGGCCGCGTTGGCCCAGTAAAAAATTGACACGTGTCCCAACGGTCCGAAATAACGGCTAGATTCATGCAGGACAAAAAATATCCGAAAATATATCAAAAAAGTCCGAAAAATTGTGAAATTTTTTCCTATAAATAGGGGAACCCCCAGCCACATTTTTGCTCATCCAAACCTCCCAATCTCTCCTCTTGTGCTCTATTCTCCTCTCTTTTGCTCTCTTTGGTCAAAATTTTTGATTTAGACAAAATTTTGTCTAAAATTTAAAAATTTCCCACATTCTCATAGGTAATAGCTGCAGCCTCCAGTGCTCCTGTAAGGTAAAAAAAATCCTAAATTTTCTTCTTTGTTCCTACTATTTTTTTAATACTAATTTTCTCTATTTATATTGCAGGATGGATCCGAACTACCCGACGTTCCAACTGAACGACTTCGACCCGAGCTATTTGTCGATGTCGCAAGGAGATGACTCCGGGTCGGCTCCTACACCGCAAGAACATCCAGAGGGAATACATGCGGCTTCTGAAGGATCCGGAACTGCGAGCGGGAGCATATCAACGGCAACCGGCTCAAAGAGATCAAGAACTTCCTCCACCTAGCAACATTTTGATGAGATCAAGGAGACCGCCGCGGATGGAAGGGAGGTAAGTTACGCGAAATGTAAAATTTGTAAAACTAAACTCTCTGGAAAATCTTCTGGTGGAACAGGGCATTTGAGGCGGCATGCTGAGGCGTGTGAGAAGAAGCAAGGTTACCAGCTAAGACAGCAGCAACTGGTACTCAATCCGGACGGTACGGTACGTTCATGGGAGTATGATCCTCAGGTAGCACGAGATTCCCTTACCCATTTAATTGCTAGACAGGATCTACCCCTAAACTTTGGTGAGTCTCCTGCATTTGAGACTTACATTAAAACTGCTCATAATCCTAGGTTTCAAGCTGTTAGTAGACAAACTACAACCCGAGACTTGGTGAATGTTTACAACCAAGGCCGGGATAATATTAAACAATTATTTACTACTTGCACATTTTCTATTAGTATCACATCTGATATTTGGAGTGGTAGGGCAGCTGTGTAATATCAAAATCAATAAAGGTCATTACGCAATTTTCCCTTATATCTATGTAGAAATTAAATTGCACAACTATATATGTTCTTCTATTTTGCTTGTTTAAAAAATATAAAAATTTCCTTCTCTAATATCATCAAAAAATACCCTCATTTTTTTACTCATCTCAGATAATGTTTTTACATTTTTTTTCATATTTTTTTACCACTCCTCTAATTTTTTAAAAAATTTTAAGTCTTTTTTTCCTTTTTTACTCATCTCTCAATCACTCTCACTTGACTCAGTCGGGACTCGGCGCAGGCGGGGAGGCGGCGGCGGAGGGCGGCGGCAGGCGGCGGAGGCCGAGGAGGCGTGCGCGGGAGGCGGCGGCGGAGGGGGCGGAGGAGGCCGAGGCGGAGGAGCCGAGGAGGCCGAGGCGGCGGGAGGAGGCGGAGGAGGCCGAGGCGGCAGGAGGAGATGGAGGAGCCGAGGAGGCCGGGAGGAGGCCGAGGCGGCGGCAAACGGCGGAGGGGGTGGCGCGCAGGCGGGGAGGCGGCGGTAGGCGGCGGAGGCCGGGGACGCCGGATGCGCGACGGCAGGCGTCGGCGGACCGGGCCGGCCCGGGCACGGGGGGCCGCCAACGGGCCGTGCCGGCACGGCACGGCCCACGACCTCGGCGTGCCGTGCCTGGGCCGAGGGGGAGGCACATGGGCCAGCACGGCACGGCCCGCTACAGGAACCGTGCCTACACGGGCCGTGCCGGCCCGGTCCGCCCGTTTGGCCACCTATACATAATACCAAAATAATTGAAGACATAACCCTACATTGAGCCAGGAAACTTGTCACTGATGAACATAGCAACCCAATTCAGTTTGTGGGTGAGTGGAAGTCCATTGAAAGCTCTAGCAATGTGAGGGTTAGCCACCAAATAAGCATAGTACAAAGAGATGTGAGCCTCCTCAAATCCTGGAAGGCTGTTTAGGTTGTCAAACAAATCAGGGGGGACATCATTGTTAGAGGCACCGGCTGCAATTATAGCGTTGGCAAGCTTGTTACCAACGCGTTCAAATGCACCAATCAGCCCCTCATCTTCATAATCTTTTGTTTTGGCTTTCTTTGGCTTGCTCGCAGATGATGTCTCCCCATGATCATCAAGTGTGGCGGTGCCATCATTCCCCCCTTCATTTTCAGTATCAGCATCTTCTATACCCAGAACCGAGTTTGAGTCCTTTGTAAACTTTCCTGTAGCCATGGTGCTACCAAAGATGGTAAGCATCTCACCATAGTTGACAAGAGGTCTGTTAAAATACTCAGCATCGCCCTTGTGATCCTACCATGGAATTAAAATTACTGAATAAGTTGATGGAATAGAAATATGTAAAGACCAAATTGCAAGATGGCAAAGTATACCTTGACATAGTCGTTGTAGTGTTCTGCATCAAGAGTGATAATGAAATTTTCTTCATCCCAACCAGTACCACTCACTTTCCTAAGTCTATTTATTTTTGTGAATTTTTTTTGCCATGTTTTCAAATGATTCCTAATCTGATCACCTGTGAGAGTACTTAAGAACTTTTCATTGACAGCTCTAGCACATGCATTGAGATGGACCTGTTTGAAGCCAGAACTGGTCCTTGTGCCACTAGCCACAAGGTTAGCTAGATGAGAGAGCATGAAAGAGGACATAGCTGATGTCCATGAAGCATGATTGCTCCCTCCCTTTCCATTACTGATGTCCATGTCCTACCTGTCAATAATATTTAGAAAAATAATTCAACAAGCATGATTGCTTCCTCCCTTTCAATAGTCCATTATCCATACAAATGACAATTCAGCAAATAAGTGGTCCATAGGAATGAAATTCAGCAAACAAGTGGTCCATACAAAGTAGATTCACCAAACAATTGGTCCATAAAAATTACATTCAGCAAATAGTCCAGCCCTACAAATTCAGCAAATAGTACAGCTACAAATTAGTTTTCATGATGGTTTTGACGGTCAGCCCACATCTGATCAGCAAGTCCCTGCCTGAACTGAACCATCCACGCATGGTCATTTGCTTGGCCAACCAAAGATGTGTTATTGAGTTCACTTATCCAATCATCCGGATCTATAATAAGCTCATAAATTCCATCATTTATGACCCAGTTATGAACAATGCAGCAAGCTACAACAATATCTACTTGAGTTCTAAAAGGGAAGAATGGAGTGGCATCATCAAGAATTTTGAATCTCCTCTTTAGTGACCCAAATGCACGCTCAACGGTGACACGAAGGGATGAGTGCCTAAGGTTGAACAGCTCCTTCTCGTTTTGCACCGGATTATTCCCCCACTCATTCAAGTGGTACCGGACAGCACGAAAAGGAGGCAGGAATCCTGGTTTGGCTCCATATCTAGCATCAACTAAGTAGAATTTTCCTATAATGTGATGGACAAGTTGGTCACATTTCTACATATCAGCATTAGTCTAATAGAAATTGATGCACTAAATTAATCTATTACCTTGTGGGACACGAAGGCCATTTTCTCGTTCCAATGCATCTCTTAAAACTACAGCATCATGTGCTGTCCCCTCCGAACCAGCCAAGACATAAGTGAACCGAAGATCAAAATCTACGGCTGCCATTACATTTTGTGTGGCATGAGACTTCCTACCACGAAAAGAAGACTCCATATTCTTCAAAACAGAGGCTCTAATATGTGTGCCATCAATAGCTCCAATACAATCCTATTTTACGTTCAATACCATAAAAGATTAGGAACCATAGAGGTTTATACAAATAGAAAATTGAAAAGGAGACACGGAAGAATCTCACACCTTAAAGTAAGGATCCCATCTGTGGTTGCCTGCTATTTTAGTTGGGGTGTCCAATAAGGGGGGCCTGATTAGTTCATCTCGTAGCTCACCAATAGCATGAAGTACTCTATTGAAATAACGACTAACTGTTTCTCCGGACCTACCAAAATTAGCGCCAACTAACCTATTCCTAAGGTTGTGTCCCACTGTATTTAGAAACATAGCAACCTGTTCCTCAACACACATGTGAATGGTATCTTCAAGCAAACCACGATCCCTAAAAAGCTTACAAAACCGAAAGAAAGATGATCTTCTAAGTCTAAGCATGTTGACACAAGTTGTATCATTCCTCCAAATTTTTGTTTCTAGGTACTCAATTCTCACCCTATCCCTTTCATTCATTGGGCCATATTTAATACCTTCTCTCCTTGCACCTCTTTTTCTTTTCCTAGACTCAATAATCATGGCCATCATGGACAATAGTATATTTGCAGCAGCAGCAAAAATTAAAAGCTTGGTCCTCTTATCCATCTACAACAACAATCAAAGAAGCAATATATTGTTCACTCAATAATCTGGCAAAGGAAACAAATTCACACATATTTGACTTGTTCACTCAATAATCTTCTTGTCAATCCTTACATTCATATCACATAAATAAATTCACACAGATCTGACATTCCAGTGCTGAGTTTCAGTGCTAGGGTTTCTTACCTTGGCTACGGAGGATGCAATGCCAAGTAGCAGCCGGCGAAAGAGGAGGGCGCGGGGACGAGGTTACTGGGCGCCGGCGTCTTCACCTCCTACCGCCACCACTGCAGCCGTCCATAGGGGGATGAGTAGCCGGAGAGAGAGAGAAAGAGAGAGAGGGAGGGGGAGGGAGGATGGACGAGGGAGGAGGCCGAGGAGTACCTGGCTGCCATCGCCGCTCCCTGGCCGTGCGCCGTCGCCGCTGGTGTCTTCACCTCCTACCGCCAGCACTGCAACCATCCATGAGGATGAGCAGCCGGAGAGAGAAAGAAAGAGAGGGAGGGAGGGGGAGGGAGGATGGGCGAGGGAGGAGGACGAGGAGTACCTGGCTGCCGTCGCCGGGCGCGCGCCGTCGCCGCTCCCTGGCCGCGCCGTCACCGCTCCCTGCTGCTCGCCTCTTGTTCCCATCCTCTGCTGGTCGCTGCTTCACGCGCTCAGGAGAAGTGGGTCGGCACGGTCCGGCCGTTTTGGCCGGATCGATTCATCCTGAATCTGAGAGGAATATTCTCTTTTGGGTCCATCCCATCCCACCTGGTCCACAAACCAAACACACCAAAAAATGGGATGGACCCATCCCAACCCACCAAATCCATCCAACCAAACGCACTCTTAATGATTTGACACTCTTCATTTTCACTTCAATTATGTCAACACTTGTGACAATAATTATGTGGGACCATTTGAATTAATGACAATGTGACAGGATGTCGAATAATCAATGCCAATTTTATAGAGTGTGAATGTATCTCACCAATTGAGCTAGCAAAAATATATGACACCAAGCATATCAACCGTTCTAAGAAATTGTGTACAGGAAGAATCGCTCGTAGCTTGGCCCACCTTGCTATATCATGAGTGAACCTCCCCAGCAAGTCAGGTTTTATTGGGTCCGCTCCCCACATGCCTAACCAGATCCACAAATAGGTCCTATGTCTACACAACCCAAGAGACCGGCTCGAGAGAGGATCACATGTACTTTTTAAGTCATGCTTCCGCACTATCAACATTTATTGTGTAACTAAACCTGTTGGTGCAGTACTAGGCCCCGTGTCCCCAATTTGACCGACACTTGGGTAATTGCTAATAATCTTGCTTGCCAGGTATAGGGACAACGGAAACTATTTGATCTGTCTAAAGGGGAGAACATTTCACTAAGATGAGGCTCAAGAACATTTCCCCTTTGACGGGGGAGAAATCCCGAAACCAAGGACGAAGCTTGAGACACACGCCAAGGAGAGAATATTTCCTCACGTGGCGTGGGGGACCAGTCTGGACCACTCTGGATAGCTGTCCCTGAGGGGATCACGATGCCAGCGTGTGATGCCTAATTTGCCCCTAGGGTTAGTGGTCTCTCCAGGGACATTCCTGTAATCTCCTTGTACAGCCTCTGGGCTATAAAAGGCGGGCAAGCCATGTTGTAAAGGGCAGATTATTTTTGGAGTGAATAGAGCTAAAGTGCATTTGCATCCCTGATTAGACTTTGCAAGGATAAACAGGAGAAAATATTTCTCTTGCTTATCCCCATTTTCTCTTGTTCGTGACCGAAGGTCACAACAAAACCTAACAATCTTTCTCATCATACATCGTGTGGCTTATCTAAATCGGGTCCAATCCAGTAGGACCAATTTTAGATTATCAATGGTTTTTAGGCCTAGGCTTTCATACAACTTTTTATACGATGCACATAATCTCGGCCCATCTTACTGTACCACGAGTGGTTTTCCCTACTATGCTAGAATAGCTAGGTTGTGCATGCCTGATACCTTGGTTGCAATTCCGGTTGGACCTCTAGGAGAGCAAGTCCAATGAGACATGAGTCAAGATGTTGTTTCGGCATTCTAGGGAAAGGCCCATCATGGTGTGGTTGGTTGGATCGGTCTGTGCTCAGTCTAATAAGCCAAATATGATTTTGACCCAAAAATGAAAACTAAGGAAACTTGGAAAAAATAATTTAGAACTTTGTGGATCAAATCGAGCCATAAGAGTAGGTGCAATAGTTCTCCAAGCTAGTGACAAAGGTTCCATGTAGGCTCATACGATGCAATGTGAAAGCCCGTTGATGTCGCCTAGAGGGGGGGTGAATAGGCGTTACTGAAAAATTCTCAAAATGTAGCGGTAAAATTCTGATAGGAGCCTTTGACCAAACTGGTAGGAGGCTCTGACCGGCTCTCTCGGGCTGGCCGAGAGGCCTGGCCGGAGGTTCCGGCTAAGAACACCGGAGGTTCCGACCCTGATGTTCTGACTCTACCAAGACACTTCAATAATGGATAAATTGACAGAAATCAAGTGTAGTGTAAATAACAGGGTAGGAGATAAATGCAGGCAAGTGTAGAGACAAATTAAAGCAATATCGAGCAAGTACAAGAGAGACACAAGAAATTTTTTCCTGAAGTTCGGATCACAAAGATCCTACGTCTCCGTTCAGGAACTCCGAAGAGCCGGCTCTCGATTGACCCCTTGCCTCACCAAGCGACCACGAAGATCAGCTTGGTATCCACTAGAATTTACCTCTTTTCCTTGCGGAGACGAGATTAACATTCACAAACTTTTTCCAGGACAATCCACAACTCGAGGAAACTCGTGGGTGACGCCTAACCGTCTATGAGGTTTTCCTCCAAGTGAAATAAGCTCAAAGCAGCTGATCCGCGTCCTCCTCAAATGCACAAGATCCTCCTAGCCTTTTCTCAACACAACTCACTCAATTCCCCATTAGATTCTTACAAGAATCACAAAGGTGGCACTAGAACTAATTAGGAGAACTCAAAAGACCTTAGGAGAAGCTAGGAGACAGTGGAATAGAAGTGGAATCGCCTAGCAACGGCTAGAAACAAGGTTTGGATTTTATAGGCATTGGCATACAGTACTTAGCCGTTATTCACAGATTTTGGCCAGCAGGTTCCGACCCCAGGGGTAGGAAACTCCGGCCAACACTTAGTCTCTGACCGAGAAGGTTGGTCGGAGCCTCTGACCCCAAGGGTAGGAACCTCCAACCCTGACACTGAAACTAGCATATCCCAAGTGTATGTGTTGTGCCAAAGTTATGGACTCTCACTAATATGGATCTTAAGCACTTGAATGGTCTTGGAACACTGTTTGCAACCCCTCTTGATAGTACGACTTTTCTACAACTCAAAAGAAAATTTAAAAGAATTTAAAATAAACTCCGAGTCGTTTCACCGCTTTGCGTCATATTTTTATGGGGGTCTCTATGCATCACACCAAACAACTTGGGACTAATCTCCGCACAATTCTTGATAAACTCATTAGTCCCTTAACCGCTTTGTCATTAATTCACCAAAACCCACTTAGGGCTAGATGCACTTTGACAATGGAGGAGAGAAGGAAAGAGAGAGAACGCGGGTAGAGACTAAATAGTGGTGGGGCTGCACGTGAACTTCAAAAAATTGCGCCCATCAGTAGAGTGTGTGGGTAGCTTGTCGACTGAACGCCACAACCGCAAGCTAGCGATAGTCGAGAAGAAGTCGGTGAAGCGATGACATCCAAGGAAAAGGAGTGCTCCACCATGAAAGCCTGTGGATGTCGCCTAGAGGGGGGTGAATAGACGTTCCTGAAAATTCTTCAAAAGCAGCGGTAAAATTCTGATAGGAACCTCCGACCCCAGTGATAGGAAGCTCCGACCGGCTCTCTCGGGCTGGTCAGAAGCTCCAACCTAGAACACTAGAGGCTCCGACCGGGTGAAGTTGACTCTAATGAGCCACTTCAAAACGAGATAAATTGACAAGAAACAACCCTAGTGTGAACAAGTATACAGAGGCAAGATGCAGGCAGGTACAGAGATGGAATAACACAATAAAGTGACAAACAAGAGAGAGACAATGATTTTTTTCCCAAAGTTCGGATCACAAAGATCATACGTCTCCGTTGAGGAGCTTCGGAGAGCCAGGTCTCGATTGACCCCTTGCCTCACCAAGCGACCACGAAGATCAACTTGGTATCCACTCAAATTTACCTCTTTTTCTTACAGAGGCGAGGCTCACTTCACAAACTTTCCTGGGACAATTCATAGCTTGAGGAAGCTCGTGGGCGATGCCTAACCGTCTAAGAGGTCACCCTCCAAGAGTAACAAGCTCCAAACAGCTGATCCATGTCCATTCTCAAGTGCACAAGATCCTCCTAGGCCTCTCTCAAGAAATTTCACTCAAAAACCCACTAGATTCTCACGAAAATCATAAAGGAAGCATTATAACTAGTTGGGAGAACTCAAAGAATCTTAGGAGAAGTTAGGATATAGTGAAATAAAAGTGGAAGACCCAACCAACGGCTAGAAATAAGGTTTGGGCTTTATAGCCACCGTCATACGTCAGTTAGCTGTTACTCACGGATTTGGGCCAGGAGACTCCGACCCTAGGCGTAGGAACCTACAGCCAGCACTTAGCCACTGGCTGAAAAAGGTGGTCGGAGCCTCCGACCCTAGGGGTAAGAATCTCTGACCCTGACATCAAAACTCACCCAACCCAAATGCAAGTGTTGTGCCAAAGTGATATACTCTCAGCTAATTAGATCTTAAGCGCTTGAGTGCTCTTAGAACACTATTTACAACACCTCTTGATAATACGACTTTACTACGACTCAAAATAAATTTCAAATAAAAATAAAATAAACTCCGAGTTGCTTCGCCGCTTTGTGTCATGTTTTTGTGGGGGTCTTCATGCATCACACCAAGTACCCTAGGACTAATCTCTATATATTTTTTGATAAACTAATTAGTCCATTAACCGTTTTATCATTAATCTACCAAAACCCACTTAGGAGGCTAGATGCACTTTCACACCGGTGGTGGCGCCATTAGTAGTCACCTCATTCATGTTCGCCACGGTCGGCAGCGTGCATAGCCATCGTGTGCTCGAGGTTGATCCTTGGCTCAGATCTGGCTTGTGATCAGTGGCATGGACAAGGCTCTCCGAGCAATGGTGAAGGAGGCTCGTCCCTTGCCTTTCGTATAGACGCTCCAGTCGACCTTCCACGGTGAAACACTAAAACTTGCTAGTTTAATCTGATTTTTAAGCAGCAAGTCTTTCATCCCATTGATTGGTTTCTTGCATGAGCTAATGGAGAGCAAGAAAGCTAGGAACAAAGAGAAATATAGGTGGACCCATGTAATGTAAAACAATTATTATTAGAGCCCATTGGTTGTATCATGTATCTTAAGTTCTTAAGTTGTATGTAGATGACGTGGAAGAAATTGGAGATAGTAGTGGGCTATACTATTAAACTTGATTAAGGGAAACTTGTAAAACCAAACTCCAAAAAACAGAGCAACCTAGGTAATCGATACATAGGAAAGCAAGGGCTCCAACAGCCTAAAGAAGAATCATGCCCTTCGGCCTATATAAGGTATATTCAGGGTTGTCTCTAGGCATGTGTGGACTATGCGACTGCATGGGGCTCTAAATTGGGCTCAATACCCTTCACAATTGAGCTTTGTTTTTATTTATTGTAGCCTAGTTTGTGCACCTGGAAGCATTCAACATATATAGGAGTTTACATATCACTTTATTTCCTAATCGCTTTCACTTCGTTGCTCGATGGGCGATCAATTCATTTCTCCCCCTTGGCCTCTTGCCGTCTCGCTACAACGCCCCTTGCAAGTGCATGCGCACAGTGGCTAGCTCCTAGGCTGCAGTTAGGGCATGAGGCCGTCACCACCAGGCATCAAGGAACCGCCATCACCATGAGGCATTAGGATCACTCCGTCGGGTTCAGGTGTGTCCAGGCTATAAGCAAAAACTCCAACTCCAAGTCAATAACCAAACTCTAAGACTTTTTTATTACTCCCTCCATCCTAAAATAAGTTGATTTCTAGAGTTCAATCTTTGTCCAAAAATAAATTGATTTTTACCCTATTATCTATCCCGGCCTGTAAATCGAGGAGATTTATCTCTTCATTACCTCTTATTTACCCACGCAAACCGATACTGTATTTCTATTAATGAGAGGCACTTTATCTTTTTTTTCTCCTGTTAAAATTGTCTTGGGATGCAAGGAAAGCTTTTATTTTAGGACATGAGTAGTATTTTATTTTGGCACTTAGTAAGCTTAGGCCCCCGTTTAGAGTTTTGCGCAGGGCGCTGGAATTTTCCGGGACGGCCCTGGGTCTATTACTAATTCAGTACGCACAGTTGCTAATGACCATTTCAGTATGCAACCAGACCCACCAGCCACAGCACGTATCTCGAGCAAACGGTGCATACCCAACCATGATTAACATCGGTGGGAAGTCAGCAAAGTCGTTCTTGTCATGTGTCCTGAATCTTAGTGATGCCTTTTCATTCACTTTTTTGCAGGGTACCCTGTAAGTTGTAACTACCATATTACCATTTTCGTAAGGGACAACAATACGGCTAAGTGTGCAACTGTGCATATGTATCAGACTATATTAGTAGAATATTAGAGCTGCTGATTATTCTATGAACATGGATTGGATTTAGGACGATAACTACGTGGTTTCACACCCCTATGCGTTAGTTACGCACTGGAGTAATCCAATGATATGATCACCCTAAAATGAAGAGCGTTGGTTACAATGATTGCTCCAATGATTCCGAGATTATTGTCCCCGTAATGTAATCGACCTCCTGCTGATTGATCTCTCTGTGATTGTGTGGTTATTTCCGGTGCCTGATCATCGAACGAATCTCCCGTTCCCCGAAACAGCGTCAGAGAGAAAGAGCGATCAATCGATCTGTGCATGCATCGATCTAAATCTGATGAAACGCGAAATCATATTCAGGAATATACTGGATCATTAACCTTCCCCTACCATTAAAAAATACGATCGATCATTTGGAAGGTACGTATCGTCCACAATATCATAACATGGGATAACTGCCAAGAAGTGATTTTATAATGGTATGAACTCGTGAACCGAACCCTCCATTCATCCATGATTTTCTCCCTAGCCATGTGACACGCAGCTCTCTACCACGCCGGTGGCCACGTCGGGTGCAACGACCGTTGATGCCGAGCTGCTCGTCCACATATGCATGCCGTTCCCTGCGTTTTGCCTGCCTATAAATACCCCGGCAATGGCCTCCTTTTCCAACCATCAAAGCACAGACCAGACAAGTACTACTGCTACTACTAGCAGTAACAGTACGTTTCTAGCAGCTAGCTAAGCTAGGATCAATGGCAGCCACAATGTCCTGCAACGTCGCTGCACTTGTCGCAGTTCTGTCCGTGCTCGTGGTGTATGGCTCTTGCGCCGGGCAGGTAGTGAACTACAGCGCCTCCGCCGCCACCGCCTACGGCTCCGGCTGGCTCCCCGCCCGGGCCACCTGGTACGGCGCGCCCACCGGCGCCGGCCCCGACGACAACGGTGCGTATCTTACAGCCGATGCATGCAGCCACTGATGGTGGTGCTCATTGTGTTGTATCTGAACTAACGCATTGGCATTATATTGATCGATATATATGCAGGCGGCGCTTGCGGGTTCAAGAACGTGAACCAGTACCCGTTCGTGTCCATGACGTCCTGCGGCAACGAGCCGTTGTTCAAGGACGGCAAGGGATGCGGCTCATGCTACCAGGTGCGTGCATGACTAGTCCAATTTCACCGAACGTTGCAATTCAATTAGTTAGTTGATGCCAATTAATCATTTGATTTGATTGGTCAGAAGGGACGTACTCCATTGGGACTGGGAGTAACATGCAGTGAACATTTGTTGACCATTGCTTGACTTTGTGTTTACAGATAAGGTGCGGCAACAACCCTGCCTGCTCCGGCAAGCCGGAGACGGTAATCATCACCGACATGAACTACTACCCCGTCGCCAAGTACCACTTCGACCTCAGCGGCACCGCGTTCGGCGCCATGGCCAAGCCCGGCCTCAACGACCAGCTCCGCCACGCCGGCATCATCGACATCCAGTTCAGGAGGTCGGTATATATACCAACGGCGACAATGGCCGCTTCGACCGGGAACCCAAATGAATCACAAGTCCAGATGATTAATTAACTGAGCTCTGTTGCTGTGCAGGGTGCCATGCAACTACCCGGGCCTGAAGGTGAACTTCCACGTGGAGGAGGGCTCCAACCCCGTCTACTTCGCCGTGCTGGTGGAGTACGAGGACCTCGACGGCGACGTGGTGCAGGTGGACCTGATGGAGTCCAAGTCGTCGTACGGCAGCGCCACCGGCGTGTGGACGCCGATGCGCGAGTCGTGGGGCTCCATCTGGCGGCTGGACTCCAACCACCGCCTCCAGGCCCCCTTCTCCCTCCGCATCCGCAGCGACTCCGGCAAGACGCTCGTCGCCAACAACGTCATCCCGGCCAACTGGTCCCCCAACTCCAACTACCGCTCCATCGTCCAGTTCAGCTGATCAGCTGCTCCGATCACTCCATCGATCGCTGCAGCTAGCTACAGCAACTGCAACTGCAACTGCAACTCGGAATCATTGGCTCGATTAGTTTATTCTCTACTACTGCAAATTACGTGGGATTGAGGTGTTTCTATTAGGCGAGGTCTCATGTGCTGTCTCATGTGAAGTGTACTGGTGCATGTGTGGGAAATGGAGGAGGGGCACAGTAATACAGTATGTGCATGTGCTCTCCCGCCCACTGTCACTGTACTACCAGTGTGTAACCAAATCAAGGCTACAAATGTTATATATACAGTGCTTAAGTTAATTGCCTAATCATGTGCTTCCTTCTGGTTCTCTGCTAGATTCTCTGATTTAATTGTGTATTCGGGCTGATTAAGTAGTACGTGTCCATGTTCTTCCGTAGTACTCGTATACATATCAAATTTTGGGAATGAACAGTACATGTATGGATGTACCAGAGGAACATATTTCTGAAAAAAATGTGTCATTCTCTAATACCTGGGAAACTGTACTGCAAAATACCATTACTCTCAGCTTAAGGTGACCTTAGGCTCCCAGCAAGCCAAGCAAAGTTATATTCATGAATTATTTTTAGTTGCTTCGTATATTTTTCTACAGCTTATCGGCGGTAGCTCAAAAGATCAGAGTTACTAGTATCTTAACCAAGTGAAATCTTGGTACATCCAAAATTTTAGCAAATGATATTAATTATAGTCCACACATTTGCCCCTAGTAACTTTAAAACTCATAGCGATATGGCAGCTTCCCCTCCTCTTTGCTCCTAGATCCAGTCAGCTACAGCTTAGGCTCGATCCTTGGCTGGCAGGAGAGGTGGGGGTGATGGGGGTGCATGCAGAGTGGTTCTAGCGGAGCCTACCACAAGTGTTGCATGCAAGCTTCCATGGGGCTAACCGGTGGTGCCACCGCTCAGGAGCCGAAGCGCGCAGCCAAAAGCCTAGCGGGCACAAGGAGTGGCAGGTATCCTCGTCAGGGCGGCATGCTCAAGGCATCACCGACAGCATGGACTGGCACGGCCAGCTCAAATATGGCGCCATTGTGGCCAAATGCTGTACCCTTGAGTCCAGATCCGTTGCCCCCTGGCCGGAGCTAGTGTGGCTCGACTCAAGCGGTTCAGCGGTGACCCAACCTGATGGTGGAGGCGATGCAGGTGCTCAGCGATGACATCACGGAGGTGGTGACGTATGTGTGTGGGTGGACCGGCACGTGAAGCTTGGCAGTAGTAGGGGGACAGGATGGGCTAGTCTCATTCATCCTCTCGCCATGCTCGTACAGAGACGTGGTGGCACGGATGTTTCTTTAGCCGGAGGGCCAGATCCACGGCCATGAGACCAGATCTGGGCAGATCCGTCACGATGCCTTGAATTTAGTTGGGGTAAGGGTAGCGCGTTGAAGCTTGGCGGTGGTTGGGAGGCAAGAAGAGTTAGTCCAGTTCATTCCCTCTCCGTGTTCACAAGACGGCATGGTGGTTCTTGGCGGTGGCATGGCGGCAGGGCGGGCTAGTCCCGTTCCTAGGGGTGGACAAAAAGCTCGAAGCACGTGGCTTGGATCGGCTCGTATCAAGCTAGACTCGGATCGACTTGAACTTGTAATCATAACGACTCGAGCCGAGCTGGGCTTTTAGCTCGTGAGCTTAACAAGCCAGCTCGCGAGCTACCCATTTAGCTCGTTAGTATAAAAGATCACCATATCTTTATATACTTAGGGCTTTTTAACTAGCATTTAGTCTTTTAATCATGTTCTAACAATCTAAATTTAGTGAGTTCTTATTAGTTAGTGCCTACTATTATGTTAATATATGATAAAATAATAAATTTTAAATTATAAAAATGGTATAAATGAGATAAAGCTCGTTAACGAGCCTAACGAGCTTAACGAGTCAGCTCATGAGCCGAGCTGAGTTGGCTTCTTAAGATAATGAGCCCAAATAAACCCAGCTGGCTCGTTATCTACCCCTACCCCTTCCTACCCTCTCTGCGTCCACAACCTGATGTGGAGATGGCAGTCCTTGTTCAGTGGGTTTTGCTGATGTATTGCATGAGATCGAGCTGCTTCTTAGGACCGACTAGTGTGGTGAGCAACAGTTTATTGTTTTCTGGCAGGATAATTTTAATATCAAAGTTTCTAAACAGACGAGTGGTGTAATAGATTATTGCTGCATAAGGATAGAGCAAGTTTGAAGCAAAGACAGAGAAAAAGTTGTGAAGCTTAGTCTTCTAGCTTTTCTTGTATTTTTGTGTTCCTTTGTTGTGAGGTGTGGAGTTCAAGTACTCATATTTATAACTTTGACTGTGTATATCCACTTATAAATATAGAGGCCGAATTTCTATCTATTATCTAAAAAAACTTTAAAACTCAAAGGCATTATCAAATTTTCATGTACGGATTTTTTAAAAAGACTGTCAGTTTTTGTCAGGATTACTAATACACATAGGCTTCATGAGGCAAACATATAACAATTGGGGATTAAATTTCGAGGTTGTCAGGGAACTAGTACTTTGAGAGAAAGAAAAAGTTCAGGCGGATCTCAAGCTCACTTGAAATCGAAGAGGAATTAAGCATGAGATTAAAAGATTACCGTACTTTTAATTAATATGAAGAGAAATCAAGGAGAAAGGAGAAAAAGAGGAGATAGAGAGAGTGCTATCTGTTGAATGGTTAAAATGATAAAATTGTATTAAAAAGTCTAGTGAATCCTACTTAAAAAATATTATTTGTGAAATAAGTTGTTAGTCTAAAATAATAGTCTTTTAGAGACATAGGAGTGAGTACCATTTTTGAGAACACTGATAGGCAGCGTTTGGTGCATCAGAGTGGATAGCGCACACAAAAAGCTTTCAACTTTTCTTTACCTGATTTTGGCAATCCTGGAAAGGCTCATCATAATTGTTGCCACCAGGAGCAAATCAAGCATACTCAATGACGGTGATTACTGTGCTGATTGAACGCAACTGATACAAATCCCAGCATTCTGGTACTGTCAGTCCAAGATATCATTATCATGGTTATGGGTAGTTTGAGTTTTACTCTCTTCGTTTTAAAATAGTTATCGTTATAAGTTGTTTAAGTATAGATTAAGGTTTAAGAAAAAAAACTATAGTGTTTTTCGTTGAATAATGTATAGTAGAGAGTGGACGAGTGGTCGAGGTAGATTGAAGAAAAATTTAAATATAAAATGATTAATAGGATAAGTGGTACTTTAAATAATAATTATTTTAAAATAAATTTTAAATTATAGAAAGATGACTATTTTAAGACGGAGATAGTAATATTTTATGAGCTAGGCTCGGCAACAAACGCCGGGCTTCAAATTTACCTGCCGACCTACTGGAATTCTCGCCGGAATTACTGCGTTAAACCATCCCCTTTGCAACGTTGACTCTTGCTACAGTTAAGGTTAGCCAGAACCTTCAGTGTGGCCGCACGCTGTCGAACATACCGACTTGCTTCAGGTCATAAATGGTAACTCTTGATGTACTCGCTGAAGAGTGTCTTCTTATTTAATTTTACTGTCACGACGAATCACGTCGAGAAGGGACTGAAATGGAGAAAGTTAAGCCCCATTCATGAAGCTTGATTCTTGCTGCAGGCTCGTGCGGTGCGTGCCAGAATAACTCTACTATGCAAAGAACTTGTTTTTTCTGCATTATATCAGTGAACACAACAATTTGTTCACCATGAGGCAAGCTCATGGCGATCTAAACCTGCCCAATTTGTTCACTCGAATTTCGTGCAGATACTAGATACCTTCCGTCCACGTTCATCTGATCACTGACAGTTACCGGTGGCTGAAGAAACGGACAAAGCAAGCATGCTTCGACCGCGACGGCGCATGTGGGGCGAGATAATGTGGAACGCCGACGCGCGGCTGCTCACCGGTGACGCTCAATTTCCGGTTGTTTTTGGCTATTCGGGGCACGCAAGAGGACGGCGGCTGTTGCAGCTGATTTCAGAACCACTCACTGGTCTCCGCCCGCGCGTCGCATCCACCCACTGATCCCCCGCGAACCCTGCATTCTCGCTGCGGCGCAGCTTGTTTTTGAGTTTCATGCACACAAAAATGGAGAAACCGTGCGGCATTCGTGTGCCCAAGTCGGCCATGGCTGACTGGGTTTCCTTTGGTAGTGCACTAGTGAGTAGTGACTGTGTTGTCATGGGTAGATTAAGGCTGCATCCGAAGGTGCGGTGGGGCTGGGATTTTCAGTGCACGCAAAACGAAATAAGTCATTAGTACACGATTAATTAAGTTTTAATTATTATAAACTTAAAAAATTAATTTATTTGATTTTTTAAAGTAGCTTATATATAAAAGATTTTATACGAAACACTGCTTAGCAGTTTGAGAAGCGTGCACACACTGCTTAGCAGTTTAAGAAACGTGCTAATGAAAACTGAGAGAGTAAGCCAATCGACATGTAGATTTAAACTCACCCTAATAAAAGATGGAGCTGCAGTTTGAGCGGCGATGATTGATCTGAGAGAACCACCCCTGCAGGTTTGGGGCCTGGTTTTCAGGTGTTGGTTTGTGCTTGTTGTTGGCACCTATTATCCATTGTTATCCTGCGACGGAATGTTTGAACTGGTAGCCTGAAATGCATTCAGGTCGGGCTGATCGATGCAGAGAACACGGGAAGTGAAGGTGAGATCGATTGCGAGTAGCTTGCAACTTGGTGAGGATGACAAGAAGTCGCATATACGTTGCATCGGTTGGTTGCAGTTGCTTAAAGCTCAGCAAGTGAACATGTGAGCTGCCATTTGCACGTTGCACGCGGAGCGTGTAGCAGAGCAGAGTGGTTATTGGTCAGGGAAACAAGTAGGTTGATGACGGATAATGCTATGGCTGCTGCGACGTGCTCTGTTCGGGTTCAGGGAGTCACGCCCTCACTGACCGGCTCTCTGTATGACATGTATCCCGTGATTAACGTGATTTGCACATCGGTCCTTGTGGTTGTGACCAGGTTATCGTTGATTGAAAAATTCATCCGGTCACATGACAATATGCCAGTGATCAACTGTTGCAGAGTCTTTTGTCATTTAATTCGACCTATGTAGTGTTTTGATGTGTTTCTGACTTTTGGTTTGTGTGTTGGTTTCCGTTAGTATATTTTTTAAAACTTAAAATGGTTTTTTTTTTACATTCTATATAAAGTAATTCTTAAAATTCAAACAGATCAAGTTTTTTAAGTTTTTAATAAAACTTAATACTTAATAATTATGTTGCTATAAGTGTCCACTAACCACTTGATTCAAGTTTATTGTTTTTTTTTTTTTTGGTTTTTTTTTTTTGTGTTTGTCAGAGAGAGATCGGACAAGGCCACCGCTGGTTTTTCTGAAACAATGAAGCCCACGTTGAGTGGCAGGGGCAGTTCAGCCCTGCACAACTACGCTAGCCACATTTGACATCCTCTTCTTATTATTACGGTTTTTCTTTTCCTCTTCTGTTTGTTGGTGTCAATTGTCATTGGCCTAGGCTTTGGCAGGAGAGAAATGATTGATCTGGAGCAGGGCAGGGCAGGCGCATTGAAAAAGGTGAAAGCTGGCAAGGGGGGGCAGCTCTCAGCTGGCCCCTCCCCATGTGCGCTGCTGTCGTCTGGTTCTCATCACGCCGCACGTGGCCTGTATAGCTGCTGCCGTACGAAGGACGCGACCCTGTCGCCGTATGGAAATGGCCACATTATAAACCGACTTGGATAGAGTCAGGATTGCGACATGTCCAGTGCATAACCAACGAGCAATAATCACAGATGGATGTGCGACATACGTGACCCAGGGGGCCACTACGGCAGTAGACGCGGCTGCTGCTTGGATTCCAAACCACATTCTGTTTAGAGAGCTTCTATTAGATACAATTTTTTTAGAATTTTCAATTGACAGAAACTTTCTTAAATAGCTTAGTTTCTTACTCAGATTTTAAGAATATATAGTTATATAGTTTAGAAAATAACTAAAAACAGAGATAGAAGAATTTAGTTTCTCTAAATTCTCACCAGTTGGCTTCTCGTCTCATCAGCTGATATTAAGCTCTCTTAAACATGACCGAAAGTCTTGATACAATCCAGTGTTATTTGAGGTGCGGAAGCCACAAGCATAAAACTTCAATCTTCTCTAAATTATTTTCTAGCTGCTTTTTGATCAGTCTATTTCTTAAATTTTAATTATCTCAAAAGGACCTGAAATCTCAGAACACAAATTCGGTGTTGTTTGCGGTGCGGACCACTAAACCGTTTGGGGTTTGGTTTGTTCGTGAAACAACGACCGGCTAACGATCGGAACAAGTTGTTCCATCCGTTTGTGTTTCTCCAGCTGGTCCCAAATGGATGATGGATGGAGTTTTCTCCTCTGCTGTTCTTTCATGTGAGCCGACGGTGAGGGGTTTTTTTTTTTTGAAATGAGACGGTGAGCTGTTGTGTGGTCACCCTTATTTAGATGGTCCGCGCGCGCGCGCGTGGTTTGTGTTCACCCAATCGATAACACTCGGTTATCACGATAAAATGGTGTTATCAATAGGCACCGTAGCAAAAGCCGAGCGATAATTTAATCGATTTTAATGAAATTTCATCGAAATTTGTTGGTAACCGATGTTATTGACGGGTAGTGATAACCCCTACGCTATCGATAATGGTAAACACTGGTGGCAAATATGGAATGATAAACAAGTTGCTCAACCAAGCACAACAACGAGCTGATATGAGTTTTTTCTTCTTTTACTTCCCGAGCCCTATTAAGCAGGAGGGAACGCCTAAATGTTGATGCGCTGCATTGGCAGTTTGGACCATAGTAGTAATTTCTCTCATTCCGGCCCGCTATTGGGCTTATATACAATGGCAGCTAGCGAATTTTTTTGATTTTGTATTTATTTCTTATTAAAGATTTGCAAAAGTAGATTTTTCGTTTGAAAATTGCAAAAATAGACTCTCCCGGCCGCCCTCTAGGAGGGCGATACTTTAAAAGATCGCCCAAGACAGGGCGATTTTAATGACGTGGCTAACGTCGTTGGCCCCCCGCCGACGGCCGTACAGCCATCTTTGCAGGCGCGCGCTGAACCCCGGCCTCCAAAAACCGCCCGTCATGAGGGCGAAAAGGGGCCAGTCTGTAAAATTCCCAAAAACCGCCCCCTGAAGGGGGTTTGCCCCCCGCCCACTCTCGTGAGCAAGCCCGCGCAACCGCGTCCTGCCCCACCTACGCGCCGCGTCAGCATGCCCTCCCGCGTTCCCGAAGCCTTCAGCGGCCCCGCGTCCCGCGCCCGCCGCCCGCGCATTTTGGCAGGCGTCCACCCTTACCCGCCCTCTGAAGGGCGGTTTTTTGAGACCGGGGGGCCGCCTGCAAATGACTGACGGCCGTCCGGGGGGGCCCCGGCCGCAACCACATCATAAATCGCCCTCTGGTTGGCGATTTTTAAAATCGCCCTCTCGCAGAGGGGCGGGGAGTCTATTTTTGTAATTTTTTTAAACAAAAATCTACTTTTTGGCAAATCTTGTTAATAAATAATATATAAAAGATCAATAAAAATTCGGCAGCTAGCTATGGCTGGAATCAGGATCAGCAGGAATGCGGATCGGCGGAGTTGGACCTATAATCCAACCGAAAGGGAGGCCACGAAGCGGAAATCCCATTCTGGCCCAACTCGCAGGTTCACGTTTTCGGCCCAACTGCAAGGCACGATTAGTGAGAATCCCATTCCGGCCCAAATAAATTTCCCAGCGGGATTGATGGGCCAAAGTCGTTGGTGTTTCGCGGAAATCCCCCTCCGGCCCAGCAAGTTGCGCAGCGCAATTCCGATGGGCGAAATCGTTGACGTTTCAGCGGAAATCGCGTGCTGCGAAGGACGTTGACGCGCTCGTGGAATCCCGTTTCAGGCCTAGATCGCCGCAAACCATGGAATTTTTACTGTTACTAATTAATTTTTTTTAATTATAAAACTAATTTTTCGATTTGAATCATTTGTAAAACTAGCCTCTTGCCGCCCTGGGCCACGGCGGTATTTTTAAAAACCACGTGGCCAGGGCGGGCGATTGGCTCCCCGTCAACCCGGGGCTAACGGCGCTGCCGCGTTCAGCCCGGGGAGGCCAGTGGATTCGCCGTCCTGGGGGAACGGCGACGAATGCATTGCATCGTTCGCCGTCCCCCAGGGCGGGTTATATGCCATTCGCCGCCATGGGGGAGGGACGGTTATTTTTGCCTTCCCCATATAAAAAACCCTTTGCAAGTCGCCGTGCGCGTGTATTTTCTCTTCGCCTTCCGTCTTAGCGTTCGTTCCAAGTAGAGCTGAGGGATAAGAAAGGAGAAAAGTACAGCGGCGAAGCCTCGCAGATTCTTTTATGCCGAATCCAGGGTATTTTTTTTTGATCCCCCTCTGTTATGTAGTCAATTTTTTAGACAAATGTTAATTAGTAGTAGACTTGTATGGTAATATCGATATAGTATCAAGAATATTAAGCGGGTTGGCATAACCATCGTTGTGTTAAATTTTTGGCCGTACTAGGAATCAATAGCGGGAGAGTAGTAATGTTAGATATTTTTAAAAATAAATTTATACGCTCGCCATGACCAATCGTGGTAAATCGTCTTTTTGACACTTTAGCATTTTAAAACGTAGCGGTATAACTTATTAAGCGCGTGGGTAAGTGTTATAAATAAGATAACGGTAATGGTTTGACTCATCACGATTACCTTTTAGATGAACGATATTGATTGTACAGATTAATAAAATCTTTTTGTGAACAGAAATGGCAAAATAGAGTTGTATTCGCTGATACTATCACGGTGAGGAAGGTCAGACTAAGGACAATATGGGTAGATTTATCGAGTTCAAACGTAGACACAAAAGGGAATTATAGCTCCAGCTGAGAGAAATTTTTCCTGAGTTTACAATTGGTTAATGAGGGATTCGGAGTAGATCCCAAGTAAATGCAATTACGGTGTACGACACTGTTAGCTGGGCTGTGGAAGGTTTTTGGTGGAATTGATGCCAATAATTCAACGGCCAGCTGGTATTTTTTGTGAGAGTGCACTGCAGCGAGGATGGGCCACGAGCATCCTAAGTGGTAGTGCATGACGTGGTCAGCATTGATCAGAGCTGGTCGAGTACAGCGGAAGGGCAGCCAATGAAACAGGGGAGCAAAATGAGGCAGAAGCCGAGGGTGCGGGAGAGGAAGGAGGCCAAGAAGACATGGGACCGGGGGGTTTGCAGATGAAGGGGAGACACCCAGGTCTAGTACAGGAGATGGAAATTGAAGACTCAGAATCTGAGCATATGGAGGATGATGAATTCTTCGGAGGACGATGTACACCGGCAGAATGAACAACGAGGAACTTCTCCGGACTCGTTGTCTGCAGAAAGGGGCACACGTGCCATGGGAGTATCGGCAGAATGAAAGTGGTGCAAGGCGCCTAGATACGCCGAAAAAGCACAGTTGACAGAGGCTGTGAAGATGTGGGCGTGTCACTGTGGGAGGGAGTTCGGGTATCAAAGTCCACCAGATCGTGTTACGAAGTGAAATGTGCAAGTTCAAGCGATGGATGTCCATGGAGGATGTACGCATCCAGGAAGAAATATGACGACTGTTGGTCCCTGCAATCGTGATGGGAGCACAACTGCCATCTTTCGGGTGTTCAGAAGTACCACAAGAAATATCATCTGCATTCATCGCCTCAGAGCTGTATTATGCTGTTGTGGAAAACCTCCGGTTCGAGCCCAAGTCAATTATCAGGCGCATCGAGGAGAAGTACAAGTACACCATTACATATGCAAGGCATGGAGGGCCAAACAGAAGATATTGAAATGAGATTCGGTAGTTTTGAAGCTTCGTCAATAATTTGCCTCGTCTACTGCAAACCATCTGTGCGAGGAATCCTGGCAGCTACTCCGAAATCAAAAGTTTCCCATCGATAGCAAGTCCTGGGCAGAGCGTCCTTCAGCGGGCCTTCCTCTCTCTGCAGGCGTGCATGTTTGCATTTCTCATTGCAGGCCCATTCTCTGCATCGACGGCACGTTTCCTAACTGGAAAATACAGAGGCAAATGTTGACGGCAATCGGAGTAGCCGGGAACAACCAAGTGTTGCCCGTGGCCTTTGCCTTCGTCGAGAGCGAGAACACAGAGAGTTGGTACTGGTTCTGAAGCTGGTTAAGGAAAAAGGGTGGGGATGAGGCCAGATGTATGTCTCATACAATGACCTCATCCAGGGATGCTGCGTGCAATTGAGAGCTGCGAAACGGCTGCGCAGACAAGGATACCCCCGTGTGGAAATGTAAAGAGAAGATGGTGCATGCGTCACATGGGCGCAAACTTTTACAAGCAGTTCAGAAACAAGGAGCTGATGGCCATGTTCAACGTTGTGCGCCCAGAATCAAACAGAAGAAGTTCAATGAGCTGTGGAGGAGACTTGATGAGCTGACAGCCAAATATAGACGCTAGAGTTCTGCAAGACCCCAGCTAGAGGTGTTGACGGCCCTGAAGCTCTAGATGCACTTCCCACCGATGACGGTACATTCAGAAGGAGGCCCGGTTCCTCGGTTAGACAGATTTCGCAGTGGATTGAGCACGAGCCGAAGGAGAAATGGGCATTGCTGTACGATGAAGGTGGAGCAAGGTACGGCATAATGACCACGAACCCTTGCAGAGGGGGTACAACTGGGTCATGCGTGGTGTTCGGTCAATCCCCTTGTTGCCATCGTGGGAGTTTCATCCTACATAGAACACAGACGTAGTCTCCACGACAGGCCTGCAGACAGAATGGCCAAAATCTATGGCCGATGGAAACCTTTGGTTCGCACCAAAATGACAGAGTACCTTGAGGAGAAATGCAACGAAGGCAAGAGAGCACCGAGTCCGAGTGCAGGGCACAGAGAGCGTAGATTTGATATATTGTGTGCCGACAGGGGGTGTCCAGGCGTGGCATATTTCGCAAGATAGCCTATACAAGAGTGTGTCCTAAAGAAGATGGGACATGCACGTGCTCCTGCCGGAAACCAAGCTGTGTACCACAAGCCCTTTCTCATGTCATTGCCGCTTGCGGGAGTGCGGCATTGATGAACGCCAATTGTGTCTCCATACTCAAAAAGAAGCAATCATGCATACATGGAGTACCGAGATCTTTGGTTTCGGTACTCGGCACTTTCACAGAAGACACAAGTCCAGTTTATACATCCTGACCCGACGAAGGCAAGAACAAGGCAGGCCGACGTCGGATACGGAGGATACGCAATGATATGGACGAATCCGAGGCCGGCGTTAGCGCTCAACGTTGCAGTAGGTGTGGAGAGGAGGGACATACCTACAAGAAGTGCACGAAAGACGCCAGGCCCCAAGTGCAGCGAAGTCCCTATGGAAGGATCAGGCGCCGACGGAAGGCGGCCAACTGGGAAGGGGCACCACTGATAGGCAGCATCGTCGCAGGCGTCCTCGTGCACCTTCGGGTTTATGTTGTCTAGATAGCCACTCGGTTGATGATGTAATCTCCCTATAATGTGTTAATTTTCTGTTAATTTCTGACTGTAATGCACTATGTTAATTGAGCTAATCCGTTCCGCTTCTTTTTCCTTGCAGGTATGGACTACCAGACGCCTGAGCTACTAGATCACGCCACCGATCAGTTCCCATCGGATCGTTCTTCTCTCGCGTGCAGAACCTCGAGCTCGCTACCTTACGTCTCGACCTCCAGGCGACTACTTCTCGTGGACGACAGGTTTGGCACGACTAGGACGTACGAACGTTGTACTGTGAATCTGTATATGTCAACTTACTAACTTGCTTTGTTTTGATTGTCAGGTTGCGGGAGGCAGCCTTCTGCCGCTGTGTAGGCTGGTAGCAGCCGCGGTGGAGCCGAATGACCTGACGAAGAAGTGGGGTAATCGACGGTCGCTGATCACAGCTCTTGGACCGGTAGAGACCGGAGACGCACACCTTCCACCTCCCATGCGGTGAGATGCCCCACGCTGCAGGACCGTCAGCTCCTCCTTGGGCTGCCTTTAGCCGGCGATGCGGGGCCCAGTTGACGGGCTCCAGGCGTGGCGAGAGGAGATCCTGCAGCGGTTCGCCCCGGTTCACCGTGCTCCGGGGCTTCCCCTAGTCGGCGACATTCTCCCCGTACACGCATGCGGGCCCCCCTCAGGCTTGGGTATTGAGCTACACTGGTAAGAATGCTTTATTGTTGTTTTATGTTCGTCCTTCAGTTCATACTAGAATTATAGTGTCAACTTTCTTATATGTTACCGCAGTCTGATCAGCTAGACCGGAGGCCGACGTGTACTCACTGCAGAGGAGCCTGGAGGCGTACCTGTTGTGGGTGTTCGGGTGGGTGATGTTCACCAACTCGCACGGCCACGCAGTCGACAAGGGCTTGATCCCTTACGCGAGGGAGATAGCCGACGCCGAGGACGGTGCTGTTCCCCAATACAGTTGGGGATCGGCAGTCCTTGCCGCGACGTACAGGGGTCTGTGCGACGGCTGCAGGAAGACCGAGCCAGAAGCGGTCTTCACGGGTTGTCCACTCCTCCTACAGCTCTGGGCGGCAGAGCGGTTCGCGATCGGCCGACCCGTTGTGGACCACAGTCCGTACGAGGCGAGCCTGTACGCGGGTGTCCCACCGGAGGACTATCCGACGATGGGGACGGTGTGGTGTCGTCGTGAGGTATGTTCGGTGTTAGAACCGTCTCGGTTTTTTATGTTACTTGGACTAACAAGAACTCTTTTCCTGTTTGTAGCGTCGGTACGCTCATGTGCAGGTGCAGAAGTCGTACCCCGACTTCGTCATGGAGTTCGACAGGATCACGGATGAGGACGTTGTCTGGGAGCCGTACAGTGCCGAGGCGAGGCACGCGCGTGCACCGCACGGGCTGTCGTCCCTCTGCACCAGGGACCAGGCGTACTGGCTGACGATGACGCCGATGCTGTTCGACATTTCTGTCGAGCCGCACTGCCCGCAGAGTGTGATGCGGCAGTTCGGTATGCGACAGACCTTTGGCCATCAACAACGCAGGGGCGTACCGCAACACGTTCACAGGTATATGTGGAAATGAATATTCCGTATTGTTATGCATTGTGTCACCGGTTGTGCTCTGCAGGTTAAGTCGGCGTGGCCAGGCCGCCGGTAGGCTGTGGAGGCCCACCGTCGTCGACTACATCAACGACTGGCTCATAGCCACGGAGGACGTCATTACGGAGCTGCACCCCTACACAGCCGCCAGGTACGAGCAGTACCTTTCCTGGTACCAGGCCCGTACCAGACTACGGGTGACGTACACTCCCGAGGCTCCACAGGCGCACATCGCGGGGGTGCGAGACGCATACCCGACACACCGCAACCAGGACTACTTCCGCGCGGTAAGTCAATGGTTTTCATACTATTTTCAACGGTACGTACCACGCGCAACTAACCACGCATGTCCTGCTAAACAGGCGGATGATGCTAGGCAGGTCCACACGGAGCTGGACCTACTGCGGCAGTGCCTACAGGCTGGCATCCCTCTCACGCAGCAGGAGCAGACGATCACGTTCGACCGGATGTGCACCACGATGCGCTCGGTCGTCCATGCTCTGACTTGTCGCCGTTCAGATGCAGTCCCACCAGTCCCACCGATGCAGATACATATGCGAGGTCCCCATGGTTAAGGGACATCGGCAGGAGCGGCGGGTTCTGCAGGGGCCAGTACGTCGTGGGGAGCAGGTCCTTCTGGTACCGCCGGAGGATCGAGGTCGGCAGCCTCCACGATCGGGCGAGGATTGTCAGGTACGTCAGGATTGAACCTATTGTACATAACTAACTGCACTTTTTATGCGGCTAACGCGAGATTTTCTTTACCAGACCCACGCAGCAGATCTCACCTCCACCTGGGGGACACTGGGCGGGGATCTGCCCCGAGCACCTCTGCTTGGATCTCTACCGAGGACGACCTCCTTCCGGAGCAGGACGTGATCGGGTCGTCACAGCTCGGAGGTGCACCGCACACGCAGCCGCACGACGCCGGTGCTTCCCCTGCTGCTCAGGCGGTCCGAGCCACCCGTGGGGTACCGGCGGACCGCCTGACGTACTCGCGCGGGCACGTGCGAGCGCAGCCTAGGAGGACGAGGAGGCGTATGACCTAGGGGCTATTGTTGTATTTATTTATTTATAGGTTTCGCATTACTTGTTTAAATTTGTCATGTCCATATTCACCTCCTGTAGACTCGATCCCATCCTTCAGATACATTGTACTGCTAACAATGTAGTCTCGCTTGTTGTATTTCGTACTATGGGTGTCGCATTCATCATGCCGCAATGCGAATGGCTCGCATTTACCTAATATCATGTCATCAAAACGGACCGGTCTATTACCATGTCATTAATGAAGTTTTACCACAAATAAACTTGAAAAAATGATCAGCACGATTTTACAAACCAACGCCCACCATCGTCGGATTATAAAAAAAAACTTTCAAAAACATACCCTAAACCACGATTAAAACTAAATTTTGTTAAGCGTGTAGGCGAAAGACGGGGAGGAGTGGATTGCGAGTGCCAATCCAGACATACGAGGAGTGGAATGCGAGTGGCGATCCGGGAATACCCTCAGTTTGACAAATTCTTTTCACGACATGAACAATATATGATATCTGGTTTTTTTTAAACATCGACTCAATAAATGCAATGGCACAATAAATAGAATTTAAGAATTTAATTTTGACAAATAAATTTTCAAAAATTTTGGGGTTAAAAATTAGCAACAAAATTTTTAAATTTGGTAATTTGCAAATGGCTCCAGGGGGCCGAAGCCTGGACTAGGCAATGGTCCGATCGGGAGGGAATAGTCCGATCGGACGATTCGGACGGTCCGATACCTAATTGGACGGTCCGATCGCTGTGCGGACGGTCCAATCCGAGGATTCGGACCGTCCGCACAGCGATCGGACGGTCCAGTGCATTTGCCGCCCTAGGGGACGGCGGCGAATGCCCCCAGGGGGCCGAATGCGGCGGCGAATGCAATTTTGCATTCGGCCCCCTGGGGGCATTCGCCGCCGTCCCCCAGGGCGGCGAATCCACGTGGCCTCCCCGGGGCTAACGACGGCCGGCGCCGTTAGCCCCGGGTGACGGGGATGCCATTCGCCGCCCTGGGCCACGGCGGTTTTTAAATACCGCCGTGGCCCAGGGCGGCAAGAGGCTAGTTTTGCAAATGATTCAAATCGAAAATTAGTTTTGTAAATTAAAAAAAAATTAAATTAGTAACAGTAAAAATTCCAAACCATGCCATGCTATCCGGCCCAACTCCGGGGATGCTTTTTTCTTCCAGCCCAACGTTCCGCCCATTTTTAAGACTAGGAAAGCCCGTGCTTAGCTGAATAAAAAAATATATATTATAATATTATCTAAAATAAGTAAAAATATATTTTTTATGACACATGTTACATATATTTTTTCTACAGGAATTTTCATCTTAATTTTATTTATGTGCCTATTATTTAAATTTGATTGATTTTAAATATTAAGAAGTTTAAAGAATAATCTAAGGTAGCAGATTCACTGTCAGCACCACTATCTTTAAATAATCACCGTTCCACCTGTGCGTCGGGGGGGGGGGAGGGAATAGGAAGCCAATATGACAGGGAAGAGGGCGGCCGCCGGCGAGCATTGCCGCGAGCCCCTCCAACTCTGGCGACCTGGCCGTCTTCTTCAAAGACAACAAGAGTAGAGTTGATCCCGTTCGGCTAGTCAGTTTGCGACCGAATTCGAACCTATTTTATATTATCAACAACAACATCAAGCGGCAAAAAAAATTGATCACGTTTACTTTATGGAACTTGGCAAAAAAGGGCAGTCCTAATTAAAAAAAGATTAAAAATGGTTGACGAGAGTGGGATTTGAACCCACGCCCTTTCGGACCAGAACCTTAATCTGGCGCCTTAGACCAACTCGGCCATCTCGTCACACGTGTTATCGTTTTAATAAATCATTTGATGATCTCTATGGTCATTTGTTCTAAGTCGTCTACAAATTACACGTCGCTGACACTGTCTCTTGAAACACATGGTTGTGTAGTTCACCAATTAACAGCGGCTGGTTCCTGAGTTATCTCGTTCATTTTACACTAATGCTCGTTTGCTTCCTTCCTAGGTTCAGCTCAGCTGATTATATTTTGCTTGCCTATAAGCAGTGCAGCGGTAAAATATTACTACTATTCCTCTGACGGTACGGACCTACTACACTTTAATTTCAGGACATGGATAGATTTTTGAGACCACATAATTCAATTCACGATATACTAGTATAGCGACTTAGTGACCTTTGTTACTGTTGATGCCGAAAACCGCTGGGGGCTGTTCGGCGTCTTGGAGACATGCGAAGGCCTGGGAGATCTGCTTAGCTCCAGTGCAGGTCCTAAATAGTTGAGGTTCGTGGACTTGCCAGTCAATTTGACCCTGCAATTGATAAGGAGATAAAAAAAGTTAGATCAGTAATCCAATCGGCCGACCAGCCGATACGGACTTCCTACAGCCGATTGCAGATAGTGATTGTTAGCGCTGCACCTAAGGTACTGCCCGCGCCCTTGCTCGTGCCCTCGCCTATGTCCGCGCCCGGGTCCTCGCCTGTGTCCGCGCCCGGGTCCGACTACCAACAACACTTGCGCATCGGCTAGGAGGCCGATGATACAATTGATGATATAGGCAGATAATAGAGAAATCCGCTTGTCGATGACACTTGTACATCGGCTAGAAAAACCGATGATAATATAAATAGATAATAAATCATAAATTAGCCGACTGCTGAGAGAACATGTGTATCGGCTGAAAAGCTGATGACGGTGTAGCATGCCAAAACAGTGTTATATCGGCTGGAAAGCCGATAGCAGTACAAGTAAATAAAGTAAACAATGCAGTCGGCTTTATGTAGTAAAGGATAACTTATCGGCTAAGCACTCCGATAAAACATCGCATAAAAACTTATCGACTCAGCAAGGATAAATCTATCACTATCAATCTAGTAGTTTAAACTTAACTGATGCAGCACAGATTAACAATGATAAAAGAACCTTGATGAGCCGATAGATCTAATGCAATCGTGATGTAATGATAACTTATCGGCTATACATTCCGATAAGACGCTTGCGTAAAATCTATCAACCTAGCAGGAATAACTTATCGCTACAGTTTAGTAGGTCAGACCCAACCGATACAGCACAAACTGACGATAAGCTACTCCCAGTAAGCCGATAAAAGCTACGCACGCGTGATGTGGTATACCGACTCGGCCTGAGAGATCAAACCGAACTGATGCAGCCGTAGACAAAGCAGATACACCGTGGTAAGCCGACTATCATAGACCAACTAGAATATCGGACCTAACCGAGAAAGTCCTAACCGATAGGTAGTCGGGGTAACGAGACTTACCCTCTCGCAGGAGTTCGGACCTAACCGATGCAGCCCGGCTCGAAAAGCAAGAACCCGTTGATAAAGGGTGGCGATGCACCGAATTTGATTGATCGAGAGATCATTTACAAGGTACCCGGGCATACATATTTATACCCTGAGTTGATACAGTCTTGATCGGACACGAAACAGGAGTTTCCTATCTATAAAAGGAAAAACAACAAGCCCTGATCGGACACAAGATCAGGTTTCCTAAAAATTATTAGAGCTACCTAATTTATAGATAAAATATTAATTGCCATGCCTTGGTCTTCATGATTCCTTCCTATAGTCGGCTTCTTCTGGATTAGCTTCCATCGGCTAATATGGCTTCTTTCCTTAACCGAACATGGTAATGAACCGTACCAAATTTTGGTGTCAACAGTTACACCACAATTAACATTTGATCATATTGTCCATGCAGATGCATGTTCGGTTGGGGCATGTCTCTCCCGAACGGACACAATAGTTGTCAACGGGTGCCTTTGGTATCTCTTCACACAGTATATATATATATTGTTTACAGTGTAATCAACAGAGATCATTTACTAGTCTCTACTCTTCAATACGTTGTCACGCACGTAGAATCACCAGAGAACAAGGCAGAGAAGAAGAGGAAGAAGAAAAAGAAAGGTATGGAAGATTTCAAAAAACTTCATCTTTGTGAACACCACTGTGCAGCGATGTGCGGTGTTCTGTCTTTCATTCAATCCCTCGGCAACATGCTTCGCTATCTTCTCCGTCGCCGTCGTGGAGAAAGGCCCGGAAGCCACCGGACACAGGCTCGTCGCCCCGTCCGTGCCACTGTGGAACGATGTCGTTCTGGCAAGGCAAGGGTACTGGCGCAGCAATCCGTGGAAGCCACCGCAGTGCAGGCCGCCGTAGATGCCGTGGACGCCATTCACACCCGCGACGAGGCCCCCATTGCGGCACTACCTCCTCCACCGAGCACCTTCATTGCCACCGGTCGACACCGAAACGTCGTCGGCCGTGGGCGGAGCACGTAGTTCGTGCTTCGACGCCCACGGTCCGATCACCGGTGTGGCCACGGAGACGCACCACGATGCCATGTGTCGCCCCTACTACCGCGTCGCTTGTCGCTGACTCCTCTGCACCGGCAGCCATGCGCGTTGGCGGCGGCGCCTCACGCGGAACGACAGCGACCCGGCTCGCTGAACCGCGATGGACCATGGCACCTTAGCGTGGTGCGCGCCCACTCTACCGCCGGCGGGTCCAAGCCGGCGCCGTGGTGAACCGGCGCCCAGGCCTCTACCGCCCGACTCCTGCGTAGAACTCCATGAACGGCTTCACCGAGGAAGAAAGCGACTCCTCTTCAGGGGAGTCCTCCTCGTCGGCCTAGAAGGAGACTGGAACATCAAATTCAATCAATTCGAATTGACAACGCTGCTGAATTCTTATCTCATGCCTTCAATGATTATTGTATGGCCCTCGGAATTCAAGTTTAGTATTTTGTTCTATATGTTCACACGCAAAATGGTTTAGCTGAATCTCTTATTAAGAGAATAAAGCTCATACCAAGACCACTGTTGCAAAATTGTAATTTACCAACATCTTGTTGGGGTCATGCGGTTTTACACGCTACTGACTTAATTCAATTACGTCCAACTGCTTACCATAGCAACTCCCCCATACAACTAGTACGTGGAAATCCACCAGATACTTCCCATCTACGGAAGTTCGGTTCTATTACATATGTACCGATATCACCACCGCAGCGTACTGCTATGGGCCTACACAGGAAACTCGGTATCTATGTGGGATATCCGTCAATTATAAAATACCTTGAGCCCCTTACCGGGGACCTGTATACAGCCCGGTACAAGACTGTATCTTCAATGAAGAACATTTCCCAGCATTAGGGGGAGATTTCAAGTACCAAAAAGAATGGTCGGAAATTGATTGGAATGCTCAAGGTATTTCAGCATTGGATCCACGTACTCAAGAAACTGAACTTCAAGTTCAGAAAATCATTCATTTGCAAAACATTGCAAATAACCTGCCAGATGTATTTACTAATTATAGAGGTGTCACAAAATCATATAATCATACCAGAAATGTGCCAGAAAGAGTGAAGATACCATCAAGAACCACTCAACTCCCAGTTCAAAATAAGAGAGGGAGAAGTACGGCACCCAACACGGATGCAGCTTCTTGCAAGCGACAAAGAAAACAGAAGAATAAATCTTCTGATACAGTAAATGCAGGTCAACATCAAGTTGATGGAAGCCTCAGGATCCACGAACCCAAACCAACAGTGCACTCTTTTATGGATGCTGGGACATCAGAAAATCCTGACTCAAATGTTTTGGAAAATAACAATGAGTCAACAGGGGTCCACGAAATTTTCACAAATTATATTGATTCTGGAGAATCATATGACAGAAAGACTACAATTGTTAACAGCTATTTTTCGGCAATGATTGCAAGCAACCTTCAAAACGAACCAGATCCCAAGACCATGGCAGAATACAGAAAGCGCTCGGACTGGAATCAATGGAAGGAAGCAATCTAAGCAAAAATTGCCTCGCTTATGAAAAGAGAGGTATTCACGAAAATGATACCAACACCTCCCAAAACATTCTCTATCGGATTCAAATGGGTTTTCGTCCGAAAACAGAACGAAAACAATAAGGTAGTAAGATATAAAGCAAGGCTAGTAGCACAAGGGTTCACGCAGAGACCCGGTATTGATTTCAATGAAACATATTCTCCAGTAATTAGTGGAATTACTTTTCGATATCTAATATCTCTGGCAGTAGAAAATCATCTATCTTTGCAGTTGATGCATGTAGTGACAGTATATTTTTATGGATCACTTGATTCAGACATATACATGAAGATTCCTGATGAAATCCAAATTCTGAATCCAAACGCAAATCGCAATATGTATTGTGTAAAGTTTAACAAGTTATTATATGATTTGAAGCAGTCGGGAAGAATGTGATACAACCGACTTAGTGAGTTCCTTTTAAAAAAAAGGTACTCTAACAATGATGATTGCCCATGTGTATTCATCAAGAAGTGCTCAATAGGATTCTGTATAATCTCAGTGTATGTCGATGATCTAAATATCATTAGCAACGCACAAAACATAGATGAGACACATAATCATCTAATGACGGAGTTTGAGATGAAGGATTTGGGTAAAATCAAATTTTGCTTAGACATTTAACTTGAGCACCTTCCGAAAAGCAACTTGTACATCAAGCCGCCTATGTCCAGAAAATATTGGAGAAATTTAATATGGACAAGTCATATCCATCGAAAACCCTAATGATTGTTCGATCTCTTGACAGGGAGAAAGATCCTTTTAGACCTCAAGATGAAGGTGAAGATATACTAGGACCCGATGTTCCGTATCTCAGTGTTATTGGAGCGTTAATGTACCTTGCAAATTGCACCTGACCGGATATTGTATTTACGGTAAATCTACTAGCTAGACATAGCGCAGCTCCAACTAAACGCCATTGGGCGGGAGTGAAAAATATCCTTCGATATCTCAAAGGCACCCAAGATCTCGATTTGTTTTTCATTAAAAACAAAAATATGGATCTCATAGGACATACTGATGCTGGCTACCTATCAGATCCCCACAATGCCAGATCGTAAATCGGCTTTGTATTCTTACATGGTGGAACAGTCATCTCATAGAAGTGTTCTAAACAGATTCTAGTGGCTATATCTACTAATCATTCTGAGATAATTGCCTTATACGAAGTATCACTGAATGTATATGGCTTCGTAAAGTGATTAATCACATCCAACAATCATGTGGCATTGGTTCTATTGAATCACCTACCATTATCTATGAAAATAATGCTACTTGCATTGTTCAAATGCAGACAGGTTACATAAGAAACAATATCACCAAGCATATTACCCCAAAACTATTTTTTCCATATTAATTACAAGAAAATGAGGAAATTAGTATCTTACAAACTAAATCCTGCGATAATCTCCCAGACTTATTTAGTAAGTCCTTACCAAGTTCCACTTTTCAGAAATGTATTTAAGGAATTGGTATGCGACGACTCCATAATTTGCAAGAGTCAGGGGAGTAAATCTCATAGACTAAACCTGTTCAAAGCAAATATTGTTCTTTTTTTCCCCTCTTTAATAGAGGTTTTTAATGAGGCAATATAACAACGTAAATAAATAAATATATCATATCTCTATTTTCTCAATAGGGGTTTTTGAGGAGATATCAATGATATATAATAACTTCTCATATTTTTCTATAAGGTTTTAGGGGAAGTTATACTAAATTATGACCCAATAGCTATAATCAACCAAAATTTTCCATGAGTTTTTCCTTCTACAAAGTTTTTTCTCAGAGAGATTTCACATATATGTTATATCATTTTCTCGTTATATTTTCAACTGGGTTTTAAAGGAGTTTTAATGGTATATCTATAGAATGGTTTCTCCTCAAATTTTTTCCACAAGGTTTTTCGAGGAGTTTTTCCAAGTATGACTCAATGATGATTACCAGATGACAATTGATCAAGAAGGAGTGTTACAGCACAATTAACATATGATCATATTGCCCATGCAGGTGCCTGTTCGGTTGGAGCATTTTCCTCCCGAACAGACACAACAGTTGCCAACGGGTGTCCTTAGCATCCCTTCACACGGTGTGTGTATATATGTATATATACATATATATGTATATATATATATATATATATATACATACTGTTTACAGTGTAATCAGAGATAATAACAGAGATCTCTCCATTCTTCAATAACCTAGAACTTTTTCAGATGGCCCATCCCTCTTCTTCGGCCAGCTGTACTCTACCCAGGGAGCACCGGACTGCAGATTATTTAGGAGCGTTAGTTGTGCACTTGGCCCTTAATTTCCATCGGTCCAGACTCAGTGGGCATCCAACAATGACTAGTTTTTAGCATATTTCTGTGCTAAGCATTCCCTTGATCTGTAAATCTTAAATTTTTACCTGTTCTATTACGAACATATTTATTCAGTATAGTAGGATCGATCGATCGATTCTGCAGTACTCGATCAGTATATCTTTCAACCTTAATTTGTTGCTACGTGTGTTGGGTCTGTGATCACTGCATGCAAGCCCTCCGTCAGAGAGATCGACACTGTTGCTGCATCTGCATGCGTGCATTCTTTAGCTGATTGATTGCCTGATTCTCGTCTGTTTGGACGTACGGTCGATGCGAGCTTGTGGGCTGTACGAACGGTAGCTAGCTAGCAAACAGCACAGCAATGCAGCAACCAACGTAACCATCATGCCAGCCAGCTTACGATCGATCGATCTAGCTAACTAGCTAGCAACATTAACGCCTTCTACCATTCGACCATTCACGTGAAGCCTCATGCCTAAATATATGCATCCATCCATGCATGCATCAATGGTTGCCGTGTTCAGCTCATGCATGCAATGGCCCATTTGGCCCCTCCAAGCAGGTCATGACCTGCTTTTCATGCTGCATCGTGTCTTGCAACACATATTAAGACAGCGATCATTAGCTAACAGCTAATTAATATAATTGGGTAGCTTGCAAATTGTGTGTCCAATGGGATGTACAATCGGTTATAATTAGTTCTTAATTGAGAAATTTTACGTCCCTTCAAACGATGATGAGATGACGAGAGCAACCACTATTCCAGTTATAAAAGTAAGTCAATTTAGCGGAACGATAACTAACCTCTTCGATTTTATTAGTCATTAATCAACTACAAACATACCAAATAACCACACAGTAACACACGATATTTGTTAACGAGGTTCAACCGAAGTCTAATCTCTAGAATTCTGATTATGGGCACTTCTCCCCAATCAATATAGCGCACCTAGCTGCTATAAGTCCATAACCTCATCGCCATCCTCTCCCTGCACGTTTGCGTTACATTGTCGTCACCATTATTATATTGTGGCGTCCCCTTCTATATTTAAAAGATTGCCGGGTTACAAAGTCTGACGCTGACTCTACCCCCACCAGCTAATATAATTTTAAGTTCAACTATAACCTACTAGGATTAGTACATTTAACACCTATTCTAACAAACTCCACCTTAACGAATATACGCCACCTAGAAACAGTAGAATCACCATAATGATCCACCGGTCCTTCAGACTTGGGTAGTCTTCTTTGCAACTTCACTACGAGCCACCCAACGAACCTGCATCAGACTTGCCACCATCAAAAACAATAGCTATCCTAGTAACAGCTTCCTCCTAGACTCCATCTACAATAGTACACCCTCACAACTTGTAAAGATGCGACCACCTTCTCTCCAGTCATCACAATCGTCTTACCCTTCATGATCTTTATAGTCTTCCTGTTTCGGTTAGCCCGAAATATTAACACTTCTTCATGTAACTATACGCATGACATAGTAAGAAGATCACCATCGTTATCCGAGTAACTTGAAATAGTTACTACGTTAGCTTTAGCCTTTTCCCTCAGTTCTGCATTACTTTTATGTATAGCACGTACTCCGTACGCATTGTTTGTGCCTATGCACACTCCGCAGTCACAGCCCTCGTGTTCACTATCCATGACCATGTCGTCCTTGGCCCTGTACGTTCGCCGCGCCGCACCACGCTCGCTAGATTCGCCATTCTGCTACAGCCTCCCTGTCGCAGCGGACCCACGATTGCCACGTGCGTTGGGCACGTTGTCCGTAGCGCTACCTCTCCGATCTCTTCGATCACCTTTGGTCACGCTCGGTCTCATCTTCCGGTCAAATCCAGCCCTCTCCGGTCCGATCGCGAAATGAGTTCGTCACCTCCGCATCGTTCTTGTTGTCACCATCGATCTCATCACCATGACTGACGATCTCCTATCGATGCGTGATCCCACCTTGTGTTTTCTCCTTCACATGTTAACTTGATCCGATGCTGAAACCATCTGTTCTGATACTACTTGTAATAAAAGTTAGCCGATATAGCGAAACAATGACTAACCTTCCCGATCTTATCAGCCATTGATCAACTATAGACATGTCAGATGATGATATAAAAACACATGATATTTGTTAACGAGTTTCAATCAAAGCCTAATTCCCAGGGCTTTGATTATAGGCACTCCTCCCTAATTAACATAGCACACCTAACTGTTACGAGTTCAAGGTCTCGTCGCTATCTTCTCTCTGTGAGTCTACGCTATATTGTTGTCACCATGGTTATATTATGACATCTCCTCTATATTTAAAGGATTATTGGGTTACAGAGTTGTTAACGCCAAAATTTGGTACGGGTCGTTACCATGTTCGGTTAAGAAAAGAAGCGATATCAGTCATTGGAAACTAATCCAGAAGAGTCCGAGCTTGGGAAGGAATCGTGAAGACCACGTTATGGCAGTTAATTACCTTATCTATTAATTAGGTAGTTTTGATAATTTTTAGGAAACCTGATCTCGTATCCGATCAGGACTTGTTAGTTTTCCTTTTATAGATAGGAAATTCGTGTGCCGTGTCCTATTAGGACTGTAATAACTCGGGGTATATATACGTATGCCCGGGTAGCTTGTAAATTATCTCTCGATCAATAAACTTCGGCGCATCGCCACCCCTTATCAACGGGTTCTTGCTTCTCGAGCGGGGCTGCATCGGTTAGGTCCAAACTCCTGCGAGAGGGTAAGTCTCGTTACCCCGGCTACCAATCGGCTAGGACTTCCTCGGTTAGGTCCGATATTCTAGTCGGTATATGGTAGTCGGCTTACCACGATATATCTGCTTCGTCTACGGCTGCATCGGTTCGGTTCGATCTCTTAGGCCAACCAGGTATATCACATCACACGTGCATAGTTTTTATCGGTTTACTGGGTATAGTTTATCATCAGTTTGTGCTGCATCGGTTGGGTCCGACCTACTAAACTGAGCGATAAGCTGTTCCTGCTAAGCCGATGGTCTCTGTGCAAGTGTCTTATCGGAATGTATAGCCGGTAAGTTATCATACATCACGATTGCATTAGATCTATCGGCTCATTAAGATTCTTTTATCATTATTAATCTGTGCTGCATCAGTTAAGTTTGAACTACTAGATTGATGGTGATAGATTTATCCTTGCTGAGTCGATAGGTTATATGCGATGTTCTATCGGAGTGCTTAGCCGATAGGTTATCTTCTAAAGCCGACTGCATGATCTGTTGATTATTATTCTGCTATCTATTTTATCATCGGCTTCCAGCCGATGTGCATATATTTTCTTGGCAGTCGGCTAGCTTATGGTTTATGCTATTTTATGGTTGTTTATAGCACCATCGGCTTCTAGCCGATGCATATGTTATATTGACATCTTGTCTATTTGCTCATAGCGCTATCGGTTTCCTAGCCGATACACAGGTGCCATCGGCTATCGGCTACGAGGAGCTTATATCAGTCCGTATCGGCCGATAGCCGATTGCGCAATTGTTGTTGACCAGGGCACGAGGACCAACAAGGACCCGGACGCGAGCACGAGACCCGGGCGCGAGTACAGGCAGGGGCCCGGGCACGAGCATAGCGGCGATCGGCTGGAAGAAATCCGTATCGGCTTGCTGGCCGATTGGATCGGTGGTCTAATTTCTTCATCTCCTTGTCAATTGCTGGGTCAAATTGACTGGCACGCCTACGAACCTCAAGATTTTAGGACTTGCACTGGAGCTAAGCAGATCTCCCAGGCCTTCGCGTGTCTCTAGGCGCCGAACCAGATCGTCAACAAGCGTCTTTGGCACACCTGGCGGTTTTCGGCGTCAACAAGAGTTCGGCACTAATTCCATCTCCTACCACACAATACAACTCCAAGTCTAACTATAACCCATTAAGACTAGTGTATTTGACACATATTCTAACAATTTCTAACGTAAAATTTAGTATATATTTTTAATACCTAAGACACTAGATAGTACCAAAATTTACATAAAAAAGTGGTACCTCCTGATACCTCCCAAGACCGTAAATTTACTCTTTCTAATTAGTACCAGCGGTGCACTATGATCGGTACTGTATAATACGTATACTAGCTAGTGGTATTGTTGAACTAGTGCTGTACGTATACGTGTAATCTGACTGTGTTGATGAGATATCCTGGCTGCAGCTAGCTAGCGTTGTTCAGTACCCTTCTTCACCTGATGTGCATGAGGCCGGCAGCAGCTAGTAACGAGCTTTTGCGCTGTGCATGCCAGCCAGCCAGCCAGCCAGCCAGCTGCTTCATGCATGATGGGGAGCTCACTGAAGCGATCTGTTTCATCAAAACAGAGGGTAGATCAGTACGTCCAATCTACATGTAGTAGTCACACTGTGATATATAATATACTTTCTTTCTAAAAATATAAGTATTTATAGATTGTTTAGCAAATATTAAAATTAAAAAGAAAACTTTAGTGTCTATCAATAAATATAAAATGAATAAAGATGTGAGGATAGGTTGGTAAGATAAGAAGAACATTAAATCGGAAGTGATAGATAGGGTAACTAATACTGTAAATAATATTAAAAAATTTTATATTGTAGAATAAGATTTAAATCATAGAAGTTCTTATCTTTTGAAATGGAGTGAGTACGGTGTTGCAAAACGTAGGAACGGTGTATAATTGTATACAGAGAGTATATGCAATTAATACTAGTTTCAGACTATTAGTCAGTATACTAGCTGTCTTAATTGAGATTTATATATATGTTTGACTTTGGACTAGCTAGAACTAGAACAGAGCATGGTTTAATTGGTTTTGCTGTTTAATTTCGTGGGTTCAGTGGAAGTACGCAGGCTGGCTAACTCAGTACATGTACGTACAACGAGCTAGCTAAGGCAATACGGGTTAATTAAAGCTTAGCTGTAAGCTAGTAGGAGTACGTACGTACGTAGCTGAATTAGCTACGACCAACTGCTGCGTGGGAATTAATTGGATCGATCGGACTGGTACGTAGGGCCAGAATCCGGTCACGTCCCAGCCACCCAACGTGCGCATCGATCGATTGCCCAAGTCCATAATTAACTACACGTACTTAATTTCTCCTTAGATCTATTTGAACAAATAAAAAACCTTTGAATCGGTGAGAAATGAGAAGAAGATTGACCAAATCTGCATAACTTTTGAAGACTTTGTGCTGATCGATCGATCTCTATCTATCCCAATCTGAATCCGTTGTTTCATCTGATCTAACTGCGATCACCGGCTAGACTAGACTGTGTCCCTGTAGCCTGAACTGCGACGTGGGCCCCAATGCCTTGCTGGACCAGTGGGCCCTGGCTAATGCTCACGGCCGTGACTGACTAGCTGCATGTATGCATGGCCCATCTGCCTAAACTCAGAATTGCAGGTACATCTTGCTCTTGATCCCCTCAGTTAAGTCACCGTTCTAATCGGCTTATTTACTGCTTCCTCTGTTCTAGAATATAACTATTTTTAAGTTTAATTTTTATTTTAAATATAGCTACCAAGAATATTTAAAAAGTGATTTTTACTCCATTACTTTTCATACTACATCCTACAAAATCTCATTATCTTTCGAAACCTGCACCCCATTCATACTATGTTTAATCTCATCACATTATCATGTATTAATCTCTTCAAAACACTTCTAGGTAGCTATATTTTAGGACGGAGAGTACCTTGTTTTTTTTAGCACGCTTTCTAAACCATAAAAGATGTTTTTTAATATATATATATATATATATAGTTAGGCTATGATGCTTCGCGAAGCACGGATTGTCCCGTGCTTCGTGTCCGTTACTACAAATTAGAAATTTAAATGAACGATCCAAACCGTTCATCATGATCTTCATATTGAAACAAGGTTGGAGACTAAAATTTATATTTTTTGAAAATTTTTTACTATTTTTTAGAGGGGTACAAATTTATAGGTTTTGGACGGTTTTAAAGTCTTTAGATTAACAAGATTTCATACCTATCTAAAAAATAGTAAAAAATTTAAAAAAAATATAAAATTTGGTCTCCAACCTTGTTTCAATATAGAGATCATGATGAATGGTTTGGATCGCTTATTTAAACTTCTAATTTGTAGCAACGGACGTAAAGCATGGAACAATCCGTGCTTCGTGAGACACCATAGTCCAACTATATATATATGTGTGTGTATGTGTGTTTCTTTGAAAAATTAAATAGATCTATTTTTAAAGTTTATAATAACTAATACTTAATTAATCATGTGTTAATGATATATTTTGTTTCACATGTGGATGATAAAGCTTCACCTAGAAACTGATGCGAATGCTGCCTTAAGTCTCCGGCTGAACAGAGAGAAAAACGAAAGGAAAAGATCAATGCTGCAGCAATTACCTCCTCCATCAGTTAGATCACGCCATATGTAGCACGCTAATTAACCCTCACTGCTGGTTATAGCACTAGCAATGAGTTACTGCTGAAAATACGATTGATATGCACTGTAAAAATACATATAGTCCAGTAGGCAACTGAATTAGAAGAGGTTTATTACAGAGGTATATATATGCCATGAATTTTCACCGATCTTATCGTATCCCTGCTTGCATTAGTTCCAAAAATAACGCAGCCATTGGCAATTCAAGATTACTGGGAAGATTCATGTGAAGAAGGCGTTGATGGCCACAGTAATACCCCGATCACAGGTTGACCAGGTTGCATGCATCACTGTACAGCTGCTGATCCTGTTAATTAGCTTTGTTCTCTACCTTTGGCTACGGAAATGGATGGACAGGCAGCTTCATTCGCTGACGTTTGCTGCGTGCTGATCTTTCTGGTATGGTCGATACAACCAAAAAGAAAGAAAAATAAAGGAGGATGAAATGGAAAATAAAGCAAGGGGGACATCATCTTTTCATTGGCATTATTCCTGCCATCCCATCTACAATTTCTCTGAACCGTTGATTCTTGTAAGATTGGATGTATTAGCAACTGATGGTTATCTAATCTGGCTGTGATAAGCTCCTTTTTCTGCAAATTTTGGCCTCTGTAATCAGTACACCGACAAAAAAAAGGGCCTGCTAATTCGTGTGCACATCCATGTGAATTGAACCTACCGCTGCATATGGGATCACTAATTAACAACGTGTTTTTTTTTAGTAAAACAAGATGATATTGATAATTTGATATACTATGGTAGTTCCAGGAAATGCGCAGTTGTAGACAGTCACATCTTGCAGTACTTCTTTGCCCACTGTGCAAGTCTGTGTTTCCACAAAATGGAACCTAATGTTGGAGAGATCAGGATAGGCTTTAGTGCTTTACATATATGTCCCCCTAATGTTGTAGCCTTGCTTATAGAATTGAGCATCAATTGAAGGAGGAATTGAAATGGAGATTTGAGAGTATCTCTATGTTTAATCTCTTCCAATTTATTGGCTCACCATTGGCCATGAGCACATAATCTCTCACTGGTCAAATCCAATGCACCTTCACAAAAGCATTACACAATTAATTAATTAAGAAATTCCCCCCATTGTTTGCGCCAACAGACATGTGACAGCTTATATTGCTTAATTCCCTGCTAAAGAAAAGGCAATGTATCAAACTCTGAAATTGCAAGTAACTCCCACTAGCCATATGTACTGCATCATCTGAAGGTTTGCCAGGTTAATCCTGCGTTGAATTTTGGCCAGTTTTACAGACCAATTTTCGTTTCATTCCAGTGCCACTTACAGGTGGGACCATCTCATTTTTTGCAGTTAATTACTTGGATCTTCGGTTTGGAAATCCTAGTGAAAACCTTGAGCAACTTCTGCTTCTTTTACCCTGGCATTGCTGTGTATTTAAGTGGTGTGGCTAAGCAACTCTGTCTGTCACCACTTGTTTTGTTTCTCCTCCTTCCCTGATCTTCTTCCTTGGTGGAAGGATGCTTGTCACCTACTCCTTTTAAGTTCCCCACTCTCCTCACACTTCTTCTACCTCTCTTCCCCATAAAATTATTATCTTTGGAGCCAAAAGCCAGCGCAGAGGAGCAAGCAAAGGAGAAAGCAAGCAAGAGAAGAAGAAAAGAAGCAAGCAAAGCAAAGCAGCAGCAGCAGCAGCAACAACAACAACAACAAGAAGCAGAAGCTGCTCTGCTCAGCTCAGTCGTCAAGCATTAGAAGCTAGTAAGTGAATTCTTGCTTGCTTGATCGCTTTCTTGGTGATGGACAAGCACACTTGCAAGCTCTGCTTCCGGCGATTCCACAATGGCCGTGCTCTCGGCGGCCACATGCGCTCCCATGTCATGCTTGCGGCCGCCGCAGGCTGCGGCGGCGGCGGCTACTCTCCGTCATCGCCGGCCCTGTCCCTGGCATCCACGTCCTCGACGGAGATCGAGATGGATGAGAAGAAGAAGCCACAGCAGCAGAAGCAGCTGTCGTATGTGTTGCGCGATAACCCCAAGAAGAGCTACAAGGTAGGTGCCGGCGAATTCTCCGGTGGTGGCGCGGTGGCGGGCGGCGAGTCATCGGTCGTGCAGGACGGCGAGAGCGACACGGAGTCGTCCCCGCGCGGCGGTGCGGGATCGTTCGCGGTGAGCCGCAGGCGGTCGAAGCGGGCGCGGCGGCGGCGTGCGCGACCACCGGCGCCGGATCCCGAGCCGGCGAGCAGCGTCTCCGATGCGACGCCGGAGGAAGACGTGGCCATGTCACTGGTGATGCTGTCTCGGGACTCGTGGACGCGTTCCAGATCCGAGCACGAGCCCCACTGGGCCCGGGGGACGAGCTCGGAAGCCGAGCAGGACAACGACAACGCCAACGTGTTCGACGAAGACGAGGACGGCCGCGACGTGACCGGCGAGGATCACGAGGAGGAGTACGACTACGTCGGCGAGGCGACGGCCGCACGCGCCGCCCGCAGCAGGTACCAGTGCGGCGCATGCAGGAAGGTGTTCCGGTCGTACCAGGCGCTCGGCGGCCACCGCGCGAGCCTCAAGAAAGGCAAGGGTGGCTGCGTGCCGCCGCCACGTCCGGCGCCGGCCAAGGCCGCCGACGCGCCGGTCATCCACGAGTGCCCGTTCTGCTTCCGCGTGTTCGATTCCGGGCAGGCCCTGGGCGGCCACAAGCGCGCTCACATGTCGTCCGGTGGCGGCGCGCTGGCGCCGCCGCCGGTGCCATCGCCGTCTCCAGCAAAATGCGGCGAAAGCACCGGGTCCATCGATCTCAACATGCCGGCGGCCATGGAGGACGACTTCGAGCTCTCCGCCGTGTACGACGCCGAGTTCGCCAGCACGAGACAGTGACACCACCACCAGCTGATCGATCTGATGGCTACCATCCATGGCAACTCCAGATCGATCACCACAAGTAGTTAGACAAGCTCAAGAATCGGTAGGACAACTGCTGCATGCAAGGATGGATTTGAGGTAAGGAGCTCTGCATCCATGCAAGAACCAGACCATGGAGAGTTAGTTCAGCAAAAGAATTCTACTGTCTCTTTTGCTTAAGCTTCAGCTACTGTTGCTGCTATTGCTAGAGCTGAAAATTCAGTTGAACAGCAGAAAATTCTTTTCTTTTTTGTCTCCTGTATCTAAATCAAATTGATATTCTACTCCATTTATCTCATTAAACCCTGCATTCATTCGTTTCTTAACCTGTCTCACCATTACCCTCTGCTTCTCTGAACCTTACATTACCAGTAACAGCTTGCTTGCTTAACTTAACCCTGTGAAACTGCCAATGCTTTGGTTCCTTTAACTTGATCAGATCAAAAAGCTCATTGACAAGTACTAACAAAGCCAAAATTTATAGCTCAGATTTCTCTGTTTTTTCTCTCTGCTTTTGCTGATGATGCCCGGCCTTCCATTCCAGCTGGTGGTCACACTACTGTCCTTTGGCCTAACACCAGTACATCCATCACTCATCACACAACTCATGCTCATGCCACACCGTTTTTGTTCAATAGTGAATCACAAAGTCATGCACTGTGCACACTTCACTTAATTATGCCCTGTGGCTTGGCACCGGCAGTAGGCCCCACTCTGGCAGTGAGAGATCAGCCGCTTTAGTTTAGCTTAGCTTAGCTTCTCTGTTAGTGGAGTAAAACTAGATTAGTAGTTGGAGCTTTGCTTCTCTGATACTCTGATGCAGCTGGCCAGCAGGCAAGCAGCAGCAGGAGAGCAGCTGTCTGTGTTGTCTCAGCTGCCCCTGCAAAAAGGCTCTCTGCTCTTCTCGCACTAGTACTTGTTCGTTCCTTCGTGTCAGGGGGAGGGCCCCGCATGGCACGGGCGTGACACTGAGGGTGGGGCCATGGAAGCCAGGACCTGCTGGTGGGCCCGGTCTGGCAGTGGCTCATATGAGCTTTGCTTGGTGCTACGCGGTTGAATCTGAAGCTGCTCGCCGTCGCTTTGGAGCCTCTCGATTTTGCTCTTTTTTGCTTGTCATCAACTACGCAAATTAGGCAACTACTAGGTAACTACTTCTGTAACTTCCAAATACTACCGTCTCAGTAACAGACACTCTCCTACAATTACACACTTTGTGGCTGTTGGTATCGATCCCCTGAGTTCGATGGATGGGCCCACCTGTCGGTGTGAGCACATAGTAGTAGAAAATAGTAACAGCAGTAAGAATCTTCTTCCACCATGCATGGCAGGTCGATCTCTGTCTGCTAGAAATTTTTTGAGAATTTTCAGTGTTGCGGTCGCTTCGCTTGGTTCCGGTGGAGGCACCCAAGCTTCCAACACACGGACAAAGTTTTTCCACACCTGCATATAATCGCATCCGCTATTTGTATACGACTTAAATAGTTATAAAATATTTAAAAAAAATTGGTAACATTAATTATGATGATATAAGCCCATACACAAACATGCAAGACGAAATTTGATCTACAATTGGAGAAACAAAAATAATAAAATTAGGGTGCAGCATAAATCGATTTGTTATTTTTGTTTCTTTATCTATAAATTGAATTTATACTTGCATGTTTGTGTAGTGGTTTACATCATCACAATCTATTTGTCAAATTTTATGAAATTTTTACATAACTATTTATGTCACATGGATAATCCTAGATGCCATTGTTTGTAGGCGTAAAAAATACTTTCCGTCCAACACACACGTACAAGTTTGACGCGTACGAGTTTAATTAGGTCTTAATAAGGGGATCTCTAGCTTGACTCGCACGTACACTTCACCCATGTCGACCAAGTAATTAATCAAGGGTGGGTGCATACCATGCATAATGCAGTATTGCCACGGTGGCAGTCAAGCACGCACGTACTGTCAGATTGCACAGGTCAACGTCGTGGTGGTCCGCCGAGCCCACCAGTTACTGTCTCTCTGCGTGGTGGGCCCGGGCCCTTTAGGAGAAAAACCGTACGTCCGATCATTCGGATGGACGGCCGAGATCGATCGGGACACGAAGGTGAAGCTGCATGCCGGTCAATGCGTGCGTGCGTGGTGGCTCACGCCAACTCTTCTTCCATGCATGCAAATGCAGTTGATGAGTTCAACCCAAGTGCGCGAGCTAGGTATGGACATGTGTGGGGAGTGTTCGAAGGTGCGAAAAAAAAAAAGAGAAAAAGAGGATGACGTAAAATGAGATGATTTATTAGTATATGATTAATTGAGTATTAGCTATTATAAACTCGAAAAATAGATTAATATAATTTTTTAAAGCAATTTTTAGATAGAAATTTTTTTAAAAAATATACCATTTAACGGTTCGGAGAACATGCTCATGAAAAACGATGGGTTTTTATCCTAACCCTTAACTACTAATGGTGTCTTAGGAGAGCTTGTGAAATCTATGTCTCTTAAAATTTTCAGCTCTCTTAGACCATCTAAATTCTAATAAACTATAGTTATAGAAGCTAAAAACCTATTTCTTTTAATTTTCATCAGCTACTTCTTAGAAATCTGAGCTCATCGAGCAGGACCTATGTCACTCATGAGAGGCTAGCTCTCGCGTGATGTGCCATGTTCATTCATCGCATCGATCAATCCACGATCTCTCGTAGTGGTTTGATTACTTGATCGATTGATTGATGAATACCTCGATGGCAAATTGGAGAATAGAATTGTTACGCAGGTGGGTCGTCGCGTGCACAACATGCAACTGGCAAAATATAAAAACAACTTTTTGGAAGTGTGGTCGTCAGTGGTGCGTGGTCTAATGTTGGATGATGAAACCTAGGCTTGTCAATGGGGGTAATCATTAATTAGGGATTGGTCCTATTAATTTATCAACTCTAGTTTGACATCTTGGCCTCTGGCGGCAAAAACACTGCTTTAAGCACATTGTGGAGTTGGAGTGCATGCAACACTGGCATCAACCTTTGTAGGGAGGAAGAAGAAAGAAACCAGTAGAAACTTATCTGAAAAAATAAAATAAAATGAATCTCTAGTAGGCACTGGGAAATGATTTTAAACTCTCGGGAGATGTTTCCTCGTTTCTTATCTGTCATCTAAATAGTTTTTAAAAAATTATACATATCATCTAAATAGTTTAAAAAATTAACAAAATATATCGATGATGTATCACTTCACGAACATAAAATTTTAGATTTGACTTTTACAAGTTAAAAAAACAAATATAATTGTGAGCATGCACATACTATTTAAAGGTAAATTTATTATTTTTGTTATAACTTATAGGTTTCGAATTTAAAAGTGCATATTTATAGAGTAATATATCACATATTAATCTATATTTTAGTTTTTTAAATTTTATTATAACTATTTAAAAGACATGCATGCAACCGAGGGACATACCTCGAGAGGTTAAAATCCATTCAGAGTAGGCACCGGTAGGAAACTTGCTTCCAAATCAAAGTTTCAACTGCTACCTGCAGAGAGCGTTAAGCATACGTACAAAATGAATACGGGCACTCTCTAGCTACTCTGTAGAAGAAAGCATGCATGCATCATGTTCGGTTGCTGCTACGGCAGTGTCGACATTACCTTCCCATCGGCACCCATTCCTACCGCTGACATGTCAATTAATCCGGACATATACCATGGTTATTAATAAAACTCTATTTTTTAATTAGAAATATTTACTCACATAGAAAAGAGAGAAAAAGGAGAAACAAACTATCGTTGTTACGGTCGTTCAACATGGACTCTTAGAAAAAAAAAGTAATATAAAATTTATTTTTTATGTTAATAGTGAGAGTACTTGTTGTCTTAACTATTATAAAAATATAATTTTTAAATAAATATACATCATGTAAGAGCCTATAAAAACTCTATCTTTGAATATGCCCTCATCTGATTAGATGGGGCCAACTAGTGTTAATCTTCCTCTTCTTGTACATGGTCAACGAGCTGTACGTAGCCGTGGGATTAGCTTGATGGAATTGAAGCACACTCTGACTGACGGTGGAGACTGGAGATATCGTCAGTTCCACACCGACGACGATCGGAAATTCTGCATGCATGGATGCCTGAATCCGTGAATCGATCTCGATCGGCTCTGTACGAGATTCCCCTCTTCATTTGTTAGCTCCAACCAAGAAGAGGACCAGCAGCTAGCCGTAGTTTCCAAGGCAAGCTATGTATAATGTTCAGAGCTAGCTACTCCTCGATCTTCGCTGCACTGATCTGTGCGAGTTCGACCTCCGCTACTAACTTAACTTTAGCTTGTCCCCCCGTGCAGTTACAATAATCCAAGATCATGCACGCACAGTGCAGTACCAGATGCAATGCTACCAAATCGTGGGCCATGCCAAAGAAGATCGGAGCTCAACCTTGCAGCTAGCTAGCACACTGTCAGTTGTCACTCGACTACTGATAACTGTCTGATCCCTGCTCGATCTGCTTGTAGCAGAAAGCAATCAAGCTCAACTCAGCTGGTTGCTTCAGTACATGCTTGGGAATTCAGGTTGTTGGTAGGTGAATTAACCCAGAAAAAGGAAAGCAACCGCTGCATACATACAGTCATGCAGATCGTGCGTTACCTAGACTGAAGGTAACATGACAAGGTTAAAGACAAGGTAGTACTGACAATATGATATTATGATGTAATGGAGCCAGCCAGGTGATAGGCTCTATCTACAGATGAGCTACAATGGTACATACGTGCCAAATTAGTTGGCTGTCGGGTGATCGAGCAGTGAAAGGGGTGAAGCGAAATCGAATGTAGCGTGTGGCTGCAGGCATCTCCCTGTACATTATTGTATTACACACATCAGTAGCTAGTAGCTTAGCATTGGATGGATGGATTGGATGCTTCCCTGATACAAAAGACGAAGACTCTTTTGCAAGGCGGCTGGCCATGCCTAGATGTTGCCAATATGTGTGCAACCACATGCTGTAAATTAACTGAACAGTGCTGCATTAGGGTGAGCTCAGCTCAAAATGCTTGATCGTGAAAGCAGCAGCAGCTAGCAGTAGCAGCCACTGGTCCAACATCCACTGTGGTTCAAGATGCTTTACTACAGATTACAGAAAAGGTTGCGTTGCTGTTAAACTGAGTTGATCTTTCTGTGGAAATACAGGATATTGGGTTGGAATCTTTACAAGCAAAATATACTTTACGCGCTATCGTTTTATTAGATTGCGTTCGGATCTAACTAGAACGGTAAAAAAAATTATCGTTTTCCGTAAGCATGCTTCTCAAACTGTTAAACGGTATATTTTTTCTAAAAATTTTATATATAAAAGTTACTCTAAAAAATCAAATAAATCTAATTTTTTAAGTTTGTAATAATTAAAACTTAATTAATCATACGCTAATGGTTTATCTTGTTTTACGTGATCTTTTTCTTGTTTCTTTTTTCTTACTTTCAAACACTCCCGAAGTTTTTTTTTTAGAGAAAAATAGCAGTGAACTTTGACTACTCGAGGCCTTTAATTTGCTAGTCAACTGCATATGAGTAGTATACTTGTGGCAGAAAGAATGTTGAGTTAATGGAGAGTTCCATTTGCAGTGTGGAAGCAAGGTTCGGAAGTCAGAAGCACCACCACTCTCTTCTCTGCTTCACTTCCAAGTTCTTTTTACGCTGGATGCAGACAGACCACTAGCTGACTATCCCTGGGACCAAATTCTGAATGTATCATACACTTGTCTAGCTAACAACGCAAATGCGAAGTCAAACATTCAGAATCACCATAGTTCAGATTTTTATTTAGTCAGCCATATTTTTTTATGGAATTAGTCAGGCATATTTACTGTCGGACAATCAAGCATGGAACAGCTGTACTTGCAGCAGAGAGCTCGGAGTTAATCTCTCCATCAGAATCATCATACCCATAAAAGACTAAATTCCACACTGACCTGCTCGTGCATCTCGTTGCATATAATAATTTCAGTAACATGTCAGGCTGCATTTAGCACGCCCATCTATTGATCGATATACCAGCACAAAAACCTGATGGTTAGTGTTCATGTCAGAATAGATTGAAAGCTAGTGCAGGTTTACTGCCATGCTAGTGTCTCGTTCACGTGTCGCGAGTCGCGTGGTTTACCCTGAATTCTGCAGTCTGCACCGGGGTTTACCTTCCTGATAGGAGATCAAATCCCAGCACCGGGTGGGATGACTGTTTTTCATAAAAATCAACAAATTTTGACTAAAACAGATGAATTTGAAAACCAAAATTTGTATTCAAATATTCGGGTTTTATCGATTTTTCAGTCGAAATTGCCGAAATTCCGACGGGAACAATATTATGCGGAATGATTAAAAATTTACTCAGTTTTACTGAGAAATCGATAAGTTTGGTTGAGAAACCGGTGTTGTTTTTCTTTGTTTACTAAAAATTAAAAAATAGTTGAGAAACCTTGGAAAATTGTGGAAAAATAGTAAGGGGCAAGAAAAAGTCTTTAAAAAATTATGTAAATATGTAGGAAATGTGAGTAACCTATTAAAAAAATTTGGCATGCAAACTCTCCTATAGTTTTGATAACCTCAAAACATGCAACATAGTATATTCATGATTTATCATTCACAATTCAATATAAATCACCAATCATATGATAAATATATGACGCATATCAACATTTAAACCACATAGTCTATAACTAAATCTATCACCATGATATTAAAGTCCATTACATAGTTCAAACATCCACTACATAAAGTTCAAATATTCAATAGTTTAAAAGTCCAATACATACTTCAATAGTTTTCTCTTTAAATATATTTTTTCCTTTATTTTATCCTTCACAGTCCAAAAATAATACGAATATTAAATGTTTTTTGAAAATTTTTTACACCATTAGGTTCTAAAAAATCTCATAGTATTTATAGGATTTTTTTATTTTTTTATTTTTCTTCAATACAAATTTGAGTTTGACGAATTACTTTGAATTTTTCGTCGAAAACATATATCTCTCCGTGTTGGAAAATCCAAAATCCACGAAAACCAGACCTATTTGCACCAGAAATATGCACCCACAAGAGGTTCTTTTGGAGATATCAACTTCCTGCGCTGCAGCCAGAGACGAGGAGACGACCATAGTGCATTCGCAGTGGAATCACATACAGAAAGTTTAGTTTTTTTCCCTCAAAAAAAAAAACAAAAAGAAAGTTCAGCTTTTGATTTAGGTAATCTCTAGTTCCATGTACATTAGTTCCGTCAGAATCAGACCCTTAAAAAGCTTACGGATGATAAGCCATAAAAAGATAAATGAAGCAACGAAAGATAATTACGTGTAAAACGTTTATATCTTTTTTCTTAACAGTTTAAAAGCCAATGCTAAAAAACAGATTTCAATGGAAAAAACCCCACAATCAACTTAAAACAAAGTTTCAAAATTCAACCTTCGGCTGGGACTAATAAGCCAACGAGCCGACGACAAGAGCCTAAATTTTCACTCACTTTGACGAATACAGTCTCAGTTAACATGTCAGCGACCCTGTTATATCCTTTTTTCTGCATCGCTATTGTGGTTTCCTTGTTTTTGCTTAAATGTGGGGCCTACCTGTCAGCGACCCGTAATATACTCTGATGCCAAATTTTTTTCATTTTTATATTTATTTAATAAAATATTTACAAAACTACATTTTCATTTCAAACATTTACAAAAATAAACTCCCGCCGCTCTCTGGAAGGGCGATTTTTATAAATCAACTTTTCAGATGGCGATTTAATGACGTGGCTAACGGCCATTTGCCGCCCAGCCAATTTGCAGGTGGCCCCCCGGCTGCCTAAAAACCGCCCTCTGAGAGGGCAGCAAGGGGGCCGCCTGCAAAAATCCGGCCGGGGGCCAGGGGGCGCAGGCGCAGGCGCGGGCGAAGGCGCGGGCGGGCGCGGACGAGGGGCGCGGGGGCAGGCGAGGGGCGAGGGCGCGGGCACGGGCACAGGCGCGGGGGCGGGCGAGGGCGAGGGCGAGGGGCGCGGGCGCAGGCGAGGGGCGAGGGCGAGGGGCGCGGGCAAGGGGGCCGCCTGTAAAATGGTCGGCCCCCGGCCGGATTTTTACAGGCGGCCCTCTTGCCGCCCTCTCCGAGGACGGTTTTTAGGTGGCCCGGGGCCACCTGCAAATTGGCCGACGTCAGTCATGTCATTAAATCGCCCTCTAGAAGGGCGATTTATAAAAATCATACTTTCAGAGGGCGGCGGGAGTATATTTTTTAAATGTTTGAAATGAAAATGTAGTTTTGTAAATATTTTATTAAATAAATATAAAAATAAAAAAATTCCTCTGATGCGATATTGTTGGGCCTGCCCGAATCTCAGCAAGGTTTCGTTCGGCCCAGTAAGGCCCAGAGCCTCCCCTATCCACGACGACCAAAGCAACCGCCGGCTCGGCGCCGCCCCGCCCTTCCTCCCCGCGGCTCCGCCATGGCAACCGCGAAGACGATGGAGCCGCCGCCGCTCCTACGGGCCGCCGCCGCCTTCCGGCGAGTCCTGCTTCCACCGGCGCAGCCACGCCGTATCAGAGCCGGGGCTATCAGGGCTTCGCCTCCTTCGACGGGCGGCGGGAGCCCCGACGAGCTACCCGCCGCGCTCCTGCCCAACGCGCGGCGGCAGCGGCGGGACGGCTGCGGGTTCAGCCTGGGAGTGGACCTGGGAGAAGCCCGCACCGGACTCGCCGTCGGCAGGGGCATCACTCTCCCCCGTCCCCTCACCGTACGCGCTCTTCACTCTCTCACTCAAATCCGTCGTTTGCTGCGTTGTGGGTGATCTGAAATCGGAGTCGTGCTAGGTTCTGAAGCTGCGTGGGCAGAAGCTGGAGCTGACGCTGCTTGACATAGCTCAGCAGCAAGTGGAAATGAATTCAATTCAACACATTTTTTCCCCCCAAATGTTGCTGCGGTTTGTGAATTTTGCTGCTTTCTTTCTCCTCTTTTTGCAGGAGGCGGACGAGCTGATCGTGGGGCTCCCCGTCTCCGCCGACGGGAGCGAGACGCCGCAGTCCAACAAGGTGCGGAGCATCGTCGGAAGGCTCGCCGTCCAAGCGGCCGACAGGTGCGTTGCATTGCGTGTGGTTGCACTGCAATGTGCAATGTCCAGTCATTCGGTGTGGTTGAGCAGTTGAGCTGAGCGTATTCTTCAGAAGAGTCTGTCTGAACATCGCAGGGGATTGCGGGTGTATCTGCAGGATGAGCATGGGACGTCGATCGATGCCCTCGAGTTCATGATCTCCAGGTAAATCACGGGAAAGCTGAATCCTTGCTGGTTGGCTCTAACATCAGAAACTGTAACATGAGAATCCAATTAGAACATGCTCTGTAAATTTCAGTAGAAAGCAATGTTCAGAATCTGGAACTTGTTTTTTTCAGGGGAGTCAAGAGGTCAGCACGTGATGTCCAATCTGATGCGTATTCTGCAATGGTATATCTATTTTCCGGGATGCTTCAGGCTTCTCTCGTGATGACAGTTTCTACCTAAACCTAACTAGTTTTACTTTGGTTGTAGATGATTTTGGAGAGATATTTCTCGTCATCAGGTCAAGGGGCTAAGATTGTTCTTCCTAGGCAACCAGAACTACAGAGCAAATTGTTAGCAGAGTCAAGGCAAGATGCTGAAGTTTAGGAAGGCGTGTACGTTCTAATTTCTCCAATCGTAGATAGCAGACTTGTCACGATAACTTTTCTTTTTTGTTCTATCAGCTTGCTTCAACTGCATAGCACAGAATTATACTCTCTCCAGTTTTAATATTTGATGCTATTAACTTTTAAAAATATTTTTTGCCATTCGTCTTATTACGTTGTGATTTATTTTATCATTAAAGATATTTTAAGCTTAGCTTATATTTTTATATATTTGTACAAATTTTTTGAATAAAATGATCAAACTTATATCCAAAAATCAATAACGTCAAACATTAAACCGAAGGGAGTATATGGTCTTGCCCGCTGGACTCATGAATAAACAAAGGGATGATGATGGTCAACATTCTGCCAATTTATCAGAATTACAAGTCGATCAAAGTTTTTCATTTGGGGTTTCAAATCAACCAGATGCAAATTGTGCAACATGCCCAATGCTAAATCTCGTGGTCAATTCTGAGTCTGGATTTCGTTGCTAGACTTCTTGTACAGATACTTGTAGGACTGGCTTCATAGCATTATAGTTTCCAAGTTCAGGAAAAGAGTATATGCATAGTTTCCACGGAGACAAGGAAAAGAAGGGAATTGAAGAAAAGACTGCTCTAAAACTAGTATCATCAGATTGAGCAAGAAAAAAAAGGGTAATGTACAACAATGCTCCGTTCCATTCCATGCGCTAAACATGCACTTTACCAATTCAGTGCAACTGATCTATCTTTACTGTATCTGCATCAATCATGGTTGCTGCAGGCATACATTGCTGCTGACACAAAGTGGAATGCCTGAGCCAAAATCGTCAGAATGAATCAAGAATTAGCCAATCTGATTCTGTCCAAATGAAGATGCATCTGAATCTGTACAAAATGAATCAAAACAGCTTGCTGAATTCAGTTTCCTGGACTTGTCCACCAAGCCGAGGGAAGAACGGTTCCCTCTCGAGCATAGTTTGTAATGAATCCATCACCTTCACCAGAGATGCCCACAAGAACGGTGCAGAGCAAAATGCATACCCAAAGATAGCCAGAACCCTCGCAATACCACCAATGTACCACGGGAATGCCATAACAAAGAGCATGCCAACTATTGCAATCCAAGTCGTGAGCACAGCAAGCAATGGAAGCAAGAAGGCATTGCTCACGAGCACTCCCAATGCAAATGTGCCAAACAGGTACATGGACCAGCCCATGATTGGGTGAACCGTGCGTGGGATTATAAAGAATGGGATGACATGTGCAATTAGCATTGCCACGATCGCAGACATCTTGATCAGCCCCTGCACCATGGCATTTTGCTTCTCAGGCCTCCTGTTATAGCACAGTTTTGTCATCCCTGGCTTTGCCAACCTGGTAATGGTTATAATCACTGCATACATCACTACCTCCATCAGGATCACTGGCATTTCAGCAGCATACCTGTTGATGTGGACAGGCAAAGGTTAAGTGCACAGTAAGGATGAAAGTGGAGTTTAGAGTCTGCTCAAGCACATCTTTCAGTTCAGTTCTTGTCTTTACTTACCCAAGATCATCCCACCGTTGCTTATGCCAGGAAAGGCCCAGTGGCAAGATTGGCCATGACCACCAGTACCAAGGTTTAAACCAAGGGGCACTGGGGAATGTGATAACGCTGTTGGGCCCACAAGGGACATGCCAATGCAGCTTGAGATCTGCATTATTCCATCAAAAGGGTGTCAAATCTTTAAGAGGCAAGAGCAAACTGAAAGTGAGAAATGAAATAGTAGAGGTACTAACAGTAGTAGGATGCATCCATCTGATAGCCAAGAGGAAGACGATATGTCCCGTTGAGATTGCTTCCATTCTCAGGAGGGTGGAACATGGGTTTGTCAAGCAAGTCTGGGTAGCAGCCAACTAGAAAGCCTTGGTCAGCGCCATCAGAGTTGTCACGGCCAATCTCTAGGTCATGAAGCATGCCCTTGAATACACCCATAGAAGGCTGCAAATTGGAAATGTTACCAGTATCAGAATACTTTTTTGGCACTACAGATGTGTGGGCAGAAATTTTCAGGTGTGTGAACTGAACATTGACCAATTATTATTAATGATCTGCTATTGCATAGTTTCCGGGCAGATACTACTACTGTATTCGAATGAATATGGAAGGAAAATATCCAGTCTGCAACCTACCAATGGTTATTTGAGTAATCAAATCCCATGCAGATTGGCAGAATACAGTTTATATTTCATTAAACCCTCAAAATAGTCAATGCATAATCAATCCATCGGTAGTGGCCCAAGCCCAACTGTCATATTACCAATCCAATGCCACCATCAACACAGCTTTAGTATGGTCAAATTTAAAAAATGCACCCTTTTTACTCTAAAAACACTATGTAACCTGGCAGAAGTAACTTTTTAATCATCAAGAATCATCAAGGTAAGAGAATCTCAAACAACATACAGCTTAATTTGGACTAGGGACAGGTGCTACCAACTAGAGAATAGAAATCAGAGGAATTGCCATTATCGTACCTGGAGCACAAAAAGACCAGTGTGGAAGTAGCAAGGATTGATGAAAACGGCACAGAACTGTCCACACTGGAAAAGCTCATCAGTGTTCTGAAGGAAGATGTTATCAGAGTCAATCATGACGACGCGCTCATAGTCAACCAGGGTCCATGCATATAACTTGTTTAGTGTCAGCTTAAACCTCCTGTCGATCCCTCCAAGGTTGCTCTCATAAGGATTCTTCAGGTTCTCCACGAACACCACCCTCATGCCATCCTCTTCCCTCCTGTTCCCATTCACAATCAAAGGTGTCAAGCTTCAAAAATCGACATGAAGATCTTGTAACACACCACAGTATCGAAAGTTTGCAACAAGAATGCGACTATAACCATCTTTGTTTGCATTGCATTTTTTTCAGAAAGATTTTGTCCATGACTTGGAAGCAGAAGCCATTGATTCGAAGCAGAAGGATTTGACTCTCCCTGAGAACATCCATCGGTGCAACTGATTCTTTGTTTCAGAGAAATGAAAGTTGACCACATTAATTGAACTACTCACCAACCAAAGCAAGCGAGCAGATAGTCAAAGTTCCAAAGCCAGAGTGGGGAGGGAGACTACTCACATTGCGCGGATCCAGTCGGCAGGGACGTCGGCGGAGGCGATTAGGACGCGGTCGGCGTCGGCGCCGATCCTGGCGAGGGAGCGCATCATGACGCGCACGGCCACGTAGAACTCGTAGTCCCTCGGCGTCCCCATGTACATCATCGCCGCGTATGCGTGCCGGTGCCGCGGCCACCGCTGCTGCGCCACCACGACTCCCCTCTCCTTCCCTCCCTCCTCCGCCGCCACCGCCACCGCCACCGCCATCAACGCCGCCACGACCACCCACCGCCACGCAGCCGGCGGCCACCCCATCCCCGTCGACTCCCCCAGCAAACTCTCCTCCTCCACCACCAGCTACCGCCGCGGCCACGGATCACGCCCCCCCTTCGCCTTCCGCACCACTCCGCAGAGAAGGGAGAGATGCGAGATGCCCTGATGCTTCTCGAGCTTTTCTAGTTGGCAAAAGCAGAGGAAGAACGGAGAGAGGAGGAGGGGAAGCGGCCGGCATGGGTTTTTTTTACTATTTGCCATTCTGTTGGATGCCTATTCCCAAATATCATCGTACCGAAAGACACTGACTATTTGCCATATAGCCTTACTGAATTGTTTCTATTTTAGTACTACTTTTAACTGCCAACTTACTAATCTGAGTAAAAAATGACCTTGCTGCCCACTCATCTCTCTTCCCTTCTTCCCCGTCGACTCCAAAACTCAGTTGCGCTTATGTCGGACAGGGAGGCAGACCTCTAGGCACCGCCACCGCCTTCTCTCTCCCATCACCCGCCGTTGTCGTCGAACCCACACCTCTACCGCAGCTAGAAGCCAAGCCAAAGAGGAGAGGTGGTGCCACTTCCTAGTGAAGGTAGGCAAGGGCTCCGATGAGGATGAGTGGTGGTAGTGGTAGAGGAGGGAAAGGGAGGGACGTAGTCACGACGGTGGGGCTAGTGCCGACGTCCGTGATGAAGCTGGTGCAAGCGCTGAAGTCAGGGCCGTCGATGGCTAGGAGCCAGCACGGTGGCTGCACAGGGCCCCTTTTTTTTTGGCCCCCACCTGGGAGTGGACCACATGCCTAGACCGAGGAGCCAGAAGGCCAAGAGTTAGGCCGAAGGGGCGAAGGGCGAGGCCGCGAATGAGGACCAAGGGCGAAGGCCAGGCGTCACTTCGTTGTTCGCTCGCGGAGTCGCGGTGATCGCATCGCGTGACGCGTGCGTCGAGGCCGAGCGAGGGCTGCGAGGCGTAGCGGCGATTTCGTTTCGGGGCCCCAATTTGTATTTCGTTCCGGGGCCCAAAATCCTGGAGACGGCCCTGGCTGAAGTAGATCGTGAACCTCCTAACGCGGAGATCTAGGCGACGCTGCAACATGGACCCCGATGAGGCGGTCAGCTACCTCCTTTCCCAAGGTCTCACCTTGCGCCTCCATCCGCTTCGATGTCAGCCACGACTACCACGGTCTTCGGTGATTGCTGCGCTACCAGAGGAGAGCAAGGGGACGAACGCTATTGACGAGCTTGTGTTCGGCACGTGCACGAGGAGAGCAAGTGGAGCGGCGGCGATGGCGGGAGAGTGAGGGGAGCCAAGAGTAGAGTGCTGCACTGGCGCTAGCGGAGCCATGGTCGATGCGCTTGCAAGAATCCAACAATAGCGTCGCACGGAGGAAGAATACACACAAGGGGGAGATAGATGAGAGGGGCAATGAGGTCATTTTCTCATTGTTTTGCTGAGTTGGCAGTTAAAAGTGGTAAGCTAGGTAGAAAAAACTCAGTGGTTTCCAATGGCAAATTATCAAAGTCTTTCAAGATAATGACATTTGCAAATATGCCATCCAAGAAGATGACAAATAGTAAAAAAAAACCGCTGGTGTGGCGTTTCCCTTAGAGCATCTCCAACAGTAGCCCCAAAAACAAAGTCCCTACTTTCTGAGTAGGGACTCATTCTATTTTCTGGGGCTCTGTTTTTGACACCCAACTCCAACAATGACCCTTAAATCTGAGTCCCTATTTCTTTTTCTCTCATATTTCAATATAATCTATATGTATATTCTTCATATTACATCACTAAAATTCGAACTCAAATATTTATCAACCATAATAATAAACCATATTCAAATTCATGATTTCAAATAAGACAATTTAAATTCAAATTTAAATTCAAATTTTTTTCCAAACATAAAAATCATATATCCAATGAAGGTACAATATACAAGTGCAAACTGTACCTTGACAACAGATAAAACGGAGACCGGCGGCGACCCAAGGGAGCAGGACGGCAGCGGCGACCCAGGGGGCGACCCAGGCGGGCGGAGCAGGACCCAGGGGGCGACCCAGGCGGAGCAGGACCCAGGGGGCGACCCAGGCGGAGCAGGACGGCAGCGGCGACCCAGGGGGCGACCCAGGCGGGCGGAGCAGGACCCAGGAGGCGACCCAGGCGGAGCAGGGGGCGACCTAGGCGGAGCAGGACGGCGGGCGTGGCGGCGGTGACCCATGCGGCGAGGACGGGTGAGTAAAAATTGTTTCGCGCGAGATAAAAAAACTTCCAACCGTAGAGTAGGGAGCTCCCTACGTACCCGTGGGAGATGGGGCTGAGGAGGAAGATTTCGGGGCCTCCATAAAATAGGGATTCGAGTTGGGGCCCTGTTGGACTTCAATTTTTTTGTCTGACTTCAAAAAATAGAATAGGGACCCTGTTTAGGGTCCCTGTTGGAGATGCTCTTAGGCCATTCACAGTGGGGCTACTCTAATTTAGTGACCTCAAATGCAACATGGGTTCAGGCCACTCAAAGAAAAAAAATTCTCCCCCACAATACAGGTGGCTTCATGTGGTGTCTTTAATTTACATGTTAGTCCCTAATGTTTTTTATTTTAGTCCTTGTATTCTTATCAATTTACATAGCAGTCTATAATTTTACACTACACACCCTAAAATACACAAACTAACATAAACTAACTGCTTCACCAAAATCTCCTCATTTCCTTCTCCTTTACCGCTGGCCTCTCTTCCTCCCTTTCTATCGCCGGCGCCAAACTCTCCCCTTCCACCACCGGTGCCGGCTCTCTTCCTTCCCTTCTACCGTCATCGCCGGCCTTTCTACCTTGCTTCCACTACCAACCACGAATCTAGCAGACACCCCCATTGTTGTTTTTGCCTCTCTCTGTACAGATCGGAGGCGGAAGGGGCGGTGAGCTTCAAGCCGTCGCAGATCGGAGGACAATAGGTCTAGCAAGCTCCAGGCCCATGCATGGTCATTCTCCTTGTCGACGGTTCCATCTCTGCCTCGGCGTTGGGTGGTGGGGCTCGGCGGTGGCACGGGCGAGCTCCTCGGCAACAAAGTAGATTGGGGCGACAAGCTCCAAGCGGCGACGCGGACTAGGACAACAGGCTCTTTGGTGGCACGGATCTGGGTAGGGAGCGTCCAGCAATAGGCCCATCTTCTTCCTTACGGCATGGCGAGGCGGCGCAGGCTAGGAAGATCTAGGTAGCGCGGCGAGGCACGGATTGAGGTGGCGTGGGCCAGTGCGTCATACTCTCCTAGATCCGTCCTTCGCCAAGCACTCGATGCATGGATCCATCCACCGCCGCCAACTCATCACCTTTGGTGAGCCGCCGCCGCCTCTCTGCTACGGATCTGGCTTCTCATCACCGAAGACTGCATCATGGTCCTTTGCTTCCGCCGGCACGAGCTTGCTTCAGGCGATGTTTCACGGGCAGCGGTGGGTGGGGCGATATTGGAGGGTGGGGAAGGGGTCCATGCAACGCGTCGGCGCTCGCTCAATGCAACTCCTCAAGTTCTGTATGCGCGATCAGCCGCTTTTTCTACCAAGGCGTTCCCTCCCGAAGCCACTTAAACGATTGAATTGGCCGATTGAATTGGCTGCTCTGGTCTGACGTGGACACACGCCATCTCACTGTATTGTAAATGCCCTTATTTATATGTGTTCTCGGAGAGGGACCCACGTGGCTGACACGGTGGGGCCGGATAAATAGGGGGCCCACCTTGCAGCGACGGCTGGGGGGCGCGTGGCCGTGTCACGCGCGAATGTAATAAAGCGAGAGAGAGAGAGAGAGAGAGCAGCAGAAACGCTTGGCTCGCTAGCGCACCGGTGCACCCGCGCAGCTCGTAAAAGACGGCGAAGTAAAGACGCGTGGGTGAGTGCATGCGCGTGTGGATTGGACGGCTCGGATTGACCCGTTCGACGCCGCAGGCGACCTCGTCTTCGTCACACATGTTACGCAGAAGTTCTCATCTTTTTATCAGCGAGTCCGTACGTCTTCTTCTTTTTGGGGGGTTGGCAAAATTTGAAGAAATCCAGAGAAAAAAATTCCGAAAATTTAGTACAGAGATGGTGACTGCAACACACATGTTCAGCCGAAGACGATGCCTCGAGGCTGTGAGAGCTCGTGCTTTCGTGCGACGTCGACGCGGCCAAGTGTGTGAAAATCTTTTGCCAGAGATCTGCATAATCAGCATCGGTAACGGTATATTAAAATGACAGCGTGAGCTTCAATTAATTAAGCTGCAAATGGAGTTTTAAAGCTTATGTTATGCAGAGAAATCTAGCCAGGCTCAGAGCACGTAAACCTGGGCTTATGTTATTCAGAAATTTATTGCCATGACGTGTAGGCGAGCTGTTCAACATGTCAACCCTGCTTGTTCAGGCACATCGATGTACTAGCATCGATTTAAGTCATTTAATTTTTGCTACAGGTCAAATTTAGAGGACAGAATCGTTCGTTCTTTTTGAACGTCACCATCCGGCAGTTGCATAATCGCAGGGAATTTAATCGTACAAGAATCAGTTGCAAGATAAACTTGGAGAAGTTTGATAGGTATCATCAGAGGAATAATTTAATATTTGAGTGAGCCACTAAAGGTGGCATCTATCAGTGTAAAGAAAAAGCATATGCCTCATTGGTCTGATCCTTTGCCTGCACCGTTCCATGCCAACTGAACGCCCAATTGTCTCCTTACACGTCAGGATTAATTAAACCCCGTTTCTATCCAGTGCTCATGTTAACCTGCTGCATGATTGCCCCCAAGCCACTTGGAGTATAATCTTATTGTAGCACTCCGAAAAATGATATAGATATCGCCGACGATGAGATCATCGACCGTCGATAACGATCGCTGTGTTGTCTTACTACATGCGTGCGTCCGACACTGCGCAGATAACTGTTTAATTAGAGTGAAAGTGCACTTGGACGGAATACTTTTACTGCTTTGGTTGTTTGATTATGTATGCATATTAGGGAAAACAAAACAGGGTAATCCCCATCAGTTTAGCTGTTGGCTATTGCAGAGTCGAAGCCGGTATCTGGCCGGATCAGCGTCCAAAAGGCATAAAGGGAGAGCGAGAGAGATAAGCTCGAGCCAAGTAGACCCGAAGTATTTAGAATGAGTTTGAAGACAGCGAAAGCAGAAGATAAAGATGATTATGTAAAACGAGATATTTTATTAATAAATGATTAATTAAGTATTAGCTATTATAAACTTAAAAAATAGATTAATATAATTTTTTAAAGCAATTTTTAAATAAAAAAATTAAAAAATATATATCATTTAGCAGTTTAAAAAATCCATCCATCATATTCAAACGCAGCGTTAATGTGCTTGTCACGTAGCCATGCGGTACGTGGCACACGAGGATGTTTTGCCTAGGAGGCAGAGAACGGCCGCGTCGCCACGCTCGATCTATTGAGAATTGAGAGCAGTGAATGAACTCTTTGTTTTCTTGGATTGATTACACTATAGTAAGTACATATATATAATGTAGGAAGGGATGTCTTTTGGGAAGAGGTGTCTCTTCATATGACAGTTAACAGGAGAATTGATCACATGTAAAAAATGTGTTGTAACACTCTCCCTTGATCAATTGCCATCTGGTAATCATTCTTGAGTCATTACTTGGAAAAACTCCTCGAAAAACCCTGTGGAAAAAACTTGAGGAGAAACCATTTTGTAGATATGCCATTAAAAACTCCTTTAAAACCCAGTGGGAAAATAAGGAGAAAATGATATGACATATATGTGAAATCTCCCTGAGAAACCTTGTAGAAGGAAAAACTCATGGAGGATTCTAGATGATTATAACCATTGGGTTATAATCTAGTATAGCTTCTCTAAAACCATATAGGAAAAATATGAGAAGTTATATATCATTGATATCTCCTCAAAAACCCCTGTGGGGGAAAACAAAGATATGATATATTTATTTATTTCATTTACGTTGTTATATTGCCTCATTAAAAACCTCTGTTAAAGAGGGAAAAAGAGTACAATATATACTTTGGACAGGTTTAGTCTAGGAGATTTACTCCCCCTGACTTTTGCAAATCACGGAGTCGTCGCATACCAATTCCTTTAATACATTTCTGAAAAGAGGAAGTTGGTAAGGACTTAGTAAACAAATCTACGAGGTTATCACAGGATTTAGTTTGCAAGATACTAATTTCCCCATTTTCTTGTAATTGATGTGGGAAGAATAGTTTTGGAGCAATATGCTTGGTGATATTGCTCTTTATATAACCTGTCTGCATTTGAACAACGCAAGTAGCATTATCTTTGTAGATAATGGTAGATGATTCAAATGGAATCAATATTACATGACTATTGCATGTGATTAATCACTCGACGAAGTCATTCATATGAATGTAAAACTTCGGAATGATGGGTGGAAGTAACCAACGGAGTCTATTTTGATGACTCTTATGAGGAAACTATACCACTATGAAATCAGTACATGATCTGCCATTCTGGGGATTAGTTGGCTAGTTTGTACATATCCTACTATGGTCTTAGCTTGATTTATCAGATGATGAATCAAGATATTTTATGCCATAAAGATATCTATGGATATCCTAACTCCCACCAATGGTGTTATTGGAGTTGCGCTATTTTAAGCTAGCAAGGTATCTGCAAATGCAATTTCAGGCCTGTTGCAATATGCAGGATACATTAGCGTTTTAATGGCACTAAAGTATATCATCCCTGGGTCTAAATGGATATTGATCTATTTTTAGGGATTAAATGACCACAAGTGTTTATAGATATGATTGTCCAATATCATTTAGATACTGGTTGACAATATCAATAGGATATTGATGGACTGATTTATATGCTTAAGTTATAGACTCAAGCGTAATTTGGTGTTAACCAAATATTTCATCTCAGAATCCGTCTTAAAGGTCAATTTCTCAAGTGAGAAAATTGTTCCTAAGATGATTGCTTGTTTGATTTTGTGTGTTCTGATGATGTTAAAATCATCTATATATGCTGAGATGATAAGAAATCCAAATGTAGATTTCTTTATAAACACACATAGGCAATCATTATGATTGGAGTTATCTTCTATGAAAGAAACTCACATAGTCAGTTGTACCACAATCAACTTGACTGTTCAAGTCATAGAGTGACTTGAGTTGTACACAATATATATTGCGATTTTGTATTCTGATTCAGAATGTGAAGTCCATTGGGAACTTGGTTGTCTGAATCTTGTCAAATTCATTTAATCTGCCAATAGATATGGGAACGTGATTTCCACATATACCAATGGTATGCTATGCTTGGTCTCTGCGTAAAACCATGTGCTACAAGCTCTCACAATCTCACCACCTTACTTCCATAAGGAAGATACGAGAAGAATGTATTACTATGGTAATACTTTCCATTGTTGAGTGAGAGCAATTCTCCTTAATTGCCACCTTTGATTTGACCCAATTTGAGTGTTTTGACACTCTGCCTAGGACTTTTGGTCTGGATCCAGTTGAAAGGTGTAAGGCAACTTTAAGGAGTATATGTCGACAATTTGTAGTCTTTGTATGATTGATTCAATGGAACCAATATAGCTTGTGGAAATATCAACCCTTTTGAACTGCATGTTATTTCCCAAAAAACAGAGTTAGGGCGTTCCTATGACCCAGCACCTGAAATTTGTGCACAATTTTGTTGGGCTTTTGGATAATAAACATCCATAGGCATTGGATAGTAAATATCTATATGGTGTCAATCAACTTGATGTTGATTTGTATTTACTGATGCCTCTATGTCCGCAGAAGCTTTCAAAAAGCTGTATCCCTTATGACCATACTTCTCCCCCTCTTATTCTTCATTCTGGGAGTTGAGTGGTTTTGTTTTGGTACCTCCACTCTTTCTGGTGCAAGATTTTGTAACACCTTTATAACCAGTAAATGCTTTTGGCAGAATATTTGCAATATGTTGCAAATATAAGATGTTCTGAACTATTTGGTTCAGATTTTTTTCTCGGTACGTGGATATGAGGATGGAATGCTAATATTTGACATTCTCTTTTAATTCCTGGCATTCTTTATGTGGTATGTATCTCCCCCTAATGCCTGGGATTGTCCTCAATTTGAATAGCATACGGGCTGTTTATTAATCCCCTGTGGAAAGACCTGAGGTATTTATGATAGACGGATAATAATACCTCATGTTGGTCCCCACTGTCCAATGATGTATGCTATGGTGGTGATATCGGTACGTGCAAAACGTTACCGATTCGCAGATGGGAAATATTTGGCTGAGGCCAAATTTCCACGTACAAACTGCAATGGAGGAGATTATATGATTGCAGTGTAATGAATTTGAAATGATGCGGTGTGTAAGGCCGCATGTCACCAACTAGTGGTTGGTTAGTTGCAATTTCGTAATGGTCTTGCAATGAGCTTTATTCTCTTGATGAGAGATTCTGCTAATCCATTTTGTGTATAAACAAATGAATCGGAGTGCTGAACATTTTAGCCATACAATCGTCATTGAAGGCAAAAATCCAGCAATGTTGTCCATTTGAATTGCTTGAATTCGATGTTCAGGATACTATGCTCATAATTTAATAATTTGAGCAACTATTTTGGCAAATACATGGTTTTGTGTGAATAAAATCTACATGTCGGACCATCGTGTAGATGTGTCAATTATAACCATGAAGTACCTGAACAGTCTATACAATGGATGTATGGAGCCACATCGATATCTTGAATGTGTTCAAGAAATTTTGAGTAGCTCAGCTCTAATTTTGAGGTAAGAGGGTCTTCAAAATTAATTTCCCTCTGGCACAAACAGTGCACATAAAATCCAAAGATTATTAGAAAATCTGACCATTAGCGTTGCTGATATTTTTCCATATCATCCCTAGAGTGGGATGGTCAAGGCGATTATGCCAAGTTTGGAATGTGTAAACATTCTAGAAAATTACCATGTACGCAATATGTTGTACGGGTTTTATGTAGTATAATCCAGAGGATAAAGATGAAATTTTTTCTCAAGTACTTGTTTGCCATATCCGTTGTTTTTTATCAAGAGAAAATATTCCTCTTTGTTGTCATCTTGGGTTTCGATATGGAAACCATTCTGACGGATATCTCTATAACTTAATAGGGTACGAGTGGAATCGGGATATAGTAATGTCTCCTCAATTGTCAATTGAGTACCCATCGGGAGCGTGATAGAGGCACGACCAGAGCCAACTATCGTTGCATCGTGTTTAGCGATTGTTAAAATACTTCCTTATCTCTTTGTAAGAGTCAGGAAATATTTTGTGTCCCTAAGTATAGAGTTTGTGGTTCCACTGTCCACAAGGCATAATTCCTTCTCCATTGGATTGAATCCCGTAAATCTCTATATATAGAAAGAATTTGATATGAAATTCTTATCATATATATAGACTATGTACAAACATTTATTCAATACTGAATATGTTCGGTACATTTTTGTAGCATACTTGCATACAATATAGATGACAACTTAGTATTATTACAACACATACTTAGGACATAATTAACATAGTATCTATGTTATTAGGAGACTATATAAGTCTCCAAAAAAATCTTGTGAAGCAAACTCCACAATCATGTCGTCAGTGGTCATGGGTTCACCCTGCTGAGGAGGGGCCTCAGTGCTCTTGAGTTCCTCTAGAAACTTCTGAGAACAGCCTGCTCCACCGGTGTTGTCGGTTTGGAGGTTGAAGTGTGATTCAATCCTCTCATCTTGAGTAGGCCTGTCTTTGGCCACAGACTGAAGGTATAAGTTGATAAGATGCCTGGGGGTACGACATTTCTTAGTTGTATGGCTGTGACAGCCACATTTCTGACAAATATCAGAGTTCTTGAAATTGCCATTTCCCTTTTGTAATCCACGAGATCTTTGCTTCCTGTTGCGTTTGCGTTTACCCCTGAAGTTCTTTGGATGGTTTCTATTACCATCGAACTTCGGTTTATTCTGATCATGTATATTCGTATGTACTTCAGGCAAGGGTGCCGCCCCAACGGGTGTTGCTGATTATTCCTTAAAAGGAGTTCATCATGTTTTTCAGCCTGAGTTATTACGTGCATCAGATCAAAATAAGTTTGGTAATTTGCAGCACGCCATTGGTGCTGTAAGACCCGGTCTGCAGGGAGCTTGGTAGAGAGTGTCTTCTCTATCTTCTCCGCATCAGTGGGTTCTTTTTCACAAAACCGCAACTTTGAGCAAATGTTATGAATAGCATGATTGTAAGCTCCGACTGTCTTAAAATCTTGCAGCCGGAGATGTGCCCATTCATAGTTAGCCTATGGGAGTATCACAGCTTTCTGCTGTTCATACCTATTTTTGAGGGCTAACCATAAGTTTCGTGGATTCTCCTCGTAGAGATACTCCGCCTTTAAATCTGGATGTATATGACTTCTTATAATATATAAGACAGTATACATCACATTAGGAGCAATATTAGGCTGAGCTTCTCCTTCAGGAGGATCAGATATCACTATCAACATACTTCGAGTGGCTAGGCTGACCTTGACATCCATTGCCCATGTAGAATAGTTGTGGCCATCAAGAGCGAGAATCTCAAACTCTTTTGCAGCAATCTTAGTCCTATGTAAGACATACCATGAATTGATTAATTTACATGGGGTAAATTAATTTTGTATGGTAATTGTTGTAATAATATGCAAATATCTAGATACAAGATGTGTCTTGTATCCATAATAGCGTAGACCTCAAGTATGGAATATAACCCTATGGACGAGGTGACTCGTTGCTAATGGCATAGTCTACAAAATTTGTAGTAGATGCCTTTAGTCTCCATGGTTTTGAGTCATATTTATGTTTATCGAAAATCATGTCTTGGTGGTAAACACCAATTTTGAACGAGTTGCCTCGTTTAATTTGGGCATAATCTACAAAAATTATAGTAGATGCCTGGAAGGCATAGTCTACAAGTGTAGTAGATACCGTTGACATAATCTACAAATTATTGTAGTAGATGTCGGTAGTATAATCTACAGATATTTTGTAGTAGTTGCCATTGTCATGATTTTCAATAAATAGAGGAATTTCTATTGATATTGTGCATATGAATTTCAATGGAATTAAGTAAAATAACTTAATTAATGGGAATTCAAAATTTAAATTTGCAAAAATTGATAATTTGCAAAATTTAAATATGGTCGTTAATTAAATTGCGAGTAAATAAAATGCAATAAAATAATAGTCCTAAATATGTAAAATGTTATTGGAAATGCTCATGGACATCCACTTTGAACATTTTACGTAAAATCCAGTACTTGTAGGGTCTGGATTGTAATTATAACAAAACTGTTATAATTTGTAATAATTACAGGGACTTATACTTAAAACAGAAGGGGGCCTAAACCGCAAAATGTCCACAACGTGGGCCTGGGCAACTCCGGCCTTTCGGCCTGTCAGTGGGCGCGCGTGGGGGGTGGAATTGGGCCGCGGTCGGCCGGCCCACTCAGGGGCCGAAGGAGTCGGGGGGGAGGGGGGCCAACCCTAGCCGCCGCCTCCCCCTGTTCCTGCCGCCGCCGCCACCATGTGGGGCGCGGCTCCTCTAGCCGGCGCGGCCGGCCAACGCCGGCGCCGGCGAGGGGCCGCCTCCCCCCCGTCTTTCGCGGGCCACCGCGTCCGGTCGGCCGCCGCGCCGCCGTGCCACCGCGGGCCATCGTCGCAGGCTGCGCCGTGCGGCGCCGCGGGGCCGCCGTCGTTCGGTCGGGGCTCCGCCACAAGCCGATGTTGCCTCGCCGTCGTTCGGCCGAGGAACCGCCGTCGCTGCCGGCGTCGCCGGTCGGGGTGCCGCCGCAGTGCCTGCCACTCCGCTGCGCTGACGCGCTATCGCCCGAAGGCCGTCGCCTCCGGTCGCCGTTCGGCCGTCGTTCCGCGCGTGGCGCCGCCGCCAGTGATTTGTGCGGCTGTCGGCGCAGGGGAATCGGCGACGGGCGGCGTGACGGAGTCGGCGACGGGCGGCGCGACGGAGGAAACCGTGCGCGGGGTCGCCGAGTGCCACTGATATCGCACCCGTGCGCAGGCTGTGGGGATTGGAGGACTAACCCATGCTCCACCCACGGCCGGCTGCTTGTCGGCGTCGACCGGTGGCCGGTGGCGTAGGCCATGGAGGAGAGGACACCATGTATTGCCGCACAGTGATGCAGGCAAAGGTGAAGTACATCAAATTTTCATGGCGTACCTCTTCTTCTGCCTTTTCTTCCTTTTTCGTCTCGGTTTCTCACCGATGTCTTCGGCCTTCTTGCTCAGAGAGCGTGCATGATAACGTATTGAGAATTGAGAGCAGTGAATGAACTCTTTATTGATTATACTGTAGCAAATATATATATATAATGTAGGAAGGGATGTCTTTTGGAAAGAGGTGTCTCTTCATATGACAGTTAACAGGGGAATTGATCACATGTGAAAAATGTGTTGTAACACGATCGACAGCCTCGTGCAGAATCAGCTTAGGTTTACTCGGAACAGACGGTGCAGCGAGCGTGGAATCGTTGTCATGTTCGAGTGGAAAGACGTGAGTTGGTTGTCACCAATCCAGCCAATTAGATACCGTTTAAATAAGCTTATACCTTCTGCTTATCAGTGATATATAAAATAAGATAAATTATTAGTACATAATTAATTAAGTATTATCTATTATAAACTTAAAAAGAATTTATCTGATTTTTAAGAAAACTTTTATATATAAAATATTTAAAAAAACATACCGTTTAGTAGTTTAGAAAATATACTCATAAAAAATAAGAAAATAAAATTAAATCATAAGCTAATTTAAACGGTGACATGACAAGCTGGTCGCTAGCCTTTTTTGCCGGTCTAGATCGGTTTGGTGGGGCAAGCACGCATATATGGTTCTTGTCATCAGGTCAAGGGGATAAGATTGTATTTCATCCGTTTTAAAATATAGTAAACTAGTATTAGATTAGACACCACCTAGCACTATAAATTTGAATAGAGTTTACTATAATTTGAACAGAGGTTAATATATTTTAGGAGTACTTTCTAAACTACCAGAACTACAGGGCAAATTGTTAGCAAAGTCAAAGCAATATGCTGAATTTTAGGAAGGCGTGTACGTTATAATTTCTCCAACTGTAGATATCACAATAGTAACATTTTTGTTGTTCTACCAGCTAGCTTCAATTGCGTAGTATATATCGTCCTGCCCGCTGTACACACGAGTAAACAAAGGGATGGTGAAGTTTATCAGAGTTTTTCATTTGGAGTTTGAAATCAACCGGATATAAAATTGTGCAACATACCCAATGCTAAATCTCGTGGTTAATTCTGAGTCTGGATTTCGTTGCTAAGACTTCTTGTTCAGATACTTGTAGGACCGATTTCATAGCATTATACTAGTTTCCAAGTGAAACAAAAGAGTATGTGCGTAGTTTCCACGGACAGAGAAAAAAAAAAGGGAATTGGAGAAAAAACTGCTCTAAAACTAGTACCATCAGATTTAGCAAGAAAAAGAAGGGGTAATGTACAACAATCCTCTGTTCCATTCCATGTGCTAAACAATTCAGTATGACTGGTCTATCTTTACTGTATCTGCATCAATCATGGTTACTGCAGGCATACATTGCTCCTGACACAAAGTGGAATGCCTGAGCCAAAATCGTCAGAATGAATCAAGAATTAGCCAATCTGATTCTGTCCAAATGAAGATGCATCTGAATCTGTACAAAATGAATCAAAACAGCTTGCTGAATTCAGTTTCCTGGACTGGTTCACCAAGCCGAGGGAAGAACGGTTCCCTCTCGAGCATAGTCTGCAATGAATCCATCACCTTCACCAGAGATGCCCACAAGAACGGTGCAGAGCAAAATGCATACCCAAAGATTGCCAGAACCCTCGCAATACCACCATGGTACCACGGGAATGCCATAACAAAGAGCATGCCAACTATTGCAATCCAGGTCGTGAGCACAGCAAGCAATGGAAGCAAGAAAGCATTGCTCACGAGCACTCCCAATGCAAATGCGCCAAACAGGTACATGGACCAGCCCATGATTGGGTGAACCGTGCGTGGGATTATAAAGAACGGGATGGCATATGCAATGAGCATGGCCACGATCGCAGACATCTTGATCAGCCCCTGCACCATGGCATTTTGCTTCTCAGGCCGCCGGTTATAGCACAGCTTTGTCATCCCTGGCTTTGCCAACCTGGTAATGGTTATAATCACTGCGTACATCACTACCTCCATCAGGATCACTGGCATTTCAGCAGCATACCTGTTGATGTGGACAGGCAAAGGTTAAGTGCACAGTAAGGATGAAAATGGAGTTTAGAGACTGCTCAAGAACATCTTTCAGTTCGGTTCTTGTCTTTACTTACCCAAGATCATCCCACCGTTGCTTATGCCAGGAGAGGCCCAGTGGCAAGATTGGCCATGACCACCAGTACCAAGGTTTAAACCAAGGGGCACTGGGGAATGTGATAACGCTGTTGGGCCCACAAGGGACATGCCAATGCAGCTTGAGATCTGCATTATTCCATCAAAAGGGTGTCAAATCCTTAAGAGGCAAGAGCAAACTGAAAGTGAGAAATGAAATAGTAGAGGTACTAACAGTAGTAGGATGCATCCATCTGATAGCCAAGAGGAAGGCGATATGTCCCGTTGAGCTTGCTTCCATTCTCAGGAGGGTGGAACATGGGTTTGTCAAGCAAGTCTGGGTAGCAGCCGACTAGAAAGCCTTGGTCAGCACCATCAGAGTTGTCACGGCCAATCTCTAGGTCATGAAGCATGCCCTTGAATACATCCATAGAAGGCTGTAAATGGGAAATGTTACCAATGTCAGATTTACTGTAATGTGAAATGGTACCAATATCAGATAACTTGTTTACTGCTACAGATGTGTGAGCAGAAGATATTTTCAGGTGTGTGTAAACTTAAAATTGACCAATTATTTACTAATGATCTGTTATTGCATAGTTTCCTACCGGATACTACTACTACTATATTCTAATGAACTAGCATATTGCCCACGCATTGCAACGGGATTTTAATCAAAGAAAATTACAATATCCATTATTACCATAACTTTGTGCACATATTATCTCTTAGTTTACATTTGTTTCTGACAAGTGGGCCCCTCCGGTTTCACACTATTCTTTTTCCTTCACAAAAAAAGTAGGAAGTTGGTGATGGAGTGGTTGATATGTGGACCATCTAACCCCACAGTCATTTTTTTTCTTCCTACAAAAAGTAGAGAGTTGGTGATAGTGATGGTGGCAGATTCACCACTCACCACCACCACTAGCTTTTTTTTAAAGTAGTATAGATATGGAAGGAAATTATCCAGTCCATGGCCACCAATGGCTATTTGAGTAATCAAATCCACTATACAGATTGGCAGAACACAGTTCATATTTCATTAAACCATCCAAATAGTTGATGCATAATCAATCCATTGGTAGTGGCTCAACTGTCATATTACCAATCCAATGCCACCATAAACACAGCTGTAGGTATGGTGAAATTTCAGAGATGCACCATTTTACTCTAAAGAACACTGTAACCTGGCAGAAGTAACGTATTTTAATCATCAAGGCAATAGAATCTCAAACAACATATTGCTTAATTTGGACTTGGGGCAGGTGTTAGAGAATAGAAATCAGAGGAATTGCCATCATCGTACCTGGAGCACAAAAAGACCAGTGTGGAAGTAGCAAGGATTGATGAAAACGGCACAGAACTGTCCACACTGGAAAAGCTCATCAGTGTTCTGAAGGAAGATGTTATCAGAGTCGATCATGACGACGCGCTCATAGTCAACCAGGGTCCATGCATATAGCTTGTTTAGTGTCAGCTTAAACCTCCTGCTGATCCCTTCAAGGTTGCTCTCATAAGGATTCTTCAGGTTCTCCACCAACACCACCCTCATGCCATCCTCTTCCCTCCTGTTCCCATTCACAATCAAAGGTGTCAAGCTTCAAAAATCGACATGAAGATCTTGTAACACACCACAGTATCGAAAGTTTGCAACAAGAATGCGACTATAACCATCTTTGTTTGCATTGCATTTTTTTTTTCAGAAAGATTTTGTCCATGACTTGGAAGCAAAAGCTATTGATTCGACAAATCATTTCGGATTTGACTCTCCCTGAGAATATCCATCGGTGCAACTGATTCTTTTTTTCAGAGAAAGGAAAGTTGACCACATTAATTGAACCACTTACCAACCAAAGCAAGCAAGCAGATAGTCAAAGTTCCAAAGCCAGCGCACCCATATCATCATTTTTTTTCTCTCCAGCGAGCAACAAGTAACGGTAATGTAATCGTAGAACATTTCGTTTCAAAAAAATCAGACAAGAACATCACCAGTTAAAACCGAGCATGCGGTGCACATCTCTTCTTGTCAACCCCATCAGAAAATCAGATTCACTAAAATACTAATCAGATCAGAAGCTTCCCATTTGCAGGTGGCCCAGGCCCCTCCCCACGAAATCTATCTAGTTGAAAAACGCCTCTTCCACGTCATCGGCTTCTTCTTCCTTGTTCCCAACTCCAGAGGTAGAAAGCTCTCACAAACAAAAACCTCCGTAGGAAGAAACACGGTTTTCTTCATTAAGCAGCTAATTACTTAATTAGCGTGCTCTGGCAGTGGCTTAGCGAGGATAATTAGCCCCACGCTGGCAGACAGATAGAGAGAGAGAGAGCAGGGAGGGAGACTACTCACATTGCGCGGACCCAGCCGGCGGGGACGTCGGCGGAGGCGATGAGGACGCGGTCGGCGTCGGCGCCGATCCTGGCGAGGGAGCGCATCATGACGCGCACGGCCACGTAGAACTCGTAGTCCCTCGGCGTCCCCATGTACATCATCGCCGCGTACGCGTGCCGGTGCCGCGGCCACCGCTGCTGCCCCCCCTGCTGCGCCACCACGACTCCCCCCTCCCTCCCTCCCTCTTCCTCCTCCTCCGCCGCCACCGCCACCGCCACCACCACCAACGCCGCCACGACCACCCACCGCCACGTAGCCGGCGGCCACCCCATCCCCGTCGCCTCCACCACCAGCTACCCCACGCGGCCGTGGATCACGCCCCCGCTTCGCCTTCCGCACCACTCCGCTTGGAGCAGAGAAGGCAGAGATGCCCTGATGCTTCTCGAGCTTTTCTAGTTTGCAAAAGCAGAGGAAGAACGGAGAGAAAGGAGGAGGGGAAGCGGCCGGCGAGGCGTTTCCCTTATTTATGCGTGTTCTCGGAGAGACCCACGTGGCTGACATGGTGGGGCCGGATCACTAGAGGGCCCACCCCGCAGCCACGGCTGGGGGCAAGGCCAAGGTAATAAAGCGAAAGAGAGAGAGAGAGAAAAAAAAGCAGGAGCAGTAACGCTTGGCTCGCTCGCGCACTGGTGCGCCACGCGGCTCGTGAAAGACGCGTTTGGACGGCTCGGATGTCACCGTTCGACTCCGCAGCCGACCTCGTCGTCGTTGCACATGTTACACGCAGAAGCTCTCTTTTTATCAGCGAATCCGTATGCCTTCTCCTCTTTTTCTTTTTTTTTTTGGCGAAATTTGAAGAAATTCATAGAAAAAACTGTGAAATTTTAGTAGAGAGACGGTGACTACGACCAAGTTTATAATAATGCATGATTATGATACAGTTATCACGGTTTCCTCATGCGACAACCTTTTTCAGCTTTTAATATCTCACGAATTTTTATAATAATCTTATATTTTTTTATGGTAACCATGATATCGTCATATAGCGTAACTTACACCAAGAAAAAACCTCACTGCAACACACAGGTTGAGCCGAAAGGCGATGCATCGAGGCTGCGAGGGCTCTCGTGCTTTAAAAGCTTTTGCCAGAGATCTCCATCATCAGCATCGGTAACGGTATATTAAAATGAGAGCGTGAGCTTCAATTAATCAAGCTGCAAATGGAGTTTTAAAGCTTATGTTATGCAGAGAAATTTAACCAGACTCAGAGCACGTAAGCCTGGGCTTATGTTATTCCGGAAAATTATTCTCATGACGTGTAGGCGAACTGTTCAACATGCCAACCTTGCTTGTTCAGGCACATCGACGTACTACTATTGATCAAGTCATTTAATTTTTGCAGCATGTCAAATTTAAAGTAGAATCGTTCGTTTTCTTTGTATGCCACCATCCGGCAGTTGCGTAAATCGCAAATAGTGGGCAGGGAATTTAATCGTACAGGAATCAGGTGCAACATAAACTTGGATAAGATTGATAGGTATCGTCAGAGGAACAATTTAATACTCTCCGTTACGGCTGTCGTTCAATATGGTTTCATATAGATTAAGGCTAAGTTGGAATGTACATGTCGAGAAAAAAAACTTCTTATTTTTTATGAGTATGTTTTTAAAATTATTAAACGGTGTGTTTTTTTTAAAAATTTCTATATAAAAGTTACTTTAAAAATTATATTAATCTATTTTTCAAGTTTAAAATAATTAATACTTAATTAATCATACGCTAATATATAATAAGGTGATCTTCTTTCTCTTCCTTCACCTTCAAACCATCTGCATTCGGGAGAAGGGGAAGAGGTGAGAGTTTCAGCGCATATAAAACGAGATAAGCCATTAGTATTTGATTAATTAAGTTTTAATTATTATAGTCTTGAAAAATAGATTTATTTGATTTTAAGAGCAATTTATATATAGAAATTTTTTTTAAAAACGCACCATTTAGCAGTTTGGGAAGTGTGTTTACGAAAAATGAGAGAGTTTTCTCCCCTAACCAGCACTCTCAAACGGTACCTAAATTTTGTCATTCTATATGGTTTTATATAGATTAAAGTTTGAGAAGAAAAAACTATAGTTTACATGATGCATGGCTTAAAGCACAAGGATGATTGAAGGTAGAAAGAGAAAATTTAAATAAAAGATAATTGATATGGTAAATAGTACTTCAAAAGTGATAACTATTTTTAAAAAATTTTAAATTTTAGAAAGATAACTATTTTGAAACAGAGATAACAGTAGTACTTGGATGATGCACTAAAGGTTGCATCTATCAGTGTAAAGAAAAAGGCATACTCCTGTGCCTCATTGGTCTGATCCTTTGCTTGCACCGTTCCATGCCAACTGAACACCCAAATGTCTCCTTACACGTCAGGAGTAATTAAACCCGGTTTTATCCAGCGCCGATGTTAACCTGCTGCATGATTGTCCCCAAGCCACCGAGGCCCGAGGTTGGGTGGCAGTAGCATGCTGGAGAGACACCCATAATATGTGTATATTTAAGATGAAAGAAATGAGGCGGGATTCGTCTTAAAAATTTTCTACCCCTCTATTCTAAAATATAAGAATATTTAACATTTAAATTTTATTTCATAATATAAAGATTTCTATCACTATTTATAATACTACTCCTATCAATTATTTTGTATTCAAATTTATTCCTTTTATCCTATCTATCTTTCTATATATATTCATTTTATATTTATTGAGGGACATTAAATTTTTTTACTTAATTTTAATCTTTACTAAATAAGCTAAAAATTATTATATTTTAAAATGGAGGCAGTACTAATAAGATGAGTCCTACCACACGGAGAAAAACGAGGTTTCAACCTACAGTTATATTAGTTTATTTTGTTCTTTTCTGGTAGTAAAAGTATAGTCTGAGCAGTTATTTATCACTTTCACACTATATTAAAATATAGTAACATAGACATGTTTAATGCTTATCACCTGCTTTTTTATTACATCGTGGATGGCGTTATAGTTCTATTGTAGCACTCCGAAAAATGATATAGATATCGCCGACGATGATATCATCGACCGCAGATAACGATCCCTACGTTGTCTTACATGCGTCCGTCCGATACTACGCAGGTAACTGTTTAATTAGAGTGAAAGTGCACTTGAAGGAATACTTTACTGCTTTGTTTTTTTCCGCTTTGAATGGCATAGTCCTACAGAATTACATTTTAGAATCTACATCATCTGTCTTAACTATTAAATCACCTGGTTATCTTTTATACGAAATTAGAGACTTATCCTATCATTTGTTTTTTTATTAACAACAAAAACTTATTTGTTACTCTCTCCGTTTTAAAATAAAGTTATTTCTATCACTTAAGCTTTATTCCAAAATAAAACTATTTCTCCACGTGCCCCTTCATCTCAACAAATCACAAACATTCTTCATTTTATTTCTTTACTTAATTTTCTCTTCTCAACCAATCACAACCTTACTCTAATCATTTCTAACTAATTTCTTAATTCTCATATCCAACTCTAAAAATTTTACATTTTAGGATAGAAAAAGTATGCGTTTGTCGATGGAAATCGAAGATATAAACTACTCCTTCCGTCTTAAAATAAAAAATTAATACTAAAATACGTTACATCTAATATTAGATTTTTTATTTTAAGACAGATGGAGTATTTTCATCGTCTTAAAGAAATGTAGATTAGGAAAAAAAACAGGATAATCCCCATAAGGTAGCTGTTGCAGAGTTGAAGCCGGTATCTGGCCGGATCAGCGTCCAAAAAAGCAAAAAGCGAGTGAGAGTATGAATGCAGCCTCGCTTTTCTGTTGCCTTCGCGATAAGATCGAGCCAAGTAGAGCCAAGTAGCCGAGCAGTACGTGGCACACGAGGATGTTTTGCCTAGGAGGCAGAGAACGGCCATGTCGCCACGCTTGATCGACAGCCTCGAGCAGAATCAGCTTAGGTTTCGGCTGAGGCGATCGGCCGCATGTCAAATAAGACGAATAATTAAATATAAAACTAATTAAACAAGAACTATTATGTGTTTTTTAAAAAAATCATTTTTTTATAAATGTGTTTTAAAAAACACACCGTTTTAACGGTTTAAAGACGTGATTTAAAAAACGAGAAAATAGTTAAGCTAACTATCGGAATCAAACGGTGCCTTACTTGGAGACAGTCTGTGCGCGTGCAGTGAGCGTGGAATCGTCTTCATCATGTTGGAGTGGAAAAACGTGAGCTGGTCGCTAGCCTTGCTTGCCAGTCTAGATCGGTTTGGTGAGGCAAGCGCGCATATATGGTCCAGGTCGTCTGTGTTAATTGTCCCGTTCGCCTTCCAAACTGTGCTGACCGATCCGACCCGCCTCGGTAAGGCTAAGCGCGGGGTGGGCACGCCGCTGTTGACTCCGTCCACCCCCATCAATCCACGGGCACCGCGGCAGATATCATACACAATTAAATTAAACCACATTTGAAAACATTCTTTTTATAGGTGGGTTTTATAAATAAGTCAAATCGCCTGTGAAAATACTTAGCACAGTATGTAAAACAAATAACCACATACGGTCGTCTTATGCTAGTAGTCTATAAAAAAATACTTTGTTTTATAGGTTTTTGTTACTGGTAACATAGTCCTTCTGTCTTAAAATATTACTATTTCTAGAAATTAAATTTGTCTCATGCTATCTCTCCATCTTAATTAATTACAATTTTCTCTATTTAATTTTTTTACATACTTTCTCACATCAATCTTATTTTTTTGTAAAATAATATAAATTAAAGTATTTAAGGCGGAGGAAGTAATCAATTGGCCAAAATATGTATTTTGGCCGTCAGCGAAAACTTAAATGCGCGGCCGCGTGGTACATGTGCACGTACACTTGCGTTGAATCCCATCGCCATGGTCCATGGTCAAAGCTACAGCTAGCGCCACTCCCAACTCTCAAGTGCACCGTTCGTCAGTGGGCCGGCCAACGGCCATGATTGCTAGTCCTACTTGGCACTTGCACACAGTTGCACTACCTCTCTTGACATTTTCGTATCGACCACACTATTCCAGGTTGCAGATGCAGATGCAGATATTTTCGGGTTTCCTCTTCCTGAAACTGCACACTCTGCATCTTCCTGCAGCTCTTCTTCTCTTTTGGGACGACCAGTACTACCTTTTGACTTGCGGCTGGACGCGCGTGTGAAGCACTAGTACTTCTGTACAGTACTACTACCTCCGTCTCTAAAAAATACTATTTTAGGCTAAAAACTTATCTTATAAAAAATATTATTTTAGAGCTACTAGATTTTCTTATTTCTCTCTATATTAATTAAGTGCATAGTACTCCCTCCGTCTTCTTCTAAAAAAATATTTCACTTTTAAAATATTAAGATTAAAGAGAAAAAATCAATATATCCATCATTAAATAAGTAATGTTTTGAATAAGATGATAGAAAAGAGTAAGATGAAAAGAAATTTTAAAAAAAAGTGGTTGATGAAACAACTAACACTATAAAATCTCTTTTATTAGAGCACAAGCTAAAACTTTAAAGTTCCAAATAGTCTTTTAACATAAAGTTTAATCTTTTTTTACTAGCTAGAATAACACTGTTTTATGTACGGAGGGAGTACAAATCAACAATACGACCGGTGGATCGACGCGGAAGAGTAGGTATATTAGAAGTCACTGGTTGACAACGGGAAGAGGACACCAGCTCACCATCAACGACAAGCTACCTTTGGTTAATCAGTCACTGCTTGGAGGAGTAAAAATCTACTATTATCTCTGGATGGACAACGGACTCGTTCAGAAAAGACCAGCTCACAATCTTTGAATCTTTCAGGGCAAAATTGTGTATACAGTACAAATAGATTCTAATGTTAAAAACGAAAAGAATATGGATTCTAATCCTCGAGAAAAAGAGATGTTCTCTTGTTCTTACATATCATTTAAATAGTTATTAAATATTATTCAAAAATTTTACAAAACATATTTATATGTGATTAATTTGCTGCACTTTCTGCTGAGTAATGCTGACCTTTTCGCCGTTTCACGTAGATGATACGTTGCTTCCGTTCTTCGGATTCATACGGTCGATTTGCAGATGCAGTCGTGGAGAGGCGATCCACAATTTCAGATCTACACTATACGTCTAGGGTTAGGTGATCGCGACCGATACTCTCTGCTTGTTTTGACCTTATTATCCCAAGTCAGCGAACGATCCAAGGTGTGCTCGTCGAACTCTCCGGCCAGCTCGGCCGGCCCCACATGTCAGTCACTCATGCGGTCGTTCGCGTGTATGTCCACGTCACTCGTAATGCCTGCGGATGCCAGAAAATTTCAGCATCTGGTGGCGGCCACACTCACTCGCCGGCAAATAAATTCAGAATCGCAACGGACAGAGATCAGAAATTCAGAATGGAGTTTCAATCTCGGGAGGGTTTTAATCAGTGTTTGGTCTAGTGATATGACCTGATATATGCTTCAGGTTTAAGTAGTGTAGTGCACATTTGAGGAAGAAAGCTTAGTACTCCAAAAATTAAGTGTTGGTAGCTTCTTAAGGCCACAATTAATTAATGGCACAAGTAGCAGGATTATTCAGAGATTATCTCCAACATATTCAGGGTTCCAGGTCGATCTGGGATGTCATCTAGCACAAGGTCAACCAACCTAGAAGGATAGAACTCTGGGCGTGACGACAAACACGCATGTTATCTTTCCAAAAACTCATTCGGAGATCTTCTTTCTGTTTTACCGTTTCGTCTCTCTTCTTCAGAGGAATTAGTCACATAATATGTTACAGTGTTTCTTCAGAGTTCAGATTCAGAGAACGCGGATTAGGGACTTGAAAATGCTGTAAGCAGTATACCTGGGTTATCCAATATTGACGACCTCTATTCCAAATTGAAGAACTAGTAGCTATAGCCTACGACAAACAATTTATATTCCTGCAATCAGGCAGGATTTCCTCAGGCTTAATCTCCTGCAACGAGCCAATGGATCAGCTCAAAACGTTAATGAAGGTAGTGTTCATGTTCGATTTAAGTTTTATCTTTCGTTTTGTGTTCTGAACAATAGACAGATATCCCTGACTGCTGAAACTTCTATCTTTGATGGGTTAATAAAACTACATCGAAAAATTAAAGCCTTTGGAAGTTACAATCAATTTCAATGATTTTGTCTCTCCATTACTGGTTTCTTCATTAGTTATAAACAACTACTCTTTTTTCCCCCTATTCCTTATTGTTTCCCCTCCTTGTGGCATGAATATATCAATCCTACCCTTTCGCAGACAAATAGTGATTTTGATGCAAAACCGGTTATGCTTTAGGTCAATATATATTCTACAGGGAGAAACTTTTATAGATCTTCTAAGAACAAGCTATCCAGCTTTTGTACTTAGTATTTGCTATATTTATTTTCTGCAGTTCCCCGGACTAGGTATTCTCAATATTTGCATTGCAGATATGATTTGTGAAGGACGTTTGCTACAAACGACTAATGGAAGAGCTATCTTGCATTTTTAATACGAATAAAACACTATTTTCAATTTCTACATCTCAATGCTGATAAATGGTTTCACATGCTTAAGTTTGAACCGGTTCAAAGTGGTTGAATATGTCAGTATTCTACTTTCTTTTAAATTTCTACGGCACATAAGAATTAGAACAATTAGCTTGATGCCTTGGGGGTATTTTTATGTCGGATGCATGTACTTTGCCATTGATTCACCCTTAGTTAATGATGACTTAGGGAGCATTTGAAACTATGGGTCGAGCGAAAAAAATCCTTGTTTTTCGTGAGTATGCATCCCGGATTGCTAAATGATGCGTTTTTTTTAAAAAATTTCTATATAAAGGTTATTTTAAAAATTATATTAATCTATTTTAAGTTTAAAATAATTAATACTCAATTAATCATGCGCTAATAGCTTATCTCATTTTATGTTACCTTTATTCTCTTTTCTCTTTGCTCACCTTCAAACTATCTCTTAATGGAAGTGTCAGCTATCTACTTTATGGAATGTTAGCATGGTTGCCACTGTTCAGGCACCATTTTGTGAAAATTTCCTCTGAATTGGTTAGCTATAACTGTTAGATTTATGTGGTGGTTACTATCTTTTGGGCTTGTCAGTACCATATCATGACACCTGTGTGTAGGTACAAAAGGAATTAACCATCCATGCCTATATGAGATTTACCCGTTGTAACATATAGATATTTTGCTAGTATTGTTTAAACAGACAATTTGCAGCCCTGTCTAGGCTCTAAAGTAGGAAAGGTCATCTGTGAACTGTAATAGCGCAAAAATTGTTATAAGACACTAACAAATATGGGCCATAGGATGCGGCCCATCAGTTGGCTAGGCCTTAGCTAATGGAAAAAATCCACTATACATCCTTCAACTATAGGCCAAGTTTTATTGCACCCCTCAACCATAAAATCAGGTATGAAGTGTTTCTCAACATCTAAAACCACTGTAAATTAAGTCCCTCAACAGTATTGAGGATGGTTTTAAATAACGTGACATCTACGTGGCTTATTAAATTGGTCTTTATCCCATGTGACTTCTATGTAGCGCTTAAGTAGCACTAGAAGCAAAAATAAAAAATAAAAACATCAATGGGACCCACATATCAATGATTGTCTGATTAAAAAAAATTAAAACAAATATGTTGAGCCCACGTATCAATGGATATTCCGTTAAAAAACAGTGGGACCCATATATCATCACCCCCTCTCTCTCTCCCCTCTTCTCTCCCTCCCTCCTCTCTCCCTCAGCTGGGAGCTGGGTGCCGGCGGCGCCAACTCCACCACCACACCGGGCTGAAGGCGCTGCGGCCCGGCTGCAGCGATGACAGCGACGGCGTCGGACACGGTTGTCGGAGCGGCAGGAGGAGTAGGCCGCGATGGTGACGGGACACGCTGATCCCAATGGCGTCTTGCATTCGTATTGCCATGGATTGCTGTCAAGCGGCAGGTGGAAGACAAGGCCGCTTGCTTGTCCGACTGCTTTTGCGATGCCGTGCTGCTCGACACCAACCGTCCGCAGCAACAGGACCATCTGTTACGAGCCGAGCAACATAACGAGCTTGTGCACGCCAGCAATGGCTTCTACCAGTTTGGGATCTACGCGGAGGCGCTGGACTCCAAGCTCACGTCGTCGTCCTTCACGTAGAAGTACTTCTACTGCTTCTGGTGGGGACTGAAGAACTTGAGGTGATCATTTGAGCAACCGAAGTGACAGTCGTTCGATAGATCGACTTACGTGAGCTAGAACTTAATCAAGTTTCAATTTCTGATTTACTTCGAAAATGTTGGACAACTGCTTGGAACAGAATCTCTCGACGAGCCTCTGCTCATCGGCAATATGAAAGTAATTTCCTTCTACCATAGCAAAGAATTGTGACTGACGAACACTAGAGCTCATTCATGTGTCTGACATGAATGCCTGTCGTGCTCTGTCTCCGGCGGCCACAGTCTTACCTGCAGGCGACGATGGTGCGGCTGGAGGAGTGGCGAATGAAATGGACGGACATGGAGCGGTGGATGAACAACCGACAGATACCGCAGCCGCTTAAGCAGTGCGTGAGGAGGTACCACCGCGCCGTCGGGATCAACCGTGTCCCATCACCATCGCCGCCTCCTCCTCCTCCCGCCGCGCCAACAACCGTCCAATGCCGCGCCGTTGTCGTCGTAGCCGGGCCGCGGTGCCTTCAGCCCGGCGCAGTGGTGGAGTTGACGCCGCCGGCACCCAGCTCCCAGCTGTGGGAGAGAGAGGAGGGAGGGAGAGAAGAGGGGAGAGAGAGAGGGGTGATAACATATGGGTCTCACTGATTTTTTTATTTTTTTAACCAAACTGACATGTGTGCCGAACATATTTGTTTTAATGTTTTTCTAACCAAACATCTACTAACATGTGGATCCTATTGTTGTTTTTATTTTTATTTCTAGTGTCACGTAAACGCCACGCAGATGTCACGTCAACCAAAACCACTATCAATACTTGTCTCAATTTACACTAATTTTAAATATTGGGAGACAGTCCATATCCGATTTTACGGTTGAAGGACGCGAACGAAACTATACCTATAACTAAGGGATGCCAGTTGGACTTTTATCTTAGCTAATCAACAAATTCGGCCCAAAAAGATAGGCCCATTACTTGTTTGGGCTTTAACTCATGGGGACAACTTTGATCAAAGCCCAAGTTTTCAATTCATTAGATGGTGAGCCTGTCAGTCCAAAAAACTATAAGTAAATAAAATGAATTATTAGATGTCCATGATTTTGACTCAGGATCAGTATATAGATACAGGTTTCTTTCGGTATGTAGGTAGCCGGCACCTTCACAAATCTCACCTAAATACGCCATTTTATCTCTCCCAACGTTGACACCTCTCTTCCTTCCATGGCCAAATTGGCCCCCTTTTTAGGTCGCCATGACATAGAAGCTCTGGACAATGGCGAGCTCTCCTCTCCCTTTCTCCCACCAAACCCCCACACCATTTCTAGCTCCCTTTCCACATGCCTCCAAAAAGACTACATGAAAAACAAATCATTTTTCTCGTATATGCTTAAACAATCTGATCAGTATCTGCATCCACCAATACGTCACAAAGACATACTTCTCTACGTACACTGAAAGTATCCAAATAACTAATGGTGTCAAGAGGACGCCACGAAATATGTTCTTATAAGAGGTATTTTATAACGCGCTCTACTGATAGTAGAATCAATATAGACCGTCTATTTTTTCTAATTCAATAAATCATATCTATTTATGTTATCATACTAACTATTGATAGTAGAAAATTTTTTTTCTAAAACTCATAAATCAACGGTTAAAATCACTTTTAAAATAATAATACTGGTAGTAGATAGAGAGCACTGTAAAGGTTGTCGTCCTACAACTGTCTAATGTTGTAGTATATGATTAGCTAGTGCGTATATACAAATCTAGCTCTTCCATCGTGTCAAGAGAGCGACATGTCCTCTCAAGAACACTCTTCTTCTACCTCCATGGTGCAACTTTGCGACACAACCGTCTCAATACTTCAAGCCGGAGCACTAGCTCGATCGAGAGCTAGTGCTGCAAGCTTCTCTCCAACTTAGAACCTAGGGTGTTGCGAGCAATGTACTTGCTCTGATCGGCCAAGCTTAATCATCGCGATATTTATTAATTTATTTTTATTTATTAATTTATTTATTATCGGCGGTCGTCGATCCATGGAGTCCAATGGCGTCGCCGGCGGCGGCACACCGCGGCCACTCACGGCGTCGTCCTCGCGGCGCCTTCTGGCGCGGAGCGCGAGCACCACGGCGTCACGCGCCGGCGCTGGTGCGTTCGTCTACGACGGGATGCGCCCGGCGCCGCTCTTCTCGTCGACCAACTTTGCGCGGTCCCTCCGCAAGGCGGCGTCGTTCGGCGACAACAAGAAGCACAGCGCCGACGACGGCGCGGTCGCCACAAAGGCGCCGCCTCGACGGGCGCTGAGCAGCAAGGAGAACACCGTGTACGGCGTGGACGCCGCCGCGTTGCCTTCCCCCGCGCGCCGGTCGGTGCCCGAGCTGGTGGGAGCGGCCGCCGCGAGGGGCCCGTGGGAGCCGGCGAGGCGGAGGCGCAGCACCGGCGTGTCGCCGTCGCCGGAGGACATCGGGAGCACCAGAGGTTCGGCCGTGCTCAGGGACATGATGACGCGGAAGAAGGAGGAGCCCGAGAAGGAGGAGGCGGCGCACCGCGCGCGCATGCTCACCGCGCGTCTGCTCCAGTGGCGCTTCGCCAACGCCCGCATGGAGAAGGCCATGGCCCGCGCCACCTCCGCCGCCGAGGTGAGAGACACCGATCATCGACGCCATGGATGCTAGCTAGCTCGCTTCCATAGATTTTCTCATGGGCGCGCGCGCGCGCATGGATGCATGCATGCAGAACAAGCTGTTCTACACGTGGCTGCGGGTGGCGGAGCTCCGGAACATCCAGGCGGCGAAGCGGATCGTGGCCCAGCGGCGGCGGCAGAAGCTGAAGCTGGCAAGGCTGCTCCGCCCGCAGCTCCCGCTGCTCGCCTCCTGGGAGCCTCTCGCCAAGCCGCACGCCGACGCCGTCCGCGACCTCGGCGACGTCCTCGCCGCCGCCTGCACCGCCCTTCCCTTAGCCGACGGCGCCCAAGTACTATTCTCTCCTCTCTGTCTCTGACAGATTTCACTCTTCGACCTTGATTTCTCAGCTCGAATGACACACTTGCAGGGCGACATGGAGAGCTTGCACGAAGCCATGTTCGCGTGCGTGGGCACGGTGAACGAGATCGAGGCCAACGCCGACGCGTTCTTCGCCACGGTACACTAAGCAATGGAGATCACTACTACTACATGTTACTAATTCAGATGCAATTACGAATGATCATATTGAATCTTTTTGAATGGTGAATTATTCGCCACTGATCTGATCGATCAGACTTGGGCGACGAGCAGCGCGCTGGCAGAGCTGGCGAGGACGATCAAGCAGGAGGTGGAGGGCCTGCAGGAAGCCATGAGGCTGGCAAGGATTGTCACTAGCTTGCAGGTTGGTAAATGGTCGTTTTTAGCTAGGGCTCTTTGGGTGATGCCTCACTCTCACCAGAAGCAAATTTAGTCTAGTCTACTAAGATTAGTCATTAGTACCTTTGTACTACTAAGATCTGATTGATTGTCAGATACTCCATTTCTCCAGCACAGCTTGCTGCCTGGCTGCCTACTCCATAATTGTTTTTGTTGTAACAAAAGCCTCTGAATTATTTTATCACTGTTACTCATCAAAACCAATCTGGGTTCATAGCTTTGCATTGTGTTTGGACTGCAGGTGCAGGAAGTGAGCCTCCGGGCAAACTTAATTCAGGCAAAGCAGAAGCTTGACATGGGAGCATCCGTGCCGTCGATTGCAACTTCTGGTTGGTGTTTCTGATTACATCAAATGACGGAGCAGAGTATCACTCACCCGCCTACTATAAACTAAGATGCAAGAGTACTAGTGCTTACCATCGTCACGGACTGACCGGTGATCTGAGCCGACCTTACTAATGTTTTTATATGTGTTTCTGAAACAAGTTAAATTAAGTAGACGATGACCAAGAAAGAAAGACACATGGTCTAGGTCGGCCGGTTGCATTACTTTCTGAAGTAAACATTCAGTTTGTTGGACAGGCACCAATTCGTTGGTCTATTCATGTTCATGAATAATTAAGGCTGTGTTTCCCTTTGATTTTTTCATGTATGTACATTTAAGGGCACGTATGTATGTATATATATGCATGTATGCTTGTAAATCACTGTTTGTGGAGAGAGATTGAGTTATTCAGGGGGTATGCAATGTGCATATTCAGAATTCAGAAACTGTAATACCAGCTATTCCTTCAAGGGCATGTCTAGTCAGGAAGTACATTTGTTTCGTATATGTTACTCAAAAAAATATTAAAAAATAATAAGATAAACTAATATATTATATATTACTTCATAAACATATAGGTTTAAACTCGACCTATATAAGTAGACAAAAATAAAAAAAATTAACTATTATTTTTGTTTTTACTTCTATAGGTTAAATTTGAACTTGCACGTGTGTAGATTGGCTATCACATATTAATATGTCTTATTAATTTTTTAAAATTTCTTTAGTAATATGAAAGAACGAGGTCACGTCCCCTCAACGGACAAATATAATTTCCCTGTCTAGGCATGCACATGTGAACTGCGGTTTGAGTTTCTCAGGAATAGTGGTTTCACCCTAAAATATGGAATTTTTACTGTTACTAATTTAATTTTTTTTAATTTACAAAACTAATTTTAAAATTTTTGTTTTTACAGAAATAGACTCTTGCCGCCCTAGGCCAAGGCGGCATTTAAAAACCGTCATGGCCTAGGGCGGCAAATGGCCCGGCCGTGAGGGGGTGCTAACGGTGTGGGCCGCCGTTAAGCCGGGGGGCCACGTGGGCTTGCCGCCGTGGCCCAGGACGGCGAATGCCTCACAGGCCCCCCGTGAGACCGGCAGAACTACAGGGGGCAGAATGCAAATTTGCATTTGCCGCCCTGGGGGAGGGCGGTTTTAGCCCAATCGCCGTCCTGGGGGAAGGCGGTTTTTAGCCCCCCTATAAAATCCTTTCACGCCGGCAACCGCGGTCATTTCCCCCTTCCGCCTCCAGCGTTCGTCCAATAGAGCTGAGGCAAAGGAGGAGCAGTACAGCGGCGAAGCTCTCGCGGATTTTAAGTCGAACCCAGGTATTTTTTTTCTCTCCCTCCGTCATGTAGTCAATTTTTTAGACAAGTGTTAATTAGTACTAGACGCGTAGTGTAATACCCGACATAATATGAAAATATTAGCGGTTTGGCATAACCATCGTTAGTATTAAATTTATTTGACCGTACTAGAAAAACATAGCGGACAGGTAGTAAATTGTAGATATTTTAGAAATAAATATGCTTCGCCATGGCCATCGTTGGTATACGTCATTTCGACACGGTAGATAAATCTAGCGTATAACTTTATTAGCGTCGTTGTGTTAGTTTGTAAAATGTAGAAACGGTAATGGTTTGACTCATACCTACAGCCTTTTTATGGAACGAATATTGGTTAGTACAGATTAATAACTGTAGTGAAAATCTTTTTTGTCAACAGAAATGGCAAATAGAGTTGCATTCGTGATATATCACGGTGAAGGAAATGTCAGAGAAAGACAATATGGGGTAGATTTATCGGAGTTCAACGTAGCACAAAAGGGAATTATAGCTCTAGCTGAGAGAAGTTTTCCTGGAGTTTACAATTAGTTAATGAGGGGATTCGGAGTAGATCCTCAAGTAAATGCCGCTGTAGAAGGTTTTTGGTGGGAATTGATGCCAATAGATTCGACGGCCAGCTTGGTATTTTTTGTGAAGAGTGCACTGCAGCGAGGATGGGCACCTAGCATCCTAGTGGTAGTGCATGACAGGTCAGCATTGATCAGACTGGTCTAAGTACAGCAGAAGGGCCCGATGAAACAGAGGAGCAAAATGAGGCAGCAGACGAGGGTGCCGGAGAGGAAGGAGGCCAAGAAGATATGGGACCGGGGGGGTTTGCAGATGAAGGGGAGAGACACCTAGGTCTAGTACAGAAGATGGAAATTGAAGACTCAGAACCTGAGCATGTGGAGGATGATGATTCTTCGGAGGACGATGTATACCCGGCAGAATGGGACAACGAGGACTTCTCCGGACTCGTTGTCTCAGAGGGGCATACCGTGCCATGGGAGTATCGGCAGAATGAAGTGGTGCAAGGCGCTAGATACGCCGAAAAAGTACAGTTGACAGAGGTTGTGAAAATGTGGACGGTGTCACTTAGGAGGGAGTTCTGGGTATCAAAGTCCACAAGATCAGTGTACGAAGTGAAGTGTGCAAGTTTAAGCGATGCACTCGGTCGTCCGTGCTCTAACTTGTCGCCGTTCCGATGCAGCCCCGCCGATACAGATACATATGCAAGGTCCCCATGGTGAAAGGACATCGGCAAGAGCGGCGGGTTCTGCAGGGGCCAGTACGTCGTGGGGAGCAGGTCCTTCCGGTACCGCCGGAGGATCGAGGACGGCAGGCTCCACAATCAGGCGAGGTTTGTCAGGTACGTCAGGTTCGAACATATTCTCCATAACTAACTGCACTTTTTATTTGGCTGACGTGAACTTTTCTTTACCAGCCCCACGCGGCGGATCTCACCACCACCTGGGGGACACTGGGCGGGGATCTGCCCGGAACACCTCTGCTTGGATCTCTGCCGAGGACGACCTCGTTCCGGAGCAGGACGTGATCAGGTCGTCACAGCTCGGAGGTGCACCGGACACACAGCCGCACGACGCTGGTGCTTTCCCTACTGCTCAGGCGGTCCGAGCCACCCGTGGGGTAGCGGCGGACCGCCTGACGTACTCGTGCGGGCACGTGCGAGCGCAGCCTAGGAGGACGAGGAGGCGTACGGACTAGGGGCTATTGTTGTAGTTATTTATTTATAGGTCTCGCATAACTTGTAAGACATGAACTTGCCCATTATGTGTAAGACTTGGTGTATGCAAATTATGCTGTTAATTATATTAATGTTGTGTTGTTAGAAGTAATCCCATCTCTTCAGTGTTTTTTGAATTATATTGATACTAATATGTGTGTTATCTGAAGTTATCTTTATGTGAACGCCATCCCGCCTGTCTGCGCCTGCCGGCCTTCCCGCTCGCGAGTAAGAGTACCCTAGGGATCGGATCGTTGCCCCCACCCGGATCGAACTGTCTGCCGCCATATCAGATCGTTCGGCAACAAAGATCGGACCGTCCGCATTATGATTGGACCGTCCGCATACGGGTCAAACCGTCCGATTTCTTCAAATTTGGTAATTTACAAATGGCTGCAGGGGCCTGAATGCAAAAATGCATTCGCCACCCTGGGGGATAACGGCGAGGGCGGCGAATGCATTTTTGCGTTCGGCCCCCTGGAGCCATTCGCCGCTGTGGCCCAGGGCGGCAATGCCACGTGGCCCCCGGCCCGCTGACGCCGTGGGCCACCGTCACGGCTTGGTGACACCGCCGTGGGCCCCGGCCATTTGCCGCCCTGGGCCACGGCGGTTTTTAGATGCCACCCTGGCCCACGGCGGTAAGAGTCTATTTCTGTAAAAAGAAAAATTTTTAAATTAGTTTTGTAAATTAAAAAAAATTAAATTAGTAACAGTAAAAATTCCTAAAATATGTTTATTCTTTCTTAAAAAAAGCAATCCATTTTCATTCGAATGGTACATAGCTACGACTGACACACTGCGTTCACACTGTTGAAAGCATATATAGAAAAGTGCAAATGGGCTTCTTTAGACTACATGGCCAACCCAGTGGGCCATCTCCTAGTTCCTACCACAGCCCAAGAGATAGCCCGGCCATTTTACTCCCATACAAGCCTATCTGATCACCAGCTGCGCCGAAGACACTCTTTGAAAAAGAGGTTATGGCTCGGCCTTATTAGTCACACGCGAAACGAGATGAGTCATTAGTATATAATTAATTAGATATTAATTATTATAAATTTAAAAAATATATCTATTTGATTTTTTAAAAAAACTTAACCTATGAATAAGCTTAACCTATGAGCTGATTCTAAAACAGCTCGTGACCCGCAACTTGCACTGCACCAAGCAAAAAGATCTTGCTGCTGCAGAGACTCCATAGATTCATGCATGCAGTGCACAAATAACCGAGGCGGATGTTGGCGTATCTACAAACACAGACATGCAGCTGTTTGTGCACTGGCCAATTTGGCCATGCAATGCATCGGGCCAGTTTTAACTGGAGTACTGAACCATTCATGTTGATAAGGGAATTCAAAACCTTGTTTGTTCAGGTGCCATATCTTTTGAATTCAAAACAGGGAAACTAAAGAAGACATACAACAACACAAACACAAACCCAGGCACAAATATGCATCAGATCAAAGAACACAGAGTGCTACTCGATCCATGCCACTACAACTCAGCAATGCAATTGTTATGCAGTAATCAAGAACTAACCTAAACCATGGAAGCATTAGACGATTATTAAGGACTCCCAGACCAATGCCTAAAATGCAAAATGTGTATGGTGCATGCAAGCTTAGGAGCACATGAAGCCGGAGGGGACGCCCTTGCCGCAGAAGTTGAGGATGAGGCTGAGGTGGATGGGGAGGTTGAGGTTGATGCCCAGCACGTTGGCCTTGATGGCGGTGCACAGGCACACCGCCGCCTCCAGGTCGACCAGCCCGTTCAGCAGCGGGCAGCACGGCTCCGTCGCCGGCACGCCGGCCTTCGCCTTGATCAGGTCCAGCACGTTCGCGCACACCCCCAGCTTCAGCGCGTCCGTCGGGCACTTGCCGTACCACCCGCTCGTCGACGGCGACCCGCCGCCACCACTGCTGCCGCCTCCTCCGTACCCACCACTGCCGCCGCCATTGCCACCATTGCCGCCGCTGCCTCCCCCGTAGCCGCCGCTGCCGCCACCACCACTGTGGCCATGGTTGCCATTGCCGCCGCTGCCGCAGTCGCAGAAGGGGCAGCAGGCGCTGGTGACGGCGAAGAGGAGGTTGAGGGCGAGGAAGAGGGCACAGGAAGTCGACGCCCTGGACGCCATTGGTGACCGGCTCACGAGCAGAGACTCAAGCAAAGCGCGCACTGTGCACTACGTACTGCAGATGCTACTGCCAGTGTGAGCTGAGCCTCCAAAGTGTGGGATCTCCACCTTATATAGAGATCGCTCGCTACCAACGAAATGCAGTACATAAAATTGTTCTCTATATTCTTCGGGAGACGGGCCAAATGCGACAATAAGCCGTGACTGGATAACACACATGCATGCATAATCCCTGACTGGATAACACACATGAATGCATACGCTCACGTTCAGGCGAAGAAATGGCCGGCTAGAAGAGGTTGTTTTTTCACCTAAATTTTTTTTTAAAAAAATTGGTGAGATGGATCAATACATAATATACCACTGCACAAACGTGCAAATAAAAATCCAACCTTTATAGATAAAACAAAAATATCAAATATAATTGCAAACAATACACACTATTAGCGGTTATATTTGTTGTTTTTGTTTTTACTAATAGTATGTATATGGAATTTGAACTTACATATTTATGTTAGTAATATACTCTATCCGTCCCAAAATATAAGTAACTAGTAGCTCTTTAGAGTGATTAATGATTGAGGTGCATGATCAAAAATATTTTTATTATAGTGGGTGGGGTGCTGGACCTACTCTGGTTAGGGTTATGTAGACCACTAAAGGTAGGATAGAAAGTTTTGTGCCAAAATTCATCTTTTATATGTCCTACGTAGCTATAGTTGGGACAAACTCAAACCCTAAAGATAGCTATATTAGGACGACTGGAGTATTACATTTTCTACTCCCTCTGTTTCAGATCATAAGACATTTTGATTTTTTTCATATGTTAAATTTTTGTAAGTTTGACTAAGTTTATAAAAAAAATTTAGCAACAGCTAAAACACCAAATTAATTTCATTAAATCCATCATTGAATAAATTTTGATAGTATCTTTATTAAAAAAATTAAAAATATATTTTTTTTCATATTTTGCAAATATATATGAAGGAGAAAAAATTTATCAAATATATACCTGCGACGCACGGTGGTAACGCGGCACCGCGGTAGAGCCGTGGACCTGAGGGGTGGGACCGGCGGCCCCGGGCGATACCGGTGCCGCGGGGGGAGCGACGAGCGGCTGGGCTGCCTCCTTTGCCTCCAACATGTGGGTGTTTGTGTGGCGTGAATGTGACTGATTGGATCTAGAGAGACGAGCGAATTTCTTCTACAGATACGAGGCAATTGCTTGCAGTGAAGGGAATACAGAATTGATTGCATCTGGTCCTTTTGATCAATTAGTCCTGCACTTGGAAGATGCTAGGAAGTTCCAATCTTGTTCAGCAACTGGCACTTTTAAGATGTCGTTGGCTGGTGTTGACACCGAAAACCCGTCGGGGGCCGTCCGGCGTCTGGGAGACACGCGAAGGTCTGGGAGATTTGCTTCACTCCAGTGCAGGTCCTAAAGTCTTGAGGTTCGTAGGTGTGCCAGTCAATTTGACCCTGCAATTGACAAGGAGAAAAGATGTCAAATTCGTGAGCCAATCGGCTGAAAGCCGGCTTGGACTCACCTCATCGGCCGATGGCCGATACACACTGTAGCACTTATATATCGGCTAAAAGCCGATGACGGCAAGAGCAATAACATAATAATAGACAAGTATTAAACTAGCCGATCATCGAAGGGATGCTCAAAAATCGGCTGTAAACTTGATAAAGTAAGCAGGCAAGATATGTAAGTAAATAGATTAAATGGACTCCAGCCGATCGTGGTCAAAGTTACTGGTATCGCTGCGAAGATATTGTCCACGCTCGTGCTCGGGCCCTTGCTCGCATCTGCACCCGAGATCTTTATCCGCTGTCCGTGTCCGTGCCTAGGTTCTTACCTATGCTCGTGCCCGGGTCCTTACCTGGAGTCGTGCTCGGGAACTTGGCTGAGGTCGTGCCCGGGAACCTACTTGTGCTCGCACTTGGATCGGCAGAGTAAACCAATCGGCTAGCCCTTAGCCGATCGTAACAGTAATGCAGGCAAGAATGTATAACAAGGCAAGCAGTATAATCGGCTATATTTAATAAGAGATAACTTATCGGCTAAGCACTCTGATAAAACATCGCATAAAACCCATCGGCTTATTAAGAGTAATGTTATTATTGTTAGTCTAGTAGATCGGACCCAACCGTTGCAGCACAGACTGATAATGATAACGAGATCTCGATAGGCCAATAGATCTGATGCGATCGTGATGCTAAAACATGATAACTTACCGGCTATACGCCCCGATAAGACGCTTGCGCATAAAGTATCGACTTAGCAGGAACGATTTATCGCTAGCAGTTTAGTAGGTCGGACCTAACCGATGCAGCACAAACTGATGATAAACCGCTCCCAGTGAGCCGATACCATCTACGCACACGTGATGTGATATACCTAATTAATCTATGAGATCAAACTGAACTGATGCAGCCATAGATAAAATAAATATATCGTGGTAAGCCGACTACCATAAACCGACTAGAATATCGGACATAACCGAGGAAGTCCTAGCCAATAGGTAGCCGGGGTGACGAGACTTACCCTCTCGCAGGAGGTCGGACCTAATCGATGCAGCCCGGCTCGAGAAGCAAGATCCTGTCGGAAGGGTGGCGATGCGCCGAATTTGTATTAATCGAGTGATAATTTACAAGGTCCCCGGGTGTACGTATTTATACCCCGAGTTACATGAGTCCTTATTGGACACGGTACATGATTTCCTAATTATAACAGAAAACGCTAACAAGGCCTGACCGGACACGAGGTCAGGTTTCCTAAAGATAAACACTTGCCTAATTAATAGATACAGTAAATAACTGCCAAACAGCGGTCTTCACAGCTCCCTCCCGGAATCGGTCTTTTCTGGATCAATTTCCGCCAGTTGACTGCAATTTCCCTTTTGACCGAATCTGGTACAGGGCCTTACCAAATTTTGGCGTTAACACATGCCTCCCAATTTCGGAGTTCTTCTATAGGACTTCGAGATTCTTTCATTTTGGGCCTCCAGATTTCTTCCATACCGAGGCGGCCCAAGATAGCCCACTTGCTATAATTGTTTGAAACAGTGCCAACGGCCTCGATTCCCGCCCGGTCATCATATCTCTATAAAACGCTTCGTCTCCCTAGCTTTTTTTACGCTTTCACATCACCAGAGCACCACCGCTTCATCTTCCAAAGCTTTAACAAGCTCTAGCGAATCCAGACGAACCGTCGCAGCCCTCTTCTTCGGCCGTTGATTCCTGCATCTTCTTCCTCTCTCGCGATGGCATCGGCATCTGCAGTTCCTGAGGTAATCTTCCTACCCGATTATTTCTCCCGATTTTGTAGCCTAGATGCACCCAATCCGCCATGTTCTTCATCTATTCTTCGTTATGTTCTTGTTTATTGTAGCATCTTAGAGACTAGATCTTGATCCCGGCCACCGATTACCCAAACTTTTTCTACCATGGCCCCATGGGTAGCAAAGATCCCACATTTTATAAGCGCCGAGACCCAGCGTATTCCTTTCAAGAACTCGGCCATGCGAGTCAGTGACTAGACCAATAGCTTCAGGTCATGGCCGAGCAAGCTGCCCGGGTAGAGAGATTGGTACACCAGGGTATCGGCTGCGAAGAGAACCTACTGGGAAGAATCACATATCGGCCACTGCATCAATCTCTCTCTGGCCGATATGGAAAGGAATGAACCCCTGCTCGCATCGGCCTCATACTTCTGGTCCGATGCCCTCAATGCCTTCCTGTTCGGGCACGGGCCGATGACCCCCACCTTGCTAGATGTGACTATGCTCACCTGCTTGGACACGACGAGCTACATCGACCCCTTCAAGCTCCGCTTCAAACCTGCTCATCGGCTCCAAGCAAAGAACATCGGCGGCTGGTCCAGGTACATATCCATTCACAATAAGGGAACTGGATCGGTTGATGACCGGGAACATGTTGCTTTTCTGAACTTATGGCTGGAGCGGTTTGTTTTTGGTGGCACAACCCTCGGTCCAACGATCAACATGCAGTGTTTGGCAGAGTGCTTGGTTGATCGGAAACAAATCCCCTTGGGTCAATTCCTCCTTGGCGCTACCTATCAGCTGCTTCACCAAGTAGCAACCAAGTTATCGGCCGGTCAGCCCGTCGGCCATATTGGGGGTCCTTGGTGGTTCGTGCAACTCTGGCTCAATGTCTATACCTCCAAGGCCTTCTCTGGGACTTCTCTTCTCAACCAATCCTTTCCAGCCGATTACACAGAAGACCAAGATCCCATTTACCGCCGATGCGTTTTCATGGGCGAAGCTGCATCGGCCCTCTCTGGCGGCAAGATAACCCCCGCTGGACTCAGTCAGTGGTTCAAGGGGTTTTACTATGGTTTCACCAGGTAGGCCACTCTCTGGTTTGCATATAATGACGCATCATCATTCGAGATGCCTGCCAACTTCGACCCTCTTAATGCTTTGGATAATGATGAGTCCAAGGCCATATTCCTATCGGCCATCACCCCTCGTCTGCTGCCAACTGGCTTTTCTCTGGGCCGATCACAACCATCATATGAGTTTTACCATCCATCGGTCGGCTCCTGCCAGCTTGGCCTTGGTCAACTTCCGATCGGCCTATTCTTCATCGACAAACTTCAGGCCCGGGGCAATGTCAGCAACGCCCTAGAATATGATCGGATGCGGACTTTGACAGACTCCCTTCTTCTAGGCGTCGCCACCGAGGTGTATATCTGTACTGCCAACACCAAGTTTTTTGTCCGATGGTGGTCAGAATGGAAGAAACATTTATTTAGTTTAGCGGCCACCTGCTACTGTTCCCGTCTTGACACCGAGTACATCGAATCCGACGAAGAGGTAACACCCGCAAGCCTTAATCATCATCTCCAATTATCTCTCACTCTTATTTTGCAGGCTGCCAGCGTCAAGCCCCCAACGACAAGCAACAGTGGTCGGCCGATCCTGTATCAACCTCCATCGACCACTCCAAACTTAGGGCGCGATGCCCCATCTCCATCGGCTCTCCTCAAGACGCCTCGGCCGATAGGACAGAAACGGAAAAAGTTAGCGCATCGCCCCTTCCTGAAGAAGCAGAAAACCGATGCCGATGTCGTTGCCCCGACGCCATCTTCTCCTCAAACAACATCGGCTCCCTCATCTCCTCAGGTATGCACCAAGTCTCAATATTATTACCCGCTTTCCATTTATCTTACCAGTTTCATTTTCAGCTCGAGTCATCGGCTCCAGAACCTCAACCTTCTTCCGACATCCCTCCAAGCACTGAGCCGATGGCTTCTCCAGCTGCCCCACTCTCGGCACCAAGTCCTCCAGCCGTCGACGAGACTGCTCCTATTCCATCGGCTGACATCGGCCCCTCCGAAGAACAACCTATTCACCTCCCTGAAGCCGATGCCACCCGAGCTGCTGACGTCCTTCCTCAGGTAACCCCTTTATGCCCATATTTTGCTTTTAACTTTCTACTGATCCTTTTACCGATGTCAATTTTGCAGTCCTTGGCCGACTTGTTTTCTTTTGACATCGGCAAGTACTTGGAGGCAGAAGACGAAACAGCCACTAGCACAACAACCAAACCGTCCTTTCCAGCCGATGTGCGTGATTACTTGACGAGCATCATCAGTCGGTTGGAAAACCCAATTGATGCGCTAGTGGAAGACTGTGGGCCGATTCGGGCAAGGCTTGCAGAAATTGAACATCATTTGCCCGAAGAACTCGTCGATGCACTAACCCCCGCAACATATCTGGAGTCTCACAGATTTAAATTCATCAAGCTTACACAGCGCATAGCCGATCGCGCTGACCAACAGAAGATCACCGAAGACATTCAAGCCGATTGGCTACTAGCTCAGATAGAGAAGAAAAGACTTGATGACATGGCAGCTGCCCCCCAAGAGCTCCAGCCCAAGCTAGATCAACTGAAGAAGAAGGAGGCCGATTTGCTGGCAGAACTTGAAAAAGTTCGCAAAGATCTTCAAGCAACAGAATCCCAGCTTATCGGCCTGCCACAAGCTATCCAAGACCAAGAAGCTAAGGTTGCAGTGACGGTGCGTCAAGTCATTCATCGGCGCAAGAATTTGAAGACCATCCCAGGCTCCGATGAAGACAACATCCGAGCCATCAATGAAATTGACCAAATCCGCCTGCACGCAATCGAAACGATCCAAAAATTCATGTAAATTAATGACCGATGGCCTCTCAAAACATGTTGGTTGTGCTGTAATATATCCTGATCGGCTCTGTTGCCTGCCTCCACCCTTGATAATACTTTTTGTTTGATCTGAAGGCGATATCGATTGATATCGGCTGTTCTTAGGCGATGCAAAAACATCGGCTTTCCGAACTATCTTAGAAATCGACCACACTTAACCGATTTAAGAATTGATCCAAACGCTAGGATAGTATTTCTTGAGATATTTTCCGTTAAGCGCCTTAGCAAACTCCGTCCCGTCAAGATCTTCTAATACATAGGCATTACCAGGCACACAGCGACTAATTCGATAGGGCCCTTCCCAATTAGGCGACCATTTTCCAAACTTATTATCTCTGGACCCGATCGGCAAAATCAACTTCCACACAAGATCTACCTCGGCAAACGATTTATTTACCACCTTTTTGTTGTAATGCCGAGCTGCCTTAGCCTTGTTTTCTTTAATTCTTTCCAATACCCTCAACCGATTCTGAGCCAAATCTTCAAGTTCATCTGTCATTAAGTTATAATAATCATCGGCTGTTAACTGATTCTGCAAAGGAATCCTTCTAGAGCCGATGTTGGTCTCCCACGGTAAAACTGCCTCATGTCCATATACCAACTGATACGGCGGCACCCGAGTAGATCCGTGACATGCCATCCAATAGGCCCATAATGAATCGGCTAATGTAGTATGCCATCGCCGCGGCTGCTCATCAATTTTCCGCTTAATCAACTTGATTAAACTCTTGTTAGAAGCTTCCGCCTGTCCATTGGCCTGAGCATAATAAGGCGATGAATTTAATAACTTGATTCCCATACTGACAGCAAACTGTTGAAACTCATCAGACACGAAGATAGACCCCTGATCAGTGGTTATCGTCTGAGGAATCCCAAATTGATAAATTATATGCTCCTTTACAAACTCGATCACTTCCTTGGACGTAACTTTCTTCAAATGAATCGCCTCTACCCACTTGGTAAAATAATTTGTCGCCGCCAATATGAACTTATGTCCTTTACTTGATGGAGGAAAAACCTGGCCGATCATATCAATCCCCCAACCTCTGAACGGCCACGGTTTGATGATAGGATTCATAGCCGATGCTGGTGCTCGCTGTACATTTTCAAATTTCTGACAATCTTGACACCCTTTATAATACCTGAAGCAATCTTCCAGCATTGTCGGCCAAAAATACCCTACTCTTCTCAGTAACCACTTCATCTTATGGGCCGATTGATGAGTCCCATAGACGCCTTCATGCACCTCGCACATAACCACTTTGGCTTCTTCCAAATTTAGGCACCTAAGCAGAACTCCCTCAAAAGTCCGATAATACAGTTCCCCATCAAGCAACACATACTTAGTAGCTTTATACCGAATTTTCCTGGAAACCGATTACGACGGATTTTGCAAATAATCAATTATCTCCTGTCTCCAGTCATCGGCCTTGTTCTGAATGTCAATATCGGCTATCTCAACCTCAACCTACATATTCAGCCGATACCCTGAAGCAATTTCTGCAAGATCATTGGCTCCTAAATTCTGCTCCCTGGGAATATGATCTATTGATACCATCTTGAAATCCTTTAACAAATCTGTACACTCTTCATAATATGACCTCAAAACATCATCCCTGCACTCATATTCTCCAGACAACTGCTTGACCACCAATAAAGAATCACCAATTATCTCTATGACATCGGCTCCGATCTCCTTTAAGAGTTGAAGTCCTTTCAGCACCGCCTCGTATTCTGCCTCATTGTTAGTCCGATAAGGTTTAATTGTAAAAGCAAACTCAAAACTTGCCCCCCGAGGCGATATGATAACCAAGCCGATACCAGATCCATACTTGCAAACCGATCCATCAAAAAACAAAGTCTATGGGATCGGCTCCACATAATCTTCGTGAGCCCCTCTGTGTTGCACAATGAAATCGGCCACTGCCTGTCCCTTAATTGCTTTAGCCGATTCATATCTCAAGTCGAACTCTGTCAAAGCAAAAATCCATTTACCAACTCGCCCTTTCAAGACTGGAGCCGACAACATATACTTAACCACATCGGCCTGGCAAACTACTGTACACTCAACCGATAGGATATAATGCCTTAACTTTGTACATGAGAAATATAAACACAGGCATAACTTTTCCACCGCAGAGTACCTTGTTTCAGCATCCAAAAGCCTTCTACTCAGATAAAATACAACTCGCTCTTTTCCCTCAAACTCCTGTATCAAAACAGACCCGATGGATTTCTCATCGGCTGACAAGTATAACCTAAACGGCACTCCCTTCTGCGGCGGAATTAAAATAGGTGGGGAACTCAGATAATTCTTGATCTTGTCAAATGCCTTCTGTTGTGCTGCCCCCCACACAAACTCTTGATCGGCCTTCAACTTCAATAATGGAGTAAAAGACTCAATTCTTCCTGACAAATTTGATATAAATCTTCTCACAAAATTAATCTTGCCGATCAATGATTACAACTCTGTCTTATTGCTTGGTGGCTCTGTAGTCTTAATGGCTCTGATGCTTCGCTGACTAACTTCAATCCCCCGCTCATAAACCATAAAACCCAAAAATTGCCCAGCCGATACACCAAAAGCGCATTTATTGGGATTCATCATTAGTCCGTATTTCTTGGCCCTCTCCAGCACTTTTCGCAGATCAGCTATATGGCTCTCCTCACTTTTAGACTTAACCACCACATCATCAATGTAGATTTCTACCAACAAGCCGATGAGATCATGAAATATATAATTCATCGCTCTCTGATAAGTCGCACCGGCACTTTTCAATCCAAAAGTCATTACTACCCACTCATACAAGCCGATAGCTCCAGGACACCGAAACACAGTCTTATGTATATCTTCTTCAGCCATAAAAATCTGATTGTATCCTGCATTGTCGTCCATGAAGCTGATAATCTTGTGGCCTGAGGCTGCATCCACCAACAAATCCGCTATCGGCATTGGGTATTCATCCTTAGGGGTAGCTTTATTCAAATCCTGGAAATCAATACATATCCTTAATTTTCCGTTCTTCTTTTCCACCGGGACGATATTAGAAACCCACTCAGCATATCGACATGGCCTTATGAACTTGGCATCATACAACCTTGTGATTTCTGCTTTGATCGGCTCATATAACTCTGCCTTGAATCTCCTTGGAGCCTGCTTGAACGGCCAATATCTTGGTTTAATGGGCAGCCGATGTTCAACAATTGATCGGCTTAATCCTGGCATCTCATGGTACTTCCAAGCGAAGCAATCCCGATACTCCTTCAATAGTGTTATCAATTTTTCTCGAAGTTCAGGACTCAACCTTTTGCTTATGTATGTCGGCCTTGGCTTATCTCCTGGTCCTATGTCGATCTCTTCCAAATCATCGGCCGACGTGAATCCTTGCCCCAGTTTCCCCTCGAAGTCTTCAATAGAGCCCATGAGAGCAACAACTCAGAGCCGACTTGTTGGATCGGCTGTATCCCCTGGCTAGTGACCTTGAGGTAGTCTCCTTCCCATATTTTTCCGGACAGGCAATCCACACCATCAGCTTCCCAGACTGGTAGATCGGTCATTGCAATGTTGGTTGACCGATCTGCTAGGACCACTTCAACTTGATCTCCCTGCCACTGTATCAAACATTGATGCATTGTCGAAGGCACACAACAGTTCGCGTGAATCCAGTCCCTGCCGAGAAGCAAACTATACAACCCCTTTCCGTCGATGACGAAAAACGTGGTGGGTAATGTCTTATTCCCTACTGTCAACTCCATGTTCAATACGCCTTTCGCTTCTGATGAATTCCCACCAAAGTCTTTTAGCACCATATTTGTCTTGACAAATCTTCGACAGTCTTCCCCAATTTTCGGAAGGTGGCATGAGGCATGAGATTAACTGCTGCTCCCCCATCAACCAGCATCTTTGTCATCGGCTTCCCATTCACATAGCCCTTGATATATAACGGCTTTAGGTGCCAATGCTCTGACTCTTCAGGTTTATCAAATATGGCCTGATCGGGTTGCAACGTCAGTTGAGCGAAAATTTCCTCATCACCTTCTTCATCTGATGAAAGTGCTTTATATTCCCGAGGGAAAAAGAACACCATATTTGCTGAGGCCGATTGATCAGGTTCATCGTCTTTTCTCTTCACGCGCCATACCTGTTTAATTCTCTTGTGACGATGATCGACCTCTTCCTGATCTTGTCTCTGTTCTTCCTGTTGCTCTCGGTGTCGTAGTCGCTGTTCCCTCCTCTTTTGATTCTTCGTGAATATCCCACTAGGGCACCATTGAGGATTCTGGACTTGTTTTTCATGTACTTCCTCTTCATCCTCTTCAAAGAACTCTTCATGGATCGGCCTTAATCGGCTATGAACCGATGCTCTTTTTTCAAGCGACCGATCCTGTGAAAATCTCTGCTGCTGATCATGCAGACTCCCCATATTACCGTACTCGGGGCAATCTTCAACTGACGGCAATCTCATCCCTTGATCCCAGCAGAATCGAAAGAATGGGCAGTCCCAATGTGGATTATATCTTTTTGGTTCATCCCTTTGTTCCTCATATCTCGAATATTTTTCGATCATGTCCGATGAAGTAATCCTTGATTTATGTCTTTGACGTCTTGCTCCATCGGCCTGATTCCTTGACGATGATCCTGCATAGACCATGTTTACGGGAAACGGGTGTCCATCAATCTTCATCGGCTTCTTGTCTTCGAACTTGATTCTTCCCTGTTCGACAGCCGACTGAATTTGTTGCCGACAAACCTTGCACTCGTTAGTATGATGCGATATAGTATTGTGCCACTTGCAATATCTTTTCTTCTTTAGTTCTTCGGCTGAAGGAATCACGTGGTTTGGCGGCAATTGTATCTGCTTCTCTTATAACAGCAAGTCAAAGATTTTATCGGCTTTACTAATATCAAAATCATACCGCTCCTTCTTACCGATATCCTTGACCCATGTGCATGATACTGATTTCTTATTCCTGGCCCACTACGCCAATCCAACCTCAGCATCGGATCCCTCATCGTCTGAGCTTGATGAATAAACTTGAACTTGAGCAACCCTTCTCTGATATTTATCCTTTTTCGCCTCTTGGAATCGGCTTTCATGAGCCGATACCTTTTGTACCAGATGCGCTAGAGACTCGAACTCTTGTGATGAAAATCTCTCCTTAATTGGCGCCAAGAGACCCTGGAAAGCCAGATCGGCCAGATGCCCATCGCTCAAGTTTAAACTGTAACATCGGTTTCTGACGTCCCGAAATCGCTGAACATATTCCGGTACTATTTCATTTGGCCGTTGCCTAACCGATGTCAAATCTGTCAGTCTCATCTCGTGGATTCCAGCAAAGAAGTATTTATAAAACTGTTTTTCTAGATCGGCCCACCCCCGAACAAAATTCGGTGGTAATGAAGAGAACCATGTAAAAGCCGATCCAGATAGTGACAAGGGGAAAAATCTAACCCTCAGAGCCTCTTCAGCCGATGCCTCCCCGCACTGTGCCAGGAATCGACTGACATATTCTACTGTAGACGTGTTGTCCTGCCCTGAGAACATAGAGAAATCCGGGACCCTGTATCGGTGTGGTAATGGAACCCTGTCAAACCACTCAGGATATGGATGCCGATACATGAATGTTTGTTCCTTGGGCTTGATCCTGAACTGCTCCCTTACTATTTTAGCAACCTTAGTTGATAGATCTTCTTCCCTCAGGTTGTCTTGTTGGTACTGGACAGGTGGAGTTTGTTGTCGATTCTGTCTGTGATATTCTCTCTGGTAAACACCTGGATCGGCCCCGCCTCCTGGATAATTTTGCTGATATAACCCATAGTAAGTAGACCGATGATATCCAACAGGAATATCCTGTTGCCCCCTAGCCTGATTCTGTGTAAACAGGTTTTCTGGTATGTCTCTGCTGACGTTGTAAGCAACTTGGTTTGGTTCAACTTTTGGTGGGAGGAAAACAGGACCCCGAGTAGGCTCTTGAATAATCGATCCATCCACCGTCTTCTTTATAAGATTATGAAGTGTGTTCACCAGAATTCCGGACTGATTGATGAGCGTGTGATGAACTGCTTCATTCACCATCTCTTGTAAGGGTTTTACCGGCGGACTCTTAGGTGGCGTACAGCTCGATTCTCCAACCAGTACTGGCTTCGAAAACTGGGATTTTTGAATCGGCCCTTGCCTTGTCATGCTGAAGGATTCTAAGCACAGCTTTTGAAAGTTGGCCATAGTTTGCTCAATTTGCTGTTTTTGTTCTTCTGTTAAATCTTCCATGCTGACCGGAATTATGTTGTCTGTTTGGACTTCCTTCCCAGCCATGTTGCAGATCTGAATGTTGAAACTTCGCGTCCCACCAGGCGTGCCAAAAAACGTGTTGACACCGAAAACCCGCCGGGGGCCGTCCGGCGTCTGGGAGACACGCGAAGGCCTGGGAGATTTGCTTCACTCCAGTGCAGGTCCTAAAGTCTTGAGGTTCGTAGGCGTGCTAGTCAATTTGACCCTGCAATTGACAAGGAGAAAAGATATCAAATTCGTGAGTCAATCGGCTGAAAGCCGGCTTGGACTCACCTCATTGGCCGATGGCCGATACGCACTGTAGCACTTATACATCGGCTAAAAGCCGATGATGGCAAGAGCAATAACATAATAATAGACAAGTATTAAACTAGCCGATCATCGAAGGGATGCTCAAAAATCGGCTGTAAACTTGATAAAGTAAGCAGGCAAGATATGTAAGTAAATAGATTAAATAGACTCTAGCCGATCGTGGTCAAAGTTACTGGTATCGCTGCGAAGATATTGCCCACGCTCGTGCCTGGGCCCTTGCTCGCATCTGCACCCGAGATCTTTATCCGCTCTCCGTGTCCGTGCCCGGGTTCTTACCTATGCTCGTGCCCGGGTCCTTACCTGGAGTCGTGCTCGGGAACTTGGCTGAGGTCGTGCCCGGGAACCTACTTGTGCTCGCACTTGAATCGGCAGAGTAAACCAATCGGCTAACCCTTAGCCGATCGTAACAGTAATGCAGGCAAGAATGTATAACAAGGCAAGCAGTATAATCGGCTATATTTAATAAGAGATAACTTATCGGCTAAGCACTCCGATAAAACATCGCATGAAACCCATCGGCTTATTAAGAGTAATGTTATTATTGTCAGTCTAGTAGATCGGACCCAACCGTTGCAGCACAGACTGATAATGATAACGAGATCTCGATAGGCCGATAGATCTGATGCGATCGTGATGCTAAAACATGATAACTTACCGGCTATACGCCCCGATAAGACGCTTGCGCATAAAGTATCGACTTAGCAGGAACGATTTATCGCTAGCAATTTAGTAGGTCGGACCTAACCGATGCAGCACAAACTGATGATAAACCGCTCCCAGTAAGCCGATACGATCTACGCACGCGTGATGTGATATACCTAATTAATCTATGAGATCAAACTGAACTGATGCAGCCATAGATAAAATAAATATATCGTGGTAAGCCGACTACCATAAACCGACTAGAATATCGGACCTAACCGAGGAAGTCCTAACCGATAGGTAGCCGGGGTGACGAGACTTACCCTCTCGCAGGAGGTCGGACCTAACCGATGCAGCCCGGCTCGAGAAGCAAGATCCCGTCGGAAGGGTGGCGATGCGCCGAATTTGTATTGATCGAGTGATAATTTACAAGGTCCCCGGGTGTACGTATTTATACCCCGAGTTACATGAGTCCTTATTGGACACGGTACATGATTTCCTAATTATAACAAAAAAACGCTAACAAGGCCTGACCGGACACGAGGTCAGGTTTCCTAAAGATAAACACTTGTCTAATTAATAGATACAGTAAATAACTGTCAAACAGCGGTCTTCACGGCTCTCTCTCGGAATCGGTCTCTTCTGGATCAATTTCCGCTAGTTGACTGCAATTTCCCTTTTGACCGAATCTGGTACAGGGCCTTACTAAATTTTGGCGTTAACAGCTGGGAATGCAAAAGGATCTTCCTGGTTCACAAAATCCACCATAGCATGGTATTTGCAACCAGCATATTTCTAGTTTGCTCAGGCGGAGCGGTACCGTGCGATGAACGCGCGGCAGAGGCGGGACAGAGGAATAGGACCTCAGTGCCGTGGCTTGGTGGCATGGCTTGGTGCCACGGTGCCGCTCATTGGACGAGCGGATCCGACTGGTGCCGTGGCTTAGCCGTGTGGCACCGACGATACCCTAACCCCACGGCGCCGGCTCGGTGCCGCTCTTTTCGGGCGCGGTGGATAGATATTTTTGCCATAACTCTCGCACGGCGTATATTTTTGTAAAACTTGAAAAATAAGTATATTTTTAAATTTTTTTATCTTTATTTTATATTGAAAATATGGATATATATTTCTATAAATTTGGTTAAACTTAAAAAAGTTTAATTTAGAAAAAAAGTTAAAACGTCTTACCATCTAAAACGGATGATATACATTTTAATCTATCTATAAATGACTAGTATAAAAATAAGGAGACGTCCCTCACAAAAACACTTTTTTCCACGGGCCAGCCTTTGTTCGACCCGTGGGTTTTTGGCTGGCTGGCTGTCCGTGCAGTAATGCAGCGGATTCCATGATATTCTGCTTGGACCTTGGCAGATGCGGCAGAGGAAGGCGATGGATGACAGCGGTGTGTCGGTTGGAGTTTTGCTTGGTTTTACATGGGCAACCGGCAAAAACTAATCCATCTCCAGCGACGACGACGACTCAAGCAGCTAGCTTTTGTAAACTAGCTGAGCACCGTAATTAATCAGCATAATCCCTAGGCGCAAATGTGCAGTTTAATCCGGTCGGTTTGGCTACAAGTATACTGGTATTGTCGTATAGTACGTACGTTTGTGTAGAGTACGAGTACGACCATGCATGATGAGTTCACGGGCTGGATATAGGGTTCCCGGCCGGTGCTACAAGTTTTAGCATTGCATGCTGTGTTCCGTCTTAAAATAATATGATTTATATTATTTTTTTTAAGAAGTTAAGATTGAGATTAAAAAATAGTTATAATTGGTTAAGATAAAAAATTAGATAAAGAAATTAAATAAAAAAGAATGTGATCTATTAAAATAGAAAAATAAATAAAGAAGTAGTAATACCGTGAGACATTTAAATTTTAGAATAATAATATTTTAGGACGGATTGAGTATATGGGACTGGTCATACGACACAGCGATCGATATATTGACGGTGCTAGTAGCTGCATGCAGTTCCCAGTAGCGCTGGCGTATTTTTACAGTCATACAGTCGTCAGAAGACTGCAGGTCCAATCGCCCACTTATCTCTTTACTCAGCGTGTCTCGCTCTGGCCTCAGTTGTCATTTGGCGTGCCGACATATGTATCTGGCTAGCACTACTGTTTACGAGATCTCGAGAGGCCAGCCAATACTTGTTTTCTTCATAGGCCCAATTCTATAATATTGATCTGTTAATATAGAGATATTTTAAACTCAAAAAAGCAAATATATAATTATAATTGACTCGTATTTCAGTCTGAACATTACTAGTATTCTTTTTTTGATTACGTTGTAGGTTTGTATATAAGAACTAAGCCTAGATAGGGGTTAAATGATACGATGTATCAAAAACTAAATCTTTTCATAAAATTAAAGAAACTCTCTAAACAGTACTAACCTGATGAAGTCATGGTCTAACTAGCATTGTTTGTCCGGTCTAATTAGGCTCGCCATCGGTCTGACCACCTTGACGCCACCGGTCTGATCGACGAAGAATTCTTCGTCAGTTTGACCGTTGTTGATCCATCGGTCCAACCGCTAAAGACAAAAAAAATAACTCAACAAAACTCTTAAAAGTAAATCGACTTTATTACATTAAGTTGTGTTTACAAAGTGCACTTACATCACTCCTCTCTTAACTTTTGAATACAAATCGTAACTCTTGGCTAAACCCTAACTTTTATCTTCTCCAAAAGCGATATCCCTTGAGTCTCAACCCCTTATCTATTTATACCTATAAGTGACTAAACAAAAGCCACGAATCCAACTAGTAGGACTCTTACTCCCATAGGAAACCTCTCCTACAGATATACAACTTATCCCTTTACAAATTCAGATTCAAAATTTTCAAACTTGGGTTCCAATCCAAATCTAGCTTCTCGTTCTATAGACATACATATCCCAATATATGCCATATGTAATCTTCACCTCCGCATGCATTATTCTCTAGCCTGAGCATCCGCATGATCTTCTTAATCGTCTGAACATCAACTTCTTCCAAATTGACTCTTGATCCATCACCGATAATACTCTCGTAGTCTTAAGACACACCTACACATGAATAAACAAAGAAACCATATCCGAGCATAAATTCTTTTCTAATTTAATTCACATTAGCACACAAACAACATATAGTACATATATGAAACAATTAGAAGTCTTAAACATTAAGCAAACATAATAAAACACAATTTCACTTTGAAACCGACTCCAATCAGGAATTTATCGGCCTGACTATCGAGCTGACCGGTCTAACCATGCAAACATTAGCGTTCAGACTGCCGTTACCTCTTCAGTCCGACCGGCCTTACTGCTCCAGTCAGACCGCGTGTGCACTAACACTTCACAAAACAAAACACCACTTTACCAAATTTAGTTAAATCGACTTTATAACCAATTGTTCATCATAAAATACAAATCAAGATAATGATTTTACGTACGTTACAAGACGCACACGCTGAACAAGAGCACACGCTGAACAAGAGCGAGGCCAACAAAAAGCCTATGGATTCACTAAATTCTTGTAATATCAAATTTTTCTAGCCTCACTAAATTCTGATTAAAAAGCACACTAATATATGTAAATATTCATAAGCACCGTGATTTGAGCATTGGTATGGTGGTCATCAACCCATGGTTCCACTACGATATTGTTGGTGCTTCCGTAACGAAGGACCAATTATATTCACTTTTCCTTTTGTTAATGTGGTATTTTACTTGTAGAGGTACAAAATCTCATTTGTATTTTTCTAAAACAAATAAGACTTTTTTTTCCCAGATAGGTATGGACGACCTGTATTTTTGGACGGGACCAGCAGCATTAAAAAATTTGACATAGCATCTCTTCTCCCCCTGATCACACGGTCCCACATCCACCACGGCACCGCCCAAGCCGCCGGCGCCGGATGCCGCGCGCGCGGACGGTGGCCGTGGTGGGCGCCGGCGCGGCGGGCCTGGTGGCAGCGCGCGAGCTGCTCCGCGAGGGCCACGCTGTCACGGTGTTCGAGCGGTCGGCCCGCATCGGGGGCACCTGGGCCTACGACCCGCGCTCCGACCCGGACCCGCTGGGCCCCGAGCCGGCCGCCCCCGGCGCCGTCCATGGCAGCCTCTACGCGTCGCTGCGCACCAACCTGCCGCGCGAGCTCATGGGCTTCTCCGGGTTTGCGCTCGCGGGACGGGTCTTCGCCGGCGACCCGCGCACGTTCCCGGGCCACCGTGAGGTGCTCGCCTTCCTCCACGCCTTCGCCGTGGAGTCAGGCGTCGACGGCCGCGTCAGGCTCCGTTCCGAGGTGGTTCGCGTGGGGCCCCTCGACGGCCAGGGGGAGAGGTGGACCGTGGCGTGGCGCGTTGAGGCCGGCGAGGTGGTGGAGGAGGTGTTCGACGCCGTCGTGGTCTGCAACGGGCACTGCACTGTGCCTCAAGTGCCCAAGCTGCGAGGTGAGGTGCTCAGTGTCATTCAGAATTTCACACAGGAGCAATTGAAATCTTCAGGCTTTGACCTGAACTTGAAACTCTCTTGCAATCAAAATTTCAGATACGAACAGTGTCTCCCTGTGTTGCAGGAATTTGCAATTGGCAAGGGAAGCAAATGCACAGCCACAACTATCGCACACCTGAACCATTTCAAGATCAGGTATCTTTCAGTTAAATGGCCTGTCCTTGAACTCTTGGTCCAAGACTCTGTCAGTTAAAATAGCAGTATTCCATTCCACATCCGTGTACTGTCCTGGCTTGTTGCCATACAGTTTCAGATAAATGGCCTACCTTTTCTGCAGGTTGTTGTTGTAGTAGGATTAGGAGCAAGCGGAGTCGACATTGCTAGAGAGATCTCAAATGTTGCCAAGGAAGTGCACATTGCATCTAGGTACACCGAAGACAGGCTGGGGAAGGTCGATATCTACCAGAATGTCTGGCTGCATTCGGAGGTTCAAAGCTCCCAACTTTCTTAGCTCTTGTGCTCAATCACTTTCCGTTCAAGTTATCACTAGTAAACGGCAGCTTGTACTGTATCAATGCGCTAATTGTGGAGCATATGTAATAAGCAGGTGGATTACATCCAAGATGATGGCCAAGTGCGTTTCAGTGAAGGGTCAGCAGTCGCAGCAGATACTATTCTCTACTGCACAGGGTAAGATCATTCACACCCAGATTCAGTATGGTTTCCTCGACCTGCCTGCATCGAATCCATGCATGATTTCTTTGAACCTTTGAGTTTGGTTTGCATCTTGAAGGACTGACTGAAGACTGCATAGCATTGCCAGGTATCATTACCATTTCCCGTTCCTGGACGTGGAGGGGCTCACCGTCGACGACAACCGCGTGGGGCCTCTGTACAAGCACGTCTTCCCCCCGAAGCACGCGCCCAATCTCTCCTTCGTCGGGCTGCCAAACAAGGTACGCACGAAGTTACATGCACGGCTGCATCGTCAACTGTTCAGAATTCAGACCACACCATGACGATTAGTTCAGGCAAGAGCTGTACGTATGCGTGTGCTGCTGCTTGTGCATGCAGACCATCATATTCCAGTCGTTCGAGCTGGAGTCAAGGTGGGTCGCCCGCGCGCTGTCGGGGCGAGCCGCGCTGCTGAGCGAGGAGGCCATGGCGGCCACCGTGCAGGAGGACTACCGGCGGATGGAGGCGGCCGGGAAGCCGAAGCGCCACACTCACGCTCTCATGCCTGACTGGGTACGCTCTAGCTGCATGCATTCTCTCTCGGCATCTGTACTGTACCGACCGTGTGCTGGCCATTGGTGGCCACGACGACAACGACAGGTGGAGTACATGGACTGGCTGGCGGCGCAGGCAGGCGAGCCGCCGATGGAGGCACGGAGGCGCGAGCTGTACGAGAAGGCTCTCCGGTGCATCTGGTCTCTGGATGACAGCTACCGGGACAGCTGGGAAGAAGAGAATAGACGCATTTGAGGTCTCCTTTGGATCGGATGATTTGTGAAGGATTTCAACAGGAAAATTCTGTAAAATTGTTGCGTTCTAAAGGAGCATTGTAATTCTACAATTTAGGATCAAACTAAAGAATCTGTTTCTTGATTCCGATAGTGATTCCTATATGGCTACTCCCACTATTTTAAAATATAAGCATTTCTAGAGTTTTAGACAGAAATTAAGAAAGTAGATAAAATTAAATTAAGGAATGTTAAAATTGGTTGGGAAGAAAAATTACTGGTGAAATTAAATAGGAGATAATTGTGATTAGTTAAGACGAAGGATAGGTTGAGAAATATCTACTTCTTCCATGGTAAAATATAACAACTTGTTTTAGTCTGTAGCACAACTAGTAAGAAAAAGGGTAAAAAATTATTTATCCCCTCGGGTGGGTGAGGTGTAGAGTTAGGCTGGGTGATAATGAAGCCCATAAAATAAATACTACGGGTAGTTTAGTGGTAAAATCATCTTTTATAGGCACTATACTATTATATTTAAGATAAAATTTAAACTCTATACACGTAACTAAATATATTTTAGGACGGGTTTTAAACCAAAATTTAAACGATATAATTAACTACTATACCTTTTGGGACAGAGGATTACTTCTTTGTTCGTCTTCCTCCAACATTTCTAGGCAACTTGGGTCTATCTAGTTGAATTTTTTTGATTTTTAGATTTATTTATTAAAAGATTTGCAAAAATAGATTTTCATTTCAAAAAATTGCAAAAATAGACTCCCGCCGCCCTCTGGGAGGGCGATTTTTAAAAATCGCCCTCCCAGGGGGCGATTTTATGACGTGGCTGACGGCCGTTGGCCCCCCCGCCGACGGCCGTCAGCCATTTTGCAGGCGGCCCCCGGCCTCCCAAAAACCGCCCTCTCAGAGGGCGGCAAGGGGGCCGCCTGCAAAATGCGCCCGGGGGCCGGCCATTTTACAGGCGGCCCCCTTGCCGCCCTCTGGGTGGGCGGTTTTTGGCTTGCCGCCCAACTAGAGGGCGGTATTTAGCCTTAATATAGTCCGGACCGTCCGGACCCTATCCGGACAGTCCGGACCAATATTCCGAAAAAAAAATAAAAAATTGATTTAAAAAAATTAATTTTCGAAATCAATTTTTATGTGACTACCGGCTGTCGTCACTATTTCCTAGGCGCATACTGTCGCCGCTCCCTGGCCGTGCCATCCTCACACAGTAGTTGCATCGTTAGTTGGATATCAATAGGTTTGTATGATAGTTAATGTGTGTTTAGTTGTCACCGCTCGGAATGTACTTTCGTCGTGAAGTTGACACTCGAAAATTCATATTTTTGATCAGATTCGTCAGAAACGTAGATCGTGAGGAATACGTCGTTTGATCGATGAGCGTAAACGAAGTAAAGTGGTTTCATCAGGAAACGTAGAATTAATAAAACGTTATATACAACAGACAAACTATTACAGACACAAAGTACTACGGGCGGACCGTAACCTCTAGGCCTCTTCGACTTCCTACCCTGCGCTCGCACCTGTCCCTGGAGTACGTCAACCTGTCTGGTGGTACAGCACGGCCAGCGCGGGTCGTCTGCACGGGTGTGGCAACTGGTGGGTCCTGTGTCTGTGGTGGTGGAGCTCCTTCGAGCTGCGAGGCAGCTAGTATCTCATGGATCTCTCGCCCTCGTCCTCGTCCTCTAAATCGCCCTCGAAAGGACGGTGCCCAACCGCTGCCGCGTGCGCGCCCTGCGTGGAGGAGCCAGCGCCAGCAAACATCGATGGCGCTGTAGAGTGGAACAATGTACACAAATTATTGATTATTGCAAATCGAAATTTTGCAAGAGAAAAGTAAACTTTGATATAACCTGAAGGACCTTCTGTGGTGGCACCGGAGGCACTTGTCATGCCAGCTGCACGTGTGGTTGTGTGTGGTACACTCCATGCGTCGACGTGCTAGCTCCAGAGGGATGTAGGTACGGTGTAGCGAAGGCTGCAGCGAAGGCTGCAGGGAAGCATATTGATGTACAACGGTGCATGTCATACAAGAAAACATATTATGAACGGAAGGTTAGTAAGAATTTACCTCTGGAGGGCCAGATGGCTGACTGGAACCTGTGGGCGCACTCCTGCTCCGTCCTGTTCCTGCTGGCCGTGGATGCTGCTGCTGGGTATATAGACGGGAGGTACCGCGTCAGCCGCGCGACAAGTGAGCGCACGAAGCACTGTGTGCAACGCCTGACGAATCCTCCGAAGGTCGTCCTCTGCTCGTCCGCAGTCAGCACGATCCCAGTGTCCAACCGTCCGAACGCGCGTTGACATCACCCTGAATCTGTCGCGCTGCGTCGGCCTATTACAAATGTGACTTGATTATGTGTTAGAACCGTGGCTACCTAGAAAGGGAATGACAAAGCGCAAAGATAAGTGACTTACCGCGCGAAAGTAGTCCTGGTCACGGTGTGTAGGATACGTGTCCGTCGTAGCAGCGACGTGTGGCTGTGGATCACTGGGGTGAACGTTACGCGTATGCGGGTCCGAGGTTGGTACCACCTGAGGTATGCTAGGTAATGCTCCTCAGTGTGTGCACGGACTCGTCGACGACATCCTCCGTCGCCAACAACCAGTCCTCCACATACGGCTGCAGTCGGGATACCACTGAGCACCGGCTGCCTGTCCTACGATTATACCTATTTGCAGAGAGTGCATTAGAGTACATTAAAGAGTGGTAGTACTAAACAAAGATCGCAGTTGTACTTACCGGTGCACATCGCGCGGCACAACGACCTCTATGGGCATAGGGAAGACCTGACGTAGGCCGAACTGTCGCATCACGCGCTGTGGACAGTGGGGCTCGACAAAGATGTCGAACACCAACGGCATTTTCGTCACCAGTACGCCTGGTCGCGCATGCAAAGAGTACTGAGTCCGAGCGGTGCACGGGCCGCGATGGCCTGTGGACTGTAGGCTCCCAGACGACGTCGCTGGGCAGCAGGCGGTCCAACTCCATAACGAACTCGGAGTAGGCCCGCTTAACCTGGTTGTGGGCGTAACGACGCTGCAAAATAAGAAAAGATTACACGTCAGTGTTTGTGCATAAGTGGTAAACATAGAATTTCACATTACGTACCCCACGGCGACACCATACCGTCCCCATAGTCGGGCGGTCCTCGGGCCACTGCCCGTACAAGCCTCCAGGGCCGCCCTCGTAGGCAGAGAGCTGAATGAGAGGACGGCCTATCGCGAAACGCTCTGCTGCCCATAGCTGCAGAAGGAGAGGGCAACCGGCGAGAATCGCACCTGGATCGGTCTTCGTGCACGCGTCACAAAGAGCACGGTATGTCGCCGCTAGCACAGCAGATCCCCAGCTCCACTGCGGTACGTAGCCGTCCTCGCTGTCGGCGATCGCACGAGCGTAGTGGATCAGTCCCTTGTCCACCGCGTGCCCGTGACTGTTGGTGAACATCACCCACCCGAACAACCACAACAGGTAGGCCTCCATGCTCCGCTGCACCGAGTATTCGTCGGCGTCGTCGTCTAGCTTGTCAGGCTGTAAAGGAAGATCATAGTCAGCATCACTGCTCCTTTATAGGTCGGATGATTGTGAAGCAAATGAATCTGTGACTTACGGTGAACTGTAGCACCCACGCCTGCGAGGGGCCAGCCGTGGTGTAAGGCGGTAGCGACCTCGGCCTACCAAGCCCAGGTAGACGCTGCACGGCCTCGAACCGAGCAGATATGTCCTGCGCCCAACCGTGCCCCCCGTCAACCGGACGACTGCGTCCCCTGCGAGGGGAAGTCCCAGCAGGTAGACACGTCCTGCAGTGTGGGAGTCATCTCGCCACACGGTAGGTGGAACGTGTGGGTCTCGGGTCTCCAGCGATCCACCAGCGCTGCCAGAAGTGACCGGTCAGCTTCCCATCGCCTGGCGGGGTCTCTCTCGTCCGGTGCGGGCTCAACTAGCCTGCACAGCGGAAGAAGTCCAGCCTCACACAACCTGCCAAATATAGAACTGTATTCAATATCGGGGAAAACATAGATATGCACAAATGATGTGAATGAATATTCGTACAGCTCTTACCTCTGACGGAACCGGGGATCTATCCGCAGGAGCTGACGTGAAGGCCGTGGACGGAAGGTGCCTAGCTGGGCACCCTCGACGGCTGACAGGTAAGACCGGTGGGACTGGTCGAGACCCCGGTCGAGCAGCTCTGGTGTAGGGTACGCCATACCTGCATACAAATAGAGAGTTAGCGTAAATTAGTTTTAATGTTTATAGCATTGTTACATGACAATAAAAAACAACAGTACGATACATGTCATTCTACAACAAAGATCAAGTATAGACTTACACTACACCCCAGCACCACCAATTGTTCGAGAACGTCTAAGACGGGGTCGTCTTGAAGTTGTGCCTTCACCTGTAGGACGACTACGATCAGCGGCTGAACCCGACGGTCCAGCTTCTGCCGCACTTGGACCGGCTGCATCCTTTGGACATTTCTATAGGTATGACCTGTTTGGTCACACTTTGAGCAACGTTTAAGTCTTCCACCGCTTCTGACTCATCCATGTCATTACGGATGCGTCTTGTCTTGCGGCGACCTTTTTTAGTCCTCAATTTTGTTGGGTCAGGAATGTAGATAGCTTGAGGATTCTCCGTAGTAAATGTCCCGCTATACCGAAACCGTATATCTCTCCACTCCAGGTATTATAGATTGCTTCTTTTCTGAAATAAGGTGAGACAAAATAACGTGCTTCGATTCCACACTCACCGCTCGCGCAATCACATGGGGAAACATGGCTTGTGGAGCAGAGTAGGTTTCGGCACGAGCACTTGCAGGTCCCGTCTTCTTTGAGCACACACTCCTGCACAACTCTTTTGCGGTAGATTCCGCGCATGCCCTTGTCGACACACAATATTTCAAATCTGTGTTCTTGTGTGCCTTGAGGTAGAGCACGATGTCTTCGGCCTTATTACTTTTATCTTGCAGGTACTTAGTGAGCAGCGTTCCAAAGAAAGATTATTATCCGTCATTGAGGGGGCCAGCTGCTCTGAACCGATCTCTAAAGTACTTGCATGTGCCATGCAAGATAAATTCAACTATTCCAACAAGTGGGAGCCCTCGAACACCACGCATCACCCAGTTATAGACCTCTGCCAAATTTGTGGTCATTATGCCAAATCGAGAACCATCCTTGTCATACAACAATGCCCATTTCTCCTTTGGCTCATTCTCAATCCACTCTGAAAATTTTCTAACTGAGGATGCATGTCTTCTTCTCATACGAGGTCCATCACTTGATAGAGGTTCAAGAGCTTGTGGAGCCTCATCCCCTCCAATGGTCGGCCTCCTGGACTGCTCATCTTTTGTTTAGAGGTCAGCTCATCCAACCTCCTCCAAAGCTCATTGAACTTCTTCTCTTGATTCTGGGCGCAAAGCCTCTTGAAAAGATCCATAAGGTGCTTATTTCTAAACTGTCTGTAGAAATTAGCACCCATATGACGCATGCACCATCTGCTTTGAACATCAGACCACCTTGGTGGGTATCCCTTCTCAACACTTCCATCTCTCAGTTCCTCAATTGCACGCAGCAAGCCAGAGTTACGGTCATGTATGAGGCATACATCTGGTCTCATCCGTACAACTGCTGTCTTAACCCTTTCTAGGAACCAATACCAGCTATCAGTGTTCTCACTCTCAACAAAAGCGAAAGCCACCGGTAGAACTTGGTTGTTTCCATCAACTCCAATTGCTGTTAATAGCTATCCTCTATATTTTCCAGTCAGAAATGTCCCATCGATGCAGAGGATAGGACGACAATGGATAAATGCCTGAATGCAAGCACCTAGTGCAAAGAATACACGTTGCAACACGCTTTTATTACCATGGTCAATTGATGGAAAGGCTTTCAGGTCATAGCACTCCTCCGGATTCCTCTGAAGAATACAGCCTAAGAGACGAGGCAAATTATCATAAGATGCTTCAAATGTGCCAAACCTCATCTCTACAACCTTCTGTTTTGCCCTCCAAGCCTTATCATAGCTAATTGTATATTTAAATTTCTCTTCAATATGCCTAACAATCGACCTTGGTTCATACCCCAGGTTGTTGACAATATGAGAGTACATCTCTGTTGCAACAAATGCAGAGGTCATGTTTCTATGATATTTTTCAACACCTGTCAAGTAACATGAATGCTCCGTCACGATTGAAACTTGCCAATAATCTTTCCATATACCCTTGAATGCGTGCACCCGCCATGGACACCCATCCTTCATGCACTTCACTTCATACACTGATTTGTTTGACTTCACGACCGAGAACTCCCTCTGAAGTGACACGCCCATTGTTTGACTGCTTCCTTTAAATCTTCTACATATGCGTACTTAGCCCCCTGAATGACCTCATTCTGCTTGTACTCCCACGGCACATGATGCCGTCGGAGATAGTAAGCGCAGAGAAGTCCTCGTTGCTCCATTCTGCAGGCATCACGTTGTCCTCATCAGACGAGTCATCATACTCTGCATGCTCATTTTCAGAATCTTCTCTAGCCATTTCTTGGACGATCGTGTCAATATGTTCTCCTCATCTGCCACACCTGTTGCCTGTCTATCTCCTTCATTCCCTCCTTCATTCCCTCCTTCATTTTCTTCTATTGTTTCACTATCACCTCCCGCCGTACTTGGACCCTCATCATCTTGTACGGGCATTGCACCAGCGTTGTTATCTTTCTCATATATGGACACAAGTATGCCCAGTGGCCAGCCACGTTGAAATGCATTCTCCACATACCATCTCCAAGTGGCAGTGCAATCCACTGGCATCAGTTCCCAAAAAAAACCTTCAACTACACGACTGACTACTACATATAAGGTTATTCCGCTGAGCTGAGGGTCAGTCGAAACCCTCGCATCAGCCAGTTGTATACTGATCCAAAACTTCTCTCAGCTGGCCTATCAATACCCTTAGCCGTTGAACTAAACTCCGACAGATCTACACCGTCTGGACCATATCTCACATTCCCTTGCCCGTGAAATAACTGAAATATCACCTTATTTGACATATCTGTTGATGAAAAATATAGTTAAACTAGGTACCAAATCCTCCTAACATCTAAAACCGTGTATTCCAGATTTTACAAGTAACATCTGTACAAAAAATAAGTCATCTAACAGATTAACTAAAAACTACAGATCTATATAGTACTATACACGTAACTAGTACATTACTACATTAATTCTTACATACAAATAGAAATTGCAAAGAAACAATGGATTTTACCTGCTGGCAAATCAGCAAACGGGCAGAGCTTCGCTGCTTTTGCCCTCTCAGCTCTCTCCTGTTTTTTTTTCTAATTTGAGTGAATTTTATGACTTTTTTGAGTCTGGGAGGGGGGTTTTATAACCGGGGGATAAAAACCGCCCTCCCATAGGGCGGCAAGGGGGCCGCCTGCAAAAAACCACCCTGCAAATGGGCGACTTTGCAGGCGGCCCCCCGGGAGCCAAAAACCGCCCTTTCAGTGGCGGTTTTTGGGCACATTTTGCAGGGGCCCCCCTTGCCGCCCTCTGAATGGGCGGTTTTTGGGCACATTTTGCAGGCGGCCCCTTGCCGCCTCTGAGTGGGCGGTTTTTGGGAGACCGGGGGGCCGCCTGCAAAATGGCTGACGGCCGTCGGCGGGGGGGCCAACGGCCGTCAGCCACGTCATAAAATCGCCCCCTGGGAAAAATCGCCCTCCCAGAGGGCGGCGGGAGTCTATTTTTGCAATTTTTTGAAACGAAAATCTATTTTTGCAAATCTTTTAATAAATAAATCTAAAAATCAAAAAAATTCCTATCTAGTTCAGCCACACGCGTACGCGCCAGGCTCCAGCCCAGTAGAAGCGAACGTAGTACATTCTAGCCCATCTGGCTTAGCCCAATTTTTGGCCCATCTAGTTTAGCTGGACGAGCGCTTGTTGATAGGCCGGTGGGCCGTTGGATCCTACCGATGGGCCCAACTCCCATCTATTTAACCACTCCCCAGCCCAGCCCAGGGCAATGCGAATACCACGTGGCCACGCGGCACGCATCGACGGACAGATCACGCACGTAGCAGCAGCCACGCGTCGCGCCGCCGCTTCGCCCCTCCGGCCGTCGCGAGTCGCCGCCACCGCTCCTCCAACGGCGCGCCGCACCGGCGGCGGCGGGGCTTGCGCACCTCTGGCCCTTCCTCCCCCTCTCCCTCTTTGGCGTTTCCGCGCCTCCGTGCCGCCAAACCCAGCAGGGGAGCACGTAAGCTTTTCGATTCCCCCCAACTCTAGGGCAGTATGTTCAATTTACGAATCTTGCATCGTGTAGCTGTGAGTTTGTTAGTTCGACGTTTGGGTCGTTTTTGATGTAGTAGAATATCATATGACGAGGCGTACAACGCTAAAATAGTTTTTATCAAGTTCAGTCCAATGAGTACATCCTAGAAACAGTTGAGCAATCGTTTTGCTGAAAGGTCGAATCAGCTATTTGAGATGCATTGCTTGCCTTGATCCGAGGAATTCTTTTGCCAGTTATGATCGGGATAAACTAATTGAACTTGTAAAGATTTATGTCGCTGACTTCTCTGAATATGACTATATAGTGAATAATTGTTGGAGGTCTGTTATGCCTTGTTTTTTCATATTGAGGATCTCTCCCTATTATTAATGAATTAGTGAAGTTGCCAGGATATGTCCAGTGGATTGATTGGAAGATACGGCCTAACGAATAATGTAACACGGAGATGATTTCAGTTCAAATCTGCATTTTTACCAATATTTCCATATGTGTATTGGCGCGGGTAGAGGCAATTTATCTTTAGTTTGAGCCTTTGGCTTGGAGAGATCCTGGCTTCGCCACTATGATATGATATCTTTTCTTTCTATATAGTTCCAACCCACTTAGTGGTGTTATTGCTATAAAGAAGCCACATCCTCACTTATCTTTGACACCCTTCGATGGTGCTTTAAGGGTTCTGATTAGCCTATAATCTTTCAACCTGCATGAGTCCTTTTTTTAAGCTGTTAGATCAGTCATTTTCTCATATCCATATATTGCACTTGTGTAACTGCACTGTATACACCAACATCCCGCCACAATGCCCAGGGTGTCATCTAGTTATAGAGAGTGATCTGTACAATTGGTTATTACAAATCATGGTGGCAAAGTTACTGTGCAAAAACAGGGGATCGAGAGCCCCTACCACAGTGGCTGCATCAACTGCAGAAATAGCTGACAATTTATGGTGTTCAAATATTTCTGAACATTGAATAGAACACTAATCTCCATCACAACACCTAGACTCTGTTTTGGACTTTGCTCATTTTGTCCATTTTCCTTCTTGTTTGTCAATCACCAATCAAGACAAAACGGGCACTACGGTGAGACGTGAAAACACCCAATCCCGTTCTAAACGCAAGGAACTTACATATATTAGTATAAGAATAGGACAGGACCTGGAGGGGTAGATCCGCTCATCCTGGCTTCAAATCCTAGTTCAGTTGCCACAGGAACCTTAGCGCCGCGTGTATGTTGCGGGAAGGTCCTCCAAGAAAAAGAAAGAGGCATAGAAAGGGTGACAAAGCTCAATCCAAAACATGAAAACGGAATCACAACTGTCTCGCGAAAAGGAATCATCAAGTCCACGACCTCCTATTTCTAGCCAAATAACGCTATCAGATTATGACAAGAATCTGGTTCTATATCCTTGGGTTCACAATCCCACAGTGAATCCGCGGATTCCAGTTTCAGATCCTACTGCCCTAAACTGGAATTTCTATTATAATGCGGCAGTGGTGAGTACTTCTCATCCATCGATTGTATTCTTTTTTCGGTTGAGAGAAATTTATTGTTGTCTCTTCACTGTGCAGGTCGATGATGGGTTGTGTGGATTGGGAGGATCGGAATAAAAATAACATCATCACAGAGATGTTGGAAGAACATGAGGGCATGGTGAACCTGCTACCTGAAGATGTGCTTGCCTACATCCTCTACCGTCTTGCGCCACGCTACCTCGCTATATCCTGCAGCGTCTGCAAGTCCTAATGCACAATCATTGATGATCGCTGCCTGCTGCATGCGGATCTCCTGCCACTCTCGGTGGGCGACATCTTCACCAAATTCTACGACCTATACCCTACAGAGTTCTTCTCCCGACCCTCCACAGGCCCAACGGTACCCAACCTTGACTATTTGCCGTGCAGAGCCAACATTATAGACCACTGCAATGGGCTCCTCTTGCTTCGTAATGTTGTGCACTAAGTGGCTAACCTGGCCACACGATAGTGGGTGCAATTCCCCCAAGTCCACATTGGGGGGGTGAGTATCTCGTCTTTGACCCCACATTGTCACCACACTATGAGGTATTCCTAATTCCTCATGCTCCTGTCATACACACAGTATTCAATTCCAGGCCCATAGACCCCGCTGTAGGAGATTTAGAATGGCCACCATCGCCATGCATCCTACATGTGTTCTCATCAAGGACAAAGGAATGGGTGGAGAGGCCGATTGTTTGAGAAGGGGTGGCTGCGGGTAAGGTGGCTGACATGCAATTTCATTGGTTACGTTTTTTTATTCAACACAATGCTGTCTACTAGAGGGGAGTATTTTATGTAAATTGCAATACCAACTTTGTTATGAGGTATCTGCTTGCGTTTTAAGTATTATCATCTAATTTTGTACCTGTCCTTAATGAAACGACTATTCAATTTTACCTTCTGTTTCTAGTTCTCAATTATTTGATTCTTGCAGGATATCATTGTCAAATGAAAAATACCAAGTTATTAAACCACCAGGAGGTTTTGACCAGACGGAAGATCTTTATCTGGGGCAATCAGAGAAGGGAGTGTATTGTGCGTCGTTTAATCATATAGGCGGAGTTTGTATTTATATTCTTAATGAATCGTGTGGTGAAATGGACTGGGCGTTCAAGCATTTGTGTGGCCTTTGGCCCATACTAGAATGTGGAAGAATTGATGGGTGTGGATCCTGGACACTACAAGAGTACGAAGAAGATGGTGGTAATGAAGCTACAGTGAATGGAGAATCTGAAGCTACAGTGGAAGCAAAATTTGATTGGGACTCAGACAATGGTGATGTAATTGTCCCAGGTCCGAGAAATTATCACTGTGGTGATAATCGTGTTTCTTTCCTTGGATTTCATCCTTACAAGGAGGTTGTGTTCTTGAGTGAAAATTTCAGCCAAGGATTGACCTACCACTTGAATAGTTCAAAGATTCAAACCTGGGTCATCTCTGCGCAAAAGGATATGAATCATATGTGGAAATAGAATCATCTTTTCCATACACACCTTGGATGGGAAAGTTTCCAGAAGACAACTAATTTAGAAGATCATCTTGAAGACTAAATACAATGCGCTATAAGGCATTGTTGTTGTTCAGGAGAAGCTGTGAAGGCAGTTTTAAGAGCCTGTACAAGTGAGGTTCATCGAATATATATGCTGGCAGAAAAGTATTCTAGGTAAGATGCCATTCATCGTTATTACTAAACCAACAACATTCAGTGATTATTGGGCATGGGACCTCGTGATGCTGTTACTGTTGCATCAGCTCTGGGTGTGTTAGCTGCTTATGCTTGATGTAATATACTTTTATGCTCTGGCTGTGTGGATGGTCAGACGTTACAAATCAACTATATAGTTCATTCTCAAAGTAGAGGAAACTCTCATTGAATATATGTAAGTTATGAAATAGCCATATCAGTTCTTGACGCGAAGAAATAGCCATATCGTTTTCTGAAACGAAGAAAA